>OU452312.1:11953100-13153100 GCA_911728475.2 Pterostichus madidus
AATAATATTAAAGAAATAATGGCGGACAATTATACAATTAGTGATTCTGAATATTTTTAAAAATTCTGAAAAATAAATCGACAAGCATTTATTTATCTTTTTGTTTCAGTTCCATGGCAATCGCTATTTTTTAATCATTTTCGACATTTTAAAACCTCATTTCTGCCGTTATGAAAAATGCATAATTAATTTTGATTGCTGATTTAGATACAAGTTTTTATAATTTTTCAACTACATTTGAAACTTTTTTGCCAAAAATAATTAGGAAAATAGGTTGTTACGAAAATATTACTTTACATATTATGATCGAGAGCTGTTGTCACTACCCGCCTTGGATTTCGTGGATACTGATCCTGCAACTAGTACTCGAAGTGTGCCGAATTTTAAGAGACAATCATTACCATCCATATCATTTTCAACGAATTCAATGCTTAATAGAACACATCACATTATCAGATGAAGCAATTTTCAAGCGAGATTGCATCCACAATTTCCATAATTCTCATTATTGAATTGAAAAAAATCCACATATTGTCATCAGAGGTCACTTTGAACCGGAATTGTAAATGGTGCATTACTTGGGCCAATACATACTTCCCAATCATATGAATGGTAATGATTATTTGTTCTTTCTACAGAACCATTTACCGGAATTATTGTAAGATATGCCTCTTAATATTATTCAGAGTATCTGATTTTTACATGACGATGCACCACCTCATTTCAGAAGAAATGTTAGACAGTATTTAAATAATGTATGAGAGGATCGGTGGATTGATCGCATCACCGAATTCAATCTGAAGATTATCTGGACATTATACAATGTCGAAATATAACTATTAAGACTTCATATTATTTTTCCTTTCTTACTTCATCCCTAATTCTGCATATTAAAAACATTAATACTGGTTTAAAATTACCAAATTATTAGTCACCACACTTGTTAAAAGATCAGAATTAAAATTTAACAACAATGAAATGAAAGAAAAATAATTTAAAACTTCTCAGCATCTGACAGCTTCTATATTTGTAGCAAGTCAGTTAAGTTTTTTGTGTATCTAGAGCAGAAAATAGTCTATTGTCGCTCGCGTATGGAGATTATTGATTGAGGTGTAGCCGAGAGAAACAACCATACAAGAACGGCAAGGACACTTTGAACTCTTTGTAGACACAATTTTTTTTTACAATCTTTTATAAACGGTTGAAAACAAATTTAAAATAATATTTCACAGGTTTTCTTTTTTGAAATTCGCTTGAAAATGTTGACAGTTTTCATGTATCCATGAACACAATGATAGGTACAGTCTTACTTTACCGCTTGACGAGCGACAAAATCTTGCCGCTCAGCGAGCAGCAATCGTACTTTCTTCAATCAATTAACAGTTGGAAATGTCTACTTTCGGCTCTGTCGTAGAAAAAATACATTGCACTAATAACTCAAATATTTTTAATACTATTTGTAGTGTAGTCTTCATTCTATTATAGACTTCACGATAAAATAAAGTCCTTAATTGATGTCTGTATTGAAAAAGCTTGCGGCACACCTGTGGACGTTTCGCGGCATACCGGTCGAAAAAAACGAACAGAATATAAATGTATACAATATTTTAACTTTCCTGTAAATAAACAACAAACATGTTCTGAGAATTACAGATTCAAACTAATTTATCAGATATCTGTTTTCAGTTTTTTCTGATCGTGACGTCATCACTTTAGGAGTCTATGCCGCCATATCATACGAAATATTCAGTAAAATAGTAACTGTAGACACCAATCATTCAAAAATATTTTCTTCTTTTATGGAGCCATTATTTACCTGAACTGACAGATAATGTTACGTTGCCAAATGAAATTCACTTAGTCTAGACTACCTAGCCTGGACTTTATTCGGGAGTTCATAACACCAGCAAATATTATTATTAATTTGATATCATGTCAAAACAAAATGATCCCCACTCTAATTTCAGAGAATTCTGTAAATATTTAGATATGACTGGATATAAGAAGGATGCTACACAAGATTTGTTATTTACAGACTGATTCTATTTTATAGTACTTATTTTGTTCGGTTGTGTTGTTTATTTGAAACTGAAAGCATGGCTTTATTGACTTTGAAACATTTTTGCTTCTGCTGTGATTTAAGAAGAGGATGTATTGTATTTGCTTGGCTCCAAATGGTAAGTAAAAGTTTTAATTTTGTAAATAGTAATGAAACATTTACGATTTCTCTCTAAAAATATAAATGGTTAAAATAAAGTAGGTGACATTTTCAAGTAATATATTCTTAACATCTTTCTTACAAAATTTATCTACATTTAAAATTATGCTTACAATCTCATATACGAGTAGTACCTGTATTTACTACAATCAGTTCAATGTGATGTATTTTTCGTTTCGTTCATTCTAAATATAACTATAAATTTGGTTTCATTAGAGTTTTAATTTTTTATTCATAAAATTCCTTACAAAAACTATGATGAACAATGAAAACGTTGTATTAAAATAATCGTAAATGAAGAGAGATATGCTTTTTCTTTATTTGGCTTTAGACGTCACTAGTATCTCCAGTAGTAGTCAAAACAGTTTCTTTAATGAAAACAGATAATATAATTTTTTTATTAAAATAATCTTATTATGTAGAAATCTTAGTACATAGTAGTTTAAAGTACAAGAAAAGAGAACTAAATTATTTTAATACTTATTTGTACAAAATTTACGAGGTCCGTTTCAAAAGTTTCTAGAATATGCGTATACAATATGTTGCTTAATATATTGTCCTAATCTACATTGTAGGACTATCATAAATTTCCCGCTATTTACATATTTTTTGTACGATGGGGCATTTACTTGCATTGTTTCCAATGCAGTAAATTTGTTTTAATTTTAGCTGCTAAGGTAACCAAGAAGATAAACTATACAAAAAGCCAGTGGATAGTTAGTAAAAAATTAACTATTACATTATTAAAATAAATATAAATCATTGTTGCCTTTAGTAAAACAACTACAGTCCTTTCGGAGAGAGATTACAGCGTAGTTATATTATGAACTATGTATACAATATATGTATGGGACGTATTTGATCTAAATCAAGGTTCTTGATTCTGATTGGCTGAGCAAATCGGAAATATGTATACATAGCAAGCAGAAAAAACTGTTAGTAACAAAACTAAATAATTTTTAATATAAAAAATAAATATATCATCACGCCTTCTACCCATTACTGGGTGAAGGAGCCACAGGAATAGTTTTTGAAATTATGAAAATTGTTTGTCGCCTTTGGGAATCGAACCAGGGTTCTTAGCATTCACAGGCCGACTTCATACCACTGAATTTTTAATAAGATACAAATAAATATTTTATTTAAATAAATAAATATTTTTATTAAGATAAATAATACACAATGTCAAAAATTTAAGAAATTTAATAAAAACTTATATTTTGAACACTATTATAACTTACAAGGACGTAGGAAGTGCTCTATCAGCTGTATCAGTTCATGTTATTCAGAGTAAAGAAACATACATGTATTATTTAAAACAGTAATTTAGATTTTAAATACAAAAATCATCATTTATAATAGAAACATTACTTTAACAGCCAGGCTGATGACATAAACACTTATATTTTTTGTTTGCTTTCGGAGAAGCAACGCCATATCAACCTTATTTTTAATCAATGCGAGCGAAAATAAGAAAATAATATATTTATTTACATATTTTTAAGGAAAGGTCCCCATAGATACACCACTGTACTTAATACTATTCGTTGTATCTACTGTCAATGTCACAAGTTTTTTGTGCCATAAAAAAATATCTTCATTTTGATCTTTTGATTAACCAGTCGGACCTGCTTTGTGTCTTTCTAGTTTGTTTTTAATGCTGAAAGCGACATTTTACAGGACGGTTTGTTACAATAGTACTCGTTTATTGAACAACAAGCAGAAAATGGATGTTCCAAACTTTTTATACGACTAATATATTATTACCCTATTAATTTATATTTTAATAAAAACATTGTCTCTATTTTATTGTTGCAATATGACAATCCTAAATTACTATCCAGACAACGTAAAAACCCGTGAGATATGAAGTTGCGTATGATAACCATGAAATATAAAAATATGTGTACTGTAATAGTACGGTACATTTCCGTAGCACTGGCAGGCATAAAAGATATTTTATTAGTATAAAAAAAGTACATATGAGTACCATGGCATGAATTTTCCTATTGAATGTTTATTTTTGCTCAGAATCTTCGACTGGTGCTCGGTTTTAAAACGCTGATTCATCTCGTTATGTACCTGTAGCAAATTAAGGCGACATCAAATATTGATACACAAAAACCCTCGTAAAAATTATCGCGAAATTTTTCAAAATTCTTCAGAAAGAGTACATATGCAATATATCTAGAAGCGCAAGGTTATATATAATATGATCCGTTCTAAAAACTATATTTTTGCGAAATAAGTATAATTCAATATGTAATTTGTTTTTATTACTAATTTTTTTGACTTCATAAAGACCAATAAACTACCAGAAACGTCGTCTTATTAATATTAACTAAAGCTTTATAAACTCTTTTTATTAGTTAGTTTTCAGTATTGAAACATTTTAATATTTTTATTTGAATTTTTAAAGTTATATTTTGTATATTATAAAAAATTAATCGGTCTTAAATGCTGTAGATGGCATGCAAGACTCAATAATAGTGACTATTACTAACATATATTTATCTATTACAGATGGCCGTTACTATATTAGGGACAAAATTTTCATGGTTTAACGATTTGTTGCACCATGGTTTTGAAATTCATCACTCTTTTGTAATTTATACTACGTTCCAATTAAGTATTATGGCAGCATTACAATTAATCAAAGGAGTTTCAAGTGCTGCACTAATTTGGGGAATTGTTAAAGTACAAAAACTTGTTTTTTATACTATAAACAATAATCATTTATAGATACTTAATAATTTTTGTTATAATTTCAGAATAATCACATGTTCTACCAACCATGGTTATTTATTAATGGACTAGAAAATGCAATTTTAACTTTATTAACAGGAGCTGCCTTTGTCGTTTCTTGTATAGATCCGTTCTTTTTCCGTTTTCTTCCATTCATTGCCATTTTTGCAGGTAAAAGTTTTAAAATATTTAGTTTTTAATAAATTATTCATTTTTCTCTTTTGTTTTAGTATTTGGGTGGTACATTTGGGCCTGCGTTTTTGTGGTCTACAAAAGAGACATGAAACCTAACACTATTGCATTTGATGCGAATTACGACAATTTTAATATGAACAATATTAATATAAATGTTTGAGATATGTTTCATTATTATTTATTTATTTAATAATATATTTTTAAATATGTACCTACCAAAATTAGTAAATAAAACGGTTTTTTTTTATATATATATATAAATTGTTTCTGTAGACCAAATTAAGGAAACGCAATTGGAATTATTTATGTAATATTTATACAGTTCATTGTATGCTTTTATTCCAATTCACTTTTTATAATAAAAAAATATTGCAGTATTACAATTATGGTAAATCCAAGTATTAGTTATCTATTCTGCACTTCCGGGAAGTCAAAAAAATGTAGATAATATTATAAACATTACTTTAGTAGCACACTATATGTTTATAGTAAATGCGTCTATTTAAGCATATATCCATACGATATATTACGATTATTCAAAATGTCTTTAACAAATTTTTGCTGTTGTTGTGATTTAAGAAGAGGATGCATTATCTTTGCTTGGCTTCAAATGGTAAGAAAATAAATTTGCTAATGATTGTTATAATATTTTTTTCGTTTTTAGATGGGAATAACTATGACTATAGCAACGTTAATTGCGTATTCAGATATGATGACAGTTTTAGTTATAGAAACTACTAAGAAATCTATATATGATCGAGATAATACAAATAATTTTACTGCTCTGTACGCAGTTAGCAATGTAACTGCAGTTTTGAAAATTATAATTGGTGTACTATTTATTAAAGCAGTAACTTGTGTTGCACTAACATGGGGAGTCGTAAAGGTACATTCAAAATTATAATAAACATAAAGATTTCAAAATCTTAATTAATTATTTTTAGAAATGCCATTTGTATTATCAGCCATGGTTGTTCATTACTGGTATTGAAAGTTCTATTTTATCATTAGAAGTTTTCGTTATGTTCATACTTGGCATTGTTTTGTCTCCGCTGTTCTTGATATCCTTTATTTTTAGTGGAGCAAGTGCAGGTAAATCATTTTGTTATTTCTGATATAAATAACTTACTTAATTTATTTTAGCGTTGAACTGGTACTTTTGGGCCTGCGTTTATACGGTTTACAGAAAAGATATGAAACCATCGTCCATTTCTTTTGAATTACAATATGAAAATTTTATGGAACCTACTCTTTTATAAACTATAAATATTTTTCCATTTTAGATTTTAGTTCTGCAGTTTACACGTTCATTATCGTAATTAATTAACCAATGTTATATACTGCTAATACGAATAAATAAAACTATAATTTACATTTAAACCAGATATCAAACAACTAAAAAATATAATTAAATTATAAAATAATATCTATATTAATATACAATTATAAAAATTATTTTTTATTTTAATTCTTATTACAAATATTGTAAGCAAATAAATAAAAAAATTAATCTAAGATACAATAACTAAATAAGTTAAAGTTTCTCCTACATCAATTTTCTTTCCATTGATAACAACATAAACTTTTTGCTCTTTTAAATCAACATCAAAAATTGTATTGTCAGGTAAAACAACTTGGTGTTTTAGTGGATCTTTGAACGTGGGCATTTTTCTGTCGCCTAGTATAGAATCTTCAAATCTATACAACTTTATAGATTTAGGGTCTAAAATAAAGAAATCGGATATAATCATATAAATTTAGTATAATATAAATTGTTAATTACCTTTAATTGCTCGTACATCTTTAGCGATATTATTACAAACTGTAGTAATTGTATCTCCAGCAGAAATTTTTATTTCTCTGCTAAATAAACTATTAAATGCTTCTGGATTAACAAAAGTTACATGAATGCCCGGTTTAGTAAAAAAGCTAATGTACGGTTGGCCTGGACAACAGTCTTCTCGCATTTTTTCGGCTGCATCTGGTTCATCAGAAAAGCGAACGGTTACTTCATCCAACTAAAAATTACATGATTTTTATAAAAATTTAAATAATTATGTGAAATATTACATCAAGTGTGCTTTCTAGGTAAGTTTTATTCTGACTTAAAACATCAGTTTCACTAAACTCCAAAGTAAGTGATAACGCTTGCAAACCGTGTTGCTCCACCTTTTCCCGAATTGCTTGAACGAAAGGCATCACTCGCTTCATATATTTCTTCAGTTCGTCTTTAGAAGACAATTCCGATGAAATTATTTTATTTTCTGGTAATTTTCCGTGTTTCTACAACAAAATAAATATAAACCATAGGGCATATCGAACAGTCGAGGGCTAAGTGGCAATGCAATAGATTGTAAAAATGATAACTCTAGAAAAATGATTTTTATAATATTAGAATGACCCAATTAGAAGCTGAGATATAACGAGTAGTAACCGTACTGTACATTTTACCGAGGTCTGCTACGGCAGAGTGCCACGCCCAATAATAGGTAAAATGGCGTGATGATATCTTTATTTATTTATATATTTCTTTTAATTGTTATATTTATATATGAAATATTTACATCGTATAAACACTTCATGGTCGTCAGAACACAACTTTGCCAAGGAGGGAAAGTTTTAGCGACCCAAACAGTCGCCAAAGTTGGTTTTTCAACTGGAGGTGGAGCTGGTTTTCCTTTTGATGCTCTTTGTCCTGCTAAATAATTCTTCATGAAAATACGGAACGAATGTGCTGCTTCCATTAAATAAGTAGATTGTTTAATTTGAAGTTCATCTATTTTTCCTACTGCAGGCCATTTGGCGTTTACAACACTTCCTTTCTGCAATTAAAAGATTAAAAAAATAAAATATTTACTACATAATTTGTGTTTAAATTACCTTTCCTAATAATCCCCAGATATGTTCCGCTACATGAGGGCAGATCGGAGACATTATCAAAGCTTGTACTTCGATGAACTTCAATACTAAATTAATATGCATGCCTTCATTTGAACTCAGTTCTCTGTATTTATCGCGAACTGCCTGCATTTCAAAGAATCCAGTTCTTAAAGCTTCTTTAAATAACATTCGATTGTAAAAATCATCGGTTTCTTTAATCTTTAAATTAATTTCACTTTCAAAGACTTTATCGTTGAAAGTATTCGCTGGACCTGTTCTATAAGCACTTTTCGTTGCAATAATTTCCTTAACCCATTCAATGAAAGTAAATAGTCTTAAAATTCCAGCATCTGCCATATTTTCAACGAAATTAGCGTCTTCGACTGAATCACCGGCATCGGCTAAACATAAACGCATGCCATCAGCGCTGAACTTCTGAACCGCGTCAGTTAGAGTCAAAAAATTGCCGTCAGATTTTGACATCTTTGCAGAATTTAACAAGAGATGTCCATTAGCTCGCACACCTTTCGGCCATTTGCTTTCATCTTTCGGCCAAATGGCGCAATGATTATAAATGAAATATGTTAGATGATTTTGTACTAAATCTTTTCCGGAAGCTCTCATGTCTACTGGATACCAATATTCAAATTCTCTTTTCATCAAATTGAGAGATTCTTTTTTAATTGAAGTATTTTTCGGGAATGGAGCTTCTTTGAAAAAAATGTAATCCCAAACTTCTGGAGTCATTTGTTCTGCGTTTATTCCAATTGCGTTTGGTTTATCAGCTCTAAAACTATTTCCTTGAATCAAATGTGCAACTGTGTAATAGGCCATGTAAATAGTTGAATCAGAAAGCGATTCAATGAGCCACTGTTCGTCCCAAGGTAATCTCGTTCCTAATCCGTAAGTTCTGGAACAAGCGTGTTCATGGAGCCAATTTAAACTTGCAGAAAAATTCTTCCTAACTTCATCGTGATAGGTATTCATATTTTCCAGACATTTTTCCGCTGTAGCTTTCCAAGAATCTTCACCATAATCCAAATACCATTGATCGCAAAGAGCTACAACGCATTCATCTCCTGAACGAGAAATAATAGTTTTTTCGGGTTCATAGTAAATAACTGCTTCTTTTTTATCGACTAAAAATGTTTGTAAAGTTTTTTTCACGTCTTGAATTTTTTTACCTTTATGTTCGCCAACTAATAACACACCATCGTAAAAACCTTTGAGATAAACCATTTCTTTAGCCTCTAAAAGCTTTTCTTTATCATTTTGGCTCTGAATTTTCAAACGATCATAAACTGTAACTGCGCTAAGATTGCCAAATTCAGGCACATCGATAATTGGCACCGGATCGAAAGGAAGAACCATGTGATCAGCGATTCCGTATTTTTCTCGGAAAGGTTGTTTCTTCTTTAAATCAACGAGAGCAGCATAATCATCAGGAGAATCTGAAGGAACACTTGTAACAACTCCAGTACCTTTATCTTCTTTTATAGTAAGCATAGGAAGAGAATAAATTTTCTCATTAATTGTCAAAGGCGCTTTAAGGGCAACCCCCAAAATATCTTCTCCTTTTAATTCAACCAAGATATCAAATTTTCCTTCGACGTCAGTAAAACCCTGAAATGCCATATTTCTTGCAGATCGTTCAGTACATATGTAAATATCATTTGATGCAGTTTTAAATGCGATATAACGCATATCCGGACGAACCCAACAATTTGTTTGACCATACATAGTTTCAGGTCTGAGTGTAGCGGCAACTAAATAAATCGATGTATTGGAAAATGAATTTAATTTTGCTGGGTATGGAGCTAAAAGTTTCATTTTAATGAGAGTGTACTCCTGTGGCCCTACTCCTTCACCTGAGCTACGATCATGGTCCATGCAAGGTTGGCCATCTTTAACCGAAAATATGGTATATCTTTTGCCGTACTGAATTTTATTTCTATTTTTTAAATGAAGAAATTGCCAACGAACAAATGAATCGTAAAATGGATTTACGTCAGTTGTTACAAAAGTACGTCTCCAATCAACCTGACAAATAATAGAAATTCAATTAAAAATTTTAAAAACTAATAAAATTAATACTTACATGAAGACCAATGCTACGCAAATCTTTCACAGCCAAAGGAGGAAAATAATCCAACCAATAATCAGTTTCAGCGAATTTAACGATTTCCTCTGCAGATAGTCCTAAAGTTTGCATAATTTGCCACTGATATTTTCCAGTTCCAACTTTAGCAACAGCTTTACTCTAAGATTTTTTTTTTTTTAATACAGCATTTATTTAAAAATAAAGAATTCAAAATACCTTCTTTCCTTTGCTCTTATCTTTAGGAATGAAATCTTTTTCTTCTTCTATAACTTTTTCCTCATCGTCAGGAAACACTGGAGGATTTCCATACAATTCAATTTCGCGCTTAAGTTTATCAGCGCATGCTTTGATCGGCATTCCAGTGCAATGAAGACCAAAAGGAAAAAGAGCATTCTTGCCTTTCAAACGATGATAACGTACAGCAAACTAAAAATATAATAATTTAATATATTTCAGTTGAATATAATTTAAACAGTGCGACCAAGGTGATCCTTATCAGAAATAAGAACCAACTTATAATTCCGTCCTAATCTCTACAAAATATGTCAAATTTAACTAATGATAATGAATAGTATAGTTCTAAAAATGAACGAACAATCAGCAATTTCTATTTATTGGCAGTGCATATGGGAATATATCGCTTGATTCCTCTTTATCTGTACAATTACCTCGCATTTCGATAAAGAAAAAGTGTGGCCAAGATGTAAGCGGCCATTCATGTACGGATACGGAAATGTGCATAGATATTTCTCATCTGGAGATTTCTTGGGTGTTAAAGGAGCATCTATTTCATAAATTTTATCCTTCTCCCATTGTTCTTGGACTGTTCGTTCAACCTCTTGCAGATATTCCACTTTAAATGTTCCCTTCCGCTCGATGCCAGTCTGAAAATTATTACATCATTATTTTTGTACTCTTGAAATATAAATGTAAGGATGATATTCAAATAATAATTTCATGTTTATATATTATCTTTTACTGTGATCTATTTAAAAATACAGTACAATCCAAATTGTTATGAATCAGTTAACATATTTTAATGTATATCGAATAAATTAATAAAAATTTTATTAAATACTTACCATCATACGATATTATTTCTTGAAAAATACTATTTACATAAATCTTAAGCTCATTAACTCGAATTAGTTACAAATTCACAAACACACGTGTAAACTGTCGAGTGACAGCCGACAGAAAAGATCAGGTTATGTTAAAGATCATACAAAGTTCTATAACTCGCCAACAGATGACACTAACTGGCTATTTCAATAGTTCTATATTTCGTTTGTAAATATTATAAACTTTTATTTACGAAAATTTTCTTTACCTAAATTAAACTCTATTTTAAGCTTATAACTCTAATTAAATAAATAAAAACTAGCAATTTTTTAGAAAAAAAATTGTTTCAACTGGCTGGATAGGAAATAAATCTGCGGTCGCTGTTATTGAATGGACATTGCTTTTTGTTCATACATTTCGAAAATGAACAAATCTAAAAAATAAACCTTTAAAATATATCTAATATTGAAACAGTATAACTAATTATTTGCCTGTCACTTCATTACCTTTTACTCATTGGTAAAATTTGACATATTTTATTGATTCAGACGAAATTGATTAACATAGTAATGAGATTAAAATTTAAAATACTTGTCCAAATTAAGTACTCGTTTTTGAATTAGCCTTTTGCACCAACAAAACTTGAATTTTAGACTTGGCTTAAATAGGGTTGTTGATTTAACAAATATTCGAGACTTCGATTGTACGGATTTATTGAACCTTCGAATTTAGATTCGAACTTTCGAACTTTGGTATATTCCGAATTTTCGAATTTTCGAATTTTCAAATTTTCAAATTTTCTAATTTTTCGAATTATTTTAAATGTTTTAACAGCTCGAAGACTGCAAACTGAGCATGAGGGTTCAATTCTCGTCTTAGACATTCTATTGACAGATCTTAGCTTCATCACAATTTTTATAGGGATGTGTTAGATATTCTTTTTTAGGGACTTCAATTCACTAACCATATTATGGGATAAAAATGCATGGCACATTAGTAAAACAACTACAATGCATTTGTTGTACCTAAATTTATGTATTATTATTTATTTATAAATAATATAAATTATAACTAAGATAGTAGATGTCTTAATTAAGATGCCTAATCTTGCAAAGTTTTTGCAGGATATTTTGCCGAGTTTATTATTTAATTTGTGGCCGACTTTTCGCGAATTTTACGTGAGCGTGTTTGGAGATGACAGACTGCGTTAATTCACTAGCAAAAAATTCGAGAATTCAAAAATTCGAAGCCTCGAAGTTTTTATGACGAAGTTCAAAACATTCTAATGTTCGAATGTTCAGAAATTCAAACTTCGGTGGAAATCAACGACCCTAGGCTTAAATAAATAAAAGCACATCGAATGTTTGAAATTTATATGGAAACAGGTTTTATCTCGGAATTTATCTTTTCTTATATTGCATATATTTTTATTAATTTTATTATTTAAGAAGGTTATTTAGTGTAGTCTAATTTTGATAGAAAGATGTGGATTTCTTTCTATATTAGTTTTAAAAAATAAATAATAAAATAAAAAGTCTTTTTGTGTGCTGAGTTTATACCTAGTCATTTTCATTTTCTACAGCACAATCTGTGCATACACGTGGCCAGATAAATCAGCTGCTATCTATAATACTATAATTAATAAGTTACACGGACCCAGGTGTCCGAGTTTTTGAAACATCATTCAAGGTACGAATTATCCACTTTAGAGTGGTTCAGCTGTCCACACCCCGGTGAGTCTAAAAGTCAATCGAACTGCCCACTTTTAATTTTTAAATCAGTGGCGTAGAATTAATGAATTGTAATTTCACTTGTATTAATTAAAACATAATTACTTTTAGAATTTTTAAAAAGATTTTAATAAATTTCTTTCTAAATTGAATAAGATATTGCAAAATAATAATAACTGAAAATGTTTTGAAAATTATTATTGAGTGTTATTTAGGGAAATAAGGCGAGTAACGAATATAATTTATGCAACATCATTTCTCATTTCTAATTTCATATAGATTTTTCTTATTTAATACAAAATCATTCTACACCACTGTCTTTCTTCATCCTGTAGTAATTTTGAACATCTCAAACGAAACCAAATATTCATTTCATTTCAGCCGCCGCTGAGCATAAAAAATGATGAGTTCTCAGTCAAAGGCGGGTGGCGCCCAGGTGCATGGTGCATGCGGGTTCGTCTGGTTAACACCTCCACCGCTCTACCGAGCACCAGGCCTGGCTGACACCCGCAACCGATACTACGCCGTCCACCGAATACAAAACACCCGATAGCGATATCCATCAACAACAGATAATTATTTATATATAACCGGCACGCGCCGGGGTGGATCTTAGTTTTGAACTGTTTTTCGTGCGGGCAACAACATCATCCCCGAAGAAGAATAATAATAAACAAAAATACCACATACTCAAGTGTGTAAAAAATATTTGAAAAGTTCAATAACATATTATTATTTGTCAGTTACAATAGTATCCGCGAATATTTTTTTTATTATTATTTTATTTTAATTTAATAATAAATGTTATGTTCGACTATTATAAAACGGGTTTAATTAATAATCGAAGTTAACCCTTGAAGAGTTATTGATGTCATTTGACTAAAGTTTGTTTTAATTTAATTCCTGCAAAAAGTGCATTTTGAAGAGTCTGAAAACATCTGTCATTATAACTGCCTGTGTTGGGGTACTGCATCTGACCGACTTTTATTTAAATTCTCAAAATGTCCGATTGTTCAGAGAATTCGACACCAACAGGTGACTACTGGCATTCTAAGCTTTCTTATTCTTGCGACAATGGGATGAACACAACCTCGTGCTGGTACGCGGGGGTGGCAGATGCCAAAGATCGAATTTCATCCCTGGCGCCGTCTTCAGACTCAGCCGACTCCACCCGGGATGAGATTACCACCGAGCGAAGAACACAATCTTCACTAGGTGAAGACTTGAAGAGAAATGCGTATAAACACGTGCCGCATAAAGACCGACCACCGTTGATTGTTGCAAGAAGAAATGCACGGGAAAGAAGACGAGTCCAGGCGGTTAATACGGCTTTTATGAGGCTGAGGAAGATTGTGCCTATTGTCAATAACAGGTCAGTGATTTTTACATTTTTAAGTATCAGATTTCTGAGATGGTACAAGAAGTACACAAAATAAAGGCGTAACAGTTGGTACGTACACAAAGAAATGTAGTTTAGTCAGATTTTTATGAATGAACGGCTTTTTAAATGAATGTGGATAGAATTACAACAAAAAGTTTATAGGCTTTAAGTTTCGCAGAATTTTAACAACACATTTTTAATCAAGTAAATTCAGATATATTGACATCGACAAACAGCGTCGTATCAACGTCTATCGTTGTTAATTCAGATCCACACTACGTCGCCTGGACCTCGTACGTCGACAAGTCTATGCTGTATTATTTCAGCAATAACGTGCATATATTTTGGTTTATGATGGAGATAAAACAAGTAATTAATCTCCGTTGGAATTCAAATATGTATTAAATTCTGCCAGATCCAAACTCTGCCTTCATTATTTGTTTAAGTTTGTCAATTGTCAGTTAATAATAAGTCATCCTTGTTTACTTAGATAGGTTGAGTAGCTTACCTCAATTACCCATTATATTACACCGGACAGGTTTACTCCCTATCAAATTGACCGCTATATGTCAATATTTTATAATTTTTCCTGATTTATTTAACATAATTTAAAGTACAGTATTATTTCAACATGAAAAATATGTACTATTACATCTAAAATGTATAGCAAAGGATTATATTAATAATAAATAAATATAAATATATCATAACGCCTTTTACCCATTACTTGGTGTGGCACTCTGCCGTAGCAGATCTCGGTAAGTGACATATTTTGCGAGTGAGTGTGGTTACCAGCCGTCAAATCAAGGCCTCCAAGGATGTTAGTGGAGGGGTAGCCACAGGAGTAAGTTTTAATGTGGTGAAAATTGTTTGTTGACTGTGAAAATTAAACCCAGGTTCTCAAATCCACAGGCCGACTCGATACCACTGAGCCACCTACCCCATATACTAATAAGAAAATAAAATAAATGTATCATCACGCCTTCTACCCATTACTGGGCGTGGCACTCTGCCGAAGCAGATATCGGTAAGTGATATATTTTGCGCGTAAAGTGAGGTTACCAATCGTCAAATCACGGCCCCCAAAGCTTTTAGTGGTGGAGGAGCCACAAGTGTAATTTTAAAATGATGAAAATTGTTTGTCGCCTGTGGGAATCGAACCAGGGTTCTCAGGATCCACAGGCCCACTTGATACCACTGTGCTAGCTACCCCATTATATACTAATACTTATTATATACTAATACTTATTATATACTAATACTTATTATATACTAATAAGAAGTATATAAAATCAGTCAAAATTTAAAAGTGTAATCTAATAAATATCAGTCAATAAAATATCAAATGTAAAAATTTAGTCATTGTGCAAAATTTATTTTTACAATTTTGTAAGTTTAACTAATAGTTTTCTTGACTCTATATGTATAAAACTTAAAATAAGTCCAATAATGTTTTTCCATTAATTGGAAGTATCAGTATTTCATTTTTATATTCTACTATAAATTTTATTTTTACCTCTAAATAAAAATATCGTATTGAAATAATAGCACATATTGCAAAAAATGTAAAATTAATGCGATATTTTGAAACTAAATTTGATTGACGCAATAAGTGATGCGTCACTTTATTATATCTGGAAATGGAAAAATGCTTTATGTATGAAAACATGAAATGTCTTTTATTTGCTAATTTCGTTTAGAATTAAAATGTCAGTTTAAACGAGTAATATTTCTAACAACTGAGTAATTCAAATAGCAACACATTAACGACTGTGACATTATGCAAATGCACGATTTTAACCTTTTCTGTTCTAATTATGTTGTTTCAGAGGAAAGCGAATCAGTAAAGTTAAAACTCTGCAAACAGCCATCGACTACATTAGTGGACTACAAGCTTTATTGAAACAGACAGATATGTATCACGATCTAGATATTATTGTAAGTTATTTATTTATTATTATTGTATTATTATTTATTTATTTGTTATTGTTTCAGTCCGGTTATCGATATCAAACAGACGATTTTGTCCATGAATTCGAAGATTTTGAACATGAATTTTAATTACTGAGGTATTTGCCTAAAAACTTTAATATTTCAATCTAAAATAACATTAGGTATTTTCAAACAAATTTTAACACATTCGACTAACTCATTATTTTACTATTTAGGAGAAAAATATGAGCTAATTTTTTATTATTATTTGAAGCATTTTTTTTAAATAATTGAAAAACATTTTTTATTTGTTTAATATACACCAGCCAAAAGGAAAAATACCAAGAACGGGATACGAGAAAAAATAAACAGTAACATTAACATACATATTAAAAATTGCTAATAACGAAACAAGCCCTAGATTTCAATATAGCATGTGACAGACGTGTAGGTAGACCAACTAAAACATGGAGGAGAACTATCAACAAAGAATGAAAGACAGTAAACACAACATGGAACCAAGCTAAAATTACAGCCAAAAATAGAGAAAAATGGAGAGATTTAATAAGTAAAATTATCGAAAAACAACCAACACAAGAATAGCAAAGAATAAGAGATAAAGGAAGATGCGCAGACCTGGTAAATCGGCCACAACAACCAACGCTAAGAAACGACAGCATGTCGCCCTGTGCTCCGGCAGGAGCAAGAGAAAGAAGAAGAAGAGGAGGAATTACAAAACAAATATATTAATTCTCAAATATTAACTAATAAAAAAAAGAAAACAAAAAAGTAATACAAGTGAATGATTTACAAACAAAAATCATGGAAATGAATAAATAAACAAATTAAATATTGCCAACTACTCGTACAAAAAAAGGATGATTTACACGCATAATTCAATAATAAGAATTGTTTTTATATTGAATGTATATATATTTTGAAAATCCAATAAGAATAATACCAATTATAGTTTAGTTTAATAATTAATTAAGGTTATTGAAGCTAGTCATGAAATATATGTAAGATATTTTTATATGAATGTACCTACATCACAAAGAATGCCTATTCTAGTCTGATTAAAAGCACGATTAAGACAGTAAAATAATGTTCTCATTTTATTACAGCAAAACGTTTTAATACATTTATGAATTCGTTCAACAGAACAATAGCATAGGGGTACCCTCATTTTTGTGCATACATTACATCGGAGCCTTGAGTTCTTGCATTTGTACTGATTACAGGACGTAAATGGTAATGTTTTTTTTTTTTTTACTAAACACGTATAGTAAAAATACGTAAATTATGGTTTCTGCTTGTTGTATACTGGTGAATCAAGGTCAGTTGAGATGCTTTGCAGTTGTAGACTGCTCTTACATGTGCCTGTTTCGGATACAATAATTGTTAAATTTCATTTTAACTACATTTAGAAATTTTTGTAAAATACGCAATTAGTATACGGGCAATAAATTTTAGTATTCAAGTAAATCAGTTGCGTATAATAGTTTTTATTTATTAAAGAGTAAAATAAATAAACAAGGGTAATTTTAATGTTGTGAAAATTTTTTGTCCGCTGTGGAAATAGATCCGAGTTCTCAAATTTACAGTCTGACTTCGTACCACTGAATCACTAATTCAATTAATTCATTATTAATTATTATTATTATTTCTCCTGTGGCTCTCCCTCCACAAACTACTTTGGGGGCCGTAAATTGATGATTGGTATATATATTAATTTTTTTAACCACAGGTTTTCTAGCAGACATTTGAATATGGGCAGTGGCGTAGCAAGACCTTTGTGGGCCGGTGTGCTACTGGGATTAAGGAGCGCCTCCTTACTCCTTGTATTATTTAAAATTTTAATGTTCTTTTGGCTCATTTTAACTTCTAAATGTCATTTTAATTTTTTTTTATTTATGTCTGTGCCTTATTCGAAAAAGTTTTCAAATAAAAGTTGTTTTATTTTTATGATAATCAAAATTAATTAAAATGATTTTTTGTTAAAAAGCAATCTTTTTTTTTAAATTAATGACTTAAAGTGAAATGCTTAAAGAAATAACTTGCCAGGAAATATATATGTATGTACCTAATAATTACAATTGCTGGGTTCCATGATCTAATTGTCTTTTCGCTAGATTTAGAAATAGAAGATCGCAAATTGTTCAATATTCTTTTTTTAAATATAAAAAACGAAATGCAATAGACACATTGAATGTTGGCTTAACTATACGTCGCGACACAAGTCAGAACAAGTCTGAATTATCCGTAAACAACGGTCTTTTACTTGATTTCATTTATTTCAACTCTTACCCTGATTGCGAACGGTTCCTATTGACATACTTAATATCAATTTGTATAATTTGTATTGTTAATATTTAGTTTAATTAAAATAAACAAATAAAACTGGTAAGTATTAATGAAAATAAGGCCCCATTGGCACTTTGGCTCGTGAGCCCCTCTAGCTCATGGGCCCGTGTTCATCGCACTTCTTACCCCCCTCGGTTGCTACGCCCCTGTATATGGGTTATCCAAGAAGATGGTGAGTATTATACGAGTACATGTATATTCAGTATCATGCGCACAATTCCACAAGTTTCAATATTATTTATATTATTGTTATTAATTATTATTACCGATAGTATTAATTATTATACACTTATTTAAAATTGACGGTAGTAATTTGTTTATTAATTGATGAATTATAATATATACGAGTATATGCACATGTTGAAATCATTATATAGAACCAATAAACAAAGCCAGAATTTATGAACTATATAAAATTCATTATTATCTTTGGTAAATTTTAAGTTACCTCCATACCTTGCGTGCAAGTGTCGAGTGATTTAGACGACGGTATAAGCGACAGACGTGCACGGAAAGCTAAGCGTCGCGGCGACTAGCAACTTCATTGTTATTCAGCCGTCGAAATGAAACAAACCGCTTTTCTCCCCACTTCGTTGTCATACATTTCCTACACCCACGCACTAAACACCCGGCTTACAACTACACAGAGCTGTAATCAGTGTGAAATAATTGTGAAAATTAATTTAACATTGATATAAATTTAAAATTAATAACAATATTTCGTAAGATGAGATCGTATCTGACATATTTGATTAAAAATAATATTGTTAGTTGCGTATAAATAAATCAGTGAAGATGATTTGATTATGTAAAACATTTTATATGAATTTATTTTGAATAATATAATTAATAATAATTAAATGCATATGCGTTAATCTTGACAATTTAAATCAAATTTAATTATAAAGAGAAAAATTGTGATACCGCCAGGATTTGAACTTGGGGCCTATGAATTCCGGTCATATGCTTCAAACTAACTAAACTACGGTCGCTCTGGATTCAAATTTGACTTTATTTCTATTTTGTTATGTGTCATAGGCACCCTCGATCCCATGATTCATGTACTGAAAGACTTAAAACGAGAGTCGTCTGAAGTGACATTGTTATTCAATTTGATTTCATCAGTTTTTAAAAAATGCTAAATAAATTTGAGAATTATAATTTTATTATAGCAAAAGTTAAGTAAAAACATGTATTCGGTAGAAAATATAGCACAAAAATGTTAGAATTAAACAGTTGTACATTTATATGTGTAAATATAAATAAAGTATTTGCCATTAAAAAAAAACACAAATTATTGCATAATAGTTATTTTTATAACAAGTGCCGAAAAAGGCTAATTACGTGCAAGTGCGGAAATCTGCACGAGCACGTAACCTTTTTCGGCACGTGTTATAAACAACATTTTTCCTACAACTGTGCGATTTAGTAAATCACAAAAATATCCAAATTTATAAAATTTTAATGATATTACACGAGAACGATGTTTTACGGCGTTGCTATGGTTTGTTTGTTGATTGCTTGCACATTGTTCTACATTATTTTAAAATATTTTACTAACGTCAAGATAATTTCTTCAAAATCGTCTAGATTGGAATAGTACCGTGAGTGATTCTTCTTTATCATAAATACCTCCAAAGATAATTGAAGCTGCGGATCATGCTATGTTGCATCTATTTTCGACAATGACAATCAACCTGCTGCTGGTACTTCTAAAGCCTCCGAAATTGTTGTCAATAATATTACTGTTAATAATATGAACAGGTACGGAAGAAATCAATGTTTCTTTAGACAATACAAAAGTTTCCAATTATGAGAATAATATATACACACAATAAATATTATGTATTTCACTTACTTAAAACCATTTATCGATATATTTTACTTTGTTCGGTTCTTTTTATTAGTTGAATACAGATTAGATATACTGCAATTTAAGGTTATGTTTATAAACGTCAAAATATACTACTGCATATTTACTAGCGCTGGCTCACTGCATCTTCTTCTTCCATAAGCGTCTGTGGCCAAAATATGAATTACGCGCTTGGCGCGAAATTTAAATCGCTTTCAAAAAAACTTTTTACAGTTGCGTAATGAAGCACTTTCCGCACTAGTGTTTCTTTGCTTTCGGAAACGCACTTGGTCTGCATTCATCTACTTTCCATACGTAACCAAGGCAATTATGGTTACGTAATAACAAAGAAATCGCACAGTTGTAGGAAAAAGTATTTTTCTTACAACTGTGCGATTTCGTTGTTATTATGTAACTATTATTGCCTTGGTTACGTATGGAAAGTAGACAAATGCAGACCAAGCGCGTTTCTGTAAGCAAAGAAACATTAGTACTGAAAGTAATTTGTACTTTACAAAATTGTCAAAAGAAAATATAAGAGAGAGCGCTTTAAATTTCGCGCCAAGCACGGAATTTCATATTTTAGGCACATACGCTTATGGAAGAAGAAGAAATATGCAGTGATATATTTTGACGTTTATAAACATAACCTTGAACTGCAGTATATCTAATCTGTACACATCATATTGAGCAGATAAGAACTCAAGTGTATCATTTTTAAATATGATAATTAATAAAAATAACCGAACAAAGTAAAATATATCGATAAATGGTTTTATTTAGAGAATAAGTGAAATACATAATATTGATTGTTTGTGTATATTAATAACACGTTGTTACAGTTGCTTATATTGACATAATTTGAAGTAGAAACTTTTATACTGTATAAAGAAACATTGATTTCTTCCGTACCTGTTCATATATTGACAACAATTTTGGAAATTTTAAATGTACCAGCAGCAGGTTGATTGTCATTGTCAAGAATAGATCCAACATGTATATGGATAGATATATATATATATATATATAAAATAAAATAAATAAATCATCACACCTTCTACGAATTACTGGGTGTGCATTCTGTAAGTGATATATTTTGCGCGTGAAGTGCGGTTACCAGTCGTCAAATCACGGCCCCCAAAGATGTTAGTGGTGACCGTGATGATATATTTATATGTTATTTTTTATGTATATGATAAAGAAGAATCACTCAGTATTGTATTCCAATTTAGACGATTTTGAAGAAATTATTTTGAAATTAGTAAAATGTTTTTAAATAATATAGAACAATGTGCAAGGAATCAACAAACAAACCATAGCAACGCCGTAAAACATCGTTCTCGTGTAATATCATTAAAATTTTATAAATTCTGATAATATTTTAGTGATTTTCTAAATCGCACAGTTGTAGGAAAAATTATGTTTATAATACGTGCCGAAAAAGGTTACGTGCGCGTGCAAATTCCCGCACTTGGTAAACCGCGTGCGTTAAATTCTGCACTTGCACGTAACAAGCATTTTTCGCCACTTGTTA
Organism: Pterostichus madidus; assembly: GCA_911728475.2. Taxonomy (NCBI): domain Eukaryota; kingdom Metazoa; phylum Arthropoda; class Insecta; order Coleoptera; family Carabidae; genus Pterostichus; species Pterostichus madidus. The sequence continues at coordinate 11,975,095 of OU452312.1, forward strand.
TAAAAATCATTATTATTCTTGTAATAATTATGAAACGTATTTTTAAGAAAACTCATACAAAAATTGTAATAGCAAACTGAAAACTTTTACTAGTTTCTGTGATTGTTTGTCCTCAATTTAAGAAATAAATATTCGACTATGAAACGATGTGTTCTATGTGCAACTTGTTGAAAGAGATGTTTTTATTTTTTTAATAGAAATCAAATGGAGACAAACATTGTATATCTAAATAAATAATCCTAATTATTTGTTTGTATCATTTTGCAAGTATTTACTTAAAATATGTATGAAATTGAAATTATTTCGCTTTTCTAACTATGTATTCAATTCTGTGCCGCGGGTCACATACAAATGTCAGAAGAACAGATTCGTATGTCTATTGAATAAATGTTTAGTAAATATTTCAAAGATTCGTGTTCATGCTACTTCATTTGATACGACACATCTTGATGTTATGAGTATATACAATTACAAAACGGTCAAATTTAAGAAACTGTTTAAGACGAAAATACATGATTGAGAAAAATTAATTGCTCGCTTCCTAATTACGGCTCTGTATGAAGAATGACACGTTCCTTGTAATAATTTTTGTTAGTAGCCGAATACATGATTTGCTGCATACGATCATGTAACGCTGTAATGTTTGTAACGTTTGCAAAGTTGACACGTTACATTTTGTGCACACTGCACACGCCTCTCACGTCACTCGTTACAGCAGCAGTTCGAAGAATATCGTGTACGTGACGTCACACAACGCTGATTGGTTCAAAATTCGATGTCAGTCGTTTCCTGTTTTGGATATTTGCAATATGAGAACAGAATTATTTTATTGGAATTTATTGTATAAAATATTTCATTTTTTCATTATGAATTACTTTAATATTAAAGTCACTAGAAGTTAATTGACTTTATTTTTTAAATCTCAAATGTTAAATTATTTTTGAGAGACATGCTTCAAATAAAAGTGGTACAATATTCAGATCTGTTAATATTCTATTTTAAATATTTTTATGCACACTCGGGCCGAAATTCATGTGTTTCAGCCCTAAAAAGAGGGCTTAAATACTTCTTTTTGGCCCTAGGGCCATAAAAAATCATTTCTATGGATACATAAATAAAATTTAAATTTTTGTTTATTGTCATTTTGACATATAACCTATGCACATATTTTAATCTTTTAAACATATAATAAAATGTTATTTTGTGCATAAAATATTGTGTGTACCACGGGTGAAATGGATTCCTATACCTATTTTTACATGGGACGCCACTATATTTTTAATCGCTTCTATCTCTGAAGTAAAACATTATTTTTAACTAATTTTTTCACTAATAGCCATTATTCAATATATATTATATGTTTTTATTCTTTATTCTTGTTATTTTGATTATGGTATAGGAGCGCCCATTAGCATTTATGACCCTGAGCATGTTATTAGCCCTCGGCGCTTTGCGCCTCGTGCTAATAATCATGCCACGGACCAAAAACGCCCGTTTGCACCCTTGATACATAAATAACTATTTTTCTAATATAATTTAGGAATTTTAGACAGTGAAAAATATTATACAACAGCAGTATCAATGCGAAATTGATGCAGCATATGACTATTTGCAACATATGATTATTCCAATTGAAAAAATACAAATCATTGATTTTATATGCGATATAAGATACGTATAAATGACTAATTTTTGTTTACACAATATTTCAAAAGAAAATAAAAAGGTATTTAATATCAAAACGCAATTACTGCAGTTTAGAACATTCTGTTTTATTACTTAAAAACTGTACCATTGTTACATAACATAAATTAAAAAAACTTTGTTAAACAATGTTTTCTGCAATTGGTATTATATATTATAATATTTAAAATTAAATATAATAAAGTTCTTATTCACAATTATATTATAATAATTTTGGGATGGCTAGCTCAGTGGTATGAAGTCGGCCTGTGGATCCTGAGGTCCCTTGTTCGATTCCCACAGGCGACAAATTTTCATAATTTGAAAAAGCTATCCCTGTGGCTCCTCCACCACTAACATGTTTGGGGGCCGTGATTTGACGACTGGTAACCGCACTTCACGCGCAAAATATATCACTTACCGAGATCTGCTTCAGCAGAGTGCCACACCCAATAATGGGTAGGAGGCGTGATGATATATTTATATATTTATTTTATTTACTTTTGAAAAAAAATCTTGAATATTACCCTTTTAAAAATAATGTTTAGAAATTGTACATTACAATTAAATAAATAAATATATCATCACGCCTTTTTCCCATGATTGAGTGTGGCACTCTGCCAGAGCAGATCTCGGTAAGTGATATATTTATACCCGTGAAGTGCGGTTACCAGCCGTCAAATCACGGTCCCCAAATATTATTTGAATGTGGTGAAAATTGTTTGTCGGTTGTGGGAATCGAACCGAGGTTCTCAGGATCCACAGGCTGACTTGATACCACTGATCCATCAACCCCCTTATACATTATATTTAATATGAAATAATATAAATCATTCCGTTATGCAAGTATTCCACAATCATAAAATTGATGTTCATCATTAGCGGCATCGTAATTTTCTTGAACTTCTCGTTTCTGATCCTCACTTTCATTTTCAATAATACTCTTATACCAATTTAACTTTTGTCTTTTTCGATATTCTACTCCAAAATATGAATTTAAAAGATTTATAACACCTAAAAATAGATATTGCTATTTTGTTCTACGAAATCATCATCATTGAGCAACCACAATAAAACTATCCATTGTTTTATTATCTATATTGCAAAAACAACCAAATTTATTTTTAAATATTATCTCATATGTGGTTAGCTAAATAAAGCAAAAAATTCATCAGACACACCTATACTTCCGTTGAAAATGTTGTCATACTTTTCTAGTAAAAAACAAACAAAAAACTTGAGGCCATCGACATTACAGTACATCAACGAACCAAAGAAGAAATAAGAAGTGATAGCACGTATGAATGTAACAGTCTCTAGGTTGGTCACGTGTGGTATAACTAACAAAACACGATGTATAGAACACGTGTAACGTGTAAGTGCGTTAGAATACGCATGCGCACTTCAAGGACGTGTGCTGAACAATTAACTGATCAGGTATGTATTAATACATACGCAAAGCTATGAACAGAATCTAACGACGTGTGACTGTTTACTGTTGCGCGAATGAACTTCCTTGTACTCGTGACTCTAATTGAAAATTATTATGATATATCAAAACATCTTGTACGTTATTATTTTATTCTTTTCAACAACATGTTTCTTTCCAATTCTATTTATCAATGTTTTTGACATATTACTTTTGTTTTATTAATAAATAAAATATAAATTATAAGTATGGCTATATTCACGACATAAAATGTCATCTGAAAATTTGACGAAAAAAATTGAAAGGAAATTTTCTGTGATGTTTTTGCAGTGAAATTACAAATTAAATTGACATGCAAAAGACAAACATCTCTTTAGAAATATTACTTTGATGCTGGGTTGCATGAAAGTTTTATCGGTTCATTAACATCTAACAGTTCAATAAATTTCAGAAAATCGCTATTAATACTGTTGCTAGATAAATAATTCTTTAACTAAAGAACCCTTTATTTTTTCTTACAACCTAGCATATGTGGTACTTATTTAGCAAATTGATTTATTTATCGTAATTATAGTAACTAGGTAATAATCATGTTATTTATTTATTGGTTAATTTGACTAAAATTATATAAAATAAATAAATAAATAAATCATCAGGCCGTCTAACCATTACTGGGTATGGCACTCTATCGTTGCAGATTTAGGTAAATGATTTATGTATGCGCATAAAGTACAGATGCCAGCCGTCATACCGCGACCCCTGAAGATATTAGTGATAAGGAAGCCAGAGAGATAATTTCAATGTGGTGAAAATTGTTTGTCGGCTATAGGAATCGAACCTGGGTTGTTAAATCCACAAATACTATATGGTAGAAAATATATTGTGTACATGTTATAGTATGGGCAATAGTTGGAACGTTTTTGAATGGCGCCACCGTGTTGTTCCAAATTAGACCAGTGCTCGTGTATTATTTTACATTACTTAGATTTTTAAATAAAGTCACTACTTCTTGTTTTTGGACAATAGTTTGCTGATTTCGTTAAGTTCATTTTAATGAGTTATTTTAAATATTACGGTTAAAAGATCTAATCTAATTTTTTATCAAAAATTGACGGTTATCAAAATTGCACCAAAAGCAAAATATCTATAATCTCTTTAAGATAGTAACTAGATTACAAACTTACCTTTTTATTTTTGCCATTTGGCTCACACTATAACAGAAAATATTTATAGTAATTTTTAGATTTGGAAACTAACTACAATGAAACAATGAAAGGTGTCTTTTAAGTCAACAAAGTCAAGTTATTTTACTAATAACTAAAATTTATTAGATAATACTAAAATAAGAAGTTCCGAGTTAAATATCTATCTTTAAAAAAAAAACGTTAATTTAATTATGCTGGATTATATGAAAGTTTTATCGGTTCATTAGTAACTAACAACTCAATAAATTTCAGAAAATCGTTATTGATACCGTTACTAGATAAACTATTCTTTCACTAAAGAGCCCTTTATGTTTTTCTTGCAACCCATCATCAATCTAACACCTTTCAGTCCCATGATAATAATTTTTGGTACGTCACTGTTACAAACAACAAAATATCTGTTGAGCTCCTGCGAAAGGCCGCAGTAACCCTAGTCTATCTAGTTCCGGAAGAATCATCAGTGATCACCGTCTCACATTCTACGTAATCGTAACGCTGCTAAGCACGACGTACCTATACAGGTTATGTTCTACTTTCCCTTTTGCGCTTACGTAACGTTGCATAACGACATTACGCGCTGTATCGCGCCGGTAATGCGTCCGCTACACATGTGGAACGATAATAATGTTTACCGAAGGGGGTTTTCGAAACGTGGATAAAATTTAAGAAAAAATAAGGACCTACCGTTGATGCTTTACGTGAAAATAAAAACCAAAATTTATTATGGTTAACTATTATTTTGACGTACAAGTCACATAGTTTCCAATTTCTGGTGGTCAAACCATTCATGCATTTTAAAAGATGTTACGAAAATCTTTAAATGTTATTCAATATTTTTCAAATTTGATGACAACAATGATTAAATCTGAAAGGAAGTTTTGTTATTTTTGTGTACAATAACAATAAATTTTCTAAAGAATGAACTGAAGAATTGTATATAATAGTTAAAAGATACAGGTAGAATTTTCAAATAAAAGAAACAATTTAAGAAAGGTGGAACCTAAAATATATTTCATCAATGATGTGAAATTGAATCACAACAAATAAGAAATAAATTATTAAACAAATTTTATGGGTTTCCAGAGTAGCAATGCTTTGAAGAACTGTTTTTAACCCGAGATCAATTCGGAACATCGTTATGTGATTTATATACAGGTGGTTTGGTTTCCAGTATCCAGGTGATATTTCGTAAACTAATAACGTAAGAGAAAAGTTTTTCAAATAAAACTTATTCTGTATTGTATACAATGTATAACTTTCATATTTTGCAATTTTATTTATAAAAAAGTACTTTAATATCGCGAAAATATTGAAATAAATTCTATATGGAAACAAATACCATTGTCTGCCAAGGCAGATTTAATTTAAATTCCAATAATCAATCACAATCGATTACCGCCTTTTATCATTTAATATAAATATTTTTTTATTGTCAGCCTTAATATTTAATACACTGTTCTTACCTGTATTATGTAATTACGAATCATAATAATAAAACAATATAATATTTTCATAGGCTACAACGTTATAGAATTTATTTAAAAAAAAAATAATTCTATATCTTCACGATAATAAAGTACTTTTTAAAAAATTAAATTACAAAATATGACAATTATACAATGTTGAATATAGAAAATTATTACCTTTTAAAAAATATAAAAATAATTGTAGCTTGCTATTTAAAAAAAAAGGAATTATGAACATTGTACAACGAAAAGGCCTAATTAAAAATTATTTTTTATGTTTATGGAGTATATAATACTCAATATATTTGCAGAACTTTTCTCTTACTTTATTAGTTTACGAAATATCGCCCTGTATATTAACAATTCATTCTTATGCGTTACTAATATTGTATCTGTCATTCATACTTGAATATAGAAAGCAACAACTATTTTGTTATTCTTTCGTTGTCAGATTCAAAATGTTGGCGTAAAGTGTAAAGAGGTTCAGAATTGGCCTCAGGAATACATTCAAGATTCAACTATTCAAGCATTCAACGAAAATTGTAAACAACATACATTACAAAAGCCATTAAACTACAATCGATTACAAATCAATCAATAATAATACCCGCTTGAAGCTAAAGCTAGACTGCCAGTCGCTTCTGAGAACCCATCTAACATAATCCCCGATCATGTCTTACTACAACTCACGTTCGTCAATAACAATGGAAGACAAGACACGCTCAGCGCATACAACAATGCCGCGAATGTAAAACTGATTGCGCTTGCGCGTGAGTTAAGTTACGCAGTATGTCCTGATGGGTCGTTTGAATGTTGATGAAGTTTCAAGCCGGAACTGGTCATCAGGTTTTTCGGAATGAACATTTTGGAATGTAGATGTATTGTTTTTGCAGTTTCAATTGTTTTTACGTGAGGTTAAGTGTTGTAACTGTCATATCTGGTTTTAACGGTTGTTAACAATCATAATAATCATAAATAAGAAATATTTATGTATCTTTGAAATCTATTGTAATTGGGATTAAGTTCCTGTTGTGCAGAGTAACATAAATAAACATACAATTTACGATTCATTGGAGCAAACGGGTATAAGAGAAATTTAAATTATGGATATAGTATCAACTCTTGTAATTCTAACTTTTTAACCGTAGTCTTATTTTTTATATATTCGAAAATCGAAATATAACTTACCATAAATAGAAAAACGTAATTGGAACTTCACCATTTGATTCAACAAAAATGAGATTAGTTATTTTGAGAATTTTAATTTTATATAAATATATTTATTGGGATTAATTGTGTACAAGTCAAAAATGGAATAAAGAAATAAAACGAAAACAAAGCATAAAAAAAAAATAAAAGCCTGAGATTTTGGGCGGCTTGAAGTAAATGACTAAATGATCTCTCAAATCCGGCTCAAAGCCGCAGAATACAAAATTCTAAATAAGGTTGTAACGCTACCGTTCTAATCCAGATATAAATCTGTCAAGAAAACTAAAATAAACCAATAATCTTTCCAAAACTATGTAGCACAACCAGATCACTAAAAGTCTACTGAATGACTGTTTTCAACTAATTTTAAAAATTCTAATTTTCTAGTTACAGCAAGCAAAAATTTAAATAAACTTGACCAGTGCGATATGATGCCGAACTTTGTAACAATCCGAGGACCGAAAGTACATATTCGCCCGGAGGGTGGCGGACAGAAAAGGCGAAATTAAATAAATAATCTAAATAAAAATGCAGCCGTAACAATGAACTTATTATTTTTAGATAATTTAAAACCTTGTAGATCAACAATATATGGGTACATTGTGAATGCTACGAAATCAACGATGCAAATGAGTTGGAACAGAGCAAAAGAAATAATATATATGTTGACCACATGTTTCACTCAACGTTGTTTTTATGAATCCAACTGTTATGGCTGCTATTAAAACCCAACCATTTTACATAAACCATAGCCCCTTTACGTTTTAATACTTTTTCTACTAAATATATATCAGGATGTTTAACTTTTTGAAGTTCTTCAGTATAAAATCCACCTTGAATAGGTTTATTGGTTTGATCAACGAGTATATATGTAACTGGATGTGTTAATTTTATTTGACTGACTTTAAATATTTCATTTGACCAATTTGGCGTGTAACCCTTTTGAAATTCTGCGCGATGTTTGCTAATCGAACATGATCGTTAACTCCGAATTTTGGGGTAATTTTTTCAACAATTTTAATATGATTGTAGACGCTGTTTAAAAGAGTTTTTTCATTTTTCCTATTCACATTTATAGGTTTCATGTTAATAGTGCTATGCTTTTTATTATTATATTTTGCAACAATTTCAGATAGAATATTTACCCATTTGTAATTACCCTTAAAGCTAAATTCTTTCCACATGATTGATTTAAGTGTTCGATTTACACGTTCAACAATACTAGCTTTTTTACTGCTATAAGTTGAATAATGATTAATATTATTTTTATTCATTAACTTTTGAAAATGTTTGTTATAAAATTCCTTCCCCATATCAGTGTGTAAATTTTGTGGTATGCGTTTATCGGTATTAAATATTTTATTTATAGCTCTGCTTATTTCCTCTCCTGTTTTAGTTTTAACTGCTTCAGCCCACACATACTTAGAGAAAATATCAATAACTACTAGTATATAACGATACCCCTTATTTTCCCTAGCATATGGGAGCATTTCAACTAAATCTGCTTGAAACGACTCATCTAACCCTTTAACAATTACCCTTCTTCTTTTGAAATTTATACGGCTTGGTTTATGTAACTCCTCAACGATATTTCGCTTAATTTTCAACATATTTTGCAAGCGTACAGTACAGAGTACAAGCTGTTTATGCACCTTTTTTAATATTTAAATGTTTAAATAGAGCTTCTATATCACCAGTAACTTCACGTATGATATTGTTTGCTTTTTGTATATTAGTTTCAGCGTTTGTAATATGATTATTAAGTTTACTAGCAATTTTTTCTAATTGCTCTTCTAGAAATTTTTTATTTACCGCATCAGCATCATTTATAGCTGGCGCGAGCTGAATTATCCGTCTATTTCGCATATTTAAATATTCATCCTCATCAAAATCTGACTCATCATCATCATAAGTCCTACCAGCATGACGTCCGAACTTATTGAGTGGCATTTTGTTACTAACATTTTACAAGGATATTAGCCTCATATAACTCCTCAATTATAGAAACTATCTCATTATTATGACTTGTATTGCCGGCATCGTTTGATGCCAATAGTAGCCGTAATCTGTTGACAAGCTCATTTGGATTATCCCAGTAAATATAGTCTACATTTTTATTACTTAAATTCATATGAAGCCCTTTTCCACTTTTTGTACGTTTGGATGATTCACCAGCCCACGAATGAATTCTCGATCTCGCAAGCGTATGCGGGGATATAATACGTAGATATTTATATGATCTATTACCTTGAATTTGCCCTGTAGGTAAATGATTTCTACGATGTGCATTTGTTCGGTGTAACATATCAATATAATTATTTAAATCATCCGTGTTGAAACCAATAGGATGTTTTTTAAAGACAAGTTCATAAATCCCGGGGGTCCCATCATATTGGATACCGCCAATTATTAAGTCTTTACCATCGATTGTTACTTCTTTGCTACCCATCTTAAATTTATCGGTTTCAGGATCATGGTATACACCATAATTATGATCAAATTTATCGGTATCAGTAAGCATTTCTTCAATGTATTGTCGTGGTAACTCATGATATTGTTTTAAATGTTTTTTAAATGACGGTTCCTCCATCATTTCCTGTAATGTTTTATCTGTTAAAGCTGGTTCACTCTCAGCTAATACTTCTGTTTCCAAAAACTGTGGTTGTATTATTGAAGACGATGCTGCGGGTATATTATAAAAACTTTCATTATATTCTTCTTCTTCTTCTTCTTTTTCTTCCTCCTTTTTCTCCTCTTCTTTTGGCTCAAGTTTTACATCTCTTTCTTCTTTTTTTATATTTTGCAAACTAGTTGCTATTTGTTTTAGAGTTTGCGTAACAGGTTTATATGATTTTTCCAATAACACTTCTTCTTGGGCACGACCCTCTTTTAATGCGTTTAGTTTTTGCTTTCAAAATGTGAAATAACTTTAACCGCAGTCAGAAACAGCTTTGAACAGGTCTTGAACAGAGCTTAAACAGCTTTTGAACAGGTCTTGAACAAATCTTGAACAGCTTTGAACAGGTCTTGAACAGGTCTTGAACAGTTATGAACAGGTCTTGAACAGGTCTTGAACAGTTATGAACAGGTCTTGAACAGGTCTTGAACAGTTCTTGAACAGTTATGAACAGGTCTTGAACAGTTTTGAACAGCTCTTAAACAGCTCAAACAGGTTAAAAACAATTTAAACAGATTAGAAACAGCTTCAACTGATCTGAAACAGTTAGAACAGGATTGTTAGATATATTTAGATATATCTTGTCAGTTAAACCTCTCAGCAAGAAATGATTGTTGCACAATATTTCTAGACTATTTATTTGATATTACAATATAATGATCAAAGCCTTTACGATATCGTCCATTGTTTAAATAAGCAGGATGATATGAACTTAAAACATGTGTACACAGATCACGTGGGGTCCGATATGACGTATGAGCAGTTTAAAAACATATGCTCTTCATGTTGGTGTGATAAATACGGATTTTTAGTTATAAGTAAAGAGGGTAATTTAAACAATGGACGATATCGTAAAGGCTTTGATCATTATATTGTAATATCAAATAAATGGGACCCCCGGGATTTATGAACTTGTCTTTAAAAAACATCCTATTGGTTTCAACACGGATGATTTAAATAATTATATTGATATGTTACACCGAACAAATGCACATCGTAGAAATCATTTACCTACAGGGCAAATTCAAGGTAATAGATCATATAAATATCTACGTATTATATCCCCGCATACGCTTGCGAGATCGAGAATTCATTCGTGGGCTGGTGAATCATCCAAACGTACAAAAAGTGGAAAAGGGCTTCATATGAATTTAAGTAATAAAAATGTAGACTATATTTACTGGGATAATCCAAATGAGCTTGTCAACAGATTACGGCTACTATTGGCATCAAACGATGCCGGCAATACAAGTCATAATAATGAGATAGTTTCTATAATTGAGGAGTTATATGAGGCTAATATCCTTGTAAAATGTTAGTAACAAAATGCCACTCAATAAGTTCGGACGTCATGCTGGTAGGACTTATGATGATGATGAGTCAGATTTTGATGAGGATGAATATTTAAATATGCGAAATAGACGGATAATTCAGCTCGCGCCAGCTATAAATGATGCTGATGCGGTAAATAAAAAATTTCTAGAAGAGCAATTAGAAAAAATTGCTAGTAAACTTAATAATCATATTACAAACGCTGAAACTAATATACAAAAAGCAAACAATATCATACGTGAAGTTACTGGTGATATAGAAGCTCTATTTAAACATTTAAATATTAAAAAAGGTGCATAAACAGCTTGTACTCTGTACTGTACGCTTGCAAAATATGTTGAAAATTAAGCGAAATATCGTTGAGGAGTTACATAAACCAAGCCGTATAAATTTCAAAAGAAGAAGGGTAATTGTTAAAGGGTTAGATGAGTCGTTTCAAGCAGATTTAGTTGAAATGCTCCCATATGCTAGGGAAAATAAGGGGTATCGTTATATACTAGTAGTTATTGATATTTTCTCTAAGTATGTGTGGGCTGAAGCAGTTAAAACTAAAACAGGAGAGGAAATAAGCAGAGCTATAAATAAAATATTTAATACCGATAAACGCATACCACAAAATTTACACACTGATATGGGGAAGAAATTTTATAACAAACATTTTCAAAAGTTAATGAATAAAAATAATATTAATCATTATTCAACTTATAGCAGTAAAAAAGCTAGTATTGTTGAACGTGTAAATCGAACACTTAAATCAATCATGTGGAAAGAATTTAGCTTTAAGGGTAATTACAAATGGGTAAATATTCTATCTGAAATTGTTGCAAAATATAATAATAAAAAGCATAGCACTATTAACATGAAACCTATAAATGTGAATAGGAAAAATGAAAAAACTCTTTTAAACAGCGTCTACAATCATATTAAAATTGTTGAAAAAATTACCCCAAAATTCGGAGTTAACGATCATGTTCGATTAGCAAACATCGCGCAGAATTTCAAAAGGGTTACACGCCAAATTGGTCAAATGAAATATTTAAAGTCAGTCAAATAAAATTAACACATCCAGTTACATATATACTCGTTGATCAAACCAATAAACCTATTCAAGGTGGATTTTATACTGAAGAACTTCAAAAAGTTAAACATCCTGATATATATTTAGTAGAAAAAGTATTAAAACGTAAAGGGGCTATGGTTTATGTAAAATGGTTGGGTTTTAATAGCAGCCATAACAGTTGGATTCATAAAAACAACGTTGAGTGAAACATGTGGTCAACATATATATTATTTCTTTTGCTCTGTTCCAACTCATTTGCATCGTTGATTTCGTAGCATTCACAATGTACCCATATATTGTTGATCTACAAGGTTTTAAATTATCTAAAAATAATAAGTTCATTTGCAAAGAACTTGCCATTTTAAATGTTGATAATGGTGGTTGTAAATCAGAAATATTTGCTCCGCCAATTCCAATCTCTGATTTGTGTAGCAAAGATAAACGAAATATCCGGTGGTTAACAAAAAATCATCACAATTTAGACTGGCAGAGTGGATATGAACCATATATAAATTTGGAAACTACTTGCCAAAGTCTACTGGCTAAAGCTGATAAAATATATGTAAAAGGACAAGAAAAAGCTAACTGGCTGGAAAACATTATCCACAAGAAAATAATTAATTTAGAAAATTTGGGTTGTCCAACATTATCTGAACTACTACATTCGCCATTGCAAATAGATTATTGTAATTTGCACATAAATAATTGCGCAGTACGAAACGTTAAAGCTTTACATAAATGGTTCAAAATGCAATTTAATATATTTGAATCATTTAAATTATTTCATGAGAATGGTGGTATTCTACATTTTATGCGTGATGAGGACATTGCATGTCTTCCACAAGAATTTATCATGATTTACGCGGGTAAACAAATTCAAGAACAATGGTCAAGGTTTCCGGATTCCTGGCGGGATAATGAAGAGTTCCAACAATACAAGAGCTGTTGGGATCATTCGTGGGATACTTTCGAGGATCAGTCAGGATGTTCAGTGGCAATGAGAAAAGATTGTATAAAATGTAAAACAAAATATAATATTCTTAAATAACAAATAAATCTGTTTTTAAACAAATGTTTGTTATTATTTATTATTTTATAAGCATCTGAAATACAAAAACAAAATAAAACAATGGTATATATATATTTCATTTATTGTTGCTAAAATTATACAGTCACATTACAATTATAATTAGTAATATATTTAAGTAATTATAGTTTTTAATTTTTGTTCTAAAGCATAGCTTATAATTGGCGAGTATCTTAAAATTTTTAACTTCAAACGTTCGCGGTCTCTTGCATGTTGCTCCCAGAGTGATTTTCGAGCTTCGTGATAGGCATACGTCCAAGCAACCATTAAATGTACTTCCACCTCTTCTTTAAATGTCACCATCGTTTATATTTAATAATTTAAATTTAATAATTAATTGTTGCATGTCACGATAAAATTTTAAATCACTTTTCAGTAGTTCAAGTTTGTTTAAATAATTTCTCAGCCTTTTATTATATTCTTCGCGGCTAATCATATTAAACAACCACAAATTCAATATTAGTTGTCTTGCTCTTGCTGAGTTATCCTTGTGATACAATGAATAGCTTCCCCTCGGCAGCGTTTTTATTCAGCATCTGCAGATCATCGGCAGGAATTTTGTTGAATCGCGCCCCCAAGAAAGAGCTGAAATCTTTAAACTCTGCTAGAATTCTGTCTCCATATGAAGTTTTCGTTTTATCCAACGATAGCACTTGATAGTGTTTGCCCGCGTCTAAATCTGCTAGACTCCACAGTTTTTTTAGTGCCACTAGCTTGTTGATATCGGTGATTGATGAAGTCATAATGCTATCGTTCAATTTTCAGATATAACTATACTTCTCTAATAGCTTACTTGAATATATATAGTAATTTATAGTCATGCGCAGTTTGATATATTTTTTAGACATGAGAACAAGCTCAAACACACTATCTCACGGAGTTATTTTTAAATTATGCTGTCAACAACAGCTGCAAATCTATATTTAGACCGGATATCATAGCTCGGCAATTTTTTGTTAACAACAGCTGCAAATCTATTTTTAGACATGATTTCGTATTTTTTTTAGACCTCAACATCATGCGGACACGTGTTAATTTTTTACCATCATGCGAACACATGTTAATTTTTTACAGATGCAACTTCAAATCTATATTTAGACATTCGGAGGGGTTGGAGGGGTGTGGCGATGGGGATCGGGGTGGGGACGATCTCGATGGGGGTCGGGCTGGGGCCAGAGCAATGACCTGGGGGTCCATGACCTACATCAAGGACAATGGCCCCTAAAACATAGGCAACCACCCGTAGGCAACCCCCTGTATTGCGGGTTGCCTTTTTTTAGGCGTAATGGTCCAGGAACCCTCCTGTTTATCTACTCATAGAATATACAACTTTCATCGCTGATTTCTTTGAAACTAATCCGGTAAGGCATGGATTTTTTCATTCTCATACCTTTATCTTTACATGATGTTAGTTTTTTGTTAAAAAATAACTACAATATATGAATTTATTACGCAGTAAGCTGCCTCGCGAGATACAGTTCCTATAACGCCAATGCATTTTTGATCGACTTTACTTTAGGTTACTCAGCTCAACAATGGTATACTTTTAAAAAAAAATTGCATAACTAGTGTAGAAACACATGAAAAATAACATATTTACATTTCATTAAAATCCGGGTTAAATGCTTCCATGATAGTACCACCTTAAATTTAAATTTCATTTCATTTTATGATTTTGAAATTCTGTAAAATAAAACATGAAAGTGTTGAAATTTAGGGCGTTTTTGTTATTATAACCTATTTATTTATAACGGTCGCATTTTAGTTTTGGTCTTTGTGCGGGACACAACTCGCACACCTAGTGAGGGCGTCCCTCTGTATACAGGCTGTTCCAGTGTGCCACCACTGCTATCTCGAAAACTATAAGAGCTACGGGTTGGTTAAATTAGCAAAGAACCACCATTTTATAAGACTATTGCAATGAGTAAAAAAAATACATATAAATTTAACATGCATTTTTCTCAGTTATTTTGTTATATTAATATATAATATGTTTATATCGTTGAATTCAGAAAAAAAAACTCTATCGAATAACCTAAAAAATATGTTCCCATTTAAAATAAAAAGGTTGTGTTCCGTATTTTAAGAACCTCTGGTCGAAAAAAAATAATTTTTGCTCATTGTAATAGTCTTGTAAAATATTGGTTCTTTGCTAATTTAACCAACATAGTAGCTCTTATACTTCTCGAGATAGCAATGATGGCACACTTAAATGGAATATTATGTATACAATGTACAGAGCAGGGCAATACTTAAGTACTTAAGTACTTAAGTACCAATTTTTCGTATCTTCTAGTACTTAATACTTATACTGAAGTATATTTATTTTTGTGTTACTTAATACTTGAAATTTTTAAGTACTAAATTTCAGCTTGTACTTAAGACGTACATTTTTGGATAGCAAATGTAAAAAATATTGAAGTACTATTCAAATAATTAAGTACGTCAATATTACTAAAATCGCGAAAAGTACTTAAATATTTCGAAACATTGAAGTACTTTGAGTTTGCGGTTAATGCAGTTTTTTTATTGTGCTGTACTGTGACGTGAACGTGAGGAGCACAGACATGTATATTTTTGTTTTTTGTTGTAATAATATATTACATATTACTTTATCAACTATATACATTTTTATTTATGTACCTACACATTAGTACACTAGTATACATACATATATATGTTTATTTTTATATATAAGACTGATTTTTTTGTAATTTCCGACTACATACTAAATTTTGCATGTACCTATTTATTTTTAAATAAAAAAATATTTTTATTTTTTAATCATGTTTTCATAATGTATATTTAGAATAGGTTATCATTAAAATAAATAACAATAACAGAAAAACTATTTCATACGAATATACCCAATACTGGTACTTGCAAAATACTTATTTTTAAGTACTTTGGTCTAAAAAAACTGGTACTTTACTTAAGTGTTTTCAAGCTGTGCTTGTAAAACTACTGCATAACAAGTACTGACCATGGTTTGTCCGTGTACATCACTTACAACTTTAATACAAATATGCATCTGCCGGTGTGACCCTGAAAGTTCCACGAGATAATAGCAGAACTATACCCGCTCCGTTCAGGCTGAGTTCACTTTTTATTATGTCCATCAAATATGTTAACATGTGTAATATATAACAAAAGTGGTTGTCCGTTTATAAGAGATTTAGCTGTAGGTAAATTTACTTGTTCATCATATCAAGTAACCAGTTATAGACACCAAGTCTTGTCGTTGTGTATGTAGCTTGTCGCAGTAAATTAGCACTGAGCCCTTTGTACATCCCAGCAACGCCTTCGTTCCTGATGACATCGGAGAACTCGCCGCTTGCTGTAGCTTTCTCTCCCATTTGACCAGCAAGTTGCATTCGGTTTTTGATTATATTCAGAGGATGTAGGACGCAACTTGCCATCATTCTTAAAACAAAAATAGTATTTAATGGATACAAAATCTGGCACAAAATAAACGACATTGAAACGAGAGTGCTTCAAGTAAAAGCTTCACATTTAGAATTTTTCATTTTCACTTTAAACCGTTTTGCACGGAATAAGACACGATTTCAAAAATTCTCTTCTTCAAACGATTTTCAGTATGTCTAAACAAAACTTAATTCATTTCATTCTGAATCATATTTAAAAGAGTAAGAATTTATTCATTTTATAAATATTTCCGAGCAATTAAAGCAATTCTACTAGTTGGGCAAACCGAAAAACACTGTTAGTTTTTTCTATCAACGTGAACTTCAAATTTATGTTTTTGAAGACTAGAATATAGAGGCTCATTTAAAAAAAATTAAAGCCATCGCGCTGTGTTATAATTTTGATGCGATACCTATTTTTTAATTTATTCTGCCAATAGTTATCGTGAACTTTCTCCGGAATTACAAAAACCGGCCTTTTGAAAAGTATTCTATAGTCAAAATCAAATCTTCTGGCAGTGTAGGAACATAGGGATACAGTGTTGCCGAATGTTTCCTATATCAGTAAGACAAGGAAAGAAAATACAAAATCGGATTAAGTTGTTTTACATTTTGATAGTTTAATTTTTTTTATTATTCAACTGACAAAACTTACTCTTTAAATGTATATAATCCATAATTAAGGAAACATATGGGAGTATCAAAACAAAATTTATTTACAATAATCTGGGAAGTTAGGAAAAGTTTATATAAGCTGTTTACACATTGTACTTGTAAAATAATTAGGGAATCAATTAGCATGAAACAAGTAAATGTACATTATAAACACCAGTTATATCGTGAATTTGATACAAATCATTATTATTATACATATACGAGTAAACCTTATACTATATTATTATTTTATTATTAAAATTTTAAATACGATCTAGTATGGTATATTGTACCATCGTCGTCCATGCCGGAGTTCCTAAGTGTAGTAATATCAGTAGTACTTAAACAATCTGCACACTCTTTATTAAAAATATTCATCGTTACTTTTGCTACTGTCACTATTTATTTAAATTAATAATCAGGGGTTCGAAATCATCTAACATATGTACGCAAAAATCTGTTATCGCAATTTTCCCACTTTTTACTGGATATTTTCGAGGATAGACCACGGGCGTGTGACGTTACGATTTTAGATGTGACCCGTAACTGTCAAACGAGTGACTATCACATCACTATTAAATATGCGAAATTCATGGTACAGATAGAATATATTTTTAACATGTATATGCGAAACGTAAATTGAAGATTGTGTCGCTGTTACAATTTTAAAATAAAATAAAATAAATATATCATCATGCCTTTTACCCATTACTAGGTGTGGCACTCTGCCAAAGCAGATCTCGGTAAGTGATATATTTATGCGCGTGAAGTGCGATTATCAGCCGTCAAATCACGGCCCCCAAAGATGTTAGTGGTGGGGGAGCCACAGGAGTAATTTTTAAATTGGTGAAAATGTTTTGTCGATCGTGGGGATCGAACCAGGGTTCTTTGGATCCACAGGCCGACACGATAACCATTGTGCCATTACCCCATCTGTTACAATTTTATAGTGCCTAGATATTTAATAGATAGAAAATATTTTTTTAAAAACAATTTTGTATATTTACTTCATAGTGTAAAGTCAAGTAATTATTATAATATACAGTAGTTTTATTTTCATTTAAGTTTGAACAGTTCATTTTAGGTTCATATTTTATACTGTAGTATTTAATTTTTTTTTATTTATAATTGTTATTGTATTTTTGTTATAATCGACAAGACAAATGTTTTACATACAATCTGAATAGAATCAAAAGAGAAAAGGAAGGGAGGTCGAGGTTTTGGCTCTAAATACGAGGGGAGGTTCATATCAGGCAGCGGAATGTTATATAGGTAACCATGGGACTGCGTTTATAGTTCGTCTTCCACCTAAGGAATGGCGCTAATAGTCTTTATGTGAAGACATTCATTTTAGATAACTTCAATATCGGCAATCATTGGTTACTAGATTGTTCCTGTACTTGTCATTTGTATATATTTCAAATTTTTTAATCTGTCAAATATTCAATTAATTTTTATTTGTGAAATAATTTCATATAAATAATGTCATCAACTAATATCTATTGTTGTGTAAAAAACTGCACTGCTACTGGTAAGTAAGTGATCAAATAATAAATAATATTTAGATGAGGAAGTCATAATATATTTTCAAGTTCACAAGAGTTGGATAAAACTGCGATTCAAACAGTTCAAATTATAAATAAATTTTACGATATACAGGAGAATATTTTAATAAATATTTATATTGTAATAATGAATTTTTATTTTATGTAGTTTAAATAAATATAAAATAATAATAAAAATTACCTAAATATGCATACCTGGTTGCCTATATACATGACTTTAGTTAGACTTCCACTACTCAGATGGCGCAAAATACAGTCCCAGTGCGTAACATGGCAGTTTCTTATCTATAGTTGTATATTATGATCTGTGGTTCATATATTCGCTCCCTGCATATCAAGTAGGCCAGATAATAAAACAAAAGGTAATATTTTCTATTTGTACATCTGTCATAAATATATAAAATTTTAACAGTTTCGTATAAATAGTTTAATATTTATTATTAAAAGAGTGAGGTGAATATAGAGCCATCATAAAGTTTCTGGTAAAACAGGGAAAAAGGCCGCCAGAAATTCGGGATGAAATGTTGGGAATATGTGAAGGGTCTACTCCCTCCGATTATACAATTAAAAAGTGGTCCAAACTTTTTAAATGGGGTAGAGTCCTTAGAAGATGACCCTCGCTGTGGTCGGTTTGTTAAAGCCACTACAGGAGAAAATGTGGATAAAATGGAAAGGTTAATTTATGACACTTATGACTTGCTCCTTGCGTTTGACAATTATTATTTGACATATAAATGTTAAACATGTTTTTTTTTGTTTCTATTGCTACTATGATTATTGGAATTTATTATTAAATATATAAATTAGTTTTTCTCAAAATTAGACGGACATACAGGAAAATTGTAAATAACATTTTATGTTCCAATATATTTTTGTTAACATCTTTTATCCTTTTTTTGTAACTGATTCCATTTTTGAAATAAATGACATATATAATAATTTTGATTATTAATTTACAATTAATTACAGAGTACTGTACGGTTGAACTTGACTTAAACCAAGTAAACTGACGGTTTAGATTCAAGACAAATTTGAACTGAGTTTGAGGTTTAAACTGCACTGAAAAACACTTTGAACCTTGAACTTGAACTTGAACCGATTTTTGAGTTTAAACCGGCACTGAAAAACCGGGCATTAGCCGCATTGATTGTAATGAGCAGCCCGCTGAGCTAGACGTACTTAAGTGTGTTCTGGGTTAATAGTAGAATTTGGTAGTAAAATTTAAACTTAAAATTAATATTTGAGTAAAAAGTGTAGTGTTTTCGTCAATAAAATGCTGACACGAGACGATAAAGATACCATCAAGATGAAGATCAGTGAGTCCTTATTAACACTTAGCTCCAATAAGGATTTTATCGATCTTACTGTGGAAGCAGTGTCTAAAACGGTGCAAAAAGTGATGGAAAACAAACTTAATGCTTTAGAAGAGTAATTTAAAACTGTAAAGCACCAAAATAATCATCTGAAACAGTCCGTCGAAAAAAGTGTTGATTTGGAACAATATACTCGGCGCAACAAAATACGCATTTTTGGACTGTCAGAAACTAAAAATGAGAATATAGATGAGAGTGTTGTGAACCTGTGCCTTGAAAAGTTACATGTGGACCTGTCATTAAGTGATATTGATCGATGTCACCGAATTGGCAAACCGCAGATTGGTGTCAACAGACCCGTAATAGTCAAATTCGTCAGCTATCGAAAACGGAGCATGGTATTTACATCAAAGAAGGAACTTAAAAAAACCGGCATCACCATCTTACACTTCCTTAAAACTACAACAGATAAGTTTAACTTTAGAAATGTTTGGACCTCTGATGGTCGTATTGTAGTTAACATCAAAGATTAGGGCAGAGTTAAAAAAAAATATGTTAACAGCCTTAATGATTTAAATATGTAATTTAATTTGCCTTTATTTTTCTCTCTTCTTATTTTTACTTTGGATATTTGCTCAAATTCAAATGTTAGAATTTGTAAATCATACTTAAAACGCTACTGATCACAGAACGGTTAATTGTTGCCGCCAGAACATGCTTGCTGCGAATTAACTCTCACTACTTTGCAGTGACCTTAATTTTATTTAACTTTTATGAATAGTTGTTCATTTTTGTCATATTATATTTATGTCTAAATCACCTGTTTCAAATATACAAGTCAATAACCTTTTTAATACGTTTACATTCAGTCATTTAAATGTGCGATCACTAAATTTCTTGTTTTGTGAAATTTAAAGAATTTGTTTATGAATTTGATTTTGATATAGTTGCTGTTACTGAGACATGGATTAGTGTCACATCCCCATCAGTTTTATTGGAAATAAATGGTTACAATTTAATTAGCTTAGAAAGATTACACAAGCGAGGGGGAGGTGTTGCTTTCTATGTTCACAGTAGCATTCGTCATAAAGTTTGGAATACATCCTTTGTGAATTCCAATAATATAGAACATTTATGGATACAGTGTCAAATTTCTAATAAAAATGTATGTTTTGGTGTTATATTTGTCAGCGATTATGCATCGAAAGGTATTAAATAACTATTATAGTATTAATTTAGACTAGATTAATTGGGATTAGAGCACCACCACGAGTAGACGATTACATAGGGGTTAGTTAGTCTTTAATTTACTGAACGTGTAATACTTTTTAGTTTGTTCTTGACCGTTTTGTTGAACAGTCGTGTTCGGTAGTGATTGTGTAGTGAGTTACGTCGAAGACGAGTCGAGGTGAGTTTCACTGAGCGTGTAAGCGTGTGAACCTGTGAGTGCAATTGTTTGGTATGTTGAGATGATTTGATATCCTAACACCAAATCCTTATTCCTTTATGGCGACGCCGTCCTGTTAACTTGCTGTGTGCGAGAGGAGGCAACCGAGTTCGCCCAACGACGCGCCAGTTACCGGCCTGGTGCCAACGGTGCCCTGCTTGAGTTCAGGAATCCAGCTTTCGCTTGCATCTTGAGTGGTGAGGTGGTGTTTAGAGTTTCAGCTCGGCTTTCAACTCTTTCACCTGAAGCCTTGTGTTAAGCCGCTCGTGTAAGATGTCAAGTTCTCGATGTACTGTGTGTTATCGAGGTCGCGTATCATGCTGTGTGCGTGAAGCGATGTTCTGGGGCCCATGATGTACTGTGTGTTATCCGGTGCCTGTGCCACCCGGTTGTTAACCGTGGTGTGCGGCTCTCATAGTCTAAGCTGTGTGCGCGGAGTGAGAGGTTCTCTCAATTTCGTCCTAGTATGCTCATACTGTGTTGTGTGCATATGGACCTGATAATTGAGAGTTTGACCGAGAGTGTGTATTTGTTAGCGAGACTATGTGGAGTGCTTGAGCTCATGGTAGTTTCTTTATTTTCAGAAGAGCGCTCCAGCTAAACAACCGAGGACCTAGTTTTAAGTGTGTGATTGTAATATCTTGGGGTAATTATATTTGTTTTACGTAATCCGTTTTTACAGATTTATTTTAGAGCCCTGACATAATGTTTACGTTAACCCGTGTTTTCTTTTCATCTTTAACATATTTAACCCACATTCAGAATTTTACAGCGAACTAGTATTCCTAGATTCTATATTTACCGATTTTAGTTGTCAGTCAGATTACCTAGTTTGTTCTGGGGATATAAATATAAACCTATTATCAAATGATGTTCGCTCTAATTTTTTTACAGATTTAATTATTACTAATAATATGCATCAGTTAATAAATAACAAACTATACAAGACCAGTATCATGAGCGTCACGCTAAATGGCCCCCTATCTCAAATCTTTTCAAAATTTTGTGTACAGTTAGTCCTAGGTTTGTTTTAGTTTGTTCCAGATTCCTAAAGTTTGTTCTATTCATATACACAAGTTATTAACAGTTGACGTGAGGAATCCAGCGTGACACTAAGAGTAAACCTATCTAATCTTTCCAGTTTTTAAAAATCTTTTGATATGAGGAGTTAGTGCTCTGTGCGTTCTACTTAGATACAAATTTTGAAAGTTTGTCCTATTCAAATACACATGATATTAACAATTGAATTGGGGAATCCAGCGTGACACTAAGAGAGAACCTACCTAATCTATTCAGTTTTTAAAAATCTTTTGATATGAGGAGTTAGTGCTAGGTTTGTTCTGCTTAGATAAAAATTTCTAAAGTTTGTTCTATTCATATACACATGTTATTAAGAGTTGACTTGGGGAATCCAGCGTGACACTAAGAGAGAACCTGTCTAATCTATTCAGTTTTTAAAACTATTTTTATATGAGAGTTAATGCTAAGTTTGTTCTGCTTAGATGCAAATTTTGAAAGTTTGTTCTATTCAAATACGCATGTTATTAACAGTTGACTTGGGGAATCCAGCGTGACACTAAGAGAGAGCATACCTAATATATTCAGATTTTAAAAATATTTTTATATGAGGTGTTATTGATAGGTTTGTTCTACTTAGATACAAATTTTGAAAGTTTGTTCTGTTCATATACAAATGATATTAACAATTGAATTGGGGAATCCAGCGTGACGCTAATACCTAATCTATTCAATTTGAAAAAAAAATAATTATATGCTAGGTTAGTTCTGCTTAGGTACAAATTTTGAAAGTTTTTGTTTTTTAGAAACACTTGTTATTCTGTTTTATTTTTATTAAAAAATGAAATAAATGTATCATCACGCCTTCTACCTATTACAGAGGATGACATTCTGCTGTTGCAGATCTTGGTGATATATTTTCGCGCGTAAAGTGCGGTTACCAGCCGTCAAATCACGACCCCAAAAGATTCAGATTCATGCGCGAAAATATATCACCAAGATATGCTACAGCAGAATGTCATCCTCTGTAATAGGTAGAAGGCGTGATGATATATTTATTTTATTTCTTAATAAAATAAAACAGAATAACGAGTGTATATGAAAAGCACAAACTTTCAAAATTTGTACCTAAGCAGAATAATCCTAGCACTAACTCCTCAAATAAAAATATTTTTAAAATCTCGTAGTGTCGCGCTGGATTCCTCAAGTCAATTGTTAATAATATGTGTATTTGAATATAACAAACTTTCAAAATTTGTATCTAAGCAGAACAAACTTAGCACTAACTTCTTATATAAAAAGATTTTTTAAACTGAATAGATTAGAGAGGTTCTCTCTTAGTGTCACGCTTAATTCTCCACGTCAACTGTTAATAACATGTGTATATGATTAGAACAAACTTTTGAAATTTGTATCTAAGCAGAACAAACCTAGCACTAACTCCTCATATCAAAATATTTTTAAAAAATGAAAAGATTAGGTAGGTTCTCTCTTAGTGTCACGCTGGATTCCCCAATTCAATTGTTAATAACATGTGTATATGAAAAGAATAAACTTTCAAAATTTGTATCTAAGTAGAACAAACCTAGCACTAACTCTCATATAAAAATAATTTTAAAAACTGAATAGATTAGACAGGTTCTCTCTTAGTGTCATGTTGGATTCCCCAAGTCAACTCTTAATAACATGTGTATATGAATAGAAAAAACTTTAGAAATTTTTATGTAAGCAGAACAAACCTAGCACTAACTCCTCATATTAAAAGATCTTTAAAAATTGAATAGATTAGGTAGGTTCTCTCTTAGTGCCACGCTGGATTCCCCAATTCAATTGTTAATAACATGTGTATATGAATAGGACAAACTTTCAAAATTTGTATTTAAGTAGAACAAACCTAGCACTAACTCTCATATAAAAATAGTTTTAAAAACTGAATAGATTAGACAGGTTCTCTCTTAGTGTCATGCTGGATTCCCCAAGTCAACTCTTAATAACTTGTGTATATGAATAGAACAAACTTTAGGAATCTGAAACAAACTAGAACAAACCTAGCATTAACTGTACACAAAATTTTGAAAAGATTTGAGAAAGGGGGCCATCTAACGTGACGCTCATACCAGTATCTCAATCTTTAATCGATGTTGTTTTGATATCTAGCAATGATATCTGCTCAAATTCAGATACTCTTGACTGTAGTGATTTATCGGATCATAATTGTATATATTGTGTTTTAAAATTATCAAAAAGTAGAAATACTTCAAAGATTGTGTACTATAGAGATTTCAAAAATTATAACTTTGAAATGTTTTTTGCTGATCGCTCCCTAGTGGATTGGAATAGAATGATTAATTTAGAAAAAATTAATGATAAAGTTATGTTTCTTAATAGTCAAATAACAGCTTTCTTCGATAAACATGCTTCAATAACATGTATTAAAACAAATATATTATTATATAAAATTATACTCCGTGTATTTTTATTATTTTTGTGTGTTTTGCCCATTTTTTTTTGGCCAAAGATTTAAGCGAAAAATTTTAAAGTCGAATAAAATGCCTAGGTTTGGTTTTTTTCTTATTTTGACGGTGGCATCTCGTTCGCCAATTCTTCTAAAAAGTTACCCTTTCTTATTAAAAGTGGGTCAAAAAAAATATTATTTGAAATCTATAAATTTTTTACTCAAAAACAAGGCATCCTACAAAATAAAATTATGTAACAGAAAATGCTTAAAATTCATCGGAGAATACGATTGATTTTTTTCAGAATTTTTTGAGACATTTTAATTTTTGTTGTTTTTTTGGACTATAGAATTTTAGAAAAATTTTTAAATGTTTCCAATTTTCATACTCTTTCAATTTTCGCGAAGTAACATTTTTAAAATTTTTTGTTTTCATGGTTTTTTATCTTTCAATATAGCGTTAGCTTTAAGGTGGTACTATCATAAAATTTATCAGAATTTTCTGAAACATTTTAAAAATTTTCAAAAATTCTCGTTTAAAAAAAAATTAAAAAAAGATCTGAAAAAAAATTACACGTATTCTCTGATCAATTCTAAGCATTTTTTGTTACATAATTTTTTTTCGTAGGATGCTTTGTTTTTGAGTAAAAAATTGACAGATTTCAAATAATATTTTTTTTTTTACCCAGTTTTACTAAAAAAGGGTAACTTTTTAGAAAAATTGATTGGAGACAAAATATTTTTGTTTTTTAACATGAAACGAGATGACACCGTCAATTTAAGAAAAAAAGCAAACCTAAGCATTTTATTCAACTTTAAAATTTTTTCTTAAATCCTTGGCCAAAAAAAATGGGTAAAACACCCAAAAATAATGAAAATTATCTATTTCGCCAGTCATATTTGAAAACTAGATACTTTTTTCGATTTTTCCATGCCCTTCAAAAATTTTTTGGATGTTCCAAATTTTGGAGAAGATGGGGTGTCCGTTTCCCAGAGAATGGCCCATATATATATATGTATATAAATATAGCAGATCAAAATTAGCAAAGCGAAAAATTATAGGATGCAGAGAGGTTAATAGAGGTGCAGGGAATTTTATGTACGGAAGAGTACGAAAAAGATATATAAAAAGCTGGTGGTGAGGATCTTCATCAACCAAAGGATCAAGATCATGTTCAACAGCACAAGGCTTATTACATAAGATAAGATAATCGACCAGTAGTATTTGTAATTTGTATACAAAACTTAAACATTATATGAACTGTCATTTATTGGTACGTTATTTTTACTTATTTGACAGATGAATTAACTATGCATTAATGAAGAAATAATAATAATAATGATTGTAAGAAAACTATCTATGTACAAAACTTACAGGCAGATTCACGAAACGGATTAGCGCTAACACCGTTTTTAATATTATCTATAACTCTGTTTCAAATTAAAACAGATTAAAGAAATGAACTAAATTTGATGCTAATTAACTCTCTTTTTGACTCAAGTTAAAATAAACTTGTTTCGTACATTGAAAAGAGAGTTAAAAATGAAATAAAAGTTGGTGTTAGCGCTAATCCGCTTTATGAATCTGCCTGTTAGAAAATATATGAACTGTTATTTATTGACACGATATATTTTTTACTTATCGGACAGATGACTTATCTTATCTTATCTTATAATTACAAATTGTAATTTGGTTATACTGTGACGTATTAATAAATGTAATAAAGTTATCAAAGTTAGAATTAATGACATCACTGTAACGAGTAGAATTTACAAGTTTCGCAATATTTAAATCATCAATAATTATATAATTGAATTCAAAGGTGGTAAAAGTGATTCGAGGCATTCATAAATATAGTGCAACTGTTCAGGAGAAATATTAGGTTGAGCATAAATAACAACTACAAATACGGATATATTATGCGAGACCAATAATTTTATACAGACAATGTCAGAAACAGAGTTAGGATTAGGATAGATTTGTATCTGCTCTAATTGATATTTGTTACTTATTGCACACAAAACACCACCTCCTCGTTTTTTGCCACCAATATTCAAATCTCTTTTTTTCTGTAAACATTGTAACAAGATGTATATTGTTCGGATGTATTTACATTGTTAGTTAACCAGGTTTCTGTTACAGAAATTATATCATGATCAAGTGTTCTGCAATTATTGTAAAACTTTTCTAACTTGGTGTTCAGGCCTCTAACATTTTGATAATAAATATACATAAAGCTATATATGCAAGACTTCACACAAAAAAATATAAGTTAATATTTATTCAAAATTTAAAAAAAAATGTAATAAATTTCAGAGTGTACCGATTTAAGAATATTGAATGATTAGAAGAGACCATAGCAAGTAACGACAGACGTGAAACGACCTTCCAAATTAATTAAGTTGCGGTAAAAACTCGCAAATAACTGAACATGAAGTATAAATTTGATCACAAATATGAAAGCTGATAGAATCTGTGAACTAGATTATTTTGTAAAAAAATGTTGCAATAATTTACAACATTGCAATAAAATCAGAGTGAGTGACTTTTTTAATTAAATTATTAATTTTTACATAATTGACCAAACATTTTTATAACCATATTTGTTACAGGCTGAGTTCGAGTCTGGTTTTAGTCAAGTCTTCTTTCATGACAATCTTTGTACCACTAATGCCCGGTTTTTCATTGTCGGTTTAAACTCAAACATCGGTTCAAGTTCAAGTTTCAAAGTGTTTTTCATGCAGTTTAAACCTTAAACTCAGTTCAAATTTGCCTAGAACCTGAACCGTCATTTTACTTGGTTTAAGTTCAACCGTGGCCTACATTGTTATTATAATAAATTAAACGATTGTCACTGTATTTATCGACGTTTACCTGTCACAAATAATTTATAATTTTATCAAAATGGAATCTTCAGATGATGAAGATGTTATAAATTTTTATTTGATCATGGCCAAATGGGAAATTAATTATTTTCGGGCGATAATGGGTATAAAACAATAAATATTTTACTAACTCCACTATTAAATCCCCAAAGTTCTGCTGAAAATTTATACATCGAGCGTCATATTAGGACTAGAAATACTGTGGAAAGGCAGTACGGAGTAAGGAAACTTAGGTTCCCTGTACTTGCAACTGGTATTAGGAAGTACTGGAAGATATGTTGTAGGTACAGCTGTACTACACAATATCGCTTGTAATGAAAAAGAAGCTGTGCCTGCTATTAACGAAGAAGTTGGAGCAGCTGTTAATTTCGTAAACGCTAAAATGGCAATAATTATCGATAGCGAGTTGGTCCGAATAACAGAATTATATATAATTTTCATAGTATGTTTAATTCATATTTTTATTTACGATACAATTAACAATAATATTATCAAATAAATTAAGTTATGAACTTCAAATGCCTACATGTTAGTTATTAATTATATTTAATTGCTGCTTTTTTAATTGTATTTCTAATTCTACATTTTTTGTTCCAATCTTTTCATATCCATATGTATATAATGTTCTTTTCTTTTCAAATTTCTTGCTTCTAGCAAATTTTGCCCCCTTATATCAATATCTTTTATTAAATTGTCTTTATTAATTATAAATTTTATTTGTAGAATTTGCGAATTTAACTTTTGTTCTTTTCTTGAAATTTTCGTATTTCTTCCTTAAAACTAATGAACTTTGTCGCTAATATTGTAAAATTTCCTCTCAACACTTTTCTTTCCAAAATATTTTTTTTTACATTCCATAATATACTTTTTGCCTTTTACTAAATCCATTAACCGTTTGTTGCGGTTCACTTGTCGGCCAATAAGAACGAAGCATTGTTCTTAACAATTGAACAGCAAATCGACCAATAAGAACGAAGCATTGTTCTTAACAATTGAACAGCAAGCCGACCAATAAGAACGAAGAATTGTTTTTAACAATTGAAACAATGAAGTCGACCAGTAACAATGAAGCATTGTTTCCAACAATTGAAACAACGAGACAACCAATTAGCGCAAAGCATTATCCCCACTGCTCTGCAATCAGTATAAAAGAAGACGCGCAAGCAGCAGAAGTCTGACTGACTGTCTACGACAGCCGAAGAGGCCTAGTAGACTGGTCTCATTCACACTGAGTCAGTTTACGACAGCCGAAGAGGCCTAGTACACTGGTCTCACCAGTCAGTCTACGACAGCCGAAGAGGCCTAGTAGACTGGTCTCATTCACACTGAGTCAGTCTACGACAGCCGAAGAGGCCTAGTACACTGGTCTCATACGCACGACAGCTGAACAAGCCTAGTGTTACGACACTCTATGTTTCAGAGATACCAATAGACTGTTGGTAACGTCGACGACGACAACCTGGATTCGGCCTTGAAGACCACCAAATGTCACAACACCAGCAACCGACTTCTCACCGCCGTGTCCACAACGAGTTCATAAGGCGCGCTCGACACGCAGCACGCTCCGTATCTCCACTGTTGATAACATCCAAGAAGAAGTCTCTGAGCACACCGTCCACATCTGACATTCCGTGCACCAAGTAGTCACAGCAGGCTATCCAGCCTAAACTACAAGACATCTCCAACCGTCGCATCGGCTAGCCATATGCTGTAAACATTAAATCTGTGCTATAAACATTCAACAAACTTTATGTTAATTTTAATTTATAAATAAAATATCGTTCAAATTGTTTCAGCTGTCTTTCTTATTCCACTGATCAAAAATAAAATAGTTGGTAATCGGGCTCAGCACAACACGCCCGACGACCCAACAAGTTCGATTTCATCAGTAGAAAAATTCGCTGCCCTTTTAGTTTCCTTCAAGAAAGAAAATGATGACAGACACCTATTTTAATTGAATTTTTCTTATTTTGACATAAATACAATTTCAGTAATCTAGGAAATCGTTGATATTTACGCAAAACCCCAAATTACACAACACTACAAAATTATTTTGACATTCAGTAAAGGTTCAGCAGAACCAGTTCAATTTGACAGGTTATAAACAAAAAAAAGTTCAGGCTAAAGTTCAAGGTTCAGCTGAACTTAAGTTTAAACCGTCACTGAAAACGCGGGCATAAGTTTTTTATGATTTTGAAGTACGATAGCTCGAGTTTTATATGACGTAAATTTCACGATTATGGGACGGGGGTGGCGCTGACTGGTTAAGATGGATGATAAATGTCTTTTACTTGTTCGGTGACATCTATCAATTTGCTCAGGATTCACAAAACTTCTCACTAAGCACGGAGAGTATAACCTCCTCGGAATGCCGAAGACGCAGATGCAATTACGACGAAAATATTGCTCTTGCTGGTCCAGTCGATCTTCCAGAAATTTATTTTCAGTGAAGAGTTCAGAAATGATACCTTCGTAATATGTCTTTTGCTCCTCCAGCCTTTAATCGAGACGCACTACCACTTTGTCGATAAGTTTGTCAATAAAGGTGGGGTCAGAAAGGATGGACGTTACGGATTCTTTAGCAAATACACTAATACGCGTAGTGACCATAATCAAGAAATACGTCTACTCGCGCCAAAACATATGTTCTATATATGATTAAATTAAAACTAAAACAAAAATTTCAACACACAAGAGAAAGATTTAATTATCGTCTTCAAATTAAAAAAAAAATTAAGTTGTTCTGACTGTATTTAGTCCAAATTTCATCTCCCATTCAAAACCATGTTTATGCTGCGTGCAACCCAGCAACATTATCCTCTTAAATCTTTGAACTCTGGTGGGCGTCTATTGATACAATAGAAATTGCAAACTCTTGAAGTTCTTGTATCGGAATTTATGCAACCGATTGTTCCGGAGCGAAGAAATTCGACGTTCCTTCCGTTTTTGGTTTACGTCTTGTAATATTGTGATTATGACAATATTTTATATTATCTTTTTATATTATTATAATCAACATATAGCTATTTCAGAGCCAAAGAGTCCTTTTTCCTTTTGATTCATTTCAGATAGTATCTTAAACATACGTCTCATCGATTCTTTGGAATTTCCGCTACAATCTAAAACACAATAACAATTATAAATGAAAAAAAAAATCAATACTACAGTAAAATATTAAAAATGTTAACAAAATTAGTTGATTCCGAAAATGTTAACCTAAAATGAACTGTTAAAACTTCAATAAAACTAAAAGTACTGTATATTATAATAATTATTTGGCTTTACACTATGAAATAAATATATAAAATAGTTTTTAAACATTTATTTTCTATCTATTAAATATATCACTATAAAATTGTAAAAATATGCACTCGCGACACAATCTGCAAATTACGTTTCACTTGATAAAATAAATCACAGACTTTGTAATGCACAAAATGATGCACAGAATAGAAACTTGTTACTTTTGGAATTATATGCACATATACTTGCTAAAAATATGTATATTGTATCTATACAATGTAAATCGCACATTTAATACTGATGTGACAGTCACTTGTTTGACAGTTACGGTAAAATCGTGACATCACACGCTCGTGGTCTATACTTCACTTATTAAATTTTTAACATAATTTTCCTTGATAGTAGTATTATTGGAAGATCTTGTCTCACTCGAAACGCAAGTAAAACTATGACCTATTAAATTATAGTTTTATGATATCATCACTTCTTCATAACGAAATGAAAAATAATATAAGAAAAAATAATAGGAAACATTTCTTAACACTTGTCTAAGTTCCACAAGATTACATTAATTGAATCAACCTATTAAACTTTAATAGGCTCAGCTCTTAACCATAGACGGGTTACGCTCTTTTGGAGCTCATCAGTATGGTGCCACCCACTATTCAATTAGACCAACTAGGAACTAGTGAATAGTTGTTCAACGAAGCTGAACTGACGGAGTTAAAAACATCTAACATTGGTAAGATGACCTGAGAGGTTCGGAGAACGCAAGCTGGTTGACAGCGATAAAAAATTATTAACAAAGACAAAAAATATCAATTGCAAAATGGAACAATTCTTGAAATAAGACAAAAATTATAGGAAAAAACGGGTCTATAATTAAGAGCGAACTGACCAGCAACTAATGATGACTTAATAGGTTGATTCAGTTGCTGTAAACTTGTGGAACTTAGACAAGTGTTAGGATATTTTTCCTATTATTTTTTCTTATTTTAAGAATTGTTTCATGTCGCTATTGACTTTTTTTGTTTTTGTTAAGAAAAATAATATATTTTGATACTTGCTGAGAACTGCTGGTTACTTTTATACTGACGCCATTTAAGATTTACAACTCCTAGCTAGGTATACTAACATTTCATTGTGAAATACTAATACTGTAAAGTAACAGTCTTACGAACTTAAGGAATATGTAATTTACGAGTTATTTATTTTATAAAATGCAATGCGCTACTAAAATATAACAACTGCCAGGTCTTATAAAACTAATTTATGATTAAAATTAATTTACTATCTAATTTAACTGATGATGTCAGTCTTATTTACCTAAGCTAGTAAATCTGATATTAAACTGACTAAAATGTATTGTATTAAAATTTACTAGCCGATTATTAATTGAAAATCAGTAATAAATCTGAATGGTCAGATATAATATCAAAATAAATAAGTAGATTTAAAATATATAATTTTTTTTTATTTTTAAGAAGGTTAAAAATGTGAACTAGATATTTCTGTTGACAGTGCAAAATTAATTTGAGAGTTGATATGTCATTAGTATCATCTATTTCTTCCGTATCGTATGTCTGTGACATACCTACAATCAGACAATGAATCTTGAAGATGAATCACATAAGTGAAGGTTACCAACAATATTCCAAAACAGAAGCAATCCATTTCAAAATGATCTCATACCGGAAATTATCTCTTAAGACTAACTACTTTAAAAAACAATAATGTTATGAAAAATATAATCAAAATTAAAATATGAACTTCTGTTCTATATGTCTATATTAAAAAATAAAATGGTGCAAGAAGTGAAATATTATCAAGGTAAATTTTTTTTGTTTTAATAATAATTACATTGTCTAATAAATTAACAGAATTAAGTATTCAAACATTTGAAAAAATTATTTTAACGATGAATTCTTAAAACTTTTTCCATATCGTTAGTAAAACGCCAAAACCACGAATATGTTATTTCTGTAAGATTAATAAATACACTTATAATATAACCATTGCATTTAATATTATCGATATTTTTTTTTGAGCTCACGACTGCTGTTGCTGCTATGACAATTTTTCCTAACAGCAACAAACATGTTATATTCGGTAAAAATATTTCCTCACGAAAATAATATAAAAAATTACAAAATTAATATTTTGACAAACTTTAATAATACATATATTCATTTAATTAAAATAGGCGTATTTTATTACTCATTTGGATCAGATATTACTTACAATTACTGGATTACTTCACTGACTTAATTTCTAATTCTAGAATTACTGACTCTAATTTACTTTGAAGTAATTCACCTCAATATGTGCATCAGTTTGCTTAATTTAGTTCATTTACTCATGTTATATAATTTATCTGAACTGATTTGAGTGAACCAAGTGACAAGTTGACTTCAGCTTATATGTCAGAGAACGTAGTTGCTAGATAACAAAAAATAAATAAATTAGAGTAAAACTATTATTTTTATACAGAAAATTATCAGTAATTAAATTAAAAATAATTTGACATATCTTTCGAAAACTTGTTGCCAGGCTATAGTCACGAAAGCCTACGGGCTTTCGTGACTATAGCCTGGCAACAAGTTTGAGAAAGATACTCGAGAATTATTTTCTAATTTATCGAACTCTTGAGTTATATTTAATTAGATTATTTTTTGACTTAGCTGTTGAGGTCGATTCATCCAACTTAAAAGATTTTGGAAGTTTTTTCCAAAATTTGTTGGTACATTTCTGTATCTGAAATGGAACCAAATCGATTTTTTTCACATGTTTTACTTGACGCGTTGACAGTTTTAAATAATTATTTGACAACTACCTACCATTTGTTACAAACAAAAAAGCATCTACAGAGATAATTCTCGGGAATAATCACAAGAGCATAATTCTCACTATAATAATGACAGGATTGGTTAAAACGCAGACACGTGACACATACAATGAAGCATTTCTTTGGTTTTGAGAAACGTCAAAAAATAATCGCAGTAATTGCACTAGTGCAAATTATAACTTATTAAGTCACTCATTTCCATGTTAAACAATTTTTATTTCAAAATATAACTTCCTATTATAGTAGCAAGAAAATCTCTATCACTATCACACAGCCCTTATTTCTGGCTAGTACCTTAAAATTATTCTTCTTCTCTACATATTTTTCCACTATCGTTTAAAAAGGCTTTGATTTCGGTATTCATATGAGTTAGGAAAAATAAAATATTAAATCCAAAATTTAAAAAAATACCACTTTCAAATGGAATTCTAGCCAAAGTCATTTATAAAATTAAACAGTCCAATTTTCAAAATAGTTTTAGTTCAAATCTAGCTAATCCTGAATTTTGGATTTGTCAAATTAAGGTAAACCATATTCCCAAAAAAATTTAAATAAACTTTAATACAATCTTATTACCATTTAGTTTTAGGAAAGTGAATTGAAGCTTTGGAATTTCTACATTGCAACTATATTGTTTCTTTAAATGAGTACTGATTTTGTCGAACAAATTCTTTAAGCCTATTTGTTTTAATATAAATAAAATAAATAAATTTATCGTCATGCTGCATTACCCATTATTAAGTGCGGCACTTTACTTACATAGATCTCAATATAATATAATTATAAACTTATTATGTTATTTGTACAAAAAACAGGGATAAATGTATTATAATGAAACGCGAACGTGACTCGAACTCGGATCCAACACAACCATCCACAAGACTGCTTTTGTGGTTTTCATTCAAGACGTCAATGTCTTACGACGGCCCTAATATATTTATATAGTTTACAGTTTACATCAGTTTTTGTTGACGTATATTTTATCTAAATTGGTAAAGAAGTTTACAATTTTCATTAAAACTGTTAAAAATATGTGTTATTTAACGTTGATTTAAAATTAAACCCATTTATATTTACTACACTAAAAAAGTTGCAGCCCGTCTCTGCATTTAAGCGCGGCGCACTTGTTTCTACAATCTCGGCCAGGTAGGCCTTGTTAGCCGGCGTCAAGTAACTCGTCGTTTGCGGTCAAATAAATTATATTCTTTCAATATTTTAAACATATTTTGAGATTTTTTTAAAGTATTATAAAAACAAAATTAAACTAATTGTTTAAAAACTTGAAAATAAATCCGTATCACCTGTTAATCGACATACATGAGCAAATATATAACGGCATTATTTAGGGGGATAGACTCCTTTGAACTTTAAAAAAAAAATATTTTATTTTTTTTTTGCTTAAAATATTCTTTGGGATGTTTACTTTATTGTATTAATTTCGATTTATATGTATAACAAGAATGTATTTTGCATTTAGACGATAAACGCAGTAATAAATAATCAGAGTTTATTTAGTACTTAATTATTATTGAATCGACAATCCACATATCTATCAAATTCCGCTGATCTACCTTGTTATATTAAAATGAAACAAATTGACATGTAAGGCGTATTCCATTTGCATTTTAGATCAGATCTAACTTACGTTTACTGAACCAGATTACATATTTATTTCGCTGGATTACTTCGCTGACTTTATTTCCTGTACTAGAATTACTAATTCTAATTTACTTTGAAGTAATTCAAACTAATAAGTGCATCCATGGGCGTCCGCAGGGGGAGGCAAGGGGGGGCGCAGGCCCCCCCTTGGATATTAACTAGAGTGGTGACTACGACTCTCGAACATTTCCTGCTTCCCTAAATATTTTAAGCAAAAAAGCTTGAAATACAAGTTTTAGGGCATAAAATTCTGCATCTGAACCAATAAACAAAATTAATTTTTCATTCTATGGAACGACATAAATTAGATTTAAAAATGGCGAAAATTGCCTCAAAACTATTGACAGGCATGAAACTGAAACAAAAATTAAACAAACGTTTGATGTTTTATTTGTGAAATAATAAATGAATTTATTTTGACAGTTTTGACAAATTGAACGTCAAACATTTGTTTAATTTTGTTTCAATTTCATAGTTATCGTTTGTTTTGAGACAATTTTTGTCATTTTCAGATCTAATTTGTACCGATACAAAGCATGCAAAATTATTATTATTATTATTATTATTATATATATATATATATATATTAAATAAAAATTTAAAGATAATAAATTCAAGCTGAAACTGAATTTTCAGCAGTATTCTTATGACCAGCTAGCGACATGTTTCCTATCGTAACGATTGAGTAATCTAAGTTTATTAAGTATACACAGACACAAAATATTAGAAAATTAAAACTGTAAAACTGCTAAATCGGAATTTATTGTAGAAATGTGTCAATTTATGGAAGAGTTATTAGAAAATTGTCCTTCCTCTTCAATTCAACCCAGACGATGAAGACTAGTAATTTATTTCACAAATTTAAATATTTTTTATCTATTTGTTATGTGTGTCTATTGTTTATATTTATGTTATGTAAAAAAATATATATTTTAGAAATTTATGTATATCTGAAAGTATTTAAAATTATTAAGGAAAAATCAATATCTATGATTAATACGGGCACCAATATTAACAATATTTAAAAATATGTCCCGATTTTAAATTCTACCGATAGGTTTAACAGCCAGTAACATTGTGATAGTTACCAAAAAGGTTCAACTTGCTTAATTTCTAGATCAGGTAAATTGTTTTTATTTAAGTCTAAGATTTATTAAGAGGTGATTTATTGTTTTTCAAAATATTGTATCTTTTTTTATTAATCTAAAATTTACAAGTCTTCGTCGTTATGGTGTATTTTCTCGAAATTCTAATGTATGCTGCGGATAAAAGACATTGATAAACGTATTACTAATTTCCCTAAACTTCGCGATAAACTAAAAATAAGATTAAAATTCCTTAGACAAACAACTATGTCCTTTCTACAAATATATTAATATCTGGTATTACAATTTCAAGAAATTCAAATTTTACTATTTATATTAATATAAATAAAAATGAATTACTATTGACTTTTATTTATTTTGTTGTTAAGGCATTACGGCATTTGTGTCATGAAGTATATCATTAGGTATGATTTTCTCTATAATAATGATAGCATTATGATGTTATTCGATGACAAAATATTTTATATATAGTACAGCACAATCATTGAACATTATACTTTTCGATATTTATATGAAAAAATTTGTTTATTATTTATAAAACAAATAAATTGTTAATGAAGTGTAGGAGAACAAAATTTAGAATCAAATTTTCTTAAAAATTATAGTTTTAAATGGCACAATAATTTTTTATCCAGTTTGATCAAAAATCTCTTGTGAGGAAAATTTTTTCAGCGAAAAAGCCTGCTTATGAACTTTTTTTGCGTAGAAGTTTTATGAAAAAATGTAAGATGATAATTAATATCTAGTTGATAATTCCTTTTATAAGTAGAAGACGCATAGTTAGCATTGTGAACTTATAAAAGACTTGTTGTGAGATAGCTAAGACACTCTGTATCTAGCCTTCAGTTAATAAAATAAAGTAATCTTTTAAAAAATATTGTTTCAACAACAACAAAAATCAATGGCGACGAGGATGGAATACCAAAACTGAGTGCACTAAAATTCGAGGTTAAAAGCTAAAAAAAGTGATCAAGTGAAAACTCGGGTTCGTTTCAACGATTTGTTTTTTTGTGGCCCACTTGCCAACACCTCAGTGTTCCGAATCTCAGTGTCCCGAAGCAGTGTTTTGTGAAGAACTTTGGACGAGGCGGTTCGTGTACCCAATCCACGTGGGGAAACATAAGCGATACACGTCCACAGAGTCATCATCACCATCAACCACGTCATCGACGACAGCTCCAGGTGCCCAATCTACGTAGGGAAGCATAAGCGACATCAACGGCAGCGCAATTAATCGACGACAGCTCCAGGTGCCCAATCCACGTAGGGAAGCATAAGTGACATCTTCGGCAACACAACCCATGTTTCTTGTTTTACTACTGTGAGTACGAATTTTTATATTGTAATAATTCTACTTAAAGTCAGCGAAAATGGCACAGTGTGAACAGAGATATTTATATGCAATTCCTATTTTTAATGGAAATTCAAATGAATTATCCTATTTTATTCGAATGAGTGACTCACTCATATCGAAATTTTATAATCAAACAGTTCCAAATGATTACAAAAACTTTGTTTTATTAGCAAATATTAGAAATAAAATTAAGGGTGACGCCGCGAAAGCTATATCCCATTATACAATAAATAATTGGACTGATTTAAAAAATGCATTGTTAAATTCATATGCAGATAAACGTGATTGCTACACTTTAGCAATAGAAATAGCAAATTTAAGACAAGGGTCAGAAAATGCCTTTGATTATTATAATAAAATGTTTACACTATTAAATGCACACACTTCATATGTAGAAACACAATTAGAACCAGCTTTTCGAGCAGCGACAATTAGTTACGGACAACATTTAGTTCGATCATTTTTACAAACACGTAATCCAACAAATTTAAATTCAGCTCTTAAAATATTAACTAACGATTATCAAACGGAAGCTTCGCGAACAACAGCCACACTTCCAAGTAAGAAACCAGTAATAAATAAATACACGGGTATAAATTCGAAAAATTATTATCAAAATCAAAATTTTGTAAAACCTGTACAAGTACAATAATTTACACAACCACGACCTGTGAATACATTTCAACAAAGAAACACAAGTCAAAACTACAAACAAACACCAATCTCAATTTCCACCAGACAAACACAACAATTTCAACCAAGAAATTACACACAATCTATACAGAGAGAACTATTTAATGTCGAAACATTAGATAGAAATGATGAAACAGAAATAAATTACGATGAATAATATTGTGATGAACATTATTATGATGAACAAATCCGCGATGTAGACTTTGAAACATAAAATTCATACGAAAATCAAAATTCAGAACAACATTCTTTTTTAGAGTTGAGTCAAGACAACAATTCAGTGAAATAATGAATATTGAAAATGTAACACAATTACCATATTTGAAACTCGGAAGATATAAATGTTTAGTTGATTCAGGAAGTACTAGATCGTTTATCAATCCTAAAATAATTAAAGAAAATCCAAAAGAATTTAAATTATATAAACAAAATTTTACGCTAAGTACAGCTCATGGCATTTCAAAGGAAAAAATTATGTGATACTTCATTTTGATAAAATTTTATTAAAATTTTACGTTTTCGAATTCCATAATCAGTTTGATTTGTTAATAGGATTAGATGAATTAAAACTCCTACAAGCTCAGTATGATATAGGAAATGATAAAATTTATTTATTAGGAAAAGAATGTAAACTAAATTATTATAATTAGAAAATTAAATTAAAACCGAAAGAAATGAAATTTATAAATTATTTTATTAATGAGAAAGACTCCGAGATTTTATTAGAAAATATATGGAACGCCGTTTGACTTTTTATTAGACACGATAAACAAATTTTGAATTTTTAATTCAACACCGATACTTAATTTTAATTAAATAATTTTTAATATGATTGTCATGCTCTTAAATAATTTTAAATATGATTGTCGTGCTCTTAAATAATTAAAAATATCACTGTCATGATTTTAAATAATTAAAAATCAAACCATTAAAAATATGGTTAGCGTAGTAAAATTCATTTAAAAATAAGATTCGCTGTCTGTGAATTAAATTTTAAAATATATATTTTTAATTCACTAGGATTGTGCCAACCTTATTTCAAATTAAATTAATAAAAATATGGGTTGGCTAGCACAGTGGTATGAAGTCGGCCTGTGGATCCTGAGGTCCCTGGTTCGATTCCCACAGGCGACAAATTTTCATAATTTGAAAAAAGTTATCCCTGTGGCTCCTCCACCACTAACATGTTTGGGGGCCGTGATTTGACGACTGTAACCGCACTTCACGCGCAAAATCACTTACCGAGATCTGCTTTAGCAGAGTGCCACACCCAGTAATGGGTAGAAGGCGTGATGATATATTTATTTATTTTATTTTAAAATATGCTAGCGATATTTTTAATTCTCCATCTCTTTCTTTCCCATTAGGTTAAAAGGAAGAAATAGCGAATTAATAATATGATTCGATTTTAAAATGTATTTAGAATTAAAAATATACTATTATAACAGACTGAAGCATATTTTAAATGCAATCTTATTTTTAAATCCTGTAAAAGAAATATATTTAATTCTGTAAATATAATTTAAAAATATGTTTCTATTATATTTTATTTTAAATATTATTGCAGAGAAATATTATTACCATTTATAACACTCAGGATTCATTTCATAAAAGTTCCGAATAATATATTTTATTTAAAAATATATTTCTTACTTACAATAACTTCAAATTTTAATTGTAATAAATAATTTAATTTTAAACTTCACGAAAGTGTTCTTAATTGATTTAAAATTTTAA
This sequence comes from Pterostichus madidus, assembly GCA_911728475.2. Lineage (NCBI taxonomy): Eukaryota > Metazoa > Arthropoda > Insecta > Coleoptera > Carabidae > Pterostichus > Pterostichus madidus. The sequence continues at coordinate 12,015,642 of OU452312.1, forward strand.
TTAATTTTTTAAAAATAAGGCTCAATTTTTGTTTGAAAAGAAAATTGTATTGCAGGAAAATAAGATTCAATTAATTTTGAATCATATTTTTATTTAACGTTACTACACGCAAACAAAACATTCATTTTTCAAACTATTTTATTTCAATTTTTAAATGGTTTCAATTTTATATTCAGCATTTAATATTTAAAAAAATTATTCAAACAGATTTTTAAATGACACCTAGAAGCCGAAACATATTTATAAATAACGATTCAATTTTTTTTTATTCATTTAACTTTTTTTCGAAAAATAATTCAATACATGAATAAAATATCTGTGTTGAACTTGCATTGTCTTTATTTATTTGAACAAAAGTACAAAAATTTTCACAACGTTTCGAGTGTTTATGATCTACACTCGTCTTCAGGTGATACTAATTAAATTCTAAGCTACAAGATTATATATACAATGGATGTTCATAGTTCATGACGGATTCAGTCGACCGTTGTAGTTTGGTTTTCAGGTAGCCTGACTTCATCCAGTCGACCAATAAGCGGCTTCCACATGTTTCTGATCTCAACGCTTGGTTGACTGAGGATACCTGAGTTCTGGGTGATGTAGATGGCTTCTTTAAATTTCCGCTTCCTCCAGTGTTCTTCTTTATGAATTATTTCCGCTTCTGTCCACTTCATGTGATGTCCTTCCTCCCAGGCATGGCAGGCAGCACCTGACTCGGAGACTTCTCCTTTTTGGGTATGTAGACGATGTTCTTTAACCCTAACTTCCATTGGTCTCTTTGTCTCTCCGATGTAGAGCTTACCGCATTCGCATGGAATTTTATAGATGCAGTTTTTCGTGTCCTTGGCGTTAACTGGTTTGGTTCTAATCAGAATACTGCGTAGTGTGGATTTGGCATGGAAGACGGTTTTTTTATGTTATACCGTTTGCCTAATCTTCTGATTTTCTCCGAGACTCCTTTGACATATGGAATGTTGAGTATTGGTTCTGGTTTTTGGCCGTTATCGCGTGATGTGGTAGTGGTGCTTGATAAGCTGTTCAGAGCTTCGTTGATATATTTCATCGTGTAACCATTCTTGCAGAGATCTTTGTGAATGTTATCTTTTTCCTGTGAGAGACTCTCATCTGAGTTACAAATCGTGTGTGCCCGATGATAAAACGTCTTGATGACCCCTCCCTTTGTGGATCCTGAGTGATTGGATTTGAAGTGAAGGTATTGTCCCGTGTGCGTCGGTTTGCGGTAGTCTGACGTTGTTATGCCGTGATCCGATTTCTTCGTCAAAACATCCAAGAATGGCAGGGCTCCGTTGGATTTCCTCTCCATTGTAAATTTGATGGAGGTTTTGATGCCGTTAATGTGGTCCAGGAATGACAAAAGCTCATTGTCGTCGCCGTCCCAGATGATGAAGGTGTCGTCTACGTATCTCAGCCACAATTTCGGTTTTATTTTGGCTGTTTCGACAGCTAAAGTCTTGAACCACTCAATATATATATATATTGGCTATAACAGGAGAAAGTGAAGATCCCATCGGTAATCCTTCATCCTGGGCGAAAAATCTGTCCTTCTCTTGGAAATATGTACTCCGTAGGCAGCACTGAAGTAGTTCCATGATTCCCTCCACTGGTAAATCTGTTCTCTCTGCCAAACTGTGGTCCGTTTTCAGTTTGGTTTCAATTATTTGCAGTGATTCTTCTATGGGTACGTTCGTGAATAGACTTTCCACGTCGAAGCTGACAAACCGGTCACGTGGTTGTAACTTTATCCCACTGATTATCTCTACAAAATGGTGCGAGTTCTTCACGTAGGATTCGCTTTTTCCTTGGAGAGGCTGGATGAGTGGTAGCAAATAGGTTGGTGACTTGCGCGAACTTGTGATGGGCCTCAGTGGCATCTCCTTCTTGTGAATCTTCGGTAGGCCATATAGATGCGGTGGTTTGCTGTGGTGTGGTGTGAGAGCTGATCTTGTTCTGGCGGGAATATATCTCTCATATTTCTTAAGGGTTCGGTAAACCTTGTTTTCCACTGATTTTGTAGGATCTTTCGGAAGCTTCTTGTAATTTTCCTTTTCCAAAACGTCTTCTATTTTTTGTTTATACGTACTGGCGTCCATGATCACTGTGGCGTTGCCTTTGTCCGCAGGTAAGATCTTGATTGTGTGATCCTTCTGAAGCCTCATCATAGCTCTGTATTCATCTTTATCGAGGTTTGGTCTAGGTTGAACTCCTTGGTCTAGCAATTCTTTCACTTTCCATCTAAATTCTTCTCCTTGTGTTTCGTCTAAATGTACGATGTCAACTGCACTGACGATGTCCAAGACAGGCACCTTCTTTGGGGCTAGAGCATAGTTCAATCCTTTCTTCAGCAAAGATTCTTCGATTGGAACCAGTGATTTTGAGGAAATATTGATGATGATCTTCTTTGTTTCTTCAGAGTCGGATGTTGTAGGGCTTATTTTTTGTTTCTGAGCCAATCTGTTCAGTTTACTGTCATTTGTTCTTCGGTGTGTTTCTCGTATTCTTTCAGAGCTTGCGTCGATCTTCTTGAAAATGGGCTCAAAGTCTTCTTCCAATACATACTCCTTTATTTCTTCAAATCTCTGAGTGGCATCTTGCAGAAGTACCGCTTTCTTCCAACGATGGTATCCAATTTGTCAGCGTACCAAAGCTATACTAGCTCGTTCCAGAATCTTTCTTGCTCGATCGCCCGAAACTGTAGATTTGAGGTGAAACCCTTTTGGTATAATGTTGCGGTCTCTGGCGATGCGTAAAATTTTTGTACTTTTGTTCAAATAAATAAAGACAATGCAAGTTCAACACAGATATTTTATTCAAAATACATCATTGTCTGCAAACTTCAAACAATTCAATACATATTAGAGTGCTTACAATGAGAGTGATGCCAATAGTGGTCTTCATTTTCATTGGCTACGCCATATTTGTTCCAATCTGTTGCTGTTTTAGCTTGCGTTGTATAGGGAGTTCGTGTTTGTTTGGCAATTTTTGTTCAATTTAATTAGTTAAAATTGTTTCATTTAGTTTACTGTGTATTATTACGTGTTAGTTTTTATATACTTAGTAGTTTTAGTACTTTTATGGGATGGCTGGCTCAGTGGTATGAAGTCGGCCTGTGGATCCTGAGAACCCTGATTCGATTCCCACAGGCGACAAACAATTTTCATAATTTCAAAAAAACTATCCCTGTGGCTCCTCCACCACTAACATCTTTGGGAGCCGTGATTTTACGGCTGGTAACCGCACTTCACGCGCAAAAATATATCACTTACCGAGATCTGCCTCGGCAGAGTGCCACACCCAGTAATGGGTAGAAGGCGTGATGATATATTTTTATATTTTTTTAGTTTTACTACAGTTTAAGTGCTTATTAGGACACAATTTATGATAAGTGATTGAATAAAAGATTATTTAATAACAAAGTAAGTAACATAAATCAATTTTTTAAAATTGATTAAAAGGATTACAGCCTTAACTTGTTGAAAAGTTATACAAAAAATTGACAACACAATTTTTAAAACATTCTGTTATCCATATGCGACGTTTCGGCCAAAATTCTGGCCATTATCAAGCAAAACATGAGTATAATACTGAAGTTACATTATAAAATTATTTAAATTAAAACATGGTTCAAGAACCACTTAGTAAAACAATATTCATTGAGATGAACATCTCAACAGTCCACAGTGTACACTGTGAATTTTTGAGACACATCGGGACCCACAACTCTGATGTTTCTGATCGTATGTGTTTTGATTAATTAATAGAATGTTTGCAAGTTTTCAATACATTTTAGGAAAAACTAAAGGTGATATGTTACACTACCGAAGATTATGCAACACGCAAGTCGGCAATTGTGATTTACTTAAGAAGTATGTTTATTTAGAAAAAAACTAAACAGGAAATGGGTCTTATTACATAGTTTAAAAATAAAATATATTTATAAATTAATGTAGGTGTACATATCTTTTGTGCAGTAATGTTTTTTTGTATATATTTCGCTTTATTTCCATTTTGTACGTGCGCATCTTATCCGAGAATATATTTTAGTTAGTGCATTCTAATAATCAGTGAATTTTTCCTTATATCGGAATTTTATCTTCTAGTGAAAAAATATTAATTAATTCTCGGTCAAAATAAAATACTTTTTTGTCCTAGAACATGATTTTGTCCGGCTATTGCCTGCATTCGTCCGAAAGACAGTATTAAATGCAAAGGAAATAATTTGTTAGATAGGTAAATTTACTAGTCCAATAAAGTACCATTAATGGACACTAAACAGTGTCATACATAAAATAATTGTACAGTCGCATATAATAGTTATTTATATATGATTATGAACAACTTACTTATAAAATATGCAAAAAGAACTTATAAAATGTTAATTTTATAACAGAATATCAAATATCAATGGGGTAATGGCACAATGATATCAAGTCGGATTTTAATTTTAAAAATCTGTATTTTTAAGAATATGGTCGTCTATAACTCAAATTTTTTTATCCAATTTGAATTTACAGTTAAAAAAATAAAATATGTGAAAAATGGCTCAAAACAGGACTTTTTCGTATATTTTTTGTTTTTTCTCCAAAACTGTAAATTCAAATAGAATAAAAATTTTCTGAGTTATAGAGGACCATATTCTTAAATATACAGAATTTTTTATTAAAATTTCAATTTATTTATATTATAAAGATTAAATATTCTTGTTCATACACATAACAAAAAGCTGAATGTTCAGAGATTATGTAGTACTACTTGTTTCTTTATTTAGATGAGATTAAATATATGAAATATTTTTTTGAAATTTGAATTTGTTGTTGCTTCTTCGCGAAATATCTTATTTTCTACAAGTGATGTAGGCTTTGACGTACACTCAGCGTTAAAATGATTGAGAAAAATGACAGCTGTCATAATCATGTATGTCAAGATGTACTACATAGAGATATATATGAAAATATATAAGCATTTCATAATTTGTGGTTTGAAATATGTCTAGCTTTGTTTTTAGATGAGCATACTAGTGGAACAGGATAATTTGAAGTACTGGAATGTATTATTTATCTCTCAATAAATGATATTTTCAACATAAAGGTTTTTAATTGTAGGGATATAAAAAGTAATTAATTTCTAACCTAAAATATTTTATCAAAATAAAATTCATAACAGGATGAAAGGAATGTGATTTCATTATTTGTACACCTCAGAATACAGAAGTAGAGACAATAAAAATTGATGAGGAGTTAGTTCAATGGATGCTTCTAATATTAAAGAAATTTTATGTACAGGAACTTGCACCAAAAATATTTGATTCACGAAAAGAAAGAAGTATGTCGATCAGGAATATGCCACATCAACATAGAAAATAAGAAATTTTAAAAGTGTTCAAACAACCTGATTAATTCAATGGGGCACAAAATAGGGGTTTCTGGTGAATTTATGGACAATGGTTACTATTTTTATGCATATAAATGAACCTCGTAATTTGTCATGACTAGAATATATTGATAAATAAGTGGCATAAAGTTGTATATAAAAAGCTATACCATATCAGAATCTATAATTAGATTTTTCTGTCAAATGCTTTTTCTGACGGTATTTAAAATCAAAGAATTTCTTTAGTTTACTTGCGGCCGAAAATGTCTTCCTGCCGCTCACGAGTGTCAGAGAAATTATAAGACATAATAGGTAAATATTCCGGCGTTTGAAGAAAAAATAGCATATATTATGTCAAGTAAAAATGACGTGCCTCATTTGTAGTTGACTGACGAGCGCACAAAATATATCACTTAGGTCCTTATAATATACTATTATACATGTTTATGTATAATTGAAATAAAATTTTAAGTAATTTTTTTTATTTCTATATTAAAATATCAAATATGTAAAATACTATATTTTATTAAATTTTAGTTTTTATTATGTTGACATAATATAGAAATATTCCTTGCGATTTAAAATAATTTTCTTGAAAATCTTCATGTTTATATAGTTTTTAAACGCGCGCCAATATCCCTTCCACTATTCTATACAGATCCACATTTTTGTAAGGACCACAAGAAACCCTACTTACATAATAACAAATTGTTGGTTAAGTAATATAATATTTCTATTATATGCAAGTGGTACAAATATACCTGTGATACCGAAATAAATAATACAAATGATTAAACATATTTGGATATATTCAGAAAAATTCACTGAATGTGAAACCACAGATACAGGTTTCTATAATGTTTGAGTTATGGGTGTGACCCGCTAATACACTTGGCAACAATGTCACAGATTACGCTGCTCGCGGATAGATGGCGCATTCAAAAATATGATTCAAGTCCTTGTCAATCTTATTTTTAATTCAATTTTATTTTTAAATCGAAAAAGATTTCAAAATTTAATTCACAGACAGTGAATCTTATTTTTAAATGAATTCTACTACGCTAACCATATTTTTAATGGTTTGATTTTTAATTATTTAAAATATGACAGTGATATTTTTAATTATTTAAGAGCACGACAATCATATTTAAAATTATTTAAAAGCACGACAATCATATTAAAAAATATTTAATTAAAATTAAGTATCGGTGTTGAATTAAAAATTGAAAATATGTTTATCGTGACTAATAAAAAGACAAACGGCGTTCCATAATAATAATAACATCAACCCCTGTATTAAAATACCTGATAGTATAGTAAAAATAGAGAACAAACAATTATGTAAAAGTTCCTATTATAAATAAAACAGAAAAAGAAATTGAAATTAATAATTTAATTTTTCCAAATTTTACTAGAAATTATAAAATTGCTAATCCACCGCAAAAACCGATTAATTTAAATAGATTTAGAACAGACCATTTAAATGAAATTGAAAAAGAAAGTTTATTTAAATTTTTTTAAGAATTTAAGGATATAGTTTTAGAAGAGAATGACCAATTGACTTTTACTAGCAAAATAAAACACGAAATAAAAACGACGGACGAAATACCAGTTCACGTTAGGAATTATCGATATCCAAATTGCTATAAAGAAGAAGTAAAAAATCTAATTTCAAAATTATTAAAAGATGGTATAATCAGCCACAGCTATTCACCTTGGTCATCACCGGTCTGGATAGTTGAAAAAAAAACCTGATGCCTACGGAAAAAAGAAATTTCGTTTAGTAATTGACTATAGAGAGCTCAATGAAAAAACCATAGATGACAGATACCCAATACCTAACATTAATGATGTACAAATTTCAACCCTAGATTTAGTCTCCGGTTTTCATCAGATAGAAATTGATTCAAAAGATGTTCAAAAAACAGCATTTAGCGTAGAAAACGGGCATTATGAATTTAATAGGATGCCATTCGGACTCAAAAATGCTCCGAGTACATTTCATCGACTTATGAATTACGTATTAAAAGATTTAATTGGTACAATTTGCTTAGTATATCTTGAAGATATAATAATTTTAGGTAACAGTTTAGAAGAACATTTAGAAAATATTAAAAAAGTATTAAAAAAATTAAAAGATGCGAATTTGAAAGTATAAATTGATAAATCAGAGTTTTTAAGAAAATAAGTTGAATATCTTGGTCATGTAGTTACTCCTGAGGGAGTAAAATCATATCCTAGTAAAATTATAGCTATTCAAAATTTTAAAATTCCGAAAAATAAAAAAGAAATTAAGTCATTCCTAGCATTTATAGGATATTATCGTAGATTCGTAAAAAACCTAGCAAAAATAACAAAACCATTAACTAAAGCCCTTAAAAAAGATTCAATAATAGAGTACAGACATTGTTTTGAAACCTGTAAAATCTTATTAGTAAACGACCCAATTTTGCAATATCCAGATTTTAATAAACAATTTATTGTTACAACCGATGCAAGTAATTACGCGTTAGGTGCAGTTTTATCACAAAATTTCAATGATAAAGAGTTACCTATTTCATACGCAAGTCGAACATAATCATGAATCTAATTATTCAGTAATAGAAAAAGAACTTCTTGCGATTGTATGGGCAACTAAATATTTCAAGCCATATATTTATGGTACAAAATTAAAAATAATAACTGATCATAAACCACTTACTTGGTTGTTTAATTTAAAAGACCCACATTCGAAATTATTAAGATGGAAATTAAAACTACAGGAATATGAATACGAAATAGAGTATAAAAACGGAAAATTAAATCTCTAGAGTTAAAATAAACAATTTCGAAATATTAGAAAAAGAAGAAGATTTGTTAGAAATTAATGATAATTTAGCTCATTGTATCGTATAAGTAACGATAGACAATTAGGAAGAGAAATAACTTATATTTTAACGTAAATGAAGTCCTCTAGAAATATTTCTTATATAAAAGTTTAGAATTTATTAATTGTAAAAATAAATTAGAAGATGTTAAAACAGTAGATCAGCAGATCGAAATAATTAAATTATATCATGAGGGAAAGACTAAACATAAAGGAATTACTGAAACGATAAAAAGAATGAAAGAGAAATACTATTGGCCAAATCTTAAAAATTTGTCCAAAATTATATTAATATATGTGAAATATGTATGCAAAGCAAATATGAAAGAAATCCACTTCAACTTGAGCAAAACCCCAATTAGTAATAAACCACTTGACATAATTCATATGGATGTCATTTCATTAGAGAAAAACTTAACAGTTGTAGATAGTTTCTCAAAATTCATACAAATTTATAAATTAAAAAATATGACATCGATAGAAGTAGCTAATAAATTATTAAAATTTATATCTCAATATGTTATTCCAGAAGAAATAATATGCGATAATGGAAAAGAATTTAATAACGTCATAATAAAAGAATTCCTCGCATTACATAAAATTAACATTCATTTAACTAGTATAGACAACCCGAATTCAAACGGACAAATAGAACGACTTCATTCGACATTTATTGAGCATTTGAGACTTTTGAATTTACAAAAAAGAATATAGATCATTAAACTTAGATGATAAAATAAAATACGCTATAATTGGATATAATAATACGATTCATGCATCTACAAACTTTATTTAGGGTGGTTACCTAATCAAATATGCAAACAACTAGCGGAGGTGTTAATCTAACGACGATCTCTATAACCAATGTGACAACCTCATTAGCCACCTCAATAATATATATGACATCGACAATGCAAACAACACCAATATCCAGCCCAACTCTCTCAAATACAATGAATTACACCACTCAAATAGAACGAACATCGCCTATTTCCACAGAGAATTTGTCACAATCGCACTATAATCCACAATCACAACAATCATTCGATAAAATGGATTAGGATGGCAAACGAAAATTAATAGACGCATCCTAAAAAGGACAAGGGACACAAATATTCTGCCAGAAACATCTACAAAACGCAATAAAATATCCGATACAATTATCACATCTAAACGATACACATCAAACAGATATACAATACTGCAGAACGAATCGAGCGAAGATGCAACAAAGAATAATGAAAAACCTCCACCTGTGTACATTCAAAATGTAACAAACTACCAACTTATGCTCGAAAGTATGAAAACGGTATTAGAAATAGAAGAATTCATATGCAAAACATTTGCAAATAATGTTAAAGTAAACACTAGCTCTATCGATGCATACCGAAAATTGATAAGAATGCTAAAGACTAGCGAAGTTGCATATCACACATATCAGCCTAGAAATGAACGAGCCTATAGAGTGGTAATCAAAAATATTCACCATACAGTTCCTGTGAACGACATTAAAGACGCCCTGGAAGAAAAAGGATTCACTATTAGAAACATAACAAACATTAGAAGCTGGCAAACCAAAGAACCCCTCTCTATGTTCTTTGTCTATCAAGACCCAGCTGAAAACAATAAACAAATTTATGATGTCGAATATCTGCTAAACACAAAAATATCAGTTGAACCACCTAAGAAAAAAAAAGAAATCCCGCAATGCAACAGATGCCAGGAGTTTGGACATACAAAATCCTACTGCAACAAACCATATTATTGCGTGAAATGCGCTGAAAATCACTCACACCAAGATTGTAGAAAACCAAGAAACACACCAGCGAAGTGTATTAACTGCTCAGGTCCTCACCCTGCAAATTATAAAGGATGTATGGCGTACAAAGAACTTCAAAACTCAAGAATTAATCAAAGCCAAAACAAATAAAAAAATTCTAACACCTATAACTATCCCACCCATAAACATTATTCCCAAACAAGAACAGAAGATATATCCTATGTTGATCTATCAAAACAAAACTTGCAACATGAAAACAAAGAAAATCAAACGTCAAATCCGGAAAAATAATCCTTCCTAATCATATTCCTAAACAAATTTTAAACCATGGTCAACCAATTATTGAATCAAAACCAACTGATACTAAATCTATTAACCACGCTAGTCAAGAAAAAAAATGACTAATACAATAAGAATCGCAATGTGGAATGCCAACGGTTTGGCACAACATCGGAATGAAGTTGAAGTTTTCCTGAATCAAGAAAAAATTGATATAATCTTAATAAGTGAAACCCACTTCACTGCTAGAAATTATTTGAAAATACCAAAATATAACACTTATCACACCAACCATCCTGATGGTACGGCCCGTGGGGGAACTGCAGTTCTAATGAAAGAAAAAATCAAACATTTTGAAATCGAAAAATATGAGAAGAGCTACATCCAGGCAACGAACATCAAAATAAAAGATAGCTACGGTAACCTAACTGTATCAGCAACCTACTGCCCTCCGAGATACAATATCAAACAGGAAGACTTCGAAGATTTCTTCTCAAAACTCGGCAACAGATTTATCGCTGGAGGAGATTATAATTCGTAGCATTGCCAATGGGGATCTAGGTTAACTAATCCAGAAGGTTGAGAACTACGTAAAGCAATGCAAGCAAAATATCTAAATTGCATAAGCACAGGAAAGCCAACATACTGGCCCACAGACCCGAATAAATTACCCGACTTATTAGACATCTTCCTAACAAAAGGCATTTCCCAAAATTATATCGACTCCGAATCCAACTACGATCTAACATCGGACCACTCAACAGTCATAATAACAGTAAGCTCTAACATAATAAAAAAAAAGAAAAGAAACCCCTGTTGCACAACAAAAATACAAACTAGGAAAATTATCGACAAATCATAAATGAAAAGGTAAAAATCCAAATTTCACTCAAAACACCTGATGAAATTGAAGAAGCTATAGAAGGTATAACTAAACTCATACAAAACGCTGCCTGGCCTTCCACTCCAGCAACTGCAAATTATAAAGAAAATACTCCAAACTATCCAAAATATCTACAGGATAAAATAGCAGAAAAAAGAAGGAGAAGACGCACTTGGAAATTATCAAGACTGACAAAAACAAATTAAATAATATTACTAAAGAAGTAAAAAATTTAATACAAGAAATAAAAAACGAATCTTTTCAAGTCTTATCTAAATAATCTCTCGGCACTTGCAGAAAAAGACTACTCCCGGTGGAGAGCAACAAAACATCTACGAAGATCCAAACAACAGTTTCCACCAATCAAAAAGGAAGATGGTAGTTGGGCCAGAGAAGACTGCGAAAAGGCGGAAATATTCGCAGAACATTTCTCGAAAGTTTTCCATTCGCACTCACCATCCACAACACAAGATGAAGAAAGGGAAATTGAAGATTACCTAACATCCCCCAACCAATTATCGGTCCCAATTAAACAGTTTACTCCCAGAGAAACAATCAATGAAATTAAATTCCTAAGTAATAAAAAAGCACCAGGATATGATTTTATTACAGCAAGAACACTAAAAGAGCTACCAAGAAAGGCCATAGTATTATTAACATAAAACTTCAACTCAATAATAAGAACTTCATATTTTCCTATCCAGTGGAAACTAGCGCATATTATCGTAATACTCAAACCAAATAAACCAACACATGAAACATCCTCGTATAGACCAATATCTCTTCTACCAATACTTTCAAAATTACTTAAAAAATTGATACTGAAAAGACTAAAAACAGAAATAGAAGAAAGAAATTTAATACCAGCGCACCAGTTTGGTTTTCGGGAGCAACACTCCACCGTACAAGTACACCGAATTGTGAATGAGATAGAGGACAGCCTACAGCGCGAGAACGCCAGTGCTGGTATATTCATAGACATCAGTCAAGCTTTTGACAAAGTATGGCACTCTGGCCTACTATTCAAAATAAAGAAAGAACTCCCGCATCAATTCTTTAGTCTTATCAAATCATACCTAGAAGAACGATTCATTAAAGTAATCTATGAAGAAAGTACTTCCAATTTCTACCATATAAAAGCGGGAGTCCCGCAAGGTAGCGTCCTTGGGCCAACTTTGTATCAACTATATACAGCCGACATGCCCTGTTCCGAAAACGTTGTAACTGCTACATACGCGGATGATACCGCAATAATAGCCACACACAAAGACCCGATAATTACATACGAGAAACTTCAAATCTCCATTGACAAGATACAAAAATGGGCTGCTAAATGGAGAATTAAAATAAACAAAAGCAAGTCCACACATGTATTTGCAAACCGAAAAGTAAAGGGCCCTCAAATTAAAATAAACGTAGAACCAGTAGAAACGAAAGAAGAAGTTACATATCTGGGTATGAAATTAGATAAAAGACTCACATGAAAAAAATCACCTAAAAGCAAAGAGGAAACAGTTAGACACAAAGATTAAAAGAATGTACTGGCTATTAGGCCGCAAATCTCAACTCCCACTTGAAAACAAAATCTTATTATACAAAGCAATGATCATACCAATACGGACCTATGGCATCCAACTGTGGGGATGCGCAAAGAAATCAAATAAGAACATAATTCAACGATTTCAAAGTAAAACTTTACGAATGATCGCTAACGCACCCTGGTTCGTTAACAACCGCACCTTACACAATGACCTTAAAATCAAATACATCGATGAACAAATACAGCAGCAAGCCAAAAGTCACGAAAATAAATTGTACAACCATCCAAACGAACTCGCTATAAATCTTGTGAACAACGAGGACGACCTTAGACGAATCAACAGAATCAAGCCCCTGGATCTAGGATTCACGAATTGAAAAATTGTATTACTTAAAACCCAAAGCATATTAAAGAGGAAATATCATTGGATATTTATCTCCCGCATGTTATATTTAGAAATATATAAAATTTGCTGGTTGGCCTCTAAGGCCAGTTGTAAAAGTAATTATGTTATAATAAAAAAAAAATCTACAAACTTTAAACCAGTAGATATATTATTTGGACTTTTTAAAAGTAATGAAATAAATTTAGATGTGCAAAATCATAAAGAAAAGATGCAAATTATTTATGATAAGATAAAAGAGAGTTTAGATAATAAAAAGCAAAATATAGTAAGAAAACATATTAAAGATAAAGTTACTCTTGAACATTTAGAGAAAGATAGAATCAAACAAAACATCAAACACTCTGGTATAAAATAACTAAACCTAAACACGTGACACATAAAGTAGCTAGTTTACAACCACAATTTTCTACAATAAAAACGACAAAAGATAAAAAATCTAAATTATCTAAAATCAAAAGACCCAGGAAATTAATAAAAGACATCATTGTTTCAGATTCATCCTGTTCGGATCAGGAAAAACAACTCAATACTTGACAGACATAACACATAAACCCGGCGCACTTATTACAAAGTTAGGCGATGCCAAAATTTATTCAAATAAACATATTATTCATTTTAGTTATGATTTTAAAATATTGCACCTTGAATATTTAAATTTAAATAAACAAGCTGAAACATTAAAAGCGAAAATACAAAAATATGATCCAAAATTATTTTACGAATCTGTAAATTACTGGAATATAATAGGATATTATCAAAACGATATATCATTGAAAATTCATAATTTAGATATGCATAGTAATCTAAAAGAGGATTGATTAATGGCCTAGGTTCTATAGTAAAAAGCATAACCGGAAATTTAGATCATGAAGATGCTCAAAAATATGATGAATTAATAAAAAAACTTGCAAATAATCAGGAAATATTAAATAAAAACGTGTTAGAAAATTATAACATGAATACGCAAATAATAAAACATTTTAATGAAACGGTAGAAGATATTAAATATAATCAGCAGATAATAAAGTCACGGATATTGAATTTGCAAAATTATGAAAATAAAAAGGTAATGCCGATTGATCATTTATTTGTAAAGGATATTTTGAATCAGATAATCCATTTGTATAAAATTATTGAAGATATATTGAATAATTTAGAAATATCCCTAAGTTTTTGTAAAAATAATAAATTTGAGTTTCCAAGTGAAATGAATTATGATGAAATAAAACAATTAGTATCAACTTATTGTAGTTTAAAAAACTTTAAAATATATTTCTTGATCCTTGTGCCATTGTATTATGAAAAAGAATTAGAATTATTGCAATAAACTCCTGTGCCCACAATTCAAAATAGTGAAGTGCTTAGAAAATTTCAATTTATATTCAGTGCAAAATCAGTGCAAAAAAGTAAATAATTTATATTACTGTAATTACATCAATAGTGAAATTATAAGAAATAATGAGTGCGACTACCAAGTTATGTTTAACCAGAATAGGACACAATGTAAATATATTAAAATTAATTATAATGTTAATAATATTATAGAGATAAGTAATAGCAATTTATTTGTATTATGTTATACCAATGAAAATAAAATAAATATTAAATGTAAAAATGAAAATGAAGAATATAAAGTATTAAAAGGGATATATTTACTTGAAAATAATGAGTGTAAATTGAATGATAAACAAATTGTTAATAATGAAATACAGCGTAAATCTGTTGTAATTTCAAATTATACATTCAATGTTACTGCAACGCAAAAATTAAATTCAGAAGTAGAACTGTATAATGTTAAAGAAATGAAAATTATTAGGCATGATTTGAAAATTTTTGAAAATATCCCTACTATAAATAAACATAATATAATTAAATATGTTATTGTATAATAATAATAATTATATATATATATATATATATATATATGGGCCATTCTCTGGGAAACGGACACCCCACTTTCTCCAATATTTGGAGCATCCAAAAATTTTTTGAAGGGCATAGAAAAATCGAAAAAAGTATCTAGTTTTCAAATATGACTGGCGAAATTGATAATTTTCATTATTTTTGGGTGTTTTGCCCATTTCTTTTGGCCAAGGATTTAACAAACAATTTTAAAGTTGAATAATATGCTTAGGTTTGCTTTTTTCTTATATTGACGGTAGCATCTCGTTTCTTGTTAAAAAACTGAAATATTTTGTCTCCAATAATTTTTTTAAAAAAGTTACCCTTTTATAGTAAAATTGGGTCAAAAAAAATTTTATTATTTGAAATCTGTAAATTTTTTTACTCAAAAACAAAGCATCCTACGAAAAAAAATTATGTTACAAAAAATGCTTCGAATTCGTCAGAGAATAAGTGTAATTTTTTTCAGACCTTTTTTTAAATTTTTTTTTAGACGAGAAATTTGGAAAATTTTTAAAATGTTTCTGAAAATTCTGATAAATTATATGATAGTACCATCTTAAAGCTAACGCTATATTGAAAGATGGAAAACCAAGAAACAAGAAATTTAAAAAATGTTCTTTCCAATGAGCAAACGTAGGCATTTTTCGACACAAAATGCGAGGAAATAATATCAGAAATGTTCCTGTGCCATGAAGTCCATACATCCCAAATAGACGACAACGCACTATGTGAAATCCAACTCCTGAAATATGCAGCAAATACCACAAAGTGTAAACAAGTGTTTACCCAATTACCCAACATCAAGATTCAGAAAGTCGAGAAGAGTCAATGGATCATCATTGCCCCAAATGGTATCGTTGCAACCCAAAAATGTGGTCTAAATATAAATAATGTCACCCTAAACGGAAGTTACTTACTTCAACTTAACAGTGAATGTGAAGTGAATGTGAAAACCACCATAATTAAAACCTAGCAAAACTATAAACCAAGCTTTAAGAACATTGAATTACCAAGCTTAGAATTTCAAGTTGACACTTATAATAAAGATCATTTTGATCGTAAACCTTTAAAATTAGATATTGTTAATTTAGATGAAACTAAAAATATGTATTCACTTATTGATAATCAAAAATATAAATTAGAAACTTTAAACGTAAAACCTATATATTATAATAGAATTAGAATCTATACTATTCTTTTGTATGTTGTAATAATATTAATTGTTTTGTGTTTTATGTATTCATATTATGTTCGAAGGAAATTAATAAAATCCAGGTTCAAATCAGAACAACGAGAAGATATCGAAATGTCACCGAACTCTGTGGCAAGAAGCTCCACAGTTCTCACTTATCCGGGAGGAGTTATATCACTATAACTGCTTACTTTTAATGTAATATGAACTATAAGATAATGATAAGAAAATGTTATTTGTAGATGTAATGTAACCTGTAGTCTTTTGTCTGAAGTTTGGCGTCTTGAGAACAAGTCGCAAAAATAAAGAACCTTCGAAATTTTTTTAAAAACTCTGTTTCGAAAACTGAACCCAAAACTCGTGTCATCATGATTTGAAAACCAGATTTACCGTAAATTTGTACCACTGTCATCTGTTATTCTCGGCAGAGTTGGGTTTATTTTTTGTTTTTTGACACAGAGTACAGATAATATTTTAAATACAGTTACAGTTACATTATATTTTATTCAATATGTAAAATAAATTTGTAGGATTATATTTCCAATATAAGTTAAAATTATGTTATATATTTATATTATATATGAATAATTATATATGTTTCTAGTAAATTAAATAGGCAAATTGTAAAACTATAAAATTTTACCACTGATTGTTGACGGTCTGAAGATAGGTAGTAGAACTTACGTATAGTTGGACACGACATACTGAATAACAGAGCAAAAGATAATAAACTAAATAAACAGTAAATATCAAATTAGTAACATATGCTCGATATAGACACCTTTAATTTAACTACGGCTTTTATAGTAATAAATGCTAGATTGCAATAATTTCACTGAATATGACAAATGGCCCAAAGGTGAATAATATGACATGTCAGAGATTGTTTTTAATAAATCGTGTTCGTTACAAATTTTCGTCAGGCTAATGTCGGATTTACTAGCATAATTAAAATGAGACTAAAATCGTAGATTAAATACTTTTATAAGACCGGGCAGTTGTTTTATTTTATTAGCGCATTACATTTTATAAATTAATTAACTCGAAAATTATTATATTCAATGTTTAATTAGTTTACTGTACTGAGCACGTGACGCCATGCTTGGCTAACAATAGTCATAGATCTGACGTCGGTGTGACATGCATCCATGAAAAAGAGAGACAGAACTAGATTCTGTCTGATGGGCAAAGTGGTAGAACATTTCGGTGTGGCGGATATTGAGTCGCGTGGACATTAGGCCATGTGGATTTTAGGTAAAACGAGATTCGGCGCCGCGGGATGCCTCGATTTTCAGTATAGTAGTAAATTAAAATGAATGTGGTACATACTTTTATTATTTATATTATTTTTTTTTCCTGGCTTCTTTGGCGGACCAACTACTCAGGTCATATGCCGCCATTATGCCCTGATCTGCGTTTTAGTTGTTATTGTCAACAACAACGCGAGTTTTCTCTGGATGGTCACCCATCCAAATACTACCCGCGCGCAACGTTGCTTAACTCGCGTTATCGCTTAGATCAGTACCAACGAGCGCAGCCATGGCCGTTGACATATATTATAATTATTTATATGATTGGTAAGTACCACACTAATTTTAATTTAACACTGTATTTTTTAATTACATAATATTTATTTATCTATTTTTTACTGTTACGAATTATTTCAACTTCTGTTAATTTACAGCTTATAATAATAAAAAATTAAATACATAAGCAATGGAAAAATAATTCTTCAACGATAACTCATTTATATTAAATACGTATTCCGCTTCCCTCCCTATAAATATCACCGCACGCCACTGGTTACGTTTTTAAAATGTCATATGGAAACATATTATAAAACTGTATAATATTTTCTACAAACATTTATAAAAATGTGAAACAATAAAAATTTATAATAGTAAGTAGGTATAAGGTGAAAAAATTAATTGGAACATTTGGCTCGCTGTAAATGTTTAATTTTAATAAATTGTCGATGTTTCGAAGTAGTGGTGGAATTCTATCGATAATATCAATATTTCGGGATATTTCGTTGTATCGATATTTTTTTTTACTATCGATAGTAAAATATTACAAAATGTTTCTTTTTTATTAATATAGATTTTTTTTTTAATATTATAATGATATATAAAGTTCATTCATCCGCTGAGCAATTTATAAAATTTGTAACGCGACGGCGCACTTTGTAGTTGGTAGTACAATCCTACAATCACTTCTATTTCGTAATGTCACATTCACGACAACATTGAAAGTTAGCTTAATGTAAAATAATTATATTAATCTATAATTGTAATATCAGTAAATAGATCATTTATTATATAATTGTTCATTAATAAATAATAAATATGTTTTACTTATAATTTTATTGTAGAAAATGCGAACAGGGAAGCATCATTTATCTGGCGATAGTACTATCTTTAGTTAAAGAATTGTTTATCTAGCTACTGTATCAATAGCGATTTTATGAAACTTATTGAAGCGTTAAGGTGCATTCCTATAAGAGTTATGGATTAAACTTTAGGATTTGGATTAAGTTTATGAAACATTGGGTCAATGTATACAAATGGAAGCATTTACATTGCGTAATCGTAGCGTATTATTAAACATAAAGTTTGCAAACTTCATCATTTAGGTTTAAAACGGTTTCTTAAACATAAATCCTAAACCTTAAACCTAAACTCTTATGTAAATGTACCTTTAGTTGCTAATGAACCAATAAAATTATCATGTAACCCAGCATTATAATTATATATATATATATATATATATATATATATATATATATATATATATATATATATATATATATATATATATATATATAACATTGTTAAACAAAAAAAAACAACAGAGCATATTGTGAGCTATAACTATGTGTAGGTAGTTGAATATAAAGCTTTGTAAGCAACTCGCACTTTTTAAATAAATAGCATTTCAGCGCTTTCATTCTCACAGATTTTATATGCTATGAAGTGCTCTTTCACACGAGCGATATTGTATCGCACGAATTTATTACAGTACGATAAAGTATCGTACGATAAGCTAAAATGCATTGAATGTAGTGTCAGGCAATTAAATTTTTGTACGATAATCATTCGTGTATGATAGAAAATCGTTCGATAAAATATCTATCGTGTGAATATTCTGATTCCGTTTAGCTGACCAAAATCTCAAAATGAAGACTTATTTACATAGTATAATTTTTTTTAATAGTAACAGTGCTAATTGTCCTCCAAATAAACATGGCATACCATTCGGTTAAATGTTCTAAAATGTACTATAATATATTTTAAATATTATCTGTCGACATTTACAATAAAAATGAAACAATAACATTGGTTGAGCACTATCACTGTTATAATTTTTATGCTAAACTCCATTCCCTGAATGAAAACGATTACGTCACATTCGGTATCCATGTGATTCAAGATTTTGTACTTAAAACGTTTACATTGGTATTGGATTGATATTTTTAAAACAACCTAAAATTTAAATGTCAGCTTAAAATATTTATTACTGTATAAAATTTAATTAGTTTATAAATGAAACCAAATTCTGCACATATTAAATAAAAACCAAATATAAATTTATCTTAACACACTAAAAATATTACCTACCTTATTGAATTATGTAATTTTGTAATATAAAACTCAAAGGAATAAACATTTTTATATGTATTATTATTATATATAAATAAATAGTTTACGCAAATACAAAATACAGTGCACATTACCTCTTGTATTATAGTTAAATTAATTAAAGGTTCTCGATTATCTAATTCCAGCGCAAAATAATCATTAAGATGACAAACGAATTTCTGCATTTGATTACCCCAAATTTTATAAGCCATTTCTTATTTCTCAGAGAAAATAACAAAATCATGGCCATAGGTCTCTATTTTTATTTTATAAACAAATGTGAACAAAGTAAATATAAATTTTCGTATTACTAAGAACTGTCATACGTTTTCATTAAAATAATTAATGTGATAGAATGTGGAAAACCATGAAACGTGTGTCTTTATGATAACCTCGCCCACATATGACGTCATCGTTTTCATACCGGGAATGGAGTTTTTTATTTTGTCTTCATTTTGACGTATTGGTCTTTACAACTTTACTATTGCAGATTTGGGCGGCTTTTAGATGTCAATACGTTTTCTGATGACAAGTGCCCTTTTAGAAATATAACTGAGAGAAGTGTAATTAATTTGAACGAATGTTCTGCAATAATATTGCATTATTTAAAAATTTAAAAATTATTCTTACCCTGACGATCCACCAAACATAAAATTCAAACCTTTTGGAATGGGCTTCGTTGGCTTATTAGGCGTACACATTTTGTAGTTTCGTAATAATTTTATGTACGAAAACATATTGCACACATATACTGTGGAGATTGTAGTGACACCATTATTCATAATCTAGAGACACATTGTAAAGCAAAAGACCGACAAGAACATCATTCAATGATAATTGAAACACTAGAATTTTGTAACTTTTATATTTCTGTACCGATAAATTGACATTTGACGTTTTCCGACATTTTCCTATATCACTGGTCACTGATGAATTTTCTTTATGGCACAGCGATGAATGCAATTGTTTCAAACAATCTTATTTTTAATATAAATTTTTTGGTTAAAATAGAAAACAATATAATGGGGATCGTCCACTATATAAAAAAAATATGAAATTTTATCTACATTGAAAATAACGTATCTACAATTTTAGAAATTCTTAATTGGTGTTCAATAGCCGTAATACTGTTTAAAAAAATTGTGATGTGACCTATGTGTCGAACCACGATTCACTACAAAGGTTTTCCGTTTGGTATGATGCTTTCTATAAAGTTTTGGTCAAACCTGTCACGGCCACTGAATACTACAAAAAGAAGAGACACCATACGGGCAAAATTTAAGGTAGTACTAGTCATGGCCAACTTCATTGAATTGCGCTACGCTTATTATGGCCGTTTCATTTAATCATTTTGCCATATAAAAATTTGTCGTGAGTTTTTTGCAGTTTTGGGACGTCAAGTAGTGCCATCTAGTGCTTTTTATTTCAATTAAAGGAAAGTGACAACGTTGTCAAGTTACAAAAACAACCTTAAAATATTTGAAAACTGAAGTTTATGTGATCAAACGAAATATATTTAATGGAATTGGGTATTCTATTTATACATTCAATATTATTAAATATTATGACGTATTCTGAACTCCCGATTAAAGTCAATGATTAGCTTGTATAGACTAAGTGAATTTCAGTTGGCAACGTAGCATTATCTGTCAGTCCACGTAAATAATGCTGCCATATTGTATACCTATTTAAAAAATTTGAAGTGTTTATAGGTCAAAAGAAGGAAGTATTATTGAATTATTGGTGTCAACGGTTAGTATTTTACTGTAAAGTTCGTACGATAATAAATATACAATGACTAGGCTTGTTTTTAGGATTTTTTCAATAAAGGTAAGAGGTAGCATTTTCACATTTAATTACGATGTATTTCGTTAGAGGCGCTAGTTGACGTGCCCGCTCTTTAAATATGAAACTAGGAATTTTAATGACATATGAAACGACCATAATAAGCGAAGCGCAATTCAATGAAGTTGGCCATGTACTAGTGTGACGGTGGCGCCATCGGTTGTCGAGTGGCGAAACTGACGCTCAAAAAAATATAAAAATTTAATAAAATAAGTGTTTTATAACTATTATGATTTGAATATCATGAATTATTAATAGGTTGTTGGTCTAGTGAATTTTCAAATATCATACCACCGTGTGGTGTTGCCATTATAAATTGGGATTCTTAATTTTTCGTTAGAAACAAGGCTTTGCATGGCTATATATGTATATATACATTACTAAACGATAAAAAACTTTCTCCTTCTCATACAATATACATGGATAGTTCTAAAACATCATACTAGTTTTTCAAATGAAACTGCAATATTTTAGAGGTACACAAACCAAATATGTGCGATTTTAAGTGATAATCGCCATAAGCCCCGTGTATAAGAACTCAACTTTACAAGCGAATATATTTGTTCACAGACGATGAATGTGTTTCATATTTTAACAGGATGCGTATGACTATCCAATGTTTACCTGCGCCAAATTTCATTCAGATCTGCAAACAAAAATTTCAAGCAAGTACTACCTTAAATGATAAAACAAATAATTAAGTATGTCATTACTGAAATCGTAAAATATTTTGACTAAAATGCAGTATCACTGACCGACATCATTTTATATTTGCAATATTTAGTAATATTTCAAAAGTTAGATGTAATAAAGAATTTCTTCAACTCAATGACATTAAACTTAATACCTAGAAAAACAAAGATAATTTTTGTTTGTCACCGATAATGGTGCCAATATTTTTGCTTCTTTAAAAGAATGCAGTAGAATGCCATGTGCAGCAAATAATTTAAATCTGATATTAATAGTTATTTGTATTAAAAAGGCTTGTTACATGCACGTAACCATTTTCGACATGAGTTATAAACAACATTTTTTCTACAACTGATAATTTAGAAAAACACTAAAATATTATCAGGATTTATCAAATTTTAATGACGTTACACGAGAACGATGTTTTACGGCGTTGCTATAGTCAGTTTATTGATTGCTTCATTGTTCTACGTTATTTAAAAATATTTCACTAATTTTACCGGGCGGCACATATTTTGGGGCGGCATTTTTACTTTCTTATGCGCAGAGCTGGGCAAGCTACTTAAAAAAAGTAGCTAAGCTACAGCTACAGCTATTCTTTAAAAAAGTAGCTAAGCTACAGCTATAAGCTATATTTTGTAAAATATAGCTAAGCTACAGCTAAAAGCTTTCGTTAGAGGAGCTGTTAAATTTTAAAGCTACTTTTTTAAATTATTGTGAAATAATTAAATTTGCCATTGTCATATGATCAGTCTTTTGTTATAATAGTTAATTTACTATTACGTATATAAATATCAAAAATAGCAAATACCATCTGGCACCTACTGTGTATTTTTGCGTATTAGAGCCAGTTAGAACCGGCAACAAATAATTATTTTGTGTGGGTTTAGCTTGTACGCATGCGTACTTTGTTGACCTTCTGCTTAAAAAGTAGCTTCAAGCTACAAAAAGTAGCTTGAAGATACAAAAAGTAGCTTGAAGCTACAAAAAGTAGCTTTAAAAGTAGCTTCAGTTGTTATTTTTAAGCTAATAGAAAAAAAAGTAGCTAGCTACAAGCTACAGCTATATTTTTTCACAGTTAGCTAAGCTACAGCTACAGCTAAGGTAAATGTAGCTAAGCTAGTAGCTAAGCTACAAAAGTAGCTAGCTACTGCCCAGCTCTGCTTATACGCAGTATAAGAAAGTATTGGAATCGTGAAAAAAATCGTTGACAAGATTTTCGCGGAAATACGTGTTTTGAGGTCCACTGAATCCGTTTTGATCATTTTCTCAATGATGTCTGTGTGTGTGTATGTGTGGATGGATGGCTGGATGGATGAATGAATGTGTGTCCGAGTGTGCAATATATCATGAACGAGATAAGATTTGTTAACAAAACTTGGTAATTATAAGTTACATGAAAATACGAAGAGCTGAGTTGATTTTGAATGAAATTGAAAAACCGGAAGAGGAAGTTTACTGGACACATATAACAATAAATTCTATTTATTTAAAAAATGGAATCAGTTACGAAAAAAAGATTTAAATAAAAGATGTTGGTAAAAATATTTGGAACATAAAATATTATTTGCAATTTTTCTGTATATGCGTCTAATTTTGAGAAAAACTAATTTTTACATTTAATAATATATTTCAATAATCATAGTAGCAATAGAAACAAAAAATATAGATTTTAATTTTCGTTTTATCTAGTTATCTATGTCTTTTTTCGGAAAAACAAATAACTCATTAAAATGGTCAACTAATTCGGCAACTTTGCCTCACTTTAATCGACTTTGTATCTCACGGTTCTTGAGAAACCAAGGGTTAGGCTCGAAAAACGGACATTCTGTATATGCCTCATCAGTAAAGTTAGACAGAACGAAGTCAACATTACTAAAAAATTATACGTAAACAAATTTGATATTTCATATGTTTCAAACAGATAAATGCTGAATTACTGCAAATCTAAATTACATATTATATATTCTGAATATTAAATATGCTGTGTATAAGAAAGTCGTGTGGTGACCACACCAGATTTTTTATATTTAGTTTTTGTTGTAAAAACAACTTGTTCACTTCATAAGTTTACTATTCGATTTCAATGAATTATTAATTACTGTATGATTTCGAATATTTTTCGTCATCGTCAAGTCAATGTAGGGTTGAAAATATTATCTCGAAATATTTCTGTATTACTGCCTAATTTAAATATACCATCCAATGGTAAAAAAATTCTCCACCTATAGTTTGTCTCAATTACAATTATTTATTTATGTTTATTAATTTAATGGGGTAATGGCTCAGTGGTTTAGACTTGGCCTATGGACCCTGAGGACCTCGGTTCGATTCCCACAGCCGACAAACAATTTTCACCAAATTAAAATTACTCCTGTGGCTCCCCCACCACTAATATCTTTGGATTTGATGGCTGAGAACCGCACTTCATGTACATAAATATATCACTTTCCGAGATCTGTTTTGGCAGAGTGCCACATCCAGTAATGGGTAAAAGTCGCAATGATATAGTTATTTTATATTTATTTTTTTAAATTTATAAATCAACCATTTGATTGACTTAGAAAGGGCGGCAAATTGGTGTTATATCATTTGTTTACGACTTTTATGAATTTTCGTGCAATAATTCTTGCCACAACAATAAGATCTATATGCATGATATTCTGTTAAATAAGCACTAACAACACTACACCGTGGAACTGATAGGTTTTATAGAGAAAAGCAAAGAAAACCAAAAAAAAGACACCGAAATGTGAATTTTAAATTAGTGCGAATGCACGGAATTTCATAACAATCGTAAACAAATGATATAACAACATAAAAAAGCAGATGATATTTCTCGGAAAATAAATTATGAAGTGCTTACCATGATTTACAATTTACAAATATAAGCTTAAGGTGAAACATACGGGCTGAAGTTCGTTAACCAACAATTTGTTATCGTGTAAGTAGGATATCTTGTGGTCCTTTCAAAAATGTGGATCGGTATAGAATAGTTGACAGGTTATTGGCGCGTGTTTAAAAACTATATAAACGTGAAGATTTTGAAGAAAATTATTTTAAATCGGAAGGAATATTTCTATATGATGTCAACATAATAAAAACTTAATTTAATAAAATATAGTATTTTATTTGATATTATAATATAAAAAATAAAAAAAAAATTACTTACAATTTTATTTCAATTATACATAATCATATATCATAGTATATTATTTTATAAGGACTTAAAGTGACACTTTTTGTGCGCTCGTCAGTCAACTACAAATGAGGCACGTCATTTTCACTCCACATAATATATGCTATTTTTTCTTCAAACGCCGGAATATTTACCCATTATGTCATATAATTTCTCTGACAGTAGTGAGCGACAGGAAGACATTTTCGGCAGCAGGTAAACTAAAGAAATTATTTGATTTTAATAAGCGTCAGGAAAAGTATTTGGCAGAAAAATTAAACTATAACTGTTTCTATAGATTCTGAAATGATATAGTTTTTTATATACAACTATTCGCTATCACCATTTATGCCAGTTATGCCACTTACTTATCAATATATTCTAGTCATGACAAATTACAGGTTTCATTTGTATGCATAAAAATATTTACCATTGTCCATAAATGCACCAGAAACCCTTATTTTGTGCCCAACTGAATTAATCAGGTTGTTTGAACACTTTTAAAATCTCTAATTTTCTACGTTTCTGCGGCATATTCCTGATCGACATACTTCTTTCTTTTCGTGAATCAATTATTTCTGCAGAAAGTTCCTTTACATAAAATTTCTTTAATATTGGAAGCATCCATTGAACTTTTTCCTCATTAATTTTTATTGTTTCTACTTCCTTTTATCCTGTTATGAATTTTATTTTGATAAAATGTTCAACTTCAAGTTATCCTGTTCCACTAGTACTCGTATGCTCATCTAAAACTGATGAAATATTTTATTATAAAAAAGTACCCTTAACTTTCAATATTATAATATAATATAACACGAAAAACAAAACTAGACATATTTCAAACCACTAATTATGAAATGCTTATATACATAAAATAAATAAATAAATATATCATCACGCCTCCTACCCATTACTGGGTGTGGCACTCTGCCGAAGCAGATCTCAGTAAGTGATATATTTTTGCGCGTGAAGTGCGGTTACCAGTCGTCAAATCACGGAGGAGCCACACGGGTAGCTTTTGAAATTATGAAAATTGTTTGTTGTCTGTGGGAATCGAACCAGGGTTCTCAGGATTCACAGGCCGACTTCATACCACTGAGCTAGACATCCCATTATATATTATATATATATATATATATATATATATATATATATATATATATATATATATATATATATATATATGGGGTGGCTAGCTCAGTGGTATGAAGTCGGCCTGTAAATCCTGAGAACCCTGGTTCGATTCCCACAGACAAAAAACAATTTTCATAATTTCAAAAGCTACCCCTATGGCTCCTCCACCACTAACATATTTGGAGGCCGTGATTTGACGACCGGTAACCGCACTTCACGCGCAAAATATATCACTTACCGAGATCTGCTTCAGCAGAGTGCCACACCCAGTAATGGGTAGAAGGCGTGATGATATATTTATTTATTTTATTTTATTTATATATATATATATATATATATATATATATATATATATATATATATATATATATATATATATATATATATATATATATATATATATATATATATATTAGTAATAACGATACGTGATCATGTCCTGCCATTAAAACGTCAACTTGTTGCTATTGACATATAATATAAATAACACCCCATTATATATTATATATATATATATATATATATATATATATATATATATATATATATATATATATATATATATATATATTCCCACAGGCGACAAATTTTCATAATTTGAAAAAGCTACCCCTGTGGCTCCTTCACCACTAACATCTTTGGGGGCCGTGATTTGACGACTGGTAACCGCACTTCACGCGCAAAATATATCACTTACCGAGTTCTGCTTCAGCAGAGTAACACACCCAGTAATGGGTAGAAGGCGTGATGATATATTTATTTTATTTTTTATTTATATATATTAGTAATAACGATACGTGATCATGTCCTGCCATGAAACGTCAACTTGTTGATATTGACATATAATATAAATAAATAGATAATGTTTTGTAAATAAATTAATTGTCATAAATAGTTTTCATCTGTGTTGTATAAGTTGTGTAATATTATTCTATTGAAAACGTTGTGTTGTGTTTTTATTTCAATTACCATCTTCCACTATAATATATCTAAAAGGTTATGGGCCCAGATACCCAGAATTAAAATAACGACACGTTCAAACAAACTAAATAGAAAATGAATACTGCTAGTCTGGGACGTATTGAAACGTTAAATAAAAATAATTATGATACTTGGAAAATGCAGATGGAAGCGCTGTTAGTAAAAAAAATGCTTGGGGTTATGTGAACGGAGAGAGCGTGACAACAACTTCATTTACTGGATATCCGGAATCAGAAGCAGCATAGTATTGTGGATCAAAAATGATAGTAAAGCGAAGTCGGATATCATACTGTCAATTAATCCATCCGAATTAAAGCAAATCAAGGGGCTGTCAACTTCACGTGATGTTTGGTTAAAGTTGGAGTCTATTTATCAATCTAAAGGTCCAGCTAGGAAAGCCACATTACTAAAACAGCTCACTTTGCAACGAATGGTCGAAGGTGATGACGTACGTGAATACACAAATAATTTTTTTTGATACTGTTGATAAATTAAATGAAATGAATGTTTAAATCAATCCTGATCTTCTCGCAATCATGTTATTATATAGTTTATCACAGAGTTTCGAAAATTTTCGTTGTGCCATTGAATCACGTGACGACTTACCGTCGCCGGAAGATCTTCGTGTTAAAATCATTGAAGAAAATGATGCTCGTAAGAATAGCACGCGTAATTCAGTACAAAACGCTATGTCCATGAACAAACACTCATATAAACGTTGGAATTTCAAGAAAGAAAGAGAGAAGAACGAAACAAATAAAATAAAACAAGAATTTAAATATCGCTGTCATAGATGTAAACAAGTAGGGTATAAACCAGTCGATTGTAATAAGCCGAATAAAGATCGTTGTTCAGCCAAAAAGTTCTCAAAGGACGATGAAGAAACACAACAAGCTGTATTCTCGAATCAAGAGACAAAATGGTGTCTTGACAGTGGTTCCACGTCACATTTATGTAATCAAGTGAACAAATTCGTTAAAATTGACAATTCTAAATACGGAAAACTTAACTTGGCGAGTAATTTGACAACCGATATAATAGCCAAGGGAACTGTATCCTTTACATCAGGATTTTCTGGTAATATTAAAAATGTAAATTTAAATCAAACATTGCACGTTCCAGATTTACGCACCAACTTGTTATCTGTTGGAAAAATTACCGATCATGATTTTCAAGTAACTTTTACGAAGAAGAAGAAGGCATCGGTAACAGACAACGAGGGAAATATAAAGCTGATAGCTGATGGAGTGGGTGATTTGTACTATGTACGTGAATATATGAGGGTGGCCCGATAAGTACTTAGCCTACAAAAGAATAAAATTTTTTTGGAAAAGTGTCTATTTATTTTTCAACATAATCTCCTTTGAGTTCGATACAATTGACCCAACTTCTTTAACCCGTCTGAAAAATACGTTTTCTGGAGGTCTGCAAAGTAGACCTCCGTGGCGGTGATAACTGCCTCATTCGACTCAAATTTCTGCCCGGCGAGAGACTGTTTCAAATTTGGAAACAAAAAAAAGTCGCACGGGGCCAAATCCGGAGAATACGGTGGATGGGGCTGCAGTTCGTAGCCTAATTCTATCAATTTGGCCGTGGCGACGGCGGAGGTGTGTGCAAGGTGAAAGAGCACTCTTTTCTTCGCCAAATGGGGTCGTTTTTTCTGCAATTCGGCGTCGAATCGGCCCAATAATTCGGCATAGTAGAGCCCTGTGATCGATTTGCCCTTCTCCAGGTAGTCGATGTAGATCACACCTTTTGAATCCCAGAAAACGGTGGCCATCACCTTTCCGACCGATAGGACAGTCTTCGCCTTCTTTGGAGCACGTTCGCCGGGTGAAGTCCACTGTTTTGACTGTTCCTTGGTCTCTGGTGTGTACCAGTGTACCCATGTTTCGTCGACGGTCACGAAACGACGTAGAAACTCCTTCGGATTACGCCTAAACATCGTCAAACTCTGCTCTGAAGTAATCTCACGGATGCGCTTGTTGTCCGGCGTGAGCAAACGCGGCACCCATCGCGCCGACAGTTTTCTTATGCCCAATAATTCATGCAGGATATGACCCACGCGGTCTTTTGAGATGCCTACTGTCTCAGCTATCTCGCGCACCTTCAATCGGCGGTCTACCAATACGAGATCGTGGATTTTTGTTACGTTATCCTCCGTGGTAGCCGTTTTCGGGGCACCTGGGCGTGGCTCATCTAAAACCGACGTGCGAACACGTTGAAAC
This sequence comes from Pterostichus madidus, assembly GCA_911728475.2. Lineage (NCBI taxonomy): Eukaryota > Metazoa > Arthropoda > Insecta > Coleoptera > Carabidae > Pterostichus > Pterostichus madidus. The sequence goes on from OU452312.1 coordinate 12,045,575, forward strand.
TCGTTAAACCAAGTTTTGACGGTCGCCATCGAAGGAGAAGAGTCTCCGTACACAGCATCCAAGCGCTCTTTGATTTCGCTGCGCGATTTCCCTTCCAAAAACAAGAATCGAATCACCGACCGACATTGTTTTTTTTTTCATTTTTCTCAAATCTGCGGACACGCTCGCTTCCACACGCAGTCAAAACAAAACTACGCGTCCGATTCGGCTGAAAATTTAACAGTAGCTGTCTACGAGAATATTCTAATCGATACAAAATTGCTCTTGCGATAGTGGTGCTATCTGGCGGTGAGGCTAAGTACTTATCGGACCGCCCTCGTAAGAACGCCGAGATGTCAGAGTCTGCCCTAATTACAAAACAGTCATGTGAAATGCTTGAATCTTGGTGTAACAAGTCAAAGTCAGCACATTCTTAGTGAATACAATTAAGTAAAGTAGAGCATTTTGTAATGAGGTCAAGTATTCTAAATAATATTCTTTGACGTAAGTAGCTAACTTTTTGCTGACTTAGTACATTGTAATTAGATATATATAGTAGCGTAAGGTTAGTTATTCACTCAGTATAGTCGATAGTCAGATAGTCAATACGAGAGTTCAGTAGGAACTCGACAACACCAACCATGTAGTAAGTGTGAATAAATCTTTGTTATTTGTTGAACCAAATTGTAAGTACAAACTTATTTACAACACCACCCTAGTACTTGTCCTTTCTCCGGTCTGGCTTACAAATTGGTGGCAGCGGTGGGATATTATGTCAGATCAGAGGGGGCCAATCGTTTTTGGTCCGCTCGCGGAAAAGCAAGTATTAGGAATTTCAACAATAACAACAGTTGTATTCTCTCCGATACATGTAATGGCAGCGATTTGCGAATTTTTTTTTTCCAAACTACACGAACAAAATATTTGGTAAATTGAAATTCATGGATTCAATGACAACAAGCAAATAAGTGACTCAAGAAAGATGTACGGCCAAAGAAGATCAGATTACAACGAGAGAAGACGCCCGGTACAATGTTACATTTGCAATGGCAACCACTATGCCAGGCAGTGTCAGCAACAGCAACAGCATCAGCGTCAACGAGCGAATCACTATCCGAGGGAAGAAAATTACCATTAACATAGGGAAGAAAATTACAACTACCAGAGGGAAGAAAATTACAATTATCCGAGGGGAGAAAATTACAACTACCAGAGGGAAGAAAATTACAATTATCCGAGGAAAGAAAATTACAATTACCAGAGAGAAGAAAATTACCATTATCAGAGGGAAGAAAATAACCATTATCAGAGGGAAGAAAATAACCATTATCAGAAGGAAGAAAAATATAATTACCAGAGGGAAGAAAACTACAATTATCAGAGAGACAATTACTACGACTATCAGAGAGAAAATGACGGCACTCATTATAGAAGAAACCAAGTTCAGTGTTATAATTGTAATGGCAACCATTACGCCAGGCATTGTCAGCGTGAGCGTCAGCATAAGCATCAGCGTCAGCATAAATATCAGCGTCAGCAGTCAAATGTATACGAAAGTCAAAAAGAAGAAGACATTGAAAATGATACACATTATAACAGAAGAGAAGTAGAAACAACAGGCCAAACTAAGAAAAATACAGAAGAAATAGACCAGGAAGAATTAAAAGAGATGAAGGAAATTACGTGGTTCTTTAATATGTTAAGAATGGCGGAAATATCCGGTGACCAAGAGACAGCTCTTATGATTTATAACCACTTAGATGGCATTCCGATGGACGATGGAGTATTAAGATGTTTTGGATGTAAGATGCCTAAGAAAAAGTACTGTCTTTGTGAAGAAATTAAAGAAAGAGAAAGAGAAAATATTGCTGAAATAGACGAGAATGAGGATAACACCCAACAAGTAAGTTCGAAAGAAGACTGTAGCAGTGAAGAGAGACCTAATGACGCCGTTACCGAGGAAGCTCCGGAAATTTACGAGGTAAATAGGGAGGAAAAAGAAGCAGCAGGGGTTAAAAATGATGGCTTAATAGAGGGTACGGGTATTAAGGAAATTTCACAAGCGGTTAATGTAGGAAATGACGAGGTTGGACAGATCAGCATTAAGTTCGAAAACAGCAAACAGTTCCAGAGAAATAAAGAACAAAGAAAACAGTACGATAGGAAGAATCCACATCAAAAGAAGAACTCCACAACAGATGGCCGAAAGAAGAAAAAAAGTACGAGCAAACGAGGTTTGATATTTAGACGACATAAGCAGTACTACAAGAAGAAATTCAAACCAAATTCGACATTCACAAATAACCACAAGAAAGAACGAGATACGAGGTATAAACTTCAATTTTATTCTAGTGTTGTGCGTTATAAAATGAACATAAGACGATGGTGGTGTTTATTTGGACTATTTTATGGATGGTACAAGTGATAAAAGTGTTTTGTGTCTATGTATATTTAATTTTAAATTAGTAAAAATTAAGGTATAAAAAAGGGAATGTAACAAGGAAATAATAGTTAAATTATGTTTTGTGTCATATGTAAATTGTGCCCCTTTGCAGGAAGCAAGTTGTTTGAAAAAGGGAGGAATGTAACAAGTCAAAGTCAGCACATTCTTAGTGAATACAATTAAGTAAAGTAGAGCATGTTGTAATGAGGTCAAGTATTCTAAATAATATTCTTTGACGTAAGTAGCTAACTATTTGCGGACTTAGTACATTGTAATTAGATATATATATATAGTAGCGTAAGGTTAGTTATTCACTCAGTATAGTCGATAGTCAGATAGTCAATACGAGAGTTCAGTAGGAACTCGACAACACCAACCATGTAGTAAGTGTGAATAAATCTTTGTTATTTGTTGAACCAAATTGTAAGTACAAACTTATTTACAACACCACCCTAGTACTTGTCCTTTCTCCGGTCTGACAAGAACCCATATAGATTATTTGTTAATTCTCCTTTAAATAAGGGAGGCTTACATTGGCATAGACGGCTTGGACATCTGAACATTAAAGATCTCATAGAAGCAGTACAAAATAAAACCAACAATGTGTAAATCTTGGAAAAATAGATTGTAAATTAAAATGCGAGATGTCTTCGAGGAAAAATGACAAGAAATCAATTTTCGAAGAAATATGAAAGGAAGGCAAGTCTGCTTGAAATTGTATACTCTGATGTGTGTGGTCCGATGAGGGTGATGTCAAACGGGAAATCAAAATACCTCATCACATTCATCGATGATCATTCTAGATGGTGCGAAGTTCGTTTTATGAAGTCGAAGAATGAAGCTCTCGCTGCATTTAAATAAAAATCAAAAAGAAAAACAAGTAAAATGTCTACAATCTGACAACGGGACGGAATACAGAAATAATGAATTTAACAATTATCTTAAAAACAACGGAATTACTAGAAGATTGTCAATACCATAAAATTCAGAACAGAACGGGGTTGCTGAACGAAAAAATCGTACTCTTTTGGATACTGCTAAGTGTTTACTTATGCAATCGGGTCTGCCATCATCTTTTTGGGCGACTTCAACTGCAAATTATATACGAAATCGTTGTCCAACAAAAAGCCTGGGAGGAATGACACCGTTTGAAGTTTGGACTGGAAGAAAACCGGATGTATCCAAGTTCGATGAATTCGGCAGTAGGGTTTTCATCTTAAACAACGAACCAAATAGAGGGAAGTTTGAACCACGATCAAAGGAAGGGATTTTTTTGGGCTATTCTGATATCAACAAAGGATACAGAATTTGGCTTCCAGAGCAGAGAAGGATAGTAATTTCACGGGACGTGAAATTTATAAGTGTATCTGATGCTAAAATTAATAATTTTGAAGATTTTGTTCCAGAAATTGAAAACACAGAAAACAATGCCGAAACAAATAGTCAAGATCGACGTGTAGTAGAAATAGAAATGATACCACTTGAAAACTTCGAACCAGAAGTTGCTAGACAAGAACCTAACGAAGTTGGTATCATCAGAAGAGGACGCGGAAGACCCAAGAAATTCCGAACTTGCTCCAAGGGAAGGCAACCAAAACAGCATCAGGAAGCCCAGTGCAATACTGGCGAAGTTAAATTAGAACATAGTATGTTATCTGAAATCACCATGAAGTGTCAGGAAAAGATGCTGAAGAATGGCGTGACGCTATGGCATCGGAAATCAAATCTGTTATTAAGAATAACACATGGCAATTAGTTGAACGTCCCAGCGATCACATTATCATCGGAAGTTGTGTTGTTTTACGAAACAAATTTAATTCTGACGGCTCGCTAGCGAGAAGAACAGCACGTCTTATGGCTCGAGGATTTGCACAACGACCTGGAGTTCATTTTAACCAAACATTTGCTCCAGTTGCGCGTCTGAGATCAATCCGAATGCCAACTGCTCTTGCAGCTCTTCATGAAATGAAAATTCAACATTTAGACGTAACCACAGCTTACTTAAATGGCGAAATTGAAGAGAAAATATTTATGGAGCGGCCGGAATATTTTTCGGATATACTAGAAAAAATTCACGCGTAAGAAAGCAATCGTGAAGATAAAGCGAAAGCGTCGAAGATGCTTGAAGAATTAAAGACAGGTGATACAGTTTGTCTGCTGAAAAAGTCACTTTACGGTCTTCGCCAAGCTGGAAGAAGTTGGAATATTAAGCTAGATAAAATCTTAAAGAAGCTGAAATTCACAGCATCTTTTAGTTGCTTCGAGAGATTCAAATCAAATTAAAAAATTCACAGAAAACTTGTCACGCGAGATCGAAATAAGGAATCTTGGAAACGTAAAGTATTGTTTAGGAATTGAATTTGCAAGAAATAAAAATCTAATTTCAATGCACCAAAAGGCTACATCATGGAAATATTGAATCGTTTTGGAATGACAGATGCTAAACCAGTAAGCACTCCAATGGATTCAAATGTTAAATTAACAAAGCCGAAGGAAGACCCAAGCGAAGAAGAACGCCATCTACCATACAGGGAATTAATTGGATCACTGATGTACATCGCAGTAGCGACAAGACCGGATATAGCATTCGCGGTGAGTCATTTAAGGCGATTTAATAACTGCTACGGGAAGCAACACTGGATAGCAGCGAAACGCGTTTTACGTTATCTGAAAGATTCAATAAATCTCGGAATTGTTTTTGGAATAAATAGTAATCCAGTAACTGGATTTGTGGATGCTGATTGGGGTAATTGTCCAATTGACCGACGTTCATACACTGGATACACATTCCTGTTAGCAAATGGTGTAATATCATGGGACTCGAAGAAGCAAAGAACTGTGGCACTATCCACAAAAGAAGCCGAATACATGAGTATCAGTGAAGCTGCAAAAGAAGGAATTTATCTTCGAAGATTTTTGTTGGAGTTGGGGTTCCCGAATTTCGCTGAAATAATTGTATACAACGATAATAATGGAGCAAGAAAACTCGCTGAAAATCCTGTATTTCATGCCAGAAGTAAACATATCGACGTAAAGTATCATTTTATCCCAGAAACGCTAAAAAATGGACAACTAAAGTTAAATTACATCTGGGGTGGGATCATGTAAAAATGACTAGAAGTGAATAGTAGTGACTCCTGTCAATTGCGATTATATAAAAATGAATAGCGAAAACGATATTGTTTTGCGTCAGTTAAATTGTCATTTCTAAACGCAATGTTCATTGTGGGTGAAAACGTTACTCACTATTAACATCTTTGTTTAATTCATTTATATTTCTACGGTGGGGTGGGTAGCGTTACGGAATTCGAATCCGGAGATCCCGAGTTCGATTCCCACTCAAGCTAGAAATTATAATTACTACCACTCTACGGCTCGGTGAGTCCGGGCCCTGTACTGTAATTGGGATTTAATTCCTGTTGTACAGAGTAACAAATAAATAAATAAATAAATAAATAAGTCGTTCTTTATTTCAAAATTATTATTATTTTTTTTCAATTTTTACTCAGTGCTTACTATGTCACAATTTAATTAAGTTTGACGTTTGCATTCGACGCAGGTAAAAAAAATCAAGGTAAATCAATTATAAATAATGAAATATGTTAATTTTTTATATGAAAATATTTGACGATTAATGTTTTCATAAAATTTATAGTAATTAATATTACAGGACAATAAAATTTCTAGAATGGCACGAAAAGCTGATATATGGGAAACCTTTATATCATATTTTGAAATCAATAAGGAAATGATACAAGGACATATTAAGCAGTTTAAGGACGGGCCAAAATTAATGAATTGTGGAGCGACTTGACCATACGCTTAAATGCGCTGGGCAGTGGAATAAAAGCTGTTCAATAGTGACAGAAAGTATAATTGCAATTTGACAATTATTATATAAAAAAAAATGTATTCATGTGACTTTGTAGGCTTGGTCAGATAATAAGCAGAGGGCTAAAAGCAAAGCAGCGCTTTAAAAAAAAGAACTATCAAAAACTGGCGGAGAAAAAATAGGGAGCATTATGTAGAAAGAGCTAAGAATTATTTTATATAAATAAATGTTATCTACATAATATTAATATACGTACTTAAATAATAATTATTTTTACTATTTAATGTTTATTAAATAATGTTGATTTTTACCTGTCAAAGTTTTTTGACATAAAAATAAAAAGGTACTAAGAATACGATATCGTTTAGAGAATAACATAGTGAGTTCACGGAAATGTCCGAAGTTGAAAACGTAGTGAGTGACTAATTTTACGTGATCAATTGAATAACGAATATCGTTTTCACATTTACATGATCCGGGGGCTGTACCGACGACATGGTTGCTGATATCCTTACAAAAGGTCTGCCTGAACCAAAGCACAAAAAATGCATAGAATCGATGGGTCTTAGCAATGTCTTGCAAGATCAGAAATGACCACGTTTCGAGGGGAAGTATTAGTAATAACGATACGTGATCATGTCCTGCCATGAAACGTCAACTTGTTGCTATTGACATATAATATAAATAAATAGATAATAGATAAAATACAATTGTGTCTGACTGGTTGGGATTTTACTATAAGCTGTAGGCCCCCTGTACTGTAATTGGGATTTACTTCCTATTGTGCAGAGTAACAAAATAAATAATAAATAAATAAATATCATACCCTTGACACTTGTAACTGATGTGTCTTTTTTGGGGGTCTTCCAGGATGCACTGCACGTGCATCTGAGTTTTACTAGGGTTGATTTTGAATTTATGGGAGTTACAGTACTGTTCTAAGGCAATTAATTTTATACATACATACATATCTTCACGCTATATCCCATCAAATGGGGTAGCACAAACCCCAAAATCACTCATAAAACATTCACTCATAACATAATCAAATAATCAGCCCCCGTCAAACATTATCATTCAAACCCACTACCGTCACTACAACCACTTTCATAGATCCCTCCATATAAACTCATTTATTTAATCACATTAGAAATCATTTCTTATATAAAAATCCCTCAATCACATCCATCCAATCACTCCTATTCATTTATCATTTATCTTCTTTCTTCAACGTACATAACACATGCATAAAACATCTCAAATTATCCACGCTTACTCCTAACAACGAATCTAATAACGAATCTAACATCGAATCTTCAAAGATTAGAAAAGATGAAAGTGATAGCCTGCAATTGTATATGAAAGAAAAGTCAACACAATGCAGTAACTGAAAATGAAACAAAGAGAGAAGAAAGGAAGGGAGTGTCGCCCTGCGCTTGTTATGGAAGTGAATTCCACACAATTGCAGTTAAACACTCTACGTAAGAATTGAAAACAAATTAAAAGATAAGAAAGGAAGGGAGTGTCGCTCTACGCTTGTTTTTGAAAGTGAATTCCACACAATTGCAGTTAAACACTCAAGATCAGAAACGAATAAAAAAGATCAGGACAGCTATTCTGTGCACAAGTCACCATGGTGATAGTGACAAAATTGATGACATCAATAAACTGTATGCAATCCGCATATCGTGAATCAGCCTAGTGACATTATAGTAATTTTTGTTTCACTAGATTATAGTTCTTTTAAGTTTATATTCGTGACAATGAAGTTTCATTTTATTTTCAAATATGACAACTTGGTGGATGCCATTTTATTTCTTTGTTCATTGCAACTTGTTTCTGAGTAATAATCCGATTTATCGAACAGAAAAATCAGTTATACTTGTAATAAAGCCTTATCACTTTTTACTGGTGATTGAAGCGTGGTAAGTAAAAGTTTTAGTAATGGAATGAGCATAATTGTTAAATCTTTTATTTATTTTCAGCAAAATGTAAGACGAAAACAATAAAAATATCCAGGGATCAGAAATAAATTTTAATGTCCGTCATGTTGATTTTGCACGGGGCCGATTACAATCTACAGAAGGACGGAAAACTTTTCAAAATCTGTTGATGATTTTGAGCCAGCAATTAAATGGTACAGGTGGAAAACAAAACTATTCAACAATGGCAAAAAATGAGAAAATGTAATAAGCAAAATATGTAATCTATAATTTTAATTTTTATAAGCAGACTTCGATAGATATAAAAATTAAAGTAAAGTGTCTGCCATGAAGGCAAGTCGGACAAAAAACGGAGGCAGTCCAATGACAGAAATAAAAATATCTGATTCGGATGATCGTGTCATCAAAATATTGTCCGAATAATATATTTTTGGAATTGATGATCCTGAAAATATTTCTTTAGAAAGCGAGGGAGCAAGAAACGAAAGTCATATATTATTGGATGTTGCTGGCCCTTCTGGACTCCAAGAAATATCAGCAAAAAGACAAGCATCTGCTTCTAGTTGGGTGCAAAATGCTGAATTTTTAGAGGGGACAGACAAGAAGACGAATGTAATTTATAATAAATGTTTTGTTATTTTTATTTATTAATAATTTATGAACTTTATAGATACCGGATGTACTTATAGATGATAAGGAAGAAGACGAAGCAATTTTAATGCCTCGCAGATAGTATTCCCACTGAATGATTATAATTATAAATAATATTTTTTACTCAGTGGTATTACGTGAAAAATTTTAATATTATCGTGACAGAATAATAATCAAGTTTTCCTCTAAAGAAGACCGATCAAGTGTTGCAGCGGTAGCTACATAATGAAACAAATATTAAAATCGACGGGTTAAATGATACCCATGCGCGCGAAGTTCAAAATGAATATAAAAGATTTAATTTTTTTATTGAATACTGTTTAATGTTACAAGCTATCTATGTATATATAAATAAGAAGATACTACTCTTCAATGCAAATAAATTTATTTTTTAAATATTTGCATTAATTTATACACCCAAAAATATATTTTAAACATTATTTTAACTGAAATTTAAGTACTAAACGTGTTTTTTTATTAAAATTTACAATAAATATTACCAATAATATTATCTATAATATATGTGAAAATAAAAAAAATTAAACTTCGAGAACTATTTTTAAAATGCAAAAAACCTACTTTTTCCATACATTTTAATTTTTTTCTTCTATACCAGACATGTTTTTTCAATTAAACTTTAATGTCTTGTGGGGAGTCATATTACATATAACAAAATGACAAAATTGAATAAGAATTTTGAAACACTTATTCAACGACATAATCAATCCATGGATAACAGGATTGAAACCAATAACATATTGGAGCGAATTGCCCTAGCGTTAGGACAATACCTTTAAATTACTAATTTGTATATTTTTATTATAAGTTGTATATTTATATTATAAGTTGTATATTTTTATTATAAGTTATATATTTTTATTATAAGTTCTATGTTTTTGTTAAAAATATGTATAAATAAAAAGCTGTACAATGTTCCTTGTTTTTAATTAATACGCCAAATTATATTCTTAGAGATCCAAAACCGCCTGTTAAACGATAATTGGAGATAAATTCAACATCGCTCACTGAAAATGTATCTTGATCGTCTCTTACATTTCTTCTAAATAAACGATCCGTATGAATTTTGTTCTCGTTCTCAAGTTTTTCTATTACAACCAATACTCCATACATAAACGCCATTGTAACAGCCGAAATAATTTAAAATAATTTCTCCACTCAATATACTAACTTTTGAAAGCAAATACTTTTTGTATTTATTTATTAATTTAGGGTTGAGATATCTAGGTACTCCTAATAAAATTGTCTGTCTAATTAACAAAAAATATCGCATCGAAACTATTAAATTATATGAACTGTCAATTTTGTATATGCTATTTTTTTTGTTTTTAGACAAATAAATTTATTGGGCACTTCGATATCTCTGCTTTAAATGTAATTTATGTTAGTAATCAATGCTTATATTCACATTTAGCTATAATCGAAAATTAAGTATATTTAAACAAAGCCCGCCAATATAAATATGTTTGTCAAAATTCAACATGTGCGATCACGTGATACACAAGTCACTAGAGACTAGCTCTAGACACCACCTCCGTAGGTGGTGTCTGCGAAGTCACTTGATATGACGTCACTACTACTAGTACACATAGTTCACCGCTAGAATGCGTTTCAAAATGTCACTGTGACTGGTGACTTGTGCACAGAATAGCCCTCCAGAAACGAAGGGAGTGTCGTCTCTGCGTTTGTTTTTGAAAGTGAATTTCACACAATTGCAGATAAACACTCTAATGAAATTACTAAACAACAAAACTATAATCTAAATTCCTGCACTTCTTAAATCATCAGATTCATTCCGCAATTAATCTTCGCCAAACGTTCCTATCTTGACACGCCACTTTAGCTTCATCTACATTCATAATTCCTTTCATACAAGCACGTTTGTTTCTTGTACTCGGAAACTTTCGTTCGCGCAACAATCCTTCAATCATATTCATCCATTTGTTCATAGGTCGCCCACGCAATCGTTCACCCTCAATTTCACCAACATATACGTGTTTCACCAATCTCTCATTCGACATACGTTCTAAATGCCCAAACCATCTCAACTGACTTATACCTACTTTTTTAACTACATTCTTCCCAATTTCACACTTATCATACACCAATGTATTCCGGACACGATATCTTCTAGTATAACCACACACATCCCGCAAATACCTCATTTCCACAGCAGTTATACGACGTTCATGTTTCTTCATCCACGCCCAACATTCACTACCATACATCAATGAAGGCACTAAAACACCATTATATACACTCAATCGAGCATCTCTGGATACATTCACATTTCGAGCAAAGGTTCCCATAGCACCCAATACCTTACAACCCGGAGATACTCTTCTTTCAATCTCACAATTAATTTTCTATGCACGTCTATTTATGAATTTCCAAAGATAAAAATATCGTTGGCATATTGTGGAGTCATGATATTTGTGCGTGAGTTATGAATATTCCTTCTAGACCTTTCGTTCTGAAATATTCTTCCATGTCTGCTATAAAGGGCGCAAACAACAGAGGACCCGTATATTCGCCCTATAGAACACCTGTGTAGTTTAGAAGAAATGTGAAGAACTTTGTGACTGCATTTAGTAATTGTCAGGTAATACTCGATCTCCTTTTTTGTGAATAAGAGTTAATCGTACTTTTTTTTATTTCCTCTGGAATATTCTCTTCGGTTAGAAATTTGTTAAGTATGGATTTTAGATACGTTTTCAAATTTTCAAATAGGTATTTTAGTTGTTCGTATATAATGTTATCTAATTCGGGACTCTGATTGTTTTTAAGTTTTCTCGTAGCATAGTTAATTTTCCACATAGTTATCTATGTGTCCAGATATGGGTGTAACGCGTCAAAGAAATTTGTATTTTAAAAACGAATAATATTTTTGAAACTTGTATTGTCTCTGGTAAGAAATTTTCGGTCTAATTCTAATGTATCCGGCCACTGGTTGCAATGAATTAAAATTTACTAACTTACATCGGTATTCAAATTTATCAAGGATTGCACAGATATACCTGCCAGCTCTTTATAATAGTGTATGAAGTAAGAGACTCTTCGGAGGCTGGCAACAAAAGGAATAATTTGTTGCCTGTAAACGCAGCAAAAAATATATTTTCGTAATTCCGGCCAGTAAATAACATACTTTACTCCTGATTTTCGAGGACTCAGAAGTCACTTTTACCCGGAGAAATTATATTTCAAATTTATTACGCCAGTATTAAATTGACAGATTAAGAAGCATTACCGCAACTATAAGAATATTATAAACCTCTAAATATTTCACTTTGATTATATTGCCTAAGTTACCTAAAAATTTGTATTAATTGTTAATTTATATATCAAATCAATATCAAAATTAATTATTAATTCAAAATGTATGGAAGTGCGAAAAATAGTGTATATACCACAGGACTAAACTGCATATAATCTCTCAGGCGATTATATCTCGCGCCTGCGGCTTGTGAAATAAACTTCACGCTCAGGATTATATTATACACTTCAGTCAGAGTGATATACAATATAATATTTATTCTAACGTTAGTAAATTTTAAATACTAGCTATGTAACAAACAGCTACAAATTATTTGTTTTATTTAAAAAATATTAATATAGCAGATTACTATCCGGTATTTATCCGTATAATAAGAATAATTACTGGATATCCGTTGCGCCTCTACTTACAATCGTATAGTATTGGGTCCAGATTCACCGAGACGTAGGTGTGGTAGTTCATATATATTTTTCGTGTATGTGATTGGAACTCGGAATCTCTGGATTCGAATGCCGAACGCTGTCCACACCACCGTACTGTCTTAATTTTATCAGTATAAATCCAAGCATTAATTGACATGAAATGAACAATTATAATTATGTAGCTGTGATTGAAGCTTTATAATACCTAACACAACATACTGTAATTACAACTAACACAAACAACTCTAATTACCAATAGCAATACAATTGGTCACCGCTCACGCAACTGCGTTTTGTGTTGCAATCATGTTCAATTGACTACATGTACTGATTTCCTGATGTAATAAATCAGAAATGCATTAAAAATATTTTACCATAAATTTCAGTAGGTAGTATATAATTATGTATACTTCTCCATTAGCAGATAATGACTCACTGTCGTTTTTATATTTAAAGCCATGGTTAATATAAATAATGCACATATTGAACACATCACGCAGAAAAGTAAATTTTCTGTAAGCATTCCAGTAAAAAAAATGTAAGTATGTAGGATAATTTTTTATTATCTTTGAGCTAGAATTTCTAGATTGAGGACCGTAAAAGATACAACGTTGATTAATTAACAAAAACAATGTCATTTTAAAGAATAATATGCAACTAGAAAAGTGAAAATGTAAAATAAAGTATTAAAATACAAATACAAATAAATTTTACCTCATAAACTCATGCCTAAAATTTTTATTTCACCAGTGAAATATACATTTTATTTCACTAGGAGTTTAAAAATGTCAAATATATATTGATCAGAATAAATTAAAAGTTAATTAAATAATTATACATATATTATAAGATACAGAAAAATTTAAAAAAAAATTAACTACTCATTTCAACTTCTCATTAACGTAGTTAGGTCTTACAAGGATTCGCTTAAGAAAAAAAAAAAATGTTGCAGTTTTGAACACTGTCACTTTCAAAGTTTACACTTTCCGTAACATTCACTAATTCGTTGTTCACGACTTTATGTAAATGAACTGCATCATCAGTTAGAATTTTTTCATCTTTCATTTTTACTTTACGGTACAGACTTTATTGTAGAGAATTCATAACTGTCATTCTCTATTTGAGTACAAATTTTTTCCTGTGAACAATTCAACCCATGACAACATATGAAACAATCTCACACTCAGCAAATAGATAACAGTAAGCGATTATTAAAATTTCAAGCTTCTGACTTCATTTATAAAAATCTAACACTCAAATTGAAAAAGTTTATTGGGGCAAAATTGAATAAACATTTGTATTTCACTCGCTGTTTAAATGTACTCGTATGTTTAACTCGCGGTATTCAGGCGCTCGCGGGTTTGCCGCTCGCGCGCCTAAACTTACCGCTTCTATAATAAATAACTATTAGTAATTAGTAATAAATTAGTAATAGTACTGTAATTCACTTTTTCAAAGAATTCTATAATGAAAAGATTGATTTATGGCCAATTGCACAGCTGAAAGTTATATTTTAAACTTGGTTTAAATAAGTGGCATTTTACAGGATTCTGTTATAGGTGGAAGGTTAAAACAGAACTAAATATTTATCATGAAAATTGTTTTTATTATTAGTACGATATTATAAATTATAACATATAAATTAAAAACTCTAAATAAAATATAATTACACACTACAAAACACAACAAACATAAAAATGAAACATAGGTACTTTTAATATACTCGTTTTCTCCTACAAACATAATTCAATTCTTCTTGGTTCCTTGGCTAATTTCTTCTGCACCACAGGTTCTCAAACTTATTTCGCCCATCGCCCACTTTAAAAATAAAAAACTATCTAGAGCTCCCAAAATTTTTTACATGTCATCTGAGGAGCATCTGAAAAACAGTTATTGTAGATATTATTTTTAAACATGCCATATGATACGGATAGGTTAGATAGAATATGGCCCATATCGTATTTCTAAGTTCAAAGAATTTACAATAAAGCAACTAAAACGCATACTTAATCATATTTAGAAGTATTTTTATTAAATAATTACAAAAAAGCTGTGAATTTAAAACATACTTAAGGTGAAAAATAAATCTGATGCATTTTAATTTTGAAAATTTTAGGCCCGAATTTACATCAAAACAGCCTTATTAAGTTCGGTAACAGGCAGCCAGTTTCTTTTTTTAGTTAGCAAAGTTGCTACAGCACTAAATCCACATTCAGACAAATAGGAATGCTGTCAGAAATCGCTAAAACAATCGACCATAATCCAGGGTAAAGTTGTGGAATTGGCTTTTGCAGCCAAAATTCTTGGTAGCTACTCTTTTTTATTTAATTTCTAATTCGTAGTTTGTTGTCACTTCCTATAAGTTGTTTTTCTAACTGGGATGAATATGTTGTATTGATATTTGAAAAAGTATTCAACACTAGGTCTGATATGTCCATGTTTATAATGTCCTGGAATCGATATTTGACATCACCGTGGAGGTTCTCCAAGTATTAACAGTAAACAAGCAAGTCATCGTTGTTGAAGGATACTGCTGATAAATTAGGGAAGTTTTTAAATTTACGTCTACCGATATTTTTCATGAATAATAGTAGTTTGGCTACAAAAGCAGCAACGACATTTTTTATTTTAATCAAGTTTAAGTCGTCTCCTTGAAGCTGGAGATTCACATCATTAAACAATTTGTACAGATCTGTCATGTATGCAAGATCATTTTTTGATGTGATGAGGTTACACGTGTTTTTGTTTTCCTGAGTCAAACAGATTGTAAAATCGAGTCAGAGAAGTACCTTTTTTGATTTTAGTTTGAATACGGTTTCTGTGGCGTCATGATTTGACGACCGATATAAGACGAAAATTAATGATGAAAACGAAATAGTTATCGAAAAATTTTATTGTTAATCTTATCTCGACGAGAAAAATCCGTCGTCAAATCATGGCGCCACGAGAACCATGAAACTGACAAAATACGTATCTGGAAAATATAATTTTTCGCCATATAAATCGTTGACGAGATTTTCGCGGAAATACGTGTTTTGAGGTCCACTGAATCCGTTTTGATCATTTTCTCAATGATGTGTGTGTGTGTGGGGGGAGGGTGTGTGCGCGTGGGTGTGTGTGTGTGTGTGTGTGTGGATGGATGGATGGATGGATGGATGTGTGTCCGAGTGTGCAATATCTCATGAACGAGATAAGATTTGTTAACTTGGTCATTATAAGTTTCATGAAAATACGAAGAGCTGAGTTGATTTTGAATAAAATTGAAAAACCGGAAGAGGAAGTTTACTGGACACACAAAACAATAAATTCCATTTATTTCAAAAATGCAATCAGTTACGACCTACTTTCCTTTTCTCTTTTGACTCATTTTAGATAGTATCTTAAACATTCGTATTGGCGATTCTTCGGAATTTCTACTAAAAATTAGAACACTACAACAAACAGGTGTTATTACATAGTCTTAAAATAATAACCAGTATTCAATCAATATAAATATAATAAAAAAATATAATGAAACAGTAAAATATTAATAATTTTAGCGAAAGTACTTGCTTCCATAATAGCTGTATTCCATTTGCCACTTGGTTCAAATAAATTTGATATATGACGAAATGAACTGAATTAAACAAAATGATGCACTTATGCTGGTGAATTTCTTCAAAGTAAATTAGAATCTGTAATTCTAGTACTGGAAATAAAGCCAGCGAAGTAATCCAACGAAATAAATAAGTGATCGAGTTCAGTAAATGTAAGTTAGATCTGATCTAAATGGAATACGCCTACTGTTAGCCTGAATTTAACTGTTCAAATATCAATAAAAGTCATACTACTGAATTCTATAACAATTACTTGACTTTACAGTATAAAGTGAACATATAAAATTGTTTTTAAATATTTAGTTTCTTTCTATTAAATATGTAAACACTATAAAGTTGTAGAAGTGTGCACTCACGACACAATCTTCAAATTACGTTTCACTTGATACAATAAATTACATACTTTGTCACGTAAAAATTGATGCACAGAATAGAAATTTGTCACTTATGAATTTATATCTATTGTTGAAATTATATTCTACCAAAACAATGAAAATCGCGCATTTAATACTGATGTTACAGTCACTCGTTTGTCAGTTACGGACAGTGTTGCCAGATCTAGAATAACTGATTATCGAATCACGTTATGAAAATTATCGAATTTGGTGAAAAATTATGGTGTTTTATAAAAAATATATTTTTAGTACGGGCATATCAAATATTAGATTTTTTTATTATTCGAAAATTGTAGGTACTACACTAAAACCTATTTCCCAAAAGTTATATTACAATTTTCATCTTCTTCATAAATATATTTGTTTAAACTGTCTGTCATATTTTTCGATGGTTTAAAAGAATTACTTTTTTTTACTACTTGTGATGATGCTAATAACAAACCATTTATACTTTTAGTGCACAAACGATTCATAGCGTCCGTTTTAATTAAATTTACTTGATTAAAAATGCATTTGAATGGGGATATGATAAAATAGTTAAAACAAATTTAGCAACGTGTTGAAATTTATTATTTCCGATTAAATCTTTAACATTTAATAAATATGTCCAAAATTCGTAAATTTTCATATTTGGTTCCATTAAAATGTGTGATCTTGTCTGTTGTTGTTGCGCACTTGCGCAGTCGGCTCGTCGGCTGGCGTGGCGCCAAGGACGTTGAAAGGAGGGGATATGGCATTACAATCACTGATCTCTATTTATTACTGGATTGCGTATCCTGTGTTAGAAGCGTGTGACGGGCAGTAAGGCGCCATATTGAAAAAAAGTGTAGTCTCTCGGCCTACTTTCAGCGGGAAGTTCAAAATAGTCGTAGTTGAAAATGGCACAAAAGCGTTATAAAAAAGCGAAAATAAATGTTTTATATACATTAAATTATTAATTAAGCATGTGTCTCAATATTTACTTTGAATAATTAACACTCGATACATATACAATATAACCTGACTTTTGTTTCATATAAATACGCACAAAACCCTAAAACTAATAATTATACCACACAAATGCATTTGATTTTGCTCTACATTGAAATAGTGACATTTAAACTACCCTAATTTGTGTCATGTACATTGCTTGTTCCTTTATATACAAATGAAACAATTAATCGGTACAAAACGTACAATTCACTTACTTGTGGAAGCTGAGCCTGTCAGATCCTTTCTTCTTACCGCAGAAAACACAATTAACAACCATTTTGACGTCGTCACTGCATTTGAATCGCGAGCGACTCCCGCCACTACCGACGCTGTCTCGCGGGCCGAGAGACTACACTTTTCTCAATATGGCGACGCCCAATTAGTCACAATGCGGCCTACTCCATACGCAATCCAGTAATAAATAGAGATCAGTGATTACAATACTGTAGCATTGCTTGAAGTGAGGCTTGGGCAAGGGAAAGAGACAACAATAGTTTTTCTGTACCGTGCTTAGCCAAATCTCTTCTTCTTCCAAATATTTTGAATTTTTGTGTGAGAAAAGTGGCGTTTAGGCGTTGTCAGGGGGCGTTGTTGATGTGAATATAACCACGAGGTGTTCATTTGTGTTTCAATCGTTGCGCTGTGTGGAATTGGACATATTTTTACTAAGTGTTTAGTTTGTACACTTATGTTTGTTGAAGTAATTGTAGTTTTGATTTGTTTAAAAACATAAATTTGATATTTATTCTCAAACTTCCTCTTCATATTAACGGGTTTTATATTTATTATTAATAGTAAATATTGTTCAACAATTACAATTACAAATATTTATTTTAATCGATAGATCACACTAATAATAAACGTTGATAATTTCAGTTTCCTTGTAAAAATTTATAATCTTTTAGGGAGAATGATTCTGTTCTGTCCTGTTTAAATTTCAAATCTCTTTATGACACATGCGCAATAGCAGGGGCTAAGCACGGTACAGGAAATAATACTTCTGTCTCTGTCAATCTGCCGAGCCTCACAGTCTTGACTTTAATGCCGTATCCCCTCCTTTCAACGTCCTTGCGTGGCGCTAATTGATACAGTAATTCCAATATAAAAATATGAAATGAATATACCAGCAGAAGTACCAACATATTTGGAATATAAAAATCAAGTAAAAAAATTATAAAAAACAGAATTATAAAATATTTGTAAAATAAAAATTATTTTATAAATTCTAAAATTATGGTGTAATTATCAAAAATTATTGTATAAATTTGAAAATTATGGTGTAATTATCGATTATGGTGTTATATTTTTTTTTATGGTATCAACTTAAAAATTATGGCGCATTTTCGATAATTATGTCGCATCTGGCAACGCTGGTTACGGAACACATTTGAAATCGTGACGTCACACGAACGTGGTCTATATGTTTTTGTATAAATACGTTGTTGTTGTTGACGATTGAAACTGGACTGTATTTTCTTTTAATTTGATTTATTTAACACTATTATTACTTTACTACACAAAACAACGTTTTCAACAACCTTTTTTCCGGCGTCATACTATCTTCTTCTTATTACACTTGTGTTGCGTTGGCCACACTGTTCAAGTCTCGCTCAGCCAATCAGAGCTGTCTCTGTTTAATGTTACCAACCGTAGCAACAATAAATTTTCAAACCATATAATTATTTGTATTATTCTAAACATAATGTTACCAACTGTAGCAACAATAAATTTTTGACATATGATTACTTATTTTACCACAAATATGCCGCCCGCCTTGAAAGACTTGTTTTCAATGATTTAAATTAACAATTTGAGCAATATTAGCATATTAATTCTATAATCTTATATATAACAATGTTTAAAGTTATGCTTAACTATCATCACTTGGCAATACACACACCTTTGACACTGCACGTTTCACGTCATTGTTCTGACACCTCACTTTCACTACTCTGATTACGCCGTCGGATCCAGGATGAGTTTGAATGACCTGGCCTATGTGCCATTTTGATGGTGGAATGTTGTCCTCTTTGATGATGACTAATGAGCCTATTTTAAGCAAATCAGTTGCTCTATATTTTACACGGCATTGCAATTCAGACACGTACTCCTTACTCCAACGTGTCCAGAAGTGCTGCACGATGTTCTGTAGCAGTTGGAACCTTGTCAAACGGTTCTCGTTGATATCTTTCAAGTCTGGTTCTGGCAGTGCTGTCAATAGCTTCCCAATGAGAATTGAGGATTGCTTCAATTTGTGCCAAAATCGTTATGAATTCCTCGAAGGTTAAAATACGATCGCGTATTACGCGCCTTAAATGTGATTTAGTCTATTTAATTCCGGCCTCCCAGAGACCCCGAAGTGTGGACTTCTCGTCGGTATGAAATGCCACACAATTCCTTCAGAACTTAAAGACTTATTTATTGTTTGATAATTAAGGTTAGAATTTAAAAAATGAGTGACGTCCTCATTTAGTTTTGAATTTGCACCGACGTAATTGGTTCCGTTATCGGAATATATGTTTTGTGGTTTACGTTCTTCTTTACCGTGAGTACTGTTGTACTTAAATCGTAAACAAAATGATATTCTTTGTAAATTACGTAATGAAGAAATTTTTTTTTAAATATTCCAGTTGCCTGATATGACCGCTAATTGCGTAGTTACTTTAATTTCTGGTAAATCTGTTTTGATTGATGGCTTGAATTCATATAAATTCCAGTCAAGTATGTTCTTGAGCCAGGTTGGCCCATTCCACCATAGTTTTGATTGTAGCAGTTCCTTTGGAGTTGTGCCTCTTGAAAGCAGGTCTGCTGGATTACATTTTGATCTGACATGCTTCCATTCATTAGGTTCTGACAACGACTGCACGTCTGCTACTCGATTAGCTACGAACCTCTTTCACCTACTAGGATCTGCTGTTATCCAACATAGGATTATTGTTGAGTCGCTCCAGTAATGTGTACGGACAAAGTTTATTTTCATAGTTTCTTTTACCTTATGGACCAAGTTGACTAATAAAACAACACCACACAGCTCAAGTCGTGGCAACGATATGTTCTTTAATGGTGCTACTCGAGATTTAGGACACACCAAATGAATTGTTGTAGTCTTTTTATTTTTAGATTTTATGTAAACGCAAGCTCCGTATGTCTTTTCAGACGCATCACAAAATCCATGTAACTCAATTTCTTCTGCGTCCTCACATATTACATGTCGAGATATTTTCTTCTCTTCTATGATGTGAAGTTGATTTCTCAAATTTGTCCAATCTGTGTATAATTGATTTGGTATCGATTCGTCCCATGATATTTCATTACGCCAAAGTTGTTGAATGATTAATTTTACCTTTATGGTAATCGGTCCCAGCAACCTCAGAGGGTCGAAAATTTATGCTATTGTACTTAAAATTGTTCTTTTTGTAACCTCTTGTTGAGATTGATTTAATTTAATTTCATAGTGAAGCATGTCGGTTGGAGAGTTCCAATAAATACATAATATTTTTGTACCATCTCCATCGGACACCTTGATTTTATTTGTGATCATTTGTTGTTCTGTACAATGGCTTCCAAAACTTGTGGATTGTTTTTAGCCCATTTTCTTAAATCGAATTGAGCTGATTTTAATATACTGCTTATGTTGCGATACAATTGTATAGCGTCTTCTTTAGTATCTGCCTAAGTTAGCAGATCGTCTACATAAAAATCGTTCAGTATTATTTCCGCTATTTGTGGAAATTGATGTCTGTTTTCTATTGCCACTTGATGGAGACATCTTATCGCGAGAAAAGGAGCCGACGCAGTTCCATATGTCACTGTTGTTAAATTGTAGCAACCGACTGGCTCTTCTGCGTTGCTTCTCCAAAATATTCTTTGCAAATCGTGATGCTCTTTGTTTATGTAAATTTGCCGATACATTTTGGCAATATCGGCTGTGAGTATGATCTAGTGTTTTCGAAAGCAAGTTAAGATTGAAAATAAATCGTTTTGACTAGTTGGTCCCACCATTTGCAAATCGTTGAACGAAGTTCCTGTTGATGTTTTACAATATCTGTCGAAAACTACTCTTAGTTTTGTAGTAAGGCTATCTTCCTTCATCACAGGATGATGTGGAAGATAAAATGATTGAGATGAGTTTGAGTTGTCTTCGTTCACCTTGACCATGTATCCCATCTTACTATATTCTTCAATGAATTGCGTATATTGCAGTTTTAGCTCATGATTTTGATTTAATCTCCTTTCAATTGCATAAAATCGCTTTAATGCTAAAGCTCTTGGCTCTCCTGATGAGTTTTCGTTGAATTTAAGTGGAATCTTGACAACGAATCTTCCAGTACTGTCTCTTATTGTGTTCTTTGAAAAATGTTCTTCGCACGCTTGTTCATCTTGTGAAAATTTTCTTTTCGTTGTAACTTCTTCCAATTTCCAAAATTTAGTCATTGAAGAATGCAATTCATCGTTTAATTCCACATTGCAACATTAATATGTTTCGTTTCGTTTTTCATTAGTCATAAAACTACCTGAGATTACCCAACCAAGTTGTGTTTTTGAAGAATTGGTCTGTTCTTTCCTAAGCTTATTTGTCCGATGCATAACAATTCATAAAATAAAGTAGCTCCGATAAGCATATCTACTTCATTTTCTTGATAAAACCGTGGATCTGCTAAGTGAACATTCTGTGGAATATTTAACAAATTTGGGTCAAATGAATCTATTGGCAAATTTGTTGTTACTTTCGGCACGAGTAGACAATCAAAGTTGGCGCTATATCTATTACGAATTGATTTGACATTGACTTGCAATTTGAAACTGGTTTTCGACACCGTGTGATTTATTCCTGCGACTGAAATATTTACCTTTGATTTTGGTAATCTGAGTTCCTGGCATGTTTTCTCATTTAAGAAATTTCTAACAACGCACGACATGTATGATATCTTCCACATACATCATGAACTTGCACTAACGCTGTCGCTAATAAAACTTGTTTTTCTGCATGATGCAGTGCAACATTTGTGATTGTTGTGTTTGTTGAACTCTCCTGCTCAACTGTTTCTGATACAGGCTTAACATTTGATTCATATTTGATGTGTAATAATACATTATGTCTTTTATTGCATCGTTTGCATAAACTTGTCTTGCATTCTTGAGAGAAATGATTTTCACGCAAACAATTAATGCAGAGTTTAAGCCTTTTTACTTCATCAATTTTCTGATTTGTTGATAACTTCAGAAAAGATTGACAATGATAAATTTTATGAGCATTCTTACAAAATGGACATGTAATTTTGGCCGTAGCAACATGTGAGGCTGTTTGCTTTGTAAATTTATTGTTACCAGTTTTATTATGTACTTGACTCGATTGTAATGATTCAAGCAACTCGCATTTTGATCTGATGAATTGTTTCATCTCTTCCAATGTTGGAAGATCAGCATCTATTTTATATGATTCCCATTCTCTTTTTGTTGCTAAGTCAAATTTAGTTGCAACCAAATGAATGATTACAGTGTCCCATTGGTCAGCTGATTGACCGAGATTTGTCAGATCGCGTACATTTTTTGTTATAATGTCATACAGTTGACGCAATTTTATCACGGATTCCTTGCTTATTTCAGGCAAATTAAATAATTCAGTCACGTGACTATAAACTAGGAGACGTTTATTTTCATAACG
This sequence comes from Pterostichus madidus, assembly GCA_911728475.2. NCBI lineage: Eukaryota > Metazoa > Arthropoda > Insecta > Coleoptera > Carabidae > Pterostichus > Pterostichus madidus. The sequence continues at coordinate 12,068,765 of OU452312.1, forward strand.
ATCATTTAATAAATCCCACGCAATTTTGTAACTCGCGGCAGATGTTTCGAGAGATTGAATTATTATTTCAGCACCGTTTTTTAAACACGAACGTAAATAATAAAACTTTTGTATACTCTCTTAAGTTGAATTAGTAGAATATTCACTAATTGAAATAGTAAGTATGAAAACTACATAAAAATTAGTAGTTTAATATTGAATCTACTAAAATTTTAGTAAGGTAATAGCTTCACTTTTTAATCGGTTGTTTTCTTCTAATTAAAATGGTGATAAGATCCAAACCTACTATCGAATTAGTAGTCCTCAAGCGATTCAGTGGCGCCACCGTGTCAACAGTATAAGTTTTACGCGTGTGTGTACTTGGTTCCTGTATAGAACATTGAGAAGATTGTTGTTGTTGTAATTTCCGTATTATTGTCACATTTCAATTATGTTACATGTCCACATTAATTCTGAATATAAATTAACTCCAATGTTTTTTTCTTTTTCAGTATCACTACGTAAATTATTTAAGGTTAGAAATTTGGAAATATGTCAATTATTTTTGTTTTATATACAATAGCGATGATATGGACACCGAATAAGACAAAAAATAGAAGCAGTTAGTAATTTAATTTTCTTTAACTTATAAATGTAGTGAATTTTTACGTTTTCAATAAATTATTATTAAATATTCATTAAAAAGAGTTTCACTTTTTTGATTTGTAGAAAATTTACTTTTTCAATAGTAGAATTTTCACTATTTCATTAGTAAATAAATCACATTTTCATTTGGTGAATTTTACTTTTTTATTAGTAAAAAATTCACTAATTAAAAATGTGACAAGTTTCACTAATTGAAAAAGTGAATAACTACTATTTACTAGTGGTATACATTGGACATTTTCAAAAAGTGAATATTCACTATAAATTAGTAGATTTTTACTAATTCAACTTAAGAGAGTACAGCCTCACTGAAAACACTTCGCCGCCACACCATGTACAATACGAGTATTTATGCAAATTATTAATGATATGTTTATTTATTATTAAACTATCATAATTATTATTCTATTTATAAACTATTTTTATAAAAGGAAACAATTACACGCCGTCTTATTTCACAAATTTAAATTCAACTTTTGAGACTGAATGTACCGACGATAGTAGAGACCTCCGAAAACACACACCACAGGGTTTAACTTTAGTTTGTTGAGCTATATAAAGCAGTAAATACTGCATTTTTAAGCACATTTTTTTTTGAGAAAAAGACTGATTTATACATATTGAAAACAACAATTAATTTATTTTTAAACATTCTAATTACTTTCAAATTAAATTTAAGACCAGACATAATTATTTTGATTGGAGTATACTTTCGAAAACATATTGCCAAACACGTGTAAATTGCATGTGTTATATTTGCCATTTCGGTTTATAACACATACTCCATTCCTTCTTAGTTGGGCAGTATAATGAATTAGTCTGGTTAAATTTTTGTGGTTAGTTAAATTTTGTAGCGGTTTTCTGTTTGTTATCCGAGTGTCGGAGAAGCGCTCATTCATTACTAATCATCATCCGTCACCACGTCAACGTTACGACGCGTTCAGCGTTCACCGTACCGCCGTCATCACACCGACGTCACATCTCCTCCATGGCGCCACCCGCGTCGCCGAAGGCCCGTGTCGCCCCTGCGACAACGCCGTCAACCTTCGCAAGACATCCGTACCCGCTACTCTCCTACCGCCACTCTGGCACATCGTTTTAACTAAAAAATAAAAACTGTGTTTTTATTTGTTGTCTGCGATCGTACGCTACATTCTCCGATAAAATTCATTGGTGTTGGAGCAATTGGCGCCCGAGCAATTTTTGTTGCTGTATCGCTGCCAGGCACGTCGCAGTATATAATTTTGAAGCCAAAACTTCCAAGTATGGTAATAAACTAGATACCATTAATATTATGTACAAATGTTGAAAGAAATTACATTCAAAATTTGAATTTACAAATGTCCGGTATGTACTCTTCAAGAAAAGATGTATTTATGATGTGAGTTACATAGATTAATATCTTTGGTAAAATGATTTGAATCATTTTAATAGAAATACCATCGATGCCAGTTGCATTAGATTTTAATGATTTAATCACTTGTTCAACTTTATCTATATCTACACAACTAAAATCAAAATATTCACATGGACTCCTGAAGAATGAATTTTTTTTATAATAATTTAAGGTTTCAGGATTAATTTATTCAGCATATGTTAGCGTAATTTTCAGCTTGCAATAGAACATTAGGAATAGAGCTCTGATTTTCCTCCTTGACTCCCACACGCTTTAGATTTTTCCAAAGTTGACTGGAGTTACGAATATTATTATTTATGCTATGTTCTAAAAATGCTTGCTTTTCTCGACGAATTGCAGCTGTTGGTAAATTTCTTAGCTGTTTGTAATAATTAAATTTGCCTTGTGTTTTAAATTTTCTATAATCTAATAAAGCTTTTTTTTTTCTCCGCATTATCTTTATAACAGGTGTACTCCAAGGACAATATGTTTTAGTAATCTTAACAGTTTTAATGGGAGCATATTTTTTCAAATAGCAATATGATATTTGTATTTAAATAAGCGAGTTTCTCCTTTATATTTTCAAGTTTAATCATGTAATTCCAATTAACTAAGTCGCAATCATCATAAAAGTTATCTAAATTAATATTATTAGAATCTCTAAATTTAATAAATTTTGGTGAATTAAAAATTTTTGGAAAGTTAAAAATACAATATATACTCGTACAATCATGGTCTGTGAAATTACTGGTATCCAGCACACCTGAATCCACACATATGTTTTTATCAGATACAAAAATAACATCCAACAAAGTTTTAGATGAGGGTCTGGTTATATCTTTTATTAACTGATGCATTCCGTTAGATGTTATTATGTCCGATACAAACTTACTTTTATTATCATTAGAAAGCATATTAACATACATTGATTTTACAACAAGAAAAAAATATATATTTATTTATAAATATTATCATAATCACAATGTAGAAATAGAGAATCTATGAAATCACTAAAATCACTACTTTAAATGATATTTTCAAGTTGCATGATTGAGAATGATTCTGACATCGGAAGTCCAAACGTTATAAAAACTAAACTTATCTGTGGCGGCCTTGAGCAGAGCAAGCCGGGATTTGGTGAGATCTTCCCGGATGGTAATTCGGGTAACCCTTTCGCCATGGAAACTTGGTTGCGTGCTCGGTAGCTTGTAAATTTGATTATAACTTGGAATTAATTTTTGGCACACCGATTCGATGACATCGATCTATTTCGTTTTCAGAAATGTTAACATTTAATTTTTCGCGACACAGTTTTACAATAACTTCGTCTACATTTTCTTTGTTCTCCTCGGGTAGTCCAAATATGCGTACATTGTTGCGGCGTGTGTACCTACTGTTCCAGTTTGTCATAATTATGCACAACACTCAAAGATGTTTGTTTCATGTCACCAGATTCACATTTTAGTTTTTTTATCTCGTATTCTAGGGCTTGGATTTTATCTATAAACACTTTCTCGACAGCACAACTTACTTCTTTCACTATTAACCCGATGAATCCTTTATTTTCAACGAGATTTTTTACGGCGTTACTAATCATATTAGCGATTGTTTCACTATCGTCGCGAGTAAACATTTTAATGTAGATTTAACGACCGCGGCAGAAAAGTTCAATTTATTTTTTTAAAGTTGTTAAGTATATGTAACCAGAACAAGCAAAACACGTCTAGCTCGGTTGACAGTCACACATGAATCCAATACATAATTATAAATAATTAAATGTACTATTAAATCAGTAAACTAAAAATGTTCGCTAGGAATGAAATACCCAAATTTTAGCGAATTTCAAAAAAATTCTGTTTGTTCTACAATCAGTATTATAAATTATATATGTCATTAAAGTTTCGTGCAGAGGTATAGAAACACCTTGTATAGTGTAGCCATGTCTAGTATAGTCATATAAAATTTAGTATTATAATTCATTTATACTATTAATTTACAAGAGATTAATTTCCCTTGTTAAATGCATATGTCTTCAATCATTCGGTACAAATAATATCAAAAATTTTGTTTTATTTTAGGAGCTGGAAAAGCATGGAACTCCGCAAAGCAGTATTAATAAAATTAATCATTTGTTCCATTGTAAATGCAAGTTTGATAAATTTTATTGATGTATCGCAACCAAACCCCCAGCTGGCGTATATGGAAAACATACATAATGTTTTATGCCATGGTTGTAAAAATAATTTAATTATACGAGATAGCAATGATAAAATATCTGACGAAATGTTATCTGCAAATTTTAAAACATTTTGCAATATAACATCGGTGATAGTAGAATTTAATAATGGTATGTTAAAAACAGCAATAATAGGAAATAATATTAGAGAAGAGGCTGAATTCACTATGATATTTTTAACAACATGGTACATCAATAATACAAACCAATTTTTGCAAAGAATAAAAATGTTACCCTTGTGGAATAACTATAGCAAAATAATAGTTTTTATAACGAATGATGATATTGATCTAGATGATATAAGATGGCTACAGAATATCTGTCAAGTAAGTATAATTGGAAGGCAAAGAGCCGATTTCAAATATTGTGTTCATATAAAATATAATTCTTCACTATTTTAAATAAAATATGCAGTGGCGTAATTAGACGGTTCAAACCGATGCAACGCGTTGCGGCTTTCAGCCAAAGGCGGGCCTTTACGTCCTCATAAAATGTTATTGAAAATATACAAACAAATATTTTCATAATTCACATATAAGTCTAAAAATATTAAATTAATTTACATTTCCATCTGTCGTTAGAACAAATAACTATAATAGAAATGTTTAAGAGATTGACCATAATTATAAAAATTTGACTAAATGGATGATGTAGTATACTGTTATGTTTGTAATTGTGTTGCATTGTTATAATTTAGCTTAGCTAAGAGTCTTTAAAAATATGTATTTTATATTTATATTTAATTTTTTACTCTCTCGATAATATCAAGTCGTTTGGCAAGAGTTAAGAGTTTCGTAGCCGGGAGAACAAAATTCTATATTAACTGCTCACTTTAGACCTACATAACTTGAATCGTCAAACCGAATGTATTACTTGCGTTCGGTTTTGACGTGTGCATCCTGTATTTTCAAGTTGTTTTAATACTTACATAGTATATGAGCCGTTTATGTCAAATTGTCTTCCGATTCTGTCCGTTACCAAAAGTCGCCGCGGAGGACAGCACCTGACGCGGCAGTTGTCTGTCATTGAAAGACGCGCGACATTCCCTTATGCACAGCACGTGTCGGCAGACACGCGCGGAAATAATTGTCAATATTCTGATTTATACAGTACAGAATCCATTCAAACTAGGCATACTTATTTGATAGATCATAAGGAACAACTTCCTCGCTGATAGTATCTATATGGGACTAATAGTTTTGCAGATATTTTAAATTAAAAATTTACCAAAAAAACGTAGTGCCTATAGCTTTTAAGAACTTTTAGAAAAAAAATTAGTACAAACTGAACACGTTGAAGGTAAGTATTCTAAATGCCATCTACAATTGTTGTATAACACAGAATATCAGATCTGTGGGAAAATTCTCTTTATTCAAATTTAATTATTGGAAAATAATTTCAAAATACTGAATAAAATTAATGACACTTGTGGAATAAAAGGGTTATCTATTAATACTTATCAAAATTCCAGGTAAACAATTTTAAGTTGTTACTGCTATCACGGACAAACAATGGAGGAAGGTCATTTTAGAAGTTTTATTTCTGTATTTAACAAAACTTACAAATTTCAAGTTGTGCACGTTTCATACCTTGTCAATCAATGCAATTTGAGATGGTTACGATTTGATGGAATAGATATTACTGAAACAATAACTTAGTCATGATAGTTTTAAAAAAATATTTAATATTGTGTTTTGTTTGATTTTATTTTAATTTATTACGTTCATGACATTTTGATTTATCAAAATTTATTTCTTGCTTACAAATGATATTACTTATTTTTGTTTGGAAAATGTTTTGAGTTTTAATTAAAACTCTGCTGCGGAACTCTTGCCGTAACTTTTTACAAGTGTGTTTGTAGTTTTGATTATGCTCACGCCCGCTCACTCACGACAATACGAAAATATCTCACGCCTACGACATAAAATTTCAAACTTGCACACGCGGGTAACGGTGTTACCATAGTGACCCGATCGAAATCACGGCCCGCGCATGTATCGATAGCAAATTTAGTAATTATTATATACAAGATTTGTGTTCCCTGATTATTTATTTTAATTTGTCGCTTTATAAATAAATAAAATAAATAAATTCTTCTATTATCAAATGGCGAAGTTCAGCTAAAGCTGTTCTTACACTTAACCATTATTGATGAAAATAACAATATAGATACTGAAGCACATGGTAACCAAATTTAAGATAAAAGTTAATATTGAACATTAAACTATTTTATAATATTATATTTGAAGTTGTTCGTTATATAATTCATTACTCAAAGCACGTTTGAACATAGATAAATTAAATATCTTTTTGAAGTTATCAGATATAGAATTGTATAGTTTGGGGGCAGCATAAGAGATACTAGATTTGAAACGAGACGAAGAGAACTTGGGAACATGTAAATTTGATCTAAATCCAGTATTGAGTGAATGTATTGAACCACGATGCTTAAGATGATGAAAAAGATATTTTGGAATATTTGTGACTAATATTTTCTGCACGAACCACAAGAAATGACACTCCCGCTTATTTGAGTCAATCTGATAACAAAGATCGTTTATAAACAAGACGAAAAGGAGTGGGGCAGATTTGGGCCCTGTGGGACACCTGAGTTAACATCAAGCAATTTAGAATTTAAACCATTTTAAGACACAAATTGAAATCTTCCTGTATGACTTCAATATTATACTACTCTTTTTTATGGTTTTATAAATATTTTTTATTATTATTGATATCGTAAGTCAATAACTTTCACATTTGTTCTATAACAATAAACTTGAAGTGGTACAATAATAAATAACATCACGGTACTTGATAGAATTTTTTTTTGTATTATTGCCATAGAAGTATAGAGTATGAATTTGCTAATAAATTGTAAATGTTTGCTAGTATGAAAGCTAGTAAAATACAGTTACTACTAATTTTTTGTATATACCGTGAGTTTTAGCTAAGATGCAATATTTACTAATCTGTCATGAATGCATAACCATGGATTTCAGTTATATACGAGTATACCACTGTATTGTGCCAGATAAAATGTAATATAGGTTATCAGTGTTAAATAAACTTATCATCATAATTTATATGGGGTAATGGCTCAGTGGTATCAAGTCGGCCTGTGGATCCAAAGAACCCTGGTTCGATTCCCACAGCCGACAAAACATTTTCACCAATTTAAAATTACCCCTGTCGCTTCCCCACCACTAACATCTTCGGGGGTCGTTATTTGACGGCCGGTAACCGCACTTCACGTGCATAAATATATCACTTATCGAGATCTGCTTCGGTAGAGTGCCACACCCAGTAATGGGTAAAAGGCGTGATGATATATTTTATTTTATTTATCATAATTTATTGTTTTATAAATAACGTAAAGTAGAATAAGTATCATTAAAAAAAATCAATATATTTACAAACATAAATTACAACATATTTTCAAAAACTGCACCATAAACAATTAAACAATACTTTAGACGATTTTAAAAATTATCTAAAACAGAATGTAATATTTCGGGAGTGATTGTACATACTTTAGATTTTAGAAACCCTCAGTAAAAGAAATCATTAGGTGAGAGATCTGGTGAACGCAGTTAGCAGATAATATCTTCCCCACATCCTATTCAGCGATGAGAAAATATTCTATCCAAGTAATCCTTTATTACCCGATAGTTGTGAGTTTGAGAATCATAATGTTGAAACCATATTTCATTCATATTTAAATTAAAAGTACTTTAACTCAGTACAATCTGACTCAGCAACAGCATGAATAATGCCAGCCCAAACTTTAACATTTAAGTGAGTCCTACTTTTAAGTTTTGTAAATATTCCCGAAACTATGGAAAGATTCTATTTAAACCACAAACATTCCTCAAACCAAAACAAGAAATATACTAAGTAACCATTCTAATTCTTTCTTCATTAGTAAACATCTTTGAAATATGATGTCCAGTTCCTTTGACACTGACATCATATGTTGCATTAACTTGATTAAATTTAATTAATGACCCGTTATCTGGTTTCACTGAATTGTGAGTCACCTGTACTATATATATATATATATATATATATATATATATATATATATATATATATATATATATATATATATATATATATATATATATATATATATATGTTCAGTGAAACCAGATAACGGGTCATTAATTAAATTTAATCAAGTTAATCGGTAACAATTATAAAACTTCGCTACCTTTCGTGTCAGTTATATATATATATATATATATATATATATATATATATATATATATATATATATATATATATATATATATATATATATATATATATATATATATATATATATATATATATATATATATAATTTATAATTGTTACCGATTAACTTGATTAAATTTAATTAATGACTCGTTATCTGGTTTCACTGAATTGTGAGTCACCTGTACTATATATATATATATATATATATATATATATATATATATATATCAAGCTATTACCCGCGTATTCGTTCGCGTGGTCTACAATTTAATGCGAGTACCCGGCATGCGTTGCAACTAAAAGAAAGTGTTTGTGTACAGCTGCCCATGTGAGAAGCATGGATTTTCCAAATTTAGTCCACACACTTGTAGCGATTGTCCCTGTGCTTTGTTAATAGTCATTGTAAATGCGAGTCGTATCGGAAACTACAAACGTCTGAATTCGAATGACGTAGGACTGAAGCTGAAAATTGTTTGTCGCCTGTGGGCCACTGAGCTAGCTCCCCTCTTATATATATATATATATATATATATATATATATATATATATATATATATATATATAATATATATATATATATATATATATATATATAATATATATATATATATATATATATATATATATATATATATATATATATATATATATATATATATATATATATAATTAATTAAATTAGTCAAGTGGGGTTGGTACGAATGCCGTAAGAAAAATAGTCAAAACTTTAGATCGCTCTTAAAAAACTTAAATTAAATCCTTATAATAGTGTAAAACAAATTACAAAAAATAGTGTCTTTGAAAAGAGTGCAGTTCTTACTACTAGTTATCCAAGATCCAAGCTGAGAAGCAGAAATAATAACAGAAGAAACATCATTCAAAAGTCAATTACTCAGGTAAGCAATTTGTTTATGCTTAACCTTGATTAATTAACTCTTTAGGCGCGCGCCTGCTTGATTCAGCGTAAACAAGAGAAAATCAAAAACTCAGTGTTGCAAACCATAGTAAAACCAAAAACAATGGCCAGCATCGAAGAAATACAAAAACTATTTGAAAAATATTCTGAAAACACAAACGAAAAATTTTCATAACTACAAAAGTCTATAGATAACTTTAATAAAACCACTAATGAAAATAAAGCTAAATGCGAACTATTAGAAGAAAAACTGTTGATTAAAGAAAATCAGATTGAAAATCTAGAACGAAAAATCCGTGAAAAAAACATTATTATTTATGGAATAAAAGAAAACAACAGAGAAAACCTAGAAGAGACATTTCTCAAACTTGCTACCCAGACATTAAAACTAGATGGCATAAATATAAATAACATTGAAGGAATAAGGCGACTAGGCAAATACTCGTCAAGAAATGAAAATAAACCAAGACCAATAATAGTAGAACTGAACTCAAAAAGACTAAAAAAAGATATATTCAAACATATCAAACTCCTCAAAAAAACTAAAATTCGTATTGAAGAAGACTACATAAAAAAAATATTAGAAAAACGAAAAGCCCTAAAATCTCACTTGTTCAGGGCAAAAAATGAGGGCCATAGCGTCCAATTAAAATACGACAAATTAATAATTAATAACAATGCTTTCTCCCTACAAGATCTGGAGTCGAACGATTACGAATCTGATGCGCCTCAGGAGCCAACTATTGGAAGAAGAAAATCAATTTCACTGCAATATCTAGCTGATATTGAATATACACTTGAGAACGAAACAATTAAAAACAATGAGCACGAACAAAATAAAATTAAAATAGTTGAAAATCAAAAAAACAATATTCAGACTGAAGAAAATAGAACAAACTCTCCGATCTTAGGACTGATCACCCCAGCAAATGGAAAAGGTACTATAACAGAACAAAGAAACATAAAAGGACCACTTGATAAACATATCTATACTCGCACACGATCTCAATCACAGACCAAAGAGTCAAAAAACTCCGGGGAAAGAATGAAACCGTACCGCAAATAACAGTCAATAAAATAATGTTCTGGAATATATATAACCTAAACAGACTTGAAGAACTAACAGTAACGAATCACGATATAATATGTCTCACTGAAACCGAATTAAAAAAACAACCCTTACTTTCGAGAAAACTACAAGTATCAAGTAAAGGCGGTTAAAAAAACTACCTCACCCTAAAAATCCCTCTTATACTCCTCAGACTATTAATCCAACTCCGATCTATTTCCACAAGATACCCAAAAATATATCTTGACAACTTTTGTCGAAAAGTTTCAGGCAAACGAACTTTACACGCTCTGTAATCTGTATGAAGATGACGATATAGAACATTTCATATTTCGCTGCCCGCTATTCCTAGTTCTCCGCCAACAACATGTATCAAAACATATCAAGAGCAGCTGTCCCGAAATGTATATTCAACTTTATTGTCAAATATCACTGTAGAAAAGGCCTATGACATATAATTTTGTACATGTATCATTCAAAATTCAAAATTTTATTTTCAGTGTGTAAATTCCTATATAATTTTTGTACCAACTTCTTTTGTATAAGCTTAGCTTGACTGCAAATAAACTGTATTATTATTAGTCAAGTTAATCGGTAACAAAACTTCGCGACGTTTTGTGTCAGTTCATACATGCCTTCAAAATTAGTACACCGTACCGTTCCAGATAAAATGCAACATAGGATGTTAATGTCAAATGAACTGGACATCATACTTCAAAGATATTTACTAATGAAGAAAGTTATATTGCCGTGGATCCTCTATAATAATGCTTAGTAGTATAATACTCATCTTATTTAAATCTATCACTGGTAATTTAGACTCAGAAGATAACCTATTAGAATGTTTTTAAAAATCGATTTTTGTTTTTTTACATTTTTCAACTCCTTGCAACTTCTAAAGTGACCTCATAAAATATTTTTGAGAAATTCGAAAGTTAAATTAGTATAAAAGAATTTTAAGCGCTCGCGCGCTCGCTGTTGTAATAATACGAAAAAAAACTTTAAACGTGAATTTCTCGAAATGACATTTTTTAAAACGGCGGACAGTAAATCTCCGGATCTACTGAACCGAATTTAATAAATCTTGGCGCGTTTTGTTTATTAAACTATTCTACATAATAATTCACCACAATTTGGCAAAAAAATTAAAAAATAGGCACAAGAAAAAAGGATGAAGAAAAGGTAGATTTTCACACTTTGTTTTAAAAGTCCGTCATTTTTTGTTTTTTACCGATTTTTCATTAACGGTGGTGAATTATTGTGTGCGACACCTTCCTCTTTAAAATGCTTTTTGAATATCTTGTTTTTGACTTGCCAATACTGAGATTAACTGTCCGCCATGAGACAAGGTTTTTTAAAAGAGAAGAAGTTATATGGTCATATTAAATAAAGAAGCAGCAAAAAAATTCTTGAAAATTTTCTGTTTTTAGCCTTCTAATAGGTACTAGTCCCTTAACACAATTTTGGTACACATTCAGAATAATTAACAAAATTAAACAAACATAGCATACAGTGTAAATCACCAAATAATACAAAAATTTAATTAATAATTTGCATTATATGATAAAGAACAAAATTGATCTTGATAATATATTATCGGTTAAAGATTTGTATAATCAATTGATAATTTTTGAATATTTTTAGAATTGCAAAAGATTTCATTCTGTTATAAAGACCAAATCCAACTTCGAACCGAAATACGAAAATATTTTGGATTTCGCATCAGTAATAACAATTAATTGTAAAATATTATAATTACAAATAAATTACTTTATATCATTACCAATATATTTCAAAAAGCAACTCGAACTTTATTATTTGCATTCAGTACCTACAAAACTGGAATCAGAATTTATAACAATTATCCCAGAAGTAAATCTGAGGACAATGAAATTAAATCTCTAGACGATATTTGTACTTACTAAGGGAAAAACGTATCAGTGTTTCAATAAATTTCAAACCCACTACAATCTAGTATGTGAACGCCAAATCCTTCTTGAAAACAACTATTGTTAGTGTTAGTACACAAAGCTGAATATCAAAAGAAATCACGTCGAGATCGTTCCAGAAATCAAACAGTACCTCGCAATATTTCCTCAAGACGCAGAAGTGAAAGTTCTTAGTGGTGTGTATTTCATTAAAGAAAGTAATTGTGAAGTGTTGTTCAAAGATCAAGATAAAACAATTGGCAAACCATTACTCTTCAATAAAACGAAATTTGGATTAAAAACAAACAAAATATCGAACCTTACAATAAATTTAAAATCACTTAACCTAGAAGAAATACCAATAAATCTCATAACCCCGATACATAATCAATCTCCCAATTGGCATATACCTAGTATTTGGACAATTGTAGCTTATGCCGGACTTTTAATTATAATAGCATACTATGGACTCTAATATGTTACACAGAAGAAGATCCAGCGCAGAACCAACGTCTCATTCGATGATATTTGCCTACCAAAAGAGGCTCAATTTTAAGAAGGGAAGAGTTATATTGTCGTAGCTCCTCTATAATATTGCTTAGTACTATAATATTTATTGCAGTCTTGGTAGGATAATACATAGTACTGGTTCGCTTTAGTGATTTATGTTAAATTTAGGATCAATATAATAATAATAATAATAATATAAAATTATACACACTAGTGTTTTTATTTGAATGATTTTAAGAGAAGTGCAATAGAGCTGGTGATGTAGTGACTTTGAGAGTTAGATTCAATAAATAATCGTATTTTTTATCTTACAAGATACTTGTTGACCAACCCTTAAAAAGAAGAGATTGTTAAAGATGATCAATAATAAGTGGTTGGAAAGCTAGAAGGGAAACAAAATAATCTAGGTCACAAGAGTAATAATTTGAAGTAAAAACTCAAGGATTTCGTGGAGCATCTAGGAATAATAGAGAAAAGACATTTTTACAAGAACAATTTCAAGAACTATGGGATAGTTGCTTTAAAAGTATAAAATAATAGTTCGAATTGTTTGAGAGTCAAAAGCGTTAAAGAAATTTTATGATCATTCGTACACTATGGAGTACGAAGAAATTTAACTATATTTAGAGAACAAGAACAAGATAATATACTTATAAACTAAAGATATTTTTTACATAAATATATATAAGGAGTTGGTATTAGTACAATAATGGGTACAGGATTCGTTCCATACCCCCGTTACAATGCTTGCATCGTATACGGGTATTAACCTAACCTATTAATACAATAATGTCCGATAATATACTTTTAAACTAAATGATATTATTGTTACAGAAACTAACTTAATTAAAATTACGGGTTATGTATATATATATATATATATATATATATATATATATTTTAATTTGCCACTTACGTGGATGATGTGTCGTTTCTATCGACAGCTGTAAATGAGATACTAAACATTGTAGCTAGTTTATCGAGCTGGATGGCAACCATAAATCTTGCCCTCAATGTAAATAAATCAACTCTTATAAGTTTCTCTAATATCAAAAAGGATAGTAGTATAATACTAGATTGTAATAGTCAGTCGGTATCCGAAATCTAAAGTGCCAAAGTATTAAGTCCACACATTCATGGAAATTCAACATAAGATACTCATATAGATTCGATTTGTAATACTTTGTCCACATTGTGCTATCTTATATATATATATATATATATATATATATATATATATAATCGAAAAAAAAACTCAAAATTCAACTTGTGTATGAGAAATTCAATGCTGTTAAGTGCATCTTCATAACATATTTAGTTTTTAAGATGTAAACACCGAAAAAATTAAATGGTACCAAAATTTTGCTCATTTCAGATTTTGTTCTTTCCCGAAACTATATCTCAAAAATCAGACAAGATATGAATATGTGCATAAATTAAAATCATATCCTTGAAATTTTTTCAAAAAGATAAATCGCTAAATTATTTGTTTGAATGTCAATTCGGATGAGAGTAATTCAATGCAGTTTAGAGGTAATTTTAGCAAGACTTGCGTCAAACACGCGAAAGAGATACTGAAAAGTTCATGCTAGAATAAGAGTGAGATTGATATTGCAGATCAAAAAATTAAGCGAGATCAATATTTTCTATTTCTCATCTCGCGTTGCCGCGTGTGACACAATCAGCGAGGCACCTATATAAGGTACAATATAAAAAATGCCTGCATTATGCATACTTTTTTGTAGTTTATGTAATAATTGATTAGAGTCTTCTTTTTACATATAATTATATATAATTCACAATTTGAAGCATTGATTCAAATAAAAAAGTAAAAAAAAAATATATATGTGAGAAACCCTCATTCTCCGGATTCACCGTTTTAAAATATTTTATTCAATTTATAATTTTTTTTAATTATGTCATTTTCTTTTGCAGGCTTTTTGGATAGAAAAAATATTACGAGTTTTCATATATATTTGGTTGAATAACAAAATGCATATTTATATGTACAATCCATTTACGCAGCAATTTGCTATCGATATCAGTAACGCAACGACACATGAACTAAATATCAAAATTGAATATGAGTTACTTGATTTATATGGGTATCCACTGAAAGTTTACATATACGATATCACTTCATACAAGCAACGATTTTCTTCCAAGCAAATTGATTCCAGAGGACATGAATCTTACCTAGGACTAGACGGCAAAATTTTAACCATGATACGAGACGTGCTGAATGTCAGTCTTGAAATAACTAAAGAAAGTAAACATAGCATCATAGAATATGTGTTTATTGAACAAAAAAACAACACCGTGCTTCTAGCAGAAAGATTATTACAGAGATACGACTTCGATTTATGGTTTACAGGTACGTATGGGTTCCACCAAGACTTGTATGCCGCCGCAACCCTTGCTTTAACTATAGGTGCATCGACGCACCGTCGATATTCCCGGTTTAAGAATAAATTATATTGCCGAATTTTTAAAAATTTTGCAAAATTTTAAAATAAAATATTTATTTTAGAGGAAAAAATCAACATTTTGCTCGAATTCAGTTGTTTTAGTTGTTATTAAATGAGTAAAATGATATTTAAATTCCATAAATCATTTTCCTGTTACTTTTCAGCAGATTACATCTCTTCATTCGGTCCAGGTTATAAACTCCTAAAAATAAGAAACCTTCAGTCATACTGAATATCAAAATAATTCTTCAGATTTGTACCAGTAAGGTTTTGAAAAAGTTCTTTCGAAATTTTTTTTCTTTTTATGGCTCCATAATTAGAAGCTGTCAGTCGATGCTTTTTAGAAATATACCATGCTGCATTTTCAACTTGACTGATCGTTTGCATAACTTGTTTAATCGATTCAGGGCTAACTTGCAAATATATTCTTTTTTATTTGGTGCCAAAAGATAATTTTCAAATATACAAATCTCCCCTATAAAATGTTTTAATTTTTCATCCTCTTTTTCTAGTTCAGATTTTGTTAGCCATAGTCGATCTATGCTATGGTAAAATGCTATTAATATCTGTTTAAATTCATCAACAACATTATCATTTGCTGGTATTCACTCACTGGGCCCTCGTATTCACCAAGAGATTGAGGTGCTAATAATGTTTCAGTCTAAAAATTTGTCATTAAGTACGATTCAGTATTACCTAACAACGAAAATAAATTCAAAGTAAAAGGAATATTCCTACCTGTTTTTGCTTGATGATGACCAAATATTACTTGACAATTATCATATTACGAGTAATATTTTGCATGAGAATTTAACAAGCATAATCTTTAGATTTTTTAAAACGTTCTGTTTAATTTCAATAAAAATTTCTTCTTTAGAAGCAGTTAAAGAGAATTTGACATTTCGATAGATTATTTTCGATTGATGGTTATGAAATTAGTATTTATTTTATTGGCAACAAAGGAGATTTAATTACATTTAAAAATTATCACTTATTAAATTCACTACTGGAAAAAAATTGATTTTATTTTATTGGTTCATTTTCAAACAAATTCGTGATTTTATTGGTTCTCGCATATACATGATATATTCTCAGTAGTAATATAACAAGAGAGTGAGAACAAATTGAAAATAATTTGACAGATCTTTCGAAAACTTGTTGCAAGGCGATAGTCAGGAAAGTCCGTAGGACTTGAGAGGTTATTGCCAAATGGCAACAAGTTTGAGAAAGATACTGGAGAATTATTTTCTAATTTATCGAACTCTAGAGTTATATTTAATTAGATTATTTTTTGACTTAGCTGTTGAGGTCGATTCATCCAACTTAAAAGATTTTTAACTGAGTCAATATCGATTGATATTATTAATGTATTCTTGGAAGTTATTTTCAAAATTTGTTGATGTATTTCTGTATCTAAACTACAAGAAAATCGATTTTTTTCACACATTTTATTGGCGCGTTGATAGTTTTAAATAATTATTTGACAACTACCTATCATTTATCACTAACAAAAAAGCATCTACAGAGATTATTCCCGGGAATAATCACAAGGGCTTTATTCTCAGTATATTAATGACAGGATTGGTTAAAACGCAGACACCTGACATACAATGAAGCATTTCATTGGTTTTGAGAAACGTCAAAAAATAATCATGGAAATAATTTCACACATAAATTCGGGTCCGTCTCTCTCTCTCTCTCTCTCTCTCTCCTGTCAGCAATGAAGAAGGGCTATTGAATACTAAGAAAATACATTTTTTCTAGGTGGCACCACTCGTACACTGTCATTTTTATTTCCCTTGATAAATAATGTAGCATATTATGTACTGATATTGATAATAATAAAGGTTACCTTATTTACCGGTTGTATATACATAAAATAAATTTTCGTTATTAGTTTTGTAATTGTAATAAATAGAAATCGCCCATCAAGTGAGAAATTTATTTGGGTTTTTGACTGGTTTGTGGAGTTTGATTTAAATATACTGTTTGTCACTGAACTTTTTGAGTGTCGTTTTATTAAGATAAGTGTTATCTTTCATTTTTATAGTAGTTTAGTTTTTATAGTATATTTTCTTTCATATCGTTATTTGTTTATATTGTCTACGTGTATAGAAACGCTGAGTTATGTTTTGTTTTTAGGTGTGATTGATGTTTGACAGTTGTTTTGGCAGTTGTGTGAATGTAACTGATTTCTATTTTCATTTATAGTTAAGGATAAGCCTGGTAAGCTACCTTAACTTTTACTCTTGTATCGAGAGAACCCTTCTTTTATTTCTTTTGGTTAATGAAGAATAAATGGGTGAAATTTGATGAATGTAACTTTGGTACGTGCAATGTTAGGGGTATAACTGGTAAAGAAAATGAATTGATGAATGTAATGCGTGTGTATAATGTTGATGTTTTGTGTGTCAGTGAGACTAAAAAGAAAGGATGTAGTGAGGAAGAGGTGGATGGAATGTTTTGCTTGTGGTCGGATGTTGCAGAGAATGAACACGCGAAGCATGGAGTGGGTGTGCTTGGTAGTGAACGAATGAAACCGTTTGTGAGGGAATATGGTTGTACTTCATGGAGAATTATTTGGCTGAGATTAATGGTAGGCTTTCATAGAATCTTCGTTGTGTCAGTCTATGGCCCAACCGAATCCGAAAATGATCTTGAAAAAGATAAATTGTGGAATTTGTTAGATAGTGTTATTGATTCATGTGATTCAGGTGAGAAAGTTATTGTATGTGGTGATTTAAAAGGCTGGGCGGGAGTTAAGAGAAGCATGTCTGGGAATGTATTGGGTAAGTTTGGTGATGCGAGAGTGAATGAAAACGGAAGGAAAATAATTTGTTTCTGTTTGGAGCGTGATCTTTTTGTTTCCAACTCTGTCTTTAAACATAAATTAGCTCATTTGTATACATGGGAAAATGTGAGTCAGAATAGACGGAGTATGATTAATTTTATTTTGTATGATGAACGATTGAGAAGTTTAGTTGTAGATATGCATGTGAAGCGTGGTGCTGAATTGGATACGAATGACCATTATTTGGTGGTTTCGCGTATACCTCTAGATAAATGTTGGAGAATGAGGGTGAAAAATACCAAAAAAATGTTTCGTGTGAAATCCAGTGCGCTGCAGAATGAGGATGTTAGAGATTTGTGTGTTGAGAAAATAAATGAATCTTTGCCTGTATGTGAGCTTAATTTTGAATGCAGCATAAATAATGTTTGGTTGAAATTTAAGGATACAGTTCTTAAATGTGCAAAAGAAGTTTTTCGAGAATGTAGTTTAGGCTCTGGTCCAAAGAATGCATGGTGGAATGAAGAAGTAAAAGAGGCGATTGAGGTGAAAAAGAGAGCATATTTACGATTTCTAAATGTGAAAGATGTGCCTGGAAGTTTACGAGATGAATGCTTGCAGGAATACAAGAGGTTAAGTAAATGTGTTAAGAGAGCAGTGAGAGAAAGAAAAGCGCGTTTTGATAATTTGATGAGTAAAAGATTGACTAATGATTTTAGTATGAATAAAAGAATGTTTTTGTTGAGAGTGAAGAGATTGAGAGATGGTAATGCAAGGGCAGTGAAAGCGATTAAGAGTGCGAATGGTGAGTTATTGTGGAATGAATCAGATGTTACTAATAGATGGTGTGAGTACTGTAAGGCTTTATATGGTAGTATTAATAGAACGACTGGTTGTAGTTAAAATTTTAGAGAAAATATTAGTGGTGATAAATTGGGATATAGATGAGAGTGATGTTAGTTTCGCATTGATGCGTCTGAAGAATGGTAAGGCTCCCGGTTTGGATGGTACATCGAATGAGATGTTCAAGTATGGAGGCGAGAGGTTATTTGTCTGGTTAGTTTATTTGTTTAGATTTTGTTTACAACGGTGTGTGGCTCCTGATGATTGGAAACGTGCTATCATTTGTCCTTTATTTAAAGGTAAAGGTAGTTCGAGTGAATGTACTAATTTTCGTGCGATAAGTTTGCTGAGTGTGGTAGGGAAGTTGTACGGGAAGATTCTTATTCATAAATTACGAACCTTAACAATAACTTAATAATAACTCAGTTGAGATGGTTTGGGCATGTAGAATGTATGTCGAATGAGAGATTGGTGAAACAGGTATAGGTATGTTGGTGAAATTGAGAGTGAAAGATTGCGTGGGAGACCTATGCATAAATGGACGAATATGATTGAAGGATTGTGGCGTGAACGAAAGTTTCCGAGTATGAGGAACAAACGTGCTTGTAAGTGGTGTGTCAGGATAGAAACTTTTGACGAAGATTAATTGCGGAATGAATCTGATGATTTCAGAAAAGAACAGGATTTTTTATTTTAGTTTTTGTTGTTTAGTAATTTTCGTTATTAGATCCGTTGTTAGGAGTAAGTGCGTGTAATGTGAGTAATGTGAGTAATTTGAGATGTTTTATGCATATGTTATGTACGTTGAAGAAGGAAGATGAATGATAAGTGAATAGGAATGATGTGATTGAAAGTTTGTTGTATGATAAATTATTTCGAGTGTAATAAATGAATGAGTTTTTATGGACTGATCTAAGAATGTGGTTAAAGTTGAGGGTGGTGTGTTTGGATGATAATGTTTGACGAGAGCTGATTGTTTGATGAGTGTGATGAGTGAATGTTATATGAGTGATTTTAGGATTCGTGCTACCCCATTTATTGGGATATAGCGTGAAGATATGTATTTATGTATGTATGAACATTCTTTCATTTCTTTTTGATTCTACTTAATGCAGTTTTCTTTTTGGCGAATTTTTGTGCAGCCTTCTTGAGATCAAGGGCGGATCTACAAAATTTTAAATGGGGGGGGACATTTTGCCCTTTTTTAAGAATAAGTAAATAATTATTAAGAAGTTTTAAGCCTATTAAACCGTACGTTTATTAATAAATATATGTATTACAATATTTAAACGACGAGTTTTCGAAGCAGCAAATCGATCTAATATTTGTTTAGGTTCTAATGCAATATCAGTATGCAAATGCATAAGAGCAAGACCTACCAGACGTTCTTCAGTCATGCTATTTCGTAGCTAGTCTTTTAAACGCCGAAAAGCTGAAAAACTCCTTTCCGCGGAAGCCAAACTGATTGGCAATCTTAAGAAAATTTGTAATTTGTAACATTTTACAATGGGATAAATGTCTTTATCGGACATACAAAAAATTTCCGTAAGAGTTTTAGCGCCGTTATTACTCACTTCTCGGCTACATTTCGCCTTCAATAATCTTATTTAAGATATTAAGCATTCTTCTGTATTATAGGGTTTGTACTGAGACAGTAATTCATTGTACTTGTCCCACAATTTAGTTACTAACACATTTAATTGTTCATCTTGAAGTTTCAATAAACATTCCAATAATAAAACATTCAGTGCTAATCTAGTGTATTTTCACTGAACCTGTTTTTTTTAAATCCGACAATATCTGATTCAGCATTGAAACAAATGTACTCATTTGATAGTACTGTTCTGGCCTATCACAAGAGTAATTTGATCGATTTTTTTGTCAACCCGTTAGCCTAGTTTTAATAAATTCTTCATCTAAACGAGACGCAGTTTCCGCAGCTTTTTCGTAAATGGTCAAAAATTCTTTATCAGCATTTTCTCGGTTAGAATTCAAAACAAGTAAAATGTTAGTTACCAAATACTTAGCAGCTTTAAAATAAGATTTTTTTGAAATGGATTGCTAAGCGGAATTTTCAAAGTGAAAAAAAATTACATATATTTAAGAGAAATTAGAAATTGACTGGTTAATAGATATTGCACCAATAAAGAAGCTTTCGTTGATGTCGTAGGGTCTTTCCAATTTGCAATGTTTTGTAGCTTGTCTATTCACAGGTCTGCAATAAAAAAACTGTCATATTTCAACATGGTAAATAAGTTTATGAACTTGGTTGCTGTTTAAGTCACACCCAGTTTACATTTTCCATTCAAGCGTGACTGTACTGTTTTTATTTAAGTATATATTATGGCTCTAAGAGGTTGTGTTCTTTCTCATCAAAACTTTTGTTTTGTTTGTGGTGAATACACTGTTAAAAGTCACAAAGAAACGTTAGTGATTTCGTGGAGAAAGTGTATTTTGTTTACTTCAAGTTGAAACTTGGGGATCAAGACAAAGCCTGGGTTCCTCATAGGGTGTGCAGAAGGTGCGAGGAAGATCTTCATTTGTGGTTTAAGAGTAAAAACACTCATTTCGTTTTGGCATTCCTATGATATGGCGTGAACAGTAAAACCACACTACCGACTGCTATTTCTGTTCAGTAGAGTTGATAGGTTTCAATACAAAAAATAAAAAGAAAATATCTTACCCAAATCTTAACTCATCAATTCGTCCAGTTCCTCATAGCTCTGAAATACCACACTCACCTTCCAATTTAGATAATAATAATAATAATAATAATAATGTTTATTGTTCAGAGAAGAAATCTCATACAATAGGGTTGACAATATTGATATTTTTGTAATATTTATACATTATATATAGATTAGAAGTGCAGACTCGTGGGTGGTTAATAAATAAATCAGCAAGTGTTTAATTACTCGTTTCTGCAAAAACTTCTTATTTTAAGCATAGCGGTAGTGAAGCTACAGATGTCTAGAATTTTTTCATAGTTTAGGTTAGTTAGTAAATTATGAGAAAGGATAGGAATATTTGTTAACGGGAGATATTTTTCCAGGAAACAGACCCTTATAGGGTTGTAACATGGACAATGTAGGAAGATATGGTCTAAATTTTCCATTTGATCTAGGTTACAGATGGAACATATTTCTGTTGGACATATTCGGTAATTTATGTGATTGATTGTTACAGTGATATTTCGTTTATTTGACATTCGGAGTTGGGCCAGTATTCGTACTTTATTAATAGACATTTTCATATTTAGGTAGTCTTCTATCTCGTATTCCTGTTTAATGAACTTGTAAATGTCGTTGTATCTAGTTGTTGATACTAATTGCATATCTTCTGCTATTAGGTTTTCCTTGTATCTTGTACTAATTTCTTCGATATCTTTGCTCGTAATTTCCTGTCTTTCCCAGATTTGATCTTTCCCAACAGTTAACAATATGTTTTTAATTTGTGAAGCCCAGTTATATTCTATCTTGTTGCTAGTGCTCTTATCAAAGATAAAGAGTCTGTTAAATATAATTTTTGGATATCTTGTATCTTCCATATTCAGAAGTTTTTTATACCAGTTTAGAGTTTTTTTAATAAGAATTGCCTGAATATGTTCGATTCCTGTTTCAGCTCTTATCATGTAATTTGGTGTAGTTTTTTGGCAATAAAGAATATTTTTGTTGAATCTTGTTACTGTGGCTTCTAATGACTGTATTTGTTTGAGACCCCATATTTCGGCGGCGTATAAGGTGATAGAGTTTAATACCGTTTTAATTAGTTTTTGTTTTTCGTGCCAGGTGTTAGATTTCGCTTTCGAAAGAATGGTTTTAACTGTGGTACTTGCTATTGCTGTTTTCTTCACGGCGTATTTTGCAGTTTCTCCAAATTTTCCCGAGGGTGATAGCATTATTCCAAGGTAGCAGAATTTATTGACTACTTCTATCTCTTCATTTTTAAATTTAAAATTAGGTACTTTTGATTCGAGTCGACCTCGATGGAATATCATCAATTTTGTTTTTTGTGTATTTACTTGTAATGAGTTTGCATCACAATATGTTTCTAAGGCTCTGAGTTTTAAATTAATGTCGACTGGTGAGTGTCCCAATAGGACTATATCGTCAGCATATGCTGTCATGATCAAGTCAGTGCGTTCGTTGATACTTATGCCTCGTAGATTAGAGTTGCGTAGGTGATCTTCTAGATCATTTATCATTAGTATAAATAATAGTGGACTAAGTACATCGCCTTGGAGAACTCCCTCAGTGACCTCTGTATATTCGGATGTTTCGTGTAAGTTATTTTTAACACAGGCTTTTGCGCAGTCGTACAGATTCTTTATTATTCTAATTAGTTTTGTACTAATACCTGTTTCGTAGAGTTTTTGCCACAGAAGATTATGGTTTACGGAGTCAAAGGCCCTCGTGAAATCTATGAAAGCTGCGTATACACGTGCTTTTTTCAGGCGTAGTTATATATGTATGCTCGACGTGAGAATAAAAATGCTGTCGATAGTGCCTCTTTTGGTTCTGAAGCCTGTTTGATTTTCTTTTATGACTCTGTTTTCTTCAGCCCAAGATTGTATTCTGTTATATATAATGCGCGTAAAAAGCTTGCAGGTGGTATTAATAAGGGAAATTCCTCTGTAATGCAATGGATTTTCTATCTCTCCCTTTTTATATATCATTTTAAGTTGCGTTTCATGCCATGATTTTGGTATGACTTCTGTTTCCATTATTTTATTGAACATGTTTAGAATATAGTGTTCCCATTCTGCGGGTAGACATTTTAATACTTCATTTGGGATGCTATCACTGCCTGTGGCTTTTTTATTCTTTAAGGATCGAGTACTTATTTGTAATTCATCAAGTGTTATAGTTTTATCCAGAAGTGGATGCGTACAGTCTTGGATAGTTAATCTTTGAGCGGATCTTGGAGGATAGATAGTCTTGTAGAATTGTTCCCATTCTTCTAGACTAATTGCTTCCTCGAACAAATTTGTTCCAGGTTTCAAATCTTTAATTGTAGTCCAAAACTCAGAGTTGTTTTTTACATTTGATAGTTTGTTGCTTATTTCACGGAAATAGTTATTTTTACATGTATTTATTGTATTTCGGTATTGTTTTTTGCTTGAAATGAAGCATTCTAATGTTTCGTCTGTATGTACTTTTTGGTATTGTCTCAAGTGTTTATTTACTAGTACTTTTTGTTCGCGACATTTTTTGTCATACCATGGTTTTTGAGATATAACAGAATTTGTATGTTTACGAGTATATGTGATTTCCATTCCAGATCTAACGGCAGCGTCTTTGATGGCGGATATGAGATTGTTTTGGAGTTCGTTTGCGCAGTTGTTGCTAAAGTAGATGTGTTCAGACATATTCATATAGTGAGTGAAGGGTGTAAAATTTTCTGGGGTAAGTACGAATTTTTTGATAGGTTTATTTTTGTTTTTGTTGGCATTATCAAGTATTGTACTGTTGTTTGAGTTATATTTAGAGTGAATTGTGATTGTGCAGATCGAATGGTTAGTGCTAGATATAGTAGGAATAAATTCAATATTTTGGATAAGGTCGAGAAGTTCGATATTAGCCCACATGAGATCAATGATACTGTGTCCATTTTGACTTAAATAAGTTGGCTTACCGGGTATGTCTCCATTGCATCTGCCATTTAAAACTACCATTCCTAGGTATTCCATCGCATTCACCAGGAGCTGTCCTCTACGGTTTACTGTTGTTACAGTGGTAGTTCCTTCTTCAAAAATTTTGGGGTTTTGCAGCATGTTTTCTTCGAGTTGATTTAGGTTTCCGATTTTTGCGTTAAAGTCGCCTAGCGTTAAGAAGCAGTGGTTGTCGTAATTATTTACTAGTTCTTCCATTGTTGCAGATAGTAATTTAACGCAGTCCTCGTCATGTAGGCTTGGTTTAAAATATATATTTCCGATTATGCAATTTAGGTTGTTTATGTTAATGCTGCTGAATGTCCAATAGTTATTACAGTCTCAATATTGGTGTTCTTTTTTATGAGTGTGATGATACCCCCGCTGGCTCTGCCACGGTCTTTTTCTTTTGTAGCTAAAACTTCAGATATACATATATATTCATTAAGGAAGGGAGGTAGTGTTATAAGAGGTTTATAATGCCAGGTTTCGACGAAGCATAGGATTGCACCGGTTAATAATACGTTTATTATGTCATTATCCAAGGAAAATAGGTTGTTTAAACCGGAAATATTCCAAAAAATTATTTTAAGTGTACCGATTTGTTTAATACTTGCTGATTTATTACATACCTTTTTATTTGTGTATGGATTTTCGTTTACTTTGTTCCCTGGTTTTTTGAGTTTTTTGCAGAAGAGTTTGAGCGAAGTCTTGTATGGATGTGGTGGTCTAAGGGGCCTCGAATTGGTGTTCGAGGTTTGGTGCCTGTTGAAGTAGATCCTTGTTCATTAGATTTGTTTTTTTCTTGTCGTTCTTGTGTTGTGGTTCCGTTTCCATTTTCATGAGCTGGCCCTTGATTATCGGATATACTGTTTAGGGATTGAAGTGAAAGGGATTTCCTCTTTGTCCTTGCTAATCCAGTAACTCTTTCCGGGTCGTCGTGGAGTTCCATTAGCTGTTGGACTGTGTATTTCATATCATTTATGTATAGAATATTTTGATATAAGGAAGCTTTAAGCCCTTCTTTTTTTGCTTTAATTAAATGTTGCTTCAGATCTTTCTATCCTCTATTACAGAGGGGGGAAAGTCTCCTTCTATGTATATTTTGTCGTCCTTAAGTGTTTTAATATTTTGAATGATTTCTTTTTTAACTTTTTTTGA
Source organism: Pterostichus madidus (assembly GCA_911728475.2). Classification (NCBI taxonomy): domain Eukaryota; kingdom Metazoa; phylum Arthropoda; class Insecta; order Coleoptera; family Carabidae; genus Pterostichus; species Pterostichus madidus. The sequence continues at coordinate 12,094,614 of OU452312.1, forward strand.
GTTAAGTTCTACTAGAATTGGTCTTGTTTTATTTACTTCTCCTTTTCCGATTCTTTTCACTCCTTCAATTTTGATTCCAGAGATGTTGGTTAGTTTCATTTTGTTTTGTATAACTTCCAATATAATTTCTTCCAAGTTCTCGTTTCTTAGTTCTTTAACTCCGAAGAATATAATATTTTTTTCGCGGATTTTAAGTTCAAGTTGCTCTATTTGTTTGTCTTTTAACTTTAGTGCTCTTTTAAGTTGTTCACAATTGTTACTATTTTCATGTTTTATATCTTGTATTAGATTATTAAATTTTTCAAGAGATTCTTGAATGTTTTTTATATTCCCGTTCATTGGCTCCAGTAGCTTTTTTATATCTTCTATTGAAGCCATATAAATTTTGTTTTGCTACCTTTGGTAACACTGTTTATTTGAAAAAGACAAGCGCGCGATTATGTGTTTTAACTTGTTTAAAAGTAAGTTTACTAGCGTAAGCCGTGGCCTTGCGTTGCGAAATTATTTTAGACTTACGATTAATTTTTTATTTGCAAGTAAGATTGGTTTTTTGTCCTTTTTGGTTTGAAGGAGGTAGTTAGGATTCACTATTGGTTTATAAAACTTTTTTAAAACATTCACATTCACCGGTTTAATAGAATTTATAAGCACGAGCAATTTTTACGTCTTCACTTGACGGCTACAATGTTGCCAACCCAATTTAGATAATATTCTGAGTTATTCTGAGGAGAAAAACACATTACCTGTCCAGGTCGAATCTAGTTCAGATTTTTCTGTTGACGAGGGACCTCAACTTTTTTCTCAGAGCGAGCTCAATAACCTGATTAGAGATTTAGGCCTTTCAAAAGATGCTGCCGAATTGCTGGGGTCAAAAATAAACAATAAAAACCTGCTGTCACCTAGAACCTCATTTTCGTGGTACAGGCACCGAAAGAGATAGTTCACTATTTTTTTTTTCTACGGATGGAAATCTCGTTTTTTGTAGTGATGTCCAAGGGCTAATGAAGTGTTTTGAAATAGAATAAAATGTATCTGAGTGGCGCCTATTCATTGATTCGTAAAAAATAAGCCTCAAAGCAGTCTTACTGCATAAATTTATTCCTGTAGTATACTCGGTGTATATGGAGGAAAACTATAACAATTTGGCAATCATTCTTGAAAAAATAAAATATCAACAATACCGTTGGACGCTTCGCGGAGACTTCAAAATATTAACGATGATGTTGGGCTAGCAGGCAGGTTATACAAAATATCCCTGCTTCCTTTGCTTGTGGGATAGTCGAGCCAGAGATTTACATGGAACAAAAACTGACTGGCCACTTCGAGACACCTTAACGCCCGGCGAAAAGAACATCATTTATGCCACCTCAGTTCTTCCTAAAAACGTTTTACTTCCACCTCTTCATATTAAACTAGGGCTTATGAAGCAATTGTTAAAATCACTGCCAAAAGATGGGGAATGCTTCAGATATCTATGCTCTAGGTTCCCAAAACTGTTTAAAGCCAAGTTAAAAGAGAGAGTTCTTACTATATACAAAAATTGTTAACTCTTTTCCGAAACAATTGGAGAAAAAGAAAGAGAAGTGTGGGACTCTTTCAAAGACGTTGTACACAAGTTTTTGGATAATAATAAAGACCCTCATTACAAAACCATTGTACAACACATGTTAGCCGCGTATAAAGCTCAAGGATGCAATATGAGCTTAAAAGTTCATTTCTTACACTCTCATATCGACTATTTTCCCGAAAACTTGAGAGCCTTCAGTGAAGAGCAGGGTGAAAGATTTCACCAGGATATCCGTGATATCGAGAGACGCTACCAAGGAAAATGGAACGTTAATATGTTAGCTGACAATCGTTGGATTTACAAACGAAAAACAGATGGAAAGCGGAAACTTGTTCTACGGAGAAGTATCAAAAAGAAGTAAAAAAAATACATAGCCAAAAAGAATGAACATGAAATGTTAAGTATTGCTCGAAATAATTGTTTATTTAATTATAAGAAATATAGTTTTGTCATTAGTATTATGCTATTTTATTAAAAAATCTTGCATGCACCTGTTTGTTAAGATAATGACAAATTCAGGAATGATTAAAACAAAGGATTTTTACAGAATTGCTTGCAAATTTCTGAATTTCTGATACTGCTCCATGAAGTTCAGACATCATGATATATGTGTGAATGCAAAGTCCTACACAGGATCAATATTAATGTAATTTTGTTGTAAAATGTTTAATACAGACTGTCCTAAAACTTTCCCAGCCAGTTTTGGTTCAATTACGATGTTTAATTTAGGCGAGAAATTCATTTTACGCAAATCAAAAAACCAATTAAGTCCTCCCTTACATCATAGTTAAATGAATAAATAAATAAATATATCATCACGCCTTCTACCCATTACTGGGTGTGGCAGTCTGCCGACGCAGATCTCGGTAAGTGATATATTTTGCGCGTGAAGTGCGGTTACCAGTCGTCAAATCACGGCCTCCAAAGATGTTAGTAGTGGAGGAGCTACAGGGGTAGCTTTTTGAAATTATGAAAATTGTTTGTCGCCTGAGGGAATCGAACCAGGGTTCTCAGGATCCACAGGCCGACTTCATACCACTGAGCTAGCCATCCCATAAAAGTTGTAAACGTAATTTAGAATAACGCACATTTGAGATGTCGTCGAAATATCCGTTGTTTCATCGAACTTTACAGAATAGTGTTTCGCCTCATCAATGCGTTTTTTTTATGGTATCCAGTATTTCTTCACCGCCAAGATTGAATGATGGTATTCTGAGTCGTTTGTTAAATGAAAGTCGCATTAGCCGCAGCTGTTTTTAAATGACCTTCCGGAATATCATCACCTGCACGAATCATCAGCCTCAAAATTTCCCGAAAGTTTCCTTGGTTACTGTCCGCAGAAATAGTCAATAAATTGCAGTCATCTATGTGTCCCCGAAAAGGGTGTATTCTGTCTGCCTAATGTAATAATCGTATATATTATCGGAATCAACTTTTTAAGATTTCCTTGTATTTGTTTTACACGTTCTAAAGATAGTAAGTTGATAACATAGTTTTCTGGCCTGAAAAAATTCCTTAAAAATTCTTTGGCTGTTACAACTGATTCGTGGTGATATTTGGCAGTCTGATGTTTCTCTAAAACACCGTCCTTTCCAGTCAGCTTTGAAAATTTTGTAAGTGGTGTCATAATCAGGACTCGCCGACAAATCTTGATGCAAATATAGAACAGAATTTGCAAAAAAGTCCTTTCACGGATGGAGAAAAAACTACCCGAGAATAATGATTCAAATGATGTTGATTTAAATAACTTTTCACAACCGTATTATTTTTGTTGTGTTCAAAATAAGGAAATTGACAATTTATCGAAGGTTGAAATGGATTATCTAGAAGCTCCTTTTTTTGAAAATCGCTCAATGAATCAATATCTGTGACACAGCACCCAATATTATTTTCATAAGAGGAGCAAATCTTGGAAGTCGCATCTTTGTTGATAAATTGATTGTAAACTTATTGGTAGCACATTTCTCAACATCAGTACCTACCTCCGATAATCGACGTTTTTTAATTAAAAGCATCTGCAATAAGAAATGAACGTAAATTATATATCAATCTACCTCCTTATTGTGTCGCATGATTGATGTAAATAGTTTACGCAGGAAAATAGCAATCTATATTATTAATTACCTCGGTTTCAGAATGAGGAGGTGCTCTGTGACGGTGTCAATGCATTAAAAAAATCATGCATTGTTTTCTGATGTTCATTTTGCGTTTGAGATACATTGCTCGCCACCTAGAAATACGTAAATGGCAATAATTACAACATATTTTATTTATTTTAGGTTATTTAATGTATATATTAATACTAAATTAAATACAAATCTTTAATATTTGTTACACAGATCAATAATCAGAAAGATCATAAAACACAATAATAATCCGTTAATACGAAAATAATGAGAGAAAAAACATCTGTATTCTTTGGTAGCTTGTAAAAATATCATTTCAAATTGTAGATCAGCACACATACAGTTACTTACGTTATGTCTATGAAGGCATATTCAGATGACATTTGAGCACATAATTCAAATATTAATTTGTTACAATTTGATGAATTATATTATAAATACAGCCAACTCAAGCATAATACAAACTACTATATATATTTGGATGTATTTCGTACTCTGTTCTTAGTTTTTAAATTTTAAACAGTCTGAAAACCTCGGAAAATATCTGACAATTAAAATTTTGAAAGCTTTTCAGAAATTTCTCAGAGTACTACAAAGTTTTTCAGTGATTTTATTTCTATAAGGATTATCAAACTCAAATAAAAATTAAAATAAAACTTATAAAAAAAAAAAAAATAATAATAATATGCCAATGGGGAGCATAGTCCTCATGGCTCTCTTGCTTGAAATACACTTTGATGGAAAACTATTCCATTTTCTATAAAACAATAAGTATACTGATAAATAGTACATTAAACAGAAACACATGTCACATAACATCCATATTTATTTTGCACGAGGCAGTAATTTCTTGTTTAGAAACAATCTTATTTTATTTCAGCATTAAGAGCCAAAGTGAATAATACCCTAGAGAATTTATTTCTACATGAAAGAGATGATATATGCTTCATAGTTCCAACTGGTGCACCTATTCCACATTATTTGTATCTGCTGTACATAATACCAATGCAAATATGGTTGAGTACATTAATATACTTTGTATTTATTGTGTTTGTTCTATTCTTCGTTTCGTATATTAAAAAGCAGATATCAGAATTAAGAGGAATTGAATGTAAAGTAAAGAGTAAAAGAAGATAAAATATGAATAGATGAAACTTGAATGCATTACTTTAATAATTGAAAGAAAATTTGTAGTTGACAAAATTTCCTGGTTTTTATACAACGTGTTATATTAAAATTAAATTAAAAATTATTCTAAAATAATAGACTGTATATTATTTAATGTATCAATGTTAACGCAAAAAGAATTTTCCGAAATTCGAAAATATAATTGAATATTTCTTAGAAATAACAAGATATATATATATATATATATATATATATATATATATATATATATATATATATATATATATATATATATATATATATATATATATATATATATATATATATACGAGGGGGTATTGAAAAGTAAGGTCTCCAACGATGCCATTTCCGAACGCGAGTTGCTAGGCGAAATTTGACAACAGCGCTGCATTCCTTGTTTCCTACACAACATTCTAGAACCATCCGCGAGACTTTGGGACGCTAGATCGCTGCGTAGCAGTCGTTTAGGATGGAGCTCCCGCTTAGCTCGCACGCCAGGTGCGAACTGCGCTCAGTCATTTGATTTTTGAATGCAAAAAACAATCGAAACAATGGCGTCACCAGACCTCACCGAAGCCCAAAAAGTTCAAGACAGAGAAGTCAGCGGGAAAGGTTATGGTGACCGTTTTCTGGGACAGGAACGGGGTTCTGTTGGTGGATTTCATGCCGAAAGGAACAACAATCAACTCAGAAATACCTTGGGGGACAGAAATTCAAGTCAGACGAGAAGCAGTCGTCAGTTGGTTTCGCTACGCGGCGGGAGAGTAGTACGACGCCGGCATTAAAAAGCTGGTTACCAGGATGCAAAAAGTGATTGATCGTCAAAAATAGTTTAATGTTCAACCTTTCCAACGATGTACGCAAAGTTGTAAATGAATTTGATTTTCTATGAAAAAAAAAATAGAAGACCTTACTTTTCAATACCCCCTCATATATATATATATATATATATATATATATATATATATATATATATATATATATATATATATATATATATATATATATATATATATATATATATATATATATATATATATATATATATCGTCAGTCTTGTTATGTCCCCTTAAGTAAAAATGTATTATTTTTTGCGATAAATTTTACACCATACGCAAATCTATAAATATGTGCAAATTTATAGGGACCATCTGTATAAATAGATGCATATTTGGAAACCAGTGAATTTTATTAAAATATTATTACAATGTGACGATATATTCAGTTAAGCGCTCGTTTCCGACATTACAGCTTGATTCTCAAAAAAATTAGCTAATTTTATGCTAGTCCGATTTAAAAAAGTTGAATCAGTTCACTTTCCGAAAACTAAATGGTAAGAAGATTATCTTAAAGTTTGTTTGATCTTTTTTTTGGGAACATAGTGTAGCTTAATTTAATATAAAATTCAGAATTAGCTAGATTCTAGCAAAACTCCTTTGAGAATTGGGCTGTAAGATTTTTTTACAATCCTAGAGAAAGGATATGGTACTGACTTTTTTGTATATTCTTCAAAATATAATTTTACACCCGTGGAAGTTATAAATGGTTTTATACTGTAAAATTCATAAAGAGTAAAACGGAAGTTTATAAATTGCAGTTTTTTTAGCGTGCCATCTATCAATACCTTTTTTTACCTATCTGTAGTGATATACAAACAAATTGCTGCCACATACAACTATCAGTTGTTCAAATCGGCAATGTGAAATTCAAAAATTATGTGTAACAATATATAATAATAATAATATAAAATTACTCCATTACATTTCGAGAGTTAAATTGATGTTTAAAGATTAAAAATTGAACAAAACTATAATAACCTATAACCAAGTAAACATCAAATAAAAATTTATTCATATTATATGAAATAACGAGTGGTGGAAAAAACATTTACTTCCAGTAAGAAACTTAAATTTACGAATTTCAAAAACACTTCTTTTTATTCAATAGTAAATATAACAATAGTTATTTGTAAAAAAGTAGCCGCGGCTAAAGTTAAAAATTAATATTAATTTTCTGATTATTTTAAATATTTATGGTTTTAGCGTACTCAGCGTAATCATCATGTTATTTCATAAAAGTAATTTTGATTTTGTTAATGTTGTCAATCAATATTAATTAAAATTGCAACATATAATGGGAAATAAAGAAGGGTTGTTAATCCAATCCAAGATGAAAGAAGCGGCATGCGGCTGTAATTATATTTATTAAATTAAATCACTAATATAAAATTTGTTGTTTTTCTACATCAATACTTTTACAGCTTAGGTTATAAAAGTATTACTTCAGTCTGTTAATTGTCACCAAAAGCCCAGTATTAATGTCAATTCAAAAAAATAATATTTGCGGTTTAAATTTTATGAAAATACTCTATCTGGGTCAGGAAAGCATTGATACAAAAAAAAAATTAATCTAAAAAAGTCAAGTATTAAAAAAGAAGCACAAAATTTTAAGAGGCGTCAAATGACACATTCAATATACAAATGTAGCATTTATGTCATCTATTCATATGTTGCTCTTGATTTACCCATTAGTCCTTTTACCTGCATTGATATTTTCAGATGAACATGTGGGTTATTCTATCTTAGACGTTTATTGCATCTTATTAAGTATACCGTTTGCCTACTTAAACATCCATTGCAAGAACACCATCGACCGCATAATTTTCGCAATGTGGATGATCTACGCAGTAATATTTTCAGCAGCTTTTCAGAGCACTTTAACAACCACTTTAATTGTACCAAAATTCAATCCAAATATAAACTCTATTGCAGAATTACTGAAAACTAACCTCACTCTATATGCTAGTATTTTCGACAAAGCGCTTCTAAAACAAAATCTGGACGAGGAGAATATACGCCTGCTTGATAGAGTTATCGGTGGTGACGTTTGGACCATAGAAGAAATGTTGAACTATCAAGGAAATAATAATGGGTTCTTAGCGAGGAGTGAAGTTGCGCGGCAATTTGTGTCAATGGCTAGGGATCAAGAGACAGGTGCGCCAAGGTACCACATAGTACGCGAGCATCCTGTACCCAGTGCTCAATCTTACCAGCTGATGCGAAACCACCCGTATTATAAATATATACTTTGGATTGTTAATAAGGTATTATATAAAAATAACTTATACAGAATGTCCCACGAAAACTGTGCCACAAGCGAATAACACGGGAAATAAAAATATATTGAAATTCATATTTGTAAATAAGTCTAGAAATTACACTTTTATTATTTAGTTTCCGTTAAAATCAAATTTAAAATATTTATGTTACAATTAAACATTATATTTGTTTGCACTTGTACCAGTTTTATGAATGACTATTGACAGGTAGATTATATCAATTTCGCCAAGTTTTAAACTTAATTTTAGCAATAATGAAATTAGTAAAATGAATTTGAGTTAAAGTTTTAGATAAAAATATAAATATATCATCACGCCTTCTACCTATTACTGGGTGTGGCACTCTGCCGAAGCAGATGTCAGTAAGTGATATATTTTTAGATGCAGGCTTTAATCTCCCATAAGTATTATTTAAAATATTTTCATATAATCTGGGAAGCAAAGAGAACGAAAATCTTATTTCCTGTGATAATTTTACCTCTATTTTAATCTGAAAGATACCCCTGTGGAAAGGATTGTATATCCGGTGCGTAGAATATAAAAAAAAGATACGCTATTATGTTGCGCACACATTGAACCTATACTTAATGTCGGTATATACAACTTGTGGTAACGCGCATTAAATTGTAGACCACGCGAACGAAGTCGCGGGTAATAGCTAATATCAAATAAAAATAGTAGCTGTCGATTTGCATTTTTTTTTATTAATTCCATGGCACTTGTTATTTGATAAACATAAACATTTATTTAACAGATTTTTCCTATTCCTGATAAAAGAAAATTATGAATAAGAATATTTTTAGATGCAGAATTTTTTTCTACAAAATCTTTATGGCTGTTTTGCTGAGAAACAATTAGGGCAATCAATAATTGAATATTTCAAAATTAACAATGAAATCTCTATAGTGTGTCGTCTGACGCACCAACCAGTACATTGCTAAAATTTGCGAAAGTTTCATTCTCATTGTTAGCGATTATATTGTATTTATTTATAAATTCATTTTTGTTTATTTATTGTTGTATAATATGATTATTTTTGGTTCATTAATAAACTTCTTATGTGACGCAACATAGCAGTAATTTATTTTACGTTATACAACCCTTAATGATATAGACATTTTATACAATCGTCGGGCAGTTGGTTTTTGTTTATGAGTGCGGGAGTATCTCGGAGCAAATACAAGTGTACTGTTTAACAGGGTGAGTCCTTTACTTTCTTACGTTTATTTCCGTAGCAATATTTAATATAGTTTTACATTTATGTTGTATTTAAACGAGAATTATGAATGACCAACAAATTACGTATAATGGGATTATGCGAATCCCCACCGTTCCGAGATCATGCGGATCTATATCAAAGTTACGAGATCATGCGGATCTATACCAATATTGCGAGACCATGCGGGTCAACACCGACTGTGATGTGCGTATTCGGAGCATGCACGCGGGCAAATGTACGAACGAATTTGCAATACCGGACAATACTATTATATATTACGTTACGTAAGGGCGTGTAAGTTAGGCTATTCGTGATATGGTATTTGTGAACGATATCTTTAGCCGTATTTAGTTGGGCTTTTTAAAGTAACAAGGTACGTTACTTTTGTTTAATTGGCACACTTTAAGTAACCTGGAACTGTTCTTGAACTAACCCTACTGCCCCAGCTATTTTAGCGGGTTGGTTGATTAATCAACTTGTGTTTCTTGTTATTCGTGGCGGCATCGCGATTTGTAATAGTATAGAGAGGTTAGGAGTTATTTTTATGAAAAACGTAAATAATTTTATAATAATGTTTAAGTTAAAGAACTACGCGTCTAGTTTCACAAAACGCGCAATTTAACACACAAACAAAACTAAGCAGATGTCGCTTCGAACATGAATTAAGATTTTAAATTTACCGCCAGTGTTTACAACTGACACTTATAGTATATTCCGAAAATGAACCACGCTGCGGTTCAATTTTACCACGGTTACGGTTAGAATGACGTCATAACGGAACACTTTCACGATGACAGTTGTCACTTGCCAGATGAGTTTCGAAATGTCAAATTTATTTAACATGGAAAAATGTTTATATTATAAAAATATTGTATACTGCATCACACCTGCTTTAACTTAAATATAGGGATAAAAAAATAACACAAAGAAAAAAGTAAATACGATCTTCAGAACAAATAATAAATTCATCTAATATGAATATATACTGTTAAATAATAAAAATACATTTTGTATCACATGTTTATTTATCAGTCATCATAAAAATATAGTTTTATAAGACAAAAATCCACAAACACTGCAAAAGCCGCCAAACACGTTTCAAACTTGTCAACAACAGCTGTAAAAAATTAAAAAAAAAATATATCATCACGCCTTCTACCCATTACTGGGTGTGGCACTCTGCTGAAGCAGATCTTGGTAAGTGATATATTTTGCGCGTGAAGTGCGGTTACCAGTCGTCAAATCACGGCCCCGAAACATGTTAGTGGTGGAGGAGCCACAGGGATAGCTTTTTCAAATTATGAAAATTTGTCGCCTGTGGGAATCGAACCATGGACCTCAGGATCCACAGGCCGACTTCATACCACTGAGCTAGCCATCCCATAACAACAGCTGTGAAGTAACCAAACTAACCGCCGCTCGAGCACGGTTAGTTTGGTTATTAAAAACTAACCACAATTTTCAAAAACCATGTTCCGTAATAAAACCGGTTACTGAAAAAACTAACCGGTTCATTTTCGGAATACACTATTTGATGCATCATTTATTTGGAAGTAATACGAGTTAGTTCTAGGTCAGTTCAGGGTTGAATTCAAATTTCCCAAACAAATACGGCCTTTGTAATCATATCATAATCGTAGGGTTCACTGAGTGTCGTCGTTTATATTCCATTCGAATTTCAGGTGGAATTTGTCAACCCGGGGCGCGAATCTGCGGTGGTACGGTTGTAATACGTAAGTTAGCATTTACGATTCTAATTAACCTGTGCGGCGAATTACGAATTGTTTCTTTTGCCATGATTTAATGAACGCTAATACCATTAATTAAAGATCAAAAGTGTAAAATATGTTTAGAATTACAAAACTGCATCCAATGAGTCAAAATTTATTGATATAATATGTTCAAATCACGAGATAGACGTAAATTAAAATTACCATCTTTAAGCTGTTTACAGAGTGCCATGAGAAATTAAAGAAAATAATTTTTATTCCTGTATTGGCAAATCTGTCAAATAATTTTTCTCATGTAATTCAAGTTTGATGTTATTCCAATTATTCTCTCTATTTTGTTACGTATCAAAGTTTTCTGTAAAAGCATTTGAACGAAGTTCAAAGGCCCCAGGTTCAAAATCGTGTAATATATCAATTTTTCTTTCTATAATTCAATGGTAAACTTTAAATCCACAGCGTGACTTCTGTTGGTTGAACTGGTCTTAGGTATAAGATATTATATATTTTTAATTAAAAAAAAAAAACTTACGGCATTTGCTTTGGGTTTTCTAAAACATTTGTATTTACGATTATTTTTTATTTTATCAAACAACAAAATGGCGACCGATCAAAAATTTCAAAACAAGGTATTTTGAAAACCACTCCATTTTTACAGAACATTCAGAATAAAATGTATGTAATAGCGACGCAGAGTCCTGTTATCTAACATATTATCTAACCTAAAATAATGGATTGATTGTGTTCGAAATATGAAGAAAAGATTTGTTAATTGTAAATGGACACGCCAATTTTGTTTTATTAAAATTTGTTTGGGCTTTTTATTGTATCATACCCTTTATTTCTGTATTTAACAAAACTGACTAATTTCAAGTTGTGCACGTTTGATACCTTGTCAACCAATGCAATTTGAGATGGTTACGGTTTGATGGGATATATATTACTGAAACAATAACTTAGTCAAAATAGTTTAAAAAAATTCTTTAATTTTATATTTTGTCTGATTTTATTTTAATTTATTACTCTTTCGAGACATTTTGATTTATCAAAATTTATTTCTTGCTTATGAGTGATATCACTCATTTTTGTTTAGGAAATGTTTTGAGTTTTAATTAAAACACTGCTGCGGACCTCTTGCCGTAACTCTTTACAATGTAATTGTCTTTTGGGTTTTTTTTTAAATTTACTTTGAATAAAATAGACTCAAAAAATTTAGAAATATATTTAAAGGTTATGAATTTTAAAATGTTAAACAATTAACTTTATTCCTATGATAGTCCTAACTCGCTGCACTTTTGACATTTATGCCTAATTTCTTGACAACGAAGGTTCTAGTAACTTATATGTCGAAGTTAGAGAATAGTTAGAGAGTTAGGGTGCAAAATGATGTCTCATTTATTCCAGTGACAGAAATGCATTTTTTAAGAGATTATGTCATGATAAACATGAAAAAAGAAAATTAGATTTGGGAACGGGTGACGACTATAGATGGCGTCGGTGTGAATGCGCAGATTTTAAGGGTAGTTGTTGACATATTTTTACAGACTAATTTTCAGTTTAAATTATAGATTTTGGTATAATTAAGTAATAAAAATAGTACAGAAGTTTTGGCCGGTGACGCATGCGCGACAAAACCGGTCAAAGTAAGCAATTTTTATGGTGTCGTGTGACATATTACTACTTGTTCACGACGAATACATGACAAAAAAATTATTGACAGAAATTATTGCTGGTTGCTTGTTGGTGACAGAAGCTCTGAAAGTGGACTGGTCAACAACCACCCTTAAAATCTGCGCATTCACACAGTCGCCATTTATAGTTGCCACCCGTTCTCAAATCTAATTTTCTTTTTTTCATGTTTATCATGACATAATCTATTAAAAAATCCATTTCTGACACTGGAATAAGTGAGACATCATTTTGCAACCTAGCTCGCTAACTAGAATGAGGGGTTCAATTGGTAGAGCTTTTTAATATACATTTGTTACAGTAAATTTTTAACCGAATATTATATTTAATACTATATAAAACTATACCATAAATGATATCTTTAAAACGCTCATTTAAATTTCGCTCTGCCATATTGCAATTACGAAATTGTAATAAGCCAATCACAGAGCTTTGCCTGAAACGTTTGTCGGTGCTTAACTTTACTGAGAAGAAGACGAAGAAGAGATAAGCATTCAGTATTCTAGGATTCTACTGACAACGACACACGTTACGTGAAGTTACGTGTTATTTATCTCTGTCTTATCTGTCTCTCTGTAATCTAATATGCAACTACGTCATATTCGTTTGTTACGAAAGTTTTAATATTTTTATCATGCAAAAAAAATTAGGTTTAATAATTTTATTACGTAGATTAATATATAAAAATTCCAAAAAAGTCTTGAAGGGACTATTGAGTTTTAAATGTCGGTTCATGACAATTAATCTAGTGAATAATGTAGGCCATTTTAGTTATCAACGACAAATCGTGACAATAAATTTAATTCGTCTGATGAGTGTGTATTTCGCTATATGACGCACATAGGGAATGTCCCACTGTCATTCGAACTATCTTGCATTTGTAGATAATAAATATTCGGTGTAGTCATTCGTCATGCTGTTTGCAAAAAAGAATTTAAGTGTGAATATGGTGCTGTCAATTTTGAACTGAATATTTTAATCTGCTAAGTCCGGTAGAGACACTTTCCTGACGTATTATGTATACAATTTTTTTCTAATCCAATAAATTTAATCAATAATTAATCATAAGTAATTTAAAATGTATAAATATGTAGTATGAATCATATTGATTGGGGATTATCAAGTTAATAACAACAGCTTTTGAAAATAAAGTCTAATGAGAAATACTATATAACATAATAAGTTAGGAAAGTAATGTTTTACTTGGCGACGCGGTTATATGGTAAAAATCTACTTTCCGTACTAAAACTGGCCAGGAAAGTAGGCACTTTCTTGTCAGTTTTAGGAAAAATATTTTTGTGTCAGAAGTAATTTTGTTGAATGTAAATAATTGTTGAAATGTTGAAAAATAGCGAGAAAAGTGAGAGTGAGGAGGAGTTTTTATGTACTTTTCGTCAAATCCCTGATTAGTCAGGAAAGAACTTTATCTGGGTCAAGGAAGCAGGCACTTTCTTGCTGGTTTCAGGAAAAATATTATTACATATACTATATAAATTAATGTTTGCAGGTTCACGAGTCCGGTTTATATTTCCGATGGCGTCAGACAAATTTTGGCTGGACACTGACTAATGTATCATATGACAGGCATAGCAACATAGAAGTCACTAAATATGAAGCTCTATCATTGGTGCATTTGCAGTCGGCATTCTGCTTGATGTTTCTTGGAATGGGTTTCGCTCTCGTAGCATTTGTAACTGAAAAAGTTTGGAACAACTGTAAAGCGAAATCAAATTAAAGTTTTACAAATATTGTCCTATCCTCTCTCTAATAGGGGTCTAATACGAGCATTATTTGTCTGTTTGTGTGTGTCAATGATCTCGAAATAGGCACTAATGATTTTGATGAAACTTGGTATTCACGTTTTTTTCGCTTAAGAAAACGATCTAGATAGTTTCATTCTCCGACAAAAATTATTTAGTATGTCACATTGGATAGAAACCTAAGGAGATAATTCTTGAAAAACTAGTTAGTCAATATATAGGGATTTACAGCTAATAGAGTTGTTACCTAGCGTCAAATACATGAAGATTTATATGTCATACTACACTGCTTTTATCTAAATTGTTTAGGCGAAATTTTAGTTCGTTCTCATACGATTTTATTCTTATGTTAATTTTTATTGGTTCATTTTGATGTTATTACTATTATTCTTGTTAAATATTAATAAGCCATCAAATTGCTGTGTACCAATGTCTGCCATATTACACAGGTTTTATCTGAATTGTTTAGGCGAAGTTTTATTTCGTTTTCATGCGATTTTATTCTTATGTTAATTTTTATTGGTTCATTTTGATGTTATTACTATTATTCTTGTTAAATATTAATAAGCCATCAAATTGCTGTGTGCCAATGTGTCACTTGCTTACGTTGAAAATATTTTTACCATAGCATGTGCGATTACTAATTTGTCTACTCCAATTTTAGAAGAGGTTAATTTTTTTTAATAAATTATCTTGTACTATAAAGCATATATTTTGTTTATTTTATTGTTGTAAAATTTTATGTAACATATTATTATAATATTATTGTTTTACATTAAATAAAAATGATTTTGAAAATTTATAATTGTATTGTATTTCAATTATTGCCATACATTATAAAATATGAATGCTGCACGTTCAAGAATGCCATGTTTAATTGAATCTGAGCACAATAGTCTTGCTATCTATTCAGTGTTCGTTGAACTTGGAACAGGAAATAAATAATTACCTAAATGACATATATTTTTATAATTATGTACTTATTAGTCAGATTACCACAAAAAATCCCAACCATGGATTAAATTCTGATACAGCCAGAGCACAATTTAATACATTTAATCCAGCATCATTTTCAAAAATTTTACGAGCTACTCCTTCTTGTTCTAAACCATGCTTAATAAACGTATTGGAAAATGATTTATGGTAGAAAAGCTAATTACATTTATTAGGCCAGTCCTGTTTCCTATACGTATATATTTCATATATTCTGAACCCCGTGAATCTAAATTGTCTTTTAGAAATCCATTTTGATTTTGAACGTTTAGTATCTATTAATAAAGAATGAGGACAATTGAAAAACTTAGTTACATAGAAATATTTTCATCAAACAACAATGAAATTAAGTTTAACTTCAAACTAATGTTATTGAATTTTGTTTTACTTAAACCGTAAATTGTAATGAATTAGGATAAAAAAATATTTCTTGAAAACTTGGATTACATGACATATATTGCATGTAATCAATCAATGAAAATCTCGTTTCATAACCTAAAACGTATATATCAAATTATTATCATTTAATATTCCAACACTTTGCAAATAAAATAAATAAATATAAATATATCATCACGCCTGCTACCCATTACTAAGTGTGGCACTCTGTCGAAGCAGTTTTCGGTAAGTGATATACTTTTACGCGTGAAGTGCGTTTACCAGCCGTCAAATCACGACCCCCAAAGATATTAGTGGTGGGAGAGCCACAGGAGTAGTATTTAATTTTTGAATACTAGCTTAATTCATCAAAATATTCATTTATATCAGGGTTTTTTTTTATTAAGCTTGAAGTTATATAAAAATGAAAAATTGCGTCGTTAACAAATTTAACATAATTTTACAATGAAATTGTAGTTTTTCTTAATACAATACAATACTTTAACTGATTTTTACTAAGTTTTTAGCGCCTAACAACTAATAGGACGCAGCCAGAATAACGTCTTTAGTCGATTACACTTGGAATAAAAAAGCAGATAGATTTTTTCAGGTTTTATCACAAAGCGGTATGTAGTGCGGCAGGGCTGTACCAAACCAAATACGATGCTACGCTTACTACAGTTTCATATTTTACGAATTAAGAAGGTACTTGTAATAAAAAAATCAAATTCTGAACTATTCTCGGACATATATGCGATAATTTTAATTTTCGTTTCAAATTCTAACATCATCTTTGAAATCAAAATATGTACTATTATAAAAATTTATAATTTTTGTACATTACAAATACAAATAGTATTTATTTATTATTAAAAATAACATCAATCAATGGAACGGCAACAAATCACAAACGAGAAGAAAAACTATTTACATAGGCAATACTAGCATATTTCTTGACATTTTATTAACGTATTTTGAATATGATTTGTGAAATATATTTATATGTATATATTATTTTTGTTTATAAATATTTAGTAAATTAATTTGATGGGATGGCTAGCACAGTGGTATGAAGTCGGCCTGTGGATCCTGAGGTCCCTGGTTCGATTCCCACAGGCGACAAATTTTCATAATTTGAAAAAGCTATCCCTGTGGCTCCACCACCACTAACATGTTTGGGGGCCGTGATTTGACGACTGGTAACCGCACTTCACGCGCAAAATATATCACTTACCGAGATCTGCTTTAGCAGAGTGCCACACCCAGTTATGGGTAGAAGGCGTGATGATATATTTATTTATTTATTTATTTAAGACATTGACAGCGATATTTACATCCCTAGTATTTGGACGATACTTCTATACATCGTAGCCGTGATTAGCATAGCCTACATCATATTGCGAAAGCTACGATTCAAAACAACCAACCAGAAGTCACCGAAGAAAACAGAAGACATCGAAGTACAACTTCCAGGGGATTCCTTCTTCTAAGGGTGGAGGAGTTATAGTGCCACATTATGATGACATAGACATCATATTGCATTATTTGCTGACTATTAAATGTCACGTAGTATAGCTTTCCTTAAGAAATAGTTAGTCTAGATTCAGAACTCATATTGTAATGACATAAATAATTGTTCGTAGTAATAAATGAACTTTTTAGAAAGTGACTTGTTGTTAATTGTATGTTAATTGCGCGTGATGTTCGGTTACCAGTCGCTAAATCACGGCTCCCAAAGTTGTTATTGGTGGGAGAGTCACAGGGGTAATTTTTAAATTGGTGAAAATGTTTGTCGGCTATGGGGATCGAACCAAGGTTCTCAGGATCCACAGGCCGACTTGATACCACTGAGCTATCTACCCTATATATATATATATATATATATATATATATATATATATATATATATATATATATATATATAAATTATGAATCCCGAAACGCTGAAGTTTCATTATTTGATACCAGAAACAACGTTATCTCTATCTTAGGAATGTAAGAAAAACACGTAACAAAAATACATAAATAGGAGTAAGAAACGTAATTAGAGTACTACTTGTATCACTTGTCTAAGATAGACCACGTCGGTCTAGCTTACTGTTGTAAACAAATCAACTAAGTTTGAAAATTAAAATCAGTTGTTTGATTTCATTTTTTTATTGAAAATCAAACTCAAAATCAAAATTGGCGCAGTCGGTAGGATAGCCAGCAAGAATCCAGTGAAGTGAATAAAAACCTCGTAAGTCTGTGAAACGCTTGCCGAAAATTTTAAAATTTTCACAAGAGCTATCCGAACATCATCTACATTACTCGAACGACCTAAACAGTGGTCGCACCAGGGTCTAACCACGACCCATCTTTAACCAGCCCATCGTGAAGAAAATCCTTCAATCAACTTCACGGAGCCGCACGACAAGATACAAGACCTCCGCCCACTTGAAGCGTATCAAGATCTCCACTATCATGAAAACAGCTGTCTACTTCGTGACAACCTTGCTGTAAGTTCATTCTAAGATAATAGTATCTCTGCCGGTCATAACAATCGGTCTGTGACTAAATACTGTTATACACAATTACACAAGGGTTTTGTGGAAAGGCTAACGCTGTTAAGAAACAAAACGAGCCCCGACTCAAGGCAAAAACATACAATTATACATTGTAATACTAATATATGTCTTCTGACGAAGAAATAGAAAATTTAAGTAAATTTAATAAAATACCAATTACGCTCAAACCTAGCATATTAGGTAACAGTAGTAAGTTCCAACAATTTATTACAGGGATCAAAGATATCCCTAACACACCCTTAGAACACCCAGTACAAGATTTACAAATTGAATTAAATATGGAAACCGTAACAATTAGCGATATTCAAAATTTCATCGACGCAGTACCCGAGTATAATGGAGAAATCAAATCTCTCCCCAGATTTATAAAAGAAGCCGATAATTTTTATGCGGTAATTAATTCTTTAGAACTAAATCAAATACAGAAAACATATTGCTTTTCTATGTTACAAAAGAAATTTATTCATAAAGCCAAAGATATACTAGATAGCCAAGAATTCACATCTTGGGATGATATAAAACTATATCTCCAAACTAAATTTGAAGATAAAAGTACATACAATACATTATTATTAACAACGATTAAAATCACACAAATAGACAACAATATAAATGACACTCTAAAAAATTTAAAGATCTATATCAAAGAATGACTTCCAAAATTCAACTATTACAATATGAACAATGTGGAAAACAATGTCTAATAATTGAAACTCAAAAAACAGTAGTCTCTCATTTCATCTCATTATTACCTATGAACTTTAGAGCCTCATTTATAAACAAAAATCCGCAGACGCTCGAGGCCTGCGAGCAACTTCTAACAAACGAATATAATTCCATACAACTACACAAATCACCTATGAACAGAACAACACCTCAACACACACAACAAAAATTCCAAAGACACTTTAACCCCCCACCACAGAAATTTCCAACACAAAAAATTCCCTCACGACCATTCAACCCTCAATATTCACGCCCTTCTGGACCACAAGCATTCGCTAGACAAAACTTAAAAAACGGCATAGAAACAAGGGGCGAATTCAAACCAACCCCCATGTCCGGTATGACAAAAACAACCATACCTATGTCCACACAAACCATAAGACAAAATTACGCGTTAGAAACAGAAAACGATGAAGAAATTAATAAAGACGAAATTACGAATAAAGAAGAATTAGGAGACCAGTATGAAAATTTCGAAACAGAATCTTTTTTAGAATACGCCCACGAATCGACAGAAGAAAATACGTAATGTTCTCTAACACAAAAACAATTCCAATCATCATATTTCAAAATTTTAAAATTCTTCTTGACTCAGGCTCAGATATTAATTTAATAACAGAACAAACCGTAAAACAATATAATATGAAAATCTAAGAAGAATTTTTAACTTTTAGAACCGCAACAAATAAAGTAAAATGTAATAAATATGTCGAAATTAGAATATTTAATAAAAAATATAAATTGTTTGTCGTTAACTTCCACTCCGATTGTAACTTACTATTTGGAACAGAAATATTTCACGAAACAAATACTATTATAAATTTTGCAGAAAATATTATACAAATGAGACAAATTAAATTTAATATTCAAACATTAAGTAAACAAAATAAAGAAAGTTACGTACAAATACGCGACGAACACTTACAACTAAACATAATAACTAAACTATATAATATAATAGATCAATACGACTCACTCTTTCCAAGAAAAAATGAAACATTGACATATACAAACAAAACAAAACACAACATAAAATGTATACCTCGGACGACATCCCCATATACACGAAAAATTATCGACTTCCTCAGATCTATGAGAAAGACATTGAAGAACACGTCCAAACTATGTTAGAAACAGGAATTATACAAAAATCAAAGTCACCAATATGGATCGTACCAAAGAAATCAGACGCCTCAAATAAACGAAAAACTAGATTAGTGATCAACTTTCGAAAACTAAACCAAAAAACGAAAGAAGATAAATTCCCTATACCAAACATTGACACACTTTTTGACAAAATAAAAAACCCAAAGTACTTTACTACACACGACTTACATTCAGGGTTTCATCAAATACTTGTTGACAAAAAAGACAGAGAAAAAACCGCTTTCAGCACAACCTCAGGACACTACGAATTTTTGCGTATGCCCTTTGGCTTAATTAATGCCCCCGCGACATTTCAAAGATGTATGAACGAAATACTACAAGACTTAATCGGCAAAATTTGTCTTGTATACCACGACGATATTATAATTTTTGGCAATACCGAATTAGAACACTTAGATAATATTAAAACAGTTTTTGAATATTTAAAAGAAGCTAATCTAAAAATACAATTAGATAAGTCAGAATTTTTTAAAACGGAAGTTGAATATTTAGGTTTCGTAATTTCAAATGAAGGTCTTAAACCAAATATAAAAAAAATAGAAGTAATACAAAACCTTCAGATTCCAAAAACCGTAAAAGAAATAAAATCATATTTAGGCAATCTTTCCTGGTATCGAAGATTTATTCCAAATTTCTCAAAATTAACCAAACCCTTCACAAACTATTTACGAAAAGGATCAATAATAGATATTCATAATAACGAATATAAAGAATGTTTTATACAAGCAAAAAGACTGATCACGAATCCACCAATACTCGCATTCCCCGACTTTAATAAAAATTTTATACTAACCACCGACGCCTCTGACTATGCCATGGGCGCGGTGTTATCTCAAAACCATGACCTACAAGAAAAATCTCTTGCTTACGCATCAAAAACTTTTAATTCCCACGAACAAAACTATGCCACCATAGAAAAAGAATTGAAAGCAATAGTATGGGCTA
The DNA here is from genome assembly GCA_911728475.2 of Pterostichus madidus. Taxonomy (NCBI): domain Eukaryota; kingdom Metazoa; phylum Arthropoda; class Insecta; order Coleoptera; family Carabidae; genus Pterostichus; species Pterostichus madidus. The sequence continues at coordinate 12,115,745 of OU452312.1, forward strand.
TTCAAAATTTCAAACCTTACCTATACGGGAGAAAATTCGTCATACGAATAGACTACAGGCCGCTCGTCTGGCTTTTTAATATGAAAAACGCGAACCAGAAATTAATGCGTTGGAAAATTGAACTCAGTGAATATAATTTTGAAATAGAATATATCTCAGGAAAAACAAATAAAATCGCGGACTTTTTAAGTAGAATCAGAAATAAATTCAAAATTAATCACAAAATAGGCGATGTAACAACAACCCCTGTTTTCGCACATTGTATCTCGAAAGATTACAAATTCGGCAAAGGATTAGCAAAACAAATTGATGACCAATTTAATAGTAAAAGTTTCTGTATAAATAAATTATCAAATAAAATTATAATCCAAAATGAATATAATAAATAAATTTTTCATTTATTTTCAAAAGAATTATACAATGAAGAATGCAATAAAAAATTACTAAAACAATCACTAGTTCAATTACGCGACTGTTTAATAAAAAACGATATATACGAAATTAACATCCCTTACCTATCATGTGATTGCGACAGATTACCAAAAAAAGAACTGAATAAAATCTTAATTTCAATATTCGAGAACACCTGCATACAAATTAATATTTACTCATTACCTGAAAATTTTGCATTAAGCGACGAATTAGAATCGAGAATTGAATTAGAAAAAAATATAGAACAAGACGATGACTCAATAAAGACAATAATTGACACACAAAATGACACTAACACCATACACAGCGCTCAAGAACACCCTGTCAACGGTCTAAAAATTCTGGACAATAGAATAAACGTAGCCGATAACCAAATCATATTTTCTTTCGATTCGAAATATGATGTAAAAATTATACGACTCTTCGGAAATAAAAAACAACGATTAATTGTTACCCTTGAAGAAAATAAAGTAGAAAAACAATTACAAGAATTTATAAAAAATTATGTTATACCAAAAATTAGATATTACTGTATATGTAATGACAAAATCTCTAAATTCTTAAATCAAATTATTCAAAAGGACTTTGAAATAAATAGCATCAATATTATTAAAGTTAATAAAGAAGTAGATGACATAGAACAATTAGATGAACAAAACGAAATAGTATACTCATACCACATAGGAAAGACAAACCACCGCGGAATTATGGAAACGTATAATAAATTAAAAGCAAAATATTACTGGCCCAAAATGATAAATACCATTACTTCATTTATAAATAACTGCCAAATATGCAAAGAATGTAAATACGACAGAAAACCCATACAACTCACCGATAACCTTACCGAAACACCCGAACGACCCTTTGAAATAATTAATATCGACTTACTAACCCTCGACGGACAACATTACTTAACGATATACGACCAGTTCTCAAAATACGCACAAATATACTTAGTTAAGACAAAAGAAAGTAAAGGCATAGTGAAAATTCTAGAAACATTTATTAGAATAAAAATACCCCCTAGAAAATTAATATGTGACCAAGGTTGCGAATTCAACAATATAACCCTGCGAACATTTTGTCATAATAACCAGATCGAGTTACACGTAACATCAGCCCAAAATCCAAAATCAAATGCCATAGAAAGATTTCACTCAACACTAATCGAACATTTAAGAATCAAAACACGAACTGATAATCTGAAACCCTTAAAAGTACTAATAAATGACTGTATCTTCGCATACAATAACTCAATCCAATCAACCACAAACATGACACCAAACGAAATATTTTATGGTAAAGATTACACAAACTTAAGACCAAAAGAAAATACTCAAAACAAATTACAGAATTACGTGGAAAGACGACAAGAAGAAATAGAACAAGTTAAAATTAATATTAACAAAGAAAAACTAAAACGGTATAAAAATCCTTAAGAAGATGATAAAATCGATAAATTAAAAAATCTCACAGAAGCATATATAAAACAAAATCCCCGTTTAATAACTAAATTTAAGAAACCATTATATGTAAAAACAAAAATTAGAAATTACAATGATAAATATAGAACAATATACGCGAAAGATAAAACAAGAGAACGAAAAGCAAAAATTGATATAATTAAAATTTAACTGTTTCAGAATCCCTCTTGGAGTCGCAGATGTTAAAAATATCACTATCCCGGATTCTTGTTACACACTATCGGCGAATGCCACCTAAGAGAAAACGAACAACTACACTATTTTTATAACGACATAAACCCCATATACGATGAATACCTAAAACTAAAACAAATCATCGACAGAGAAATAAAACAACTAACAAATGAGACATTCTTCTTTGAAAGCGATACAAGCTAATACTAGAACAACTCAGTAATAACCAAAAAAACACTACAAACACAAACAAATGAAATAGTACACCAACAACAAACACTCACAGAAAAATTTAATAAAAATCTACAAAGTATAAACCTTAACGAAATCAAATTACAGGAATCGCTTAACGAAATTATAAATACATTAAAAAAGGAAGGAAATTGGAAAACATTTATATACGTAGAGATACAGATTAATAAAATATTAATTTACATCCAACGACTTAAAAATACAGTGGACAATGTTATAAAATCATTAGAATTTTGTTCATTGAATCAATTAGATATCACCATCATAGATCCTAACAGCCTCCTGAATATTACTCAAAACCCGAACATCCTTCAAATGATGGAAACAATACACGTGTCATGCACACTACAGAATAATAAAATACACATTCATTTAGCCGTCCTAAATTACACAAACAATCTATACAAACTGCAACAATTCACACCATACTACGACTCTGTATATAAACAAATATTGGAAGACAATACTATATTATGTTAAAAACAACAATAAAAATATACGTATTTCTAAGTTTATTAATAATAAATATTGTATCTCAAATTATAACCCTATAAATAGCTGTATTAATAATATATTAGATAAGCAAGTATATGATGATTGTTTAAGTAAACAAATAACCTACTCCAATAAACAAATAACAGAAAAAAATTATATTTCTCAAATACCGTTCACAAATAAAATAATAATCTTTTCACAAAACTTACAGAAAGTAGAATTCAACTGTGGAAATAATTATAAATATAAACAATTACAAGGCATCTTCCTTAATGAACAAGATACGTGTGTTATTAAAAACTGGCAATGTCAAAAATATAAACCCCTGTATCAAGAATATATCTTTGATGATTTATAAACTATAGAGATAAAAAAAGTACACCAAATTCGTAAAATAAATGAAATAAAATTAAATACTACACACTTGAAACAAATTGAATCCATTAAAAAAATCAACAATTAACATATACCCATATTTTATGTAATCCTTTTCGTTATGATTATTATTATTATTTTAGTATTATGTAAAAATAGAATATATAGTTGTGTTACAAAATATAAGCAAAGAAATGTTACTATTAATCAGAATAAAGATATAGACATAAATCCTTGTGAATAACGTTATTTCTTGATAGGAAGGAATTATGAATCCCGAAACGCTGAAGTTTCATTATTTGATACCAGAAACAACATTATCTCTATCTTAGCAATGTAAAAAAAAACGTAACAAAAATACATAAATAGGAGTAAGAAACGTAATTAGAGTACTTCTTGTATCACTTGTCTAAGATAGACCACGTCGGTCTAGCTTACTGTTGTAAACAAATAAACTAGGTTTGAAAATTAAAATCAGTTGTTTGATTTCATTTTTTTATTGAAAATCAAACTCAAAATCAAAATTTATATATATATATATATTGTAACGTTTTTCGTCTTTCTAGAAGTGTGTAGAATGTTTAAGGCACAGATATGACTCGCAACTATTTACGTTAAACGAAAATAAAAGTATTTATTTAATAAATGAATATAAAAATAACAGAAACTTATTTAAACTAATTAACACTACAATAAATCTTAAACACTACTAATAAGTATTCAAACACTAATATTATTTATATAACGGTTAGGTTAGGTTAATTAATTAATTAATTAATTAACACTACAATAAATCTTAAACACTACTAATAAGTATTCAAACACTAATAATATTTATATAACGGTTACTAAAACTACTATTTATATTACGTACACTAGATCTGTTATTTATTTCACCACATTTATATTACACGTTCGAAGTCTACTGTCAACTGTCAACTGTCCTCAGCCACTCGATCTCGGCTTATATACTCCCGTCCGTAGAACAGTTCTCGAATATTTCAGAATGTCCTAGAATATCCCGTCAAACCACACGCTCGGACATGCGAGCGAGCTCTATGCACAAGTGAGGTCACTCTGATACGCACTTGTTTCTCGAGAAGGTTTCTGGAATGCTCTCGACTGTCTGGCTTTAAATTCGTTACACTGCCCCCTCCTTAAAGCTGTTTCGTCTCGGAACAGAGGTTGATGGGTTTCGGAGAAGTTATGACGAAATCTGCAAGTCGAACCCTTAATGCATCCTGAGGTCTTAAAAAAGTGGCAATCCACAGTGCGATCTAATTTCGCTCTTCCTTTGGGGTCAAAGCTGCAAACAAGAATTTCAATTCCGGTGCGGTGGAAGAGAACTTCTAACATATTCCTAATTATTCTCCACTCCAACCCATCTAGTCCACAACCCAATTTTGGTACCGCCAGCTTCATAACATCGTTATTTAAAAGATGTTCCCTCAAATCGATCAGTGCCTCCCATAACTTGCGATAGGTGGGCTTCTGAGATGATCGTGCCTTGGTGACTAAATAGTAAAGGTACCGTTTGTGTTCTGAGTTGTCGCGCAATTTTAGTGTTCTTCCAACAGATGGACGCTGATTGGCTAGGTCTTGTAGCCGTCCAAATTTCTTTTTAAATACTGTAGCAATTCCTCGAGACATGTTTAAGTCTTCCGCCACACAGTGGGCTATGGAATACTCCAAAGGCACCAAGAACAAATCTCGATGTTCTTCTTTTGTCACGCCGTACCGTGAAGTCTCCAAATGTTAATTCATGTTCATGCTCTTGAACGCAACGAACATTTGCTGCACAAACATCACTAACATCATTGTTGTTTCCAGAAAAAGGGGCCAGTCGATTAAAATGGACTACTCGCGGCATCCCAGTCGGTATTTTCCTAATTCGGTAGATAACGTCATTTATCCGCTTCATCACTTCGTAGGGTCCCTCCCAGCATGTTTGTAACTTCGGCGATAGACCACGACGCTTCTGTGGGTTATCGACTCTCCAGTTCCATATCCTCCCTTTTCTGCCCTGATGTCATAATGATCTTTCATTCTGTCGCTTGAAGTTTGGATGTTTGAACGAACTTGTTCGTGAATGTCGTTCATTCTTCTCCGTAAATCGGTGACGTAATCTTCCCCAGCTAGATCTTCTCCAGGTTTACATCCAAATTTCAAATCGCACGGTAACCGCAATTCACGTCCGAATACGATATTCGTGGGTGTCTGTCCTGTTGTTTCATGCACAGATGAACGATATGCTATCAAAAACATATGCAGATGACGATCCCAGTCTCTTTGGTGGTTAGAGATAACTTTCGACAGATATCTGTTGATCGTTCTATTCATTCGCTCAACCATGCCGTCCGACTGCGGATGTAATGCAGTCGTTCTTGTCTTACGAATGTCTAATATTTTGCAGATATCTTGGAACAAAAACGACTCGAAGTTTCTTCCCTGATCGGAGTGTATTTCGCGCGGTACTCCAAATCGGCAAATGCATTCCTTCACCATTACCTCAGCGACGGTGATTGCTTCTTGGTTGGGCAGGGGGTAAGCTTCAACCCACTTGCTGAAGTAGTCCATGACGACTACTATATACTTGTTGCCATCATCAGTTTCGGGAAATGGTCCAGCCACGTCGATTGCAATGCGTTCAAATGGGCTTCCTACGTTGTACTGACGCATTGGGGCTCTACGTTTCCTATTTGGCCCATTACTTGCAGCGCAAACTACGCATTTCTTGCACCACTCTTTAACATCTTCCTTACAATTTAGCCAGTAAAATCGTTCCCGCAACTTCTCAGCAGTCTTGTTGACTCCAAGGTGTCCTCCAGCAGATCCGTCGTGGATCTCTTTCAACACTTCAGGTAGCCTGTTCTTAGGTATTAGTAACTGAGTTCTCTGCTCTGTACCCTCCGCATTCTCCAAAACATGTTTTAGGTGACCCTCTTCAATTATTAAAGAGTCCCATTGCGCCCAGTACGATTTCACTTTTTGGGAGTATGGTGCAACATCTTGCCAAATCGGTTTATCCCCGTTTTTCTTCCAATTTATTACAATCTTCAGATCCGGATCATTTTCCTGATGTTTCTGCAATTCTTCCGGTTGCTATTTATCATCGACTACCGTTGTTCTTAACGCAGCAGCTTGCTTCTCTTCTACTCGGCAACAATGCTTGCATTCTTCGGAACATGGTCTCCTGGACAACGCGTCAGCGTTACGGTGGCTAGTTCCCGCCCGATGTTCAATGGTAAAATCATATTCCTGCAACCTGGCTACCTGACCTTCTGGATTTTTGAATTGTAATAGCCATTACAAGGCAGCATGATCGGTTCTTATCGGGAATCTTCTGCCATATAAATATTTGTAAAAATGCTCAGTGGGACTTCACAATTGCAAATAGTTCTCTCCTGGTGACGCAATAGTTCCTTTCCGGTTTCGACAGTGTCTTACTGAAGTACGCAATAACTTTTTCACGACCACCTTGTACTTGAGAGAGGACGCCGCCAATCCCAACATTGCTGGCATCGGTATCCAAAATGAATTTGCCTTCCGGAAGTGGATAACTTAAGATTGGCGCGGTTGTCAGAGAATCCTTCAATTTTTCAAATGCTGTTTGACAGTCGTTTTCCCAAACAAATCTTCTACCTTCTTCAAAAGCCGTGTCAGTGGTTTAGCAATGTTGGCAAATCCTTGCACGTAACGCCGATAGTAAGTGCATAAACCAAGGAAACTTCTCAATTCATGCTTGTCCTTTGGTACTGGCCAGTCCCTTACAGCTTTTATTTTGTCCTCATCCACTGCAATTCCCTTACCAGAAACCACATGTCCGAGATAATGCACTTTCTTCTGGAACAAATGACACTTCTTCGGGTTGAGCTTGAGATTTGCCTGTTTCAATCTTTGAAAAACTTCTTCCAAATTCTTCATATGATCCTCGAATGTTTTTCCAACCACAATAATATCATCGAGGTACACCAAACAGGTTTTCCATGGCAGCCCAGCTAACACGGCTTCCATAAGTCGTTCAAATGTTGCAGGAGCATTGCACAGTCCAAATGGCATAACTGTGAATTATCAAAGTCCTGTTCCGATGGTAAAAGCTGTCTTTTCACGGTCTTTCGGGTCCAAGTCAACTTGCCAGTATCCGCTTTTTAGGTCCAACGTAGAAAATATTTTTGACCCAGCCAACGTGTCCAGTGTATCGTCTATTCGGGGAAGTGGATAACTATCCTTTTTCGTCACGTTGTTAAGTTGACGGTAATCTACACAGAATCGGGTGGATCCATCCTTCTTCTTCACTAATACCACTGGTGAAGCCCATGGACTACTTGAAGGTTCAATCACGTCTTCTTTCTTCATTTCTTCAATTATCCTTTCAGCTTCATCTCGCTTTGCCAGTGGTAATCGTCTTGGTCCTTGGCGGATGGGTCTTGCATCTCCAGTGTAGATTTTATGCCGGACAACGTTCGTTCGGCCCTTGGATTTCTTGTCATATTCGAAGACATCTTGATACTTATGAATTAAATTCTTCGCTTTGATTTTCTCGTCAGATGTCAGTCCGTGAAAAGATGTTGATATTTGACTGAGCAGTGTATCCGGAATCGTGCTAGTTGGAGTTTTCTGAGTTACCATTGTTCTAATGATCGAAGATACGGATGAACATTCCCCTACTATAGTGCCTTGTTTAATTTTAACCGGATACTTATTTATGTTCATCATTCGAACTGGTATTATCTTGTTGGCATCCTTCTTCTTCACTAATACCACTGGTGAAGCCCATGGACTACTTGAAGGTTCAATCACGTCTTCTTTCTTCATTTCTTCAATTATCCTTTCAGCTTCATCTCGCTTTGCCAGTGGTAATCGTCTTGCTCCTTGGCGGATGGGTCTTGCATCTCCAGTGTAGATTTTATGCCGGACAACGTTCGTTCGGCCCTTGGATTTCTTGTCATATTCGAAGACATCTTGATACTTATGAATTAAATTCTTCGCTTTGATTTTCTCGTCAGATGTCAGTCCGTGAAAAGATGTTGATATTTGACTGAGCAGTGTATCCGGAATCGTGCTAGTTGGAGTTTTCTGAGTTATCATTGTTCTAATGATCGAAGATACGGATGAACATTCCCCTACTATAGTGCCTTGTTTAATTTTAACCGGATACTTATTTATGTTCATCATTCGAACTGGTATTATCTTGTTGGCCTTTACCAGTGATTTTCCAACTATCACTCCACGACCAGTTTCTTCATCATTATTTCGGGGTTCCAACATGGTAACATTTCCTGCACAAAATTTTCCGTCAAGTCATGCTTCTACAATTGTCTCACTTCGCTCCGGAAGTACTACATCTTCTGTTACCAAAGCACGTGCAACTTCGTCGTCTCGTGGATGTAGTACGAGTTCTTCATCATTAACCACTATTACGCCGTGCTTGAGGTCCATTTTAAAACCATATTTTTCCATGACGTCCATTCCAAGAATAAAGTCATCTTCGATTTCAGCTACCAACACACGATGTTTGAGGGAGGTGTTCCCGATATTGATGGTCATATCTAACTCTCCTGACGATGTAGCTAGTTCTCCAGTTGCTGTACGTAATCGCCACTTCGTCGGATATAATTGTGTTGGTGCAAACTTCTTAGTCAAGTCGGATCTTATTATTGTTTTTGTCGTACCCGTATCCAGCAACATTTTGAGCGGCCTTCCGTCAACAAGACCATCCACGAAAATGCTGTTGACTTGATGATGAAGAGAGGCGACATGTCCGATGGAATATGATGTTACCAGATTAGAGGTCGACGACTGTCCTCTCCTATCAACCCGACTTGGTTTTTGTGACTCAGCTTCTGTTTTCTTTTTCAGAAATTTTCCACAAAACCTTCGCGGATGTCCTAGTTCCCCGCAGTTCCAACAACGCATTTTCTTCTTGCCTCCAAGTATTTCCGTAGCGATTCGTCGTAACTTCTCTTCTATATCTTCATTTTCTTCGGTCTTAAAGTCGCTGTTTATTGATCTTACTTTAGATTGGCTACGCGAAGCTAGTTTTGCAGCCTCTTGTTCTAAAGCAAGAGACAGTGCATCGGTTAATGTTTTTGGTCGTGCCAATCTTAATGCTTGCTGAATTTCGCCATCTCGGATCCCATAAATAAATGTTTGGATAGCTAAGCACTCTAATACGCTGTCCGGGGCTGTAGGATGTGCGAGGCGAACCAAGTGAGCAACGTCAGCTTCAAATTCTTGGAGAGTTTCATTCGACCTCTGATATCGATTTCTTAATTGCGTTTGATACACTTGTTCTAGGTGCGCATTTCCATATCGCATATCTAAATGCTTAACCAGCTGGTCGTAGTCTTCTTGTTCTTCTTGCTTCAGTATCTGCAAGATATCGACGGCATTTCCACGCAACGGTACTGTCGATGAAATTGCTTTCTCTCTCGGTGACCATCCGTTAGCTTTTGCAGCAGCTTCAAATTGCCTCAAATGATTCGGCCATGATGTTTTTCCATCAAATTCCGGTGTTTTTATACGAATTGTTAATGCAGTCTCACCTTTTGCTATTTTCCTGTCACTTGCTGCTTCTGTTTCAGCCACACCAGGACATAAACTCGATGCTGCAGTTGCAGTGAGGAATTTATTTTCTAACTGTTCTATTTTCTTTTCATATTCGTTTTTCAATTCATTTAAATTCTCTTCTAAAATTCTAGAACGTTCTTCAGAATTTCTGGAATTTTCTTCTAACTTTTGTTCCAATTCTTCTTTTAAAATTCCAGAATTTTCTTCGGATGTTCTAGAATATTCTTCTAACTTCTGCTCCAAAGTTCTAGAATTTTCTGCCAAATCTTCTTTTAGAATTCTGGAACTTTCTTCTAATTGATGTTGCACGGATCCGGTTAATTCTTCTTTTAGAGTTCTAGAACTTTCTGTTAATTTTTCTTTTAGAGTTCTAGAATTTTCTGTTAATTCTTCTTTTAGAGTTCTATAATTTTCTGTTAATTCTTCTTTTAAAGTTCTAGAACTTTCTTCTAACTGCTTTTGCAAAGTTCTGAAATTTTCTTCTAATTTCTCCAACATTTTACGATTGTTATTCGAACCAATTTCAAATATAAACTCTTCAGGATCCTGGTTAGCCGCCTCTAAGGCCTCTCGTAGACGCTGCTGTAACGTTGCTTTTAATCCCGATGAGTCCAAATCTCGCTCCTCTAACTCCCTCTTTAGATCCACAACTTTCAACTCACTTAGTTTTAAACCGAACGACGCCATTTTATTTATTTTTACTACACACTTCACTATTTAATAACCCCACACCTGACACCAATTGTAACGTTTTTCGTCTTTCTAGAAGTGTGTAGAATGTTTAAGTCACAGAAATGACTCGCAACTATTTACGTTAAACGAAAATAAAAGTATTTATTTAATAAATGAATATAAAAATAACAGAAACTTATTTAAACTAATTAACACTACAATAAATCTTAAACACTACTAATAAGTATTCAAACACTAATATTATTTATATAACTGTCAACTGTCAACTGTCCTCAGCCACTCGACCTCGGCTTATATACTCCCGTCCGTAGAACAGTTCTCGAATATTCCAGAATGTCCTAGAATATCCCGTAAAACCACACGCTCGGACATGCGAGCGAGCTCTATGCACAAGTGATTGTAAGTAACATTATTTCCAACGCAAACATCAAACTTGGATTCATCACTTCAAACTACAGTATGCCATTGTCGATTAGTCCAGTTCTTATATTTTGACCGGTTACGCTTTTGTAAATATTTTAGTAAAAGCTTTTCTTTCTCCTAATGACAAATAGAGCATAGTAACATTAGTTGTTAAATGAAGTAAGATTAAAATAAATACCTTATAAAATTTGAAACCTAGTTTTTTCATTTCTATTCTTGTTGTCGACACATGTGGTTGTTTACTTATCATTTCTCGCCATAAAGTTGCAATATCTCGAGCATTTGCTCAACGATTTACTTTCAAAATTCTTCTTAAACCTCGTAGATCAGCACGGGAAATGACTGAAGAACGGCCATTTTTCAAACTTTCAGATATTCTACCAATATTTTTTTATATAGGTAAGTTTTTAATATTTTGTACCATAGACGCAATAGAATGAGAAATAGATATTTTTTTGCAGAAATACCATTTTTATGACAATCTCTCCTCAAAGCTTTACCACGAGCCATTTTATTTGAAAAAAAAAATAATAGCGGCAAACGGCAATGACAGTTTTGTATAGATTTTTTTTATTTGTGTTTTGTTTGCCATTTGAGTTTTGTTGTAACAACAGTATAATTTAAAACACTCAAATAAATCCCTTCTAAAACATATATTTTATGTTGGCCGAACTTTTATGAATCTGTTGCCATAATACTTATTTGATGATAGTTTTGTAAACGTTTGTATTATTTAAAATATCTTTTCAGTAATAGACAACTAAAGATTCATAGAATAACGTAGATATAGTTTTGTTGTAAGATTTTTTAATATATTTTTACATTTCTGTAAAGCATAAAGTTTGAAATTTATACCGGCCGAACTATTATGAAGTTGGGCTCGTATATATATATATATATATATATATATATATATATATATATATATATATATATATATATATATATATATAGGTACTCTGACGAACGTTTTTCTAAAGTTTGAGAAAGAATTAATTTTCCCAACTTGGCCAAAAACAATTCTGCAGCTGGTCCAAGCGAACCAAAGGTTTCAACACCAAAAGGGATGAAATGGTACATATCTTGAAGTGCAGAGTATTTTCTGATCTTCCTTTCCTCTGCTTGGAAAGCTGCATAACCACTTCGCTGACTCGTGCCAGAAATATATGAATTGGCCATTGTATCCACACAAGTTACATCCCAAACCAAAGTTTTCCCAGATGCCCATGGGATGAGAGACATCCCATCTGGATGTTTTCCATCATCCTTTGCTAAACCAGGGGGTTCTAAAATGGAAGGAACTGCAGGTGAACTTAATGCCCTATGAATTGTAGAATTAAGGGATGCATGACGACTTAAACGACCTTTGCTTTGTGTACAAGAAAGCCCATGATAACCTAAGCTATCCACTTCGGCACCACAATGACAATGATGCGACTCGCAGATTGGCGCGCCAAGACGTAAACCAATTGAAATTCTTAGTGTATTGACATCTAATAGATTGCCAAGTGAAGTAATTGGAAAAGCGTGTATCCAAGAGCCAGCAATCTGGGAAGACGCAGCGAGTAAGCGAGCCCTGATTGTATTATTTTGTGTGGAAAGTAGGCTATTTAGTACATTTTTGCAAATAGGTTCATCCCAATGATGTTGAGAATTGCGACATATACCAGTCAGAGGATCAGAATTAGACAACTGGCGCCAAGAAAGAATACCAGCATTGACGATTTCATCCAAGTTAAAATCGAGCAACACTGTAGTGATCAGATGTTCGACTGAATGAACAGAAGCCGAATAGGCTGGGAGAGCTAGTTCAACAGTCTTTCTGATACCAAGCCCGCCAAAACGAACTGGAAGTGATGCTTGGGAATAAGTATCACCTTGTATGCGAATATTAGTAATCTCCTCCAACGCCATAATAATCATGGAATCCAAACTTCTCAGGTAATTTAAAAACTGCCATACGGGCGAACAGCGTAATATATATAAGAGTTTAGGAATGCAAATACAGTTTTTTTAAAAGAAAAAAAGCATGATGAGGTTCTAGAATGTGTAGTCGAGACGTAAGCAATTCAATTTGTTTACGTTTCATGTCCAAAGCAATAGGAACAGCATTAGAGGTCACAGGTGCACCAAGCAACATTAGTTGGTCAACTTTGGCAACAGTGATAGAATCAGCAACAACCTTTACAGTCTCAATAGCAACCGCACGAGTAGATTGATTGCCACCAAAAACATAAAGCTCACATTTTGCTAAATTTAGTTCCAAACCAATTTCTTTGCCCCGCTTAATAATTGACGCTAGATCAGATGCTACAACATCTGGCTGTCCAGCAAGAGTGCCATCATCCAAATACCAAAGATTGAGCTTACTCGAAAGGTGGTCAACAAGTGGTTTAATGACCAAGCAAAATAATAATGGGCCGAGGGGATCACCTTGTTGGACACCGGAAGCAGACTTTAATAACGTATCCCCAAAAAACAGATGACTCTCTTGACGATAAAGCTGCTCAATAAAGCTACCATACTGTGGAAGATACAATTTTACAGCATCCAAGAGCTTGTCCCGTCGAATAGAATTGAAAGCATTGCGAAAGTCCAGTTTTAAAAGTACAGAACATTCATTGGTATGATTGGAGACAAATGATCGAACTGTATGAATCAAAGCTTCAGCACCACCACGAGTACCATAACCAAGCTACACAGGACGAAGTAAATCACCCATTTCCACCATAACACGACGACTCACAATTTTACCAGCCAACCGGCGTTAAGAACAACCCACAGCAATTGGACGCAAACCACCATCATTTTTTGTGAGAACGATTAAAGATGCACCGTAGAGTATTGGACAAATTTCGGTTGGTACAAGGCCATTCAGCATACTAGTTACTAAATTTGCCAAGTCTAATGCTAGAGACTTTGATCTTTCGTTGTTGGATACAAGCAAATCCTTAAGATGTTGAGGGTATAAACCATCGATACCACCAGAAGAACCATTTGGAAATGAAGAAACGGCAGCATAAATTTCCTTTGGTTCCACAACTGTAAAGCTCCCAGCGCATGGTAAGATACCCGGAAAGTTCATATTGTGAAAAGCTGATGGATGTTTTAAAATCATGGCATCTATTATATCTGGGGTTGGTTGTGCAACCCTGTCATCAGATGACAAGAGTCTGATTGCACCAGTGATTGACCCTTCCTGAAGTTTTCCCTCGATCGCTTTTTTTAAAAGATCACGTCCACCAAAAGTAGTACCTATGGGAACAGGCTGATGAATTTGTGTTACAGACTGCTGTGTAGAACGGTTAATATTGGACTTTATTACTGCAGTCAGAGACAATTTCCTGCTCTCCTTAGTTGCGGGCAATGAAAATGTATCAACACCAAAGCTAAGTAGGGTTCTCCATAATTCAGTGTCATTCTTAGTGAAACACTGTTTTATACATTTAGACAGAGCATCTGCCGCTAACGCGCGAGCGGATTTGGGGACACGCTTCGTAATTTTTAAAGATCTGCGTCGTGCTTGTAATTGTTCATGAAAAGAATGCACGACAGAATTTTCAACAACGTCAATAGGTGATATAGAAGGGGTGCATTTAGCCCTTCTTTGATGGATTGCAATGCCACGTTCACCATTGTATAGTTTCTGGCAATTCGGACAGGGGACAAATGACATACCTTTGACGTACAAATGACAGAAACAATATTTTTTCTATAACTCGTTTTATATTGCAATTAAATCAATTTATTTTAAATTCCAGAATTCTTGAAGCTGCCTCAAGCAGAAAACCATATAAACAAACATTTTTCTAAAATGCAAACTTTAAAATATTATTTTTATTTAACGAACACGTACTGACGTTAAAAACTTGTTTATCATTTATATATGGTTTATATATATTCTTGAGGAATTAGACAATAATAATTTATGTGAGGAAAACAATAATATTTTATAAATTCTAAGATAGTTTAATTGCAGTTAATTTTATTTATTAAAAAAATATATTCGCTGTTTTACGCCGAATTATTTTTCTATTTTAATAAAATTTTGATTTGATTTATTTTCGACTATTTGATTATTACCATAATTTATCGCCGATTCCAAGTGTCAGTCCGTTGCACAAGCTTTCTCCGTCTGAGTGCATGGATGTGGTGTCGGTTTCGTTCTACTTGCAGTGACTGGTTATCATTATTTTTATCGTCTTCGTTATTCATTACTTCTCACGTGTCGGGTAATTCATAAATGTTTATTTTAATAAGAGAATTTTGAAATACGCACATAACCGTATTGTAAGAAAAGTATGGAGAATAAATCGGCTATATTATTCAATTTTGAAATAATTTATCAATTTCATCATTTTCCTTAATTTTTTTTTTAATTTCGGGGAATTTGTAATTTCTCATGTAAATGGGAATGTCATTGGTTGTTTTAATTTTATATTTTATTTTAGAGGTAAATATAAGATTTTAATTTTTCGATATGGTTAAATTTTTATATTGATTTAAAATTTTAGAAATTTAATTTAATTCTGCCGAGTTCAAATATTCATGTCTAATGTTTAATTTCGTTTTTATTTCTATGTTATATAATAATTTAGACTGGTCTTTCAAATAACTAATCTATGTTTATTATTTAATATTTTAATTTCTCTTTTATTTAAGTTAATTTGAGCTTGTAATAATTTTAGAACATTAAAACCGAGTAGAATATGAAATGATTTATGGAAATTATATAAGTAATATTTAATAATTTTACCCTTATATTTTATGAAGGTATATTCGAAACCTTCAGATTCTCCATTTATCGTCTGAATTTTGAATTGTTCTTTAAATATATTAATTGTTTTATTATTTTTATAAAAAAATTTTTTGTTAATAAGAAGTATAAATAAATTTTGTAGTTTAATGTAAGATGATTTTGATAACATATTATTAGCCAGGGATTAAAATCTAAGTGCTGGCCTATGGGAAAATTTTCATCGTGAGTCAACTCATTTCATTCATAAAAATTTTCAGTTTCGACTGTTTCTAATTGTTCTTGTAATACTGCGACTTGATTTTCGGATTCAGTAGCGTTCTCATTACTTTCAATATTATTTAGTTCTTTAGAAATAAAGGTTAGTTTTCCATATGAATTAAAATTATTTCGATTTTTTTTATGTTTTAAATGTACGTATGGAAATTGACATCGATGTAGGTTGAGGTTGTTGTCTGCGTTGTAGTCTTATTGAAACTTGGATGATGGACCGGGTTAGTAATATTGGTACGGCACTGGTTCAGGTTATGGGAATTTTGTCATTGGAGATTCATTTTATCTGACTTGAATGTTAGTCACATTTGTGTAACACTGATCTGTGTTAGCGTTTATTTTATAATGTTGAAAATCGTTCGTTATTAATATATTAATTCCATCTAGTGTAGAAAGATTTCTTGTGGTCAATTGTAATTTAAACGGTTCTTTACAATTTCTAATAAAACACTGAATAGCGAATTTATGTCCAAAAGTTTCAAAATCTGGCACTGATTCAGCATTATACTGATTTTCAATATTATTAATATATGAGAGAAATAACTCATTATATTTTTTGAGGAAATCAAACATTATTTCTCTAGTTTGTTGCAACTGATACAATTCGATCATTAACGTTCAAATCTTTCCATTTTTAACATTAGGACATGTAGTTAAAAATTCACTAGCTTTGCCAGTAATTTTATTTTTTATCGTAATTAATGTTAAAGCTTTAGTTATTTCTAATTTATAATACCTAAAATTTCATCGGTGGCTTTTATAAAATCTGTAAAAATAAATGACATAATAAATTAAGAAATTATTTTGAGAGATTAAACGTCAAATATTTGTTTAATTTTGTTTCAATTCCACGCGTATCGATAATTTTGAGGCTATTTTCGTTATTTTCAGATCTAGTTTGTGCTGCTCAAAGCATGTAAAATGAATTTTGTTTATTGGTTTAGATGCAAAATTTTATGCCCTATAACGAAGCAGCTTTGCTTAAAATAATTAGGGAAACAAGAAATTACGAAATTGCGATTTTACAGCGCAGGAGGATTGTAGAGAAGAGGGTAGCGGTGCCGGGGTGTAGGGTGGTTAGTGTAGTTATCGGCGCGATGTTGATCTATTATATGATAATTAGGTGGTTGTTGGCGTGTTTTTCTTATTTGTATATTATGTTAATTATGCCTATTATATATTTGCGATGTATGTGTTAATAGTTTGTTGTTTTGGTGTGTAAAATATTAAATGAGGGTGAATTTTTGAAGACGTGAAAGTATGTTGGGCCAGATGTAACACCTGTTTATTTTAAATCTTAGAGTATGTTCATTGAAATTAGTTTTTGAATATAAATTAATTGTTTTAAGAGTACTTGTTCCTTTAAAATACAGGATGTTGCATACGTGTGAAATCTGGCTGAATGTTCATTTGAAATATTTTTTGAGTTTTTAAAATGCGTGTCCAGCGGCTGCCGGGCTGTTTAATTTGTACGTGATTTTCTGCCGAATTGTTTGAAAGCGTTTTATGTGTACGTGGTTTTCTGGTGGTTCGTATATGATTTTGGTAATATTCGTCATTATACGTTTTGTACCTCTACCTCTCAAATCTATACTGAAAACTTATTCCATCAGCATTTCTAAAAATCACTTTTCTTTCTTCACACACTTTTTGAAAAGCGCTCGTTACATATTTTTTGTACGGTTGTGTTGAAACTATTTTACAAAGGGACCCCTTTCCAGATTTTATGAAATTATTTAATATAAATTGCGGTACTTGGGTTGTTTTTCCAGTTTGAGGTTCTCCATGTATAACAATCACTTGATTTTTCTCAATGAGATCAAGAATGTCTTCCCGTTTTTTGTAAACAGGTACCGATGATTTTTGTTCAAGATCAAGATTTCTTTCTACTTTGCTTTCATACTCAGTTTGTAATGATTTGTCTAAGTTTGTATCACGGAGGAGGCAGCATTTGTTGTATTTTATCTCTAATCTATTTTCATTTATTGGAACTTTGACTTCATTCACGGATTGTGTTTTCAGTTAATGAAGAAGACTTTAATATTTTCTTAATTTTTTTATGATTTTTGACATTTGTGTATATTTTTCAGGCTGCAAAATGAATTTTTATAATTTATGCACTAGGGCGTTAGGTAGATGACAATGCACAGAGAGTGACGGTATTCTGCTCGACGTCATTATTATCTAGTAATGTCCGTTGTGCATACAAGATTTTATTTTTCACTAAGATATGTAGAATTAGTTTTAATTTATAATAATTATGATTATAAAAGTACGTATAAGAGAAATATGCAACTGTGGTGTTGTTGCATTAATCATAATGTCCCACTCATTATTAAGTTGTTAATTGTATCATAGCAATAAACAAATAATGTTGAAGTGATTTTTTTTTTGGCAATATTCGCTTCGTATCCCAATTCGACACAGCCACGCTATTAGACTAGTTTTAAACAAATTATATATTATTAATTCTGCGTAGCGTTTATTAGTTTTATACAATGTTTTTACAATTTTATAAGTACCATTCTCAAATATATATATATATATATATATATATATATATATATATATAAATATAAATATATCATCACGCCTTCTACCCATTATTGGGCATGGCACTCTGCCGAAGCAGATCTCGGTAAGTGATATATTTTGCGCGTGAAGTGCAGTTACCAGTCGTCAAATCAGGGCCCCCAAATATGTTAGTGATGGAGGAGCCACAGGGGTAGCTTTTGAAATTATGAATATATAAATATATAATTTAAAAAATGTGATCTTAAATCAAATTAAGAACAAAAACAATATATATTTGCAAAATTTCTGTGTAAACTGGATTCAAAATTTAATACAGACAACGCCATCTAAAAGTAGCCCTGCAAATAAATACTAGTCTTGAAGAACACTATCATCGCTTGTACAGTCTGGGTCAAAAATAAGTCAATATAAATGCTATTTTATTTCAAGTATAACAAACAAAATATGAAATAAAAAATTACATTTATTATTAATTAGTGACATAAAATATTTATATCAGTTAGCCTTGGTTACATAACAAGCTAATGACGTCTTGAAAATTGCTCCCATTAAATCTGTGTTTTTGGTGGTAAATATTATCAATTTTTATTTGAATTTGTATTCATTGTGTGGAAAAAGTGTTATTTCTTTGATTTCAATAATTTGTTTCGCTGAAATGTAAGTTTTCCTGTCTTTTTCCCTTTATTTCTTCTCATTTTGACAGTTAAATTTTCTGTTAGATTGTCTATTAGTTTATCAACACTCTTCATAGAAACCAGCTTCTTTTCTTGGTTACGCCAAACAAGCTGCGTTTTTTTCGTTCTTTTTACCTTTTTTAACAGGTATCTTTTAATTGTGGGGCTTCGGCCCCGTTAATTATTTTGTTCTGTTTAATTTTGTGATTTATTTATAATATAATTTAAGTTTCTAGTCTTCTAATTGTATATATAGTGTAATTTTCTTTTCAGGTAATTTTTATTTCAGATTTTAGTGTTTTAATTTGTATTGTTTATTTATTGTTTTCCACAGGTACATCTTATTGAGGGCTTCGGCCCTCAATATTTAAAAAAATATGTCTCCAATTGATGATTTTAATAGTAAAAAACGTAAAACTGATTTTTCATTTAATCCAGTTATTACAAGTGAGGATAATGAATCCAAATTTTATGTCATAAAGCGTAATAACGGTGATTATCAAAAACAAACCCTTTTTTAATTTCAAAATTAATAAAAAATTTAGTAGGAGATGTTAAATGTATTTAAAAAAAATCGTGATGGTTTGTTAGTTGAAATTTTAAATAGCAAACAGGCTTCTAAGTTTAAAAATATTACGAAATTTGGAGAATATGATGTAACTGTGTTTGCTCACCAAACTTTAAATGTATGCAAAGGGATTATTGATTGTCGTGATTTATTAAATGTTTCTGTAGAAGAAATTAAAGATGAACTAAAGGACCAAGGTGTTATTGGCGCTCGTCGAATTACTTCAAAAAAGAATGGTTTAATTGAAAATACTCCTTGCATTGTTTTAACTTTGTCAAGGAATAATATACCTTCTTATATTTATGCTGCTATGTATCGATTACCTGTTCGGTTGTATATACCCAATCCATTAAGATGCTTCAATTGTCAAAAATTTGGTCATTCGTCCTTAAAATGCACTGAGAATAAAGTTTGTGTTTGTGGAAATGTCCCACATGAGGGTGTGGAATGTTCAAATATTAAATGTGTGAACTGCAGTGGCGATCATTTTTCTTCTTCGAAAATATGCCCAAAATATAAGTTTCATTATGCTATATTGAAATATAAAGCTCAAAATAAATACAGCTTTCCGGAAACCCGATAATATGTTTTAAAAAATAATCCTGGTTTTGCAACTTCATTATCTTCCTCTCATTCTTATGCTACAATAACCACTAAATCAATAACACCTGCCATTAATACAGCTGAAATTTGCTCCATTATTTTACCTGAATTAAAAAAAATTGTTCAAGAACTTATTACACCTGTTATTAATATTTTACCAAAACAAGTAATTTCTGAACCCACAATGAAAATTGCCTCGTCTAATTTGAATCCAAATGAAGCAGTTAAATCTGCAAAAAATGTATCTGTTGTTCACACAGGTAACAAATATCTCTGATAAAAATAACACCATTTCAGATTCAAATGATGAATCTGAATCAAATAGTTTTATCTTTGTTGAAGGTAGTGATGTTTGTAAAACGGAGAGAAAATCTAAAAGGGGTTGGATTAAGGGCAGGAGTAGAAATCTCTATTCTAAATCCTGCAATTCCTAACTAATCTTTTTCGCTTCTTCTTAATGTTGCTACAATGGAATTGTAATGGTATTGTCAATCACCTTCCTGAACTTCAACTTTTTGTTAGCTGAACTTAACAATAACTGTATTTGTATTCAAGAAACTCACTTAAAACCTCATGAAACATTTTCTTTAAAAGGATTTAATATTATCCGTCATGATGTAATCCCTGATAATCGGACACACGCTGGTGTTGCAATTTTTGTTAATAACTGTACACCTTATATTCCATGTGTTCTTTAAACTCATCTTCAGGCAGTTGCAGTGCAATTGTTTCTGCATAGAAAGATAACAATTTGTAACATCTATTTACCCTCATTTAATTGGAATGTTCATGATCTCGAATATATTATTAATCAGCTTGAGCCACCTTTTCTTCTTGTTGGTGATTTTAATACTCACAATCTTTTGTGGGGTTCAGCTCAAACAGATACACGAGGACGTATTGTTGAAAATCTGTTGGATAATAATGATGTAGTTCTTCTGAATACAGGAGAAGCTACTTATTTAAATCTACGTTCTAACTCTTTCTCTGCCATTGATTTATCCATATGTTCTCCTTCTCTTGCTGCGCATTTATCTTGGAAAGTACTTGACGATGCACATTTCAGTGACCATTTTCCTATATTAATCTCTACATCTTTTTCTTATGTTGAGCCTTCTTTTCTTCAAAGATGGCGCTTTGATCAGGCTAACTGGGAAAATTTTTCAAAAGAAATTTCGGTTCCACTTATTTCAAATGATATTAATAAATCACTTTCTGATATTAATATTTCTATTTTAACATCAGCAAAAGATAATATCCCTTTGTCTTTATCTAAATTTAACAAGAAAAAAGTTCCATGGTGGAATTTAGATGTGGCTAGGGCTATTACTAATAAAAAACGGGCTTTTAAACAATATCGGCAATATCCAACAATTGATAATCAAATTTTATTTAAAAAGGCTCATGCTCAGGCGCATCGTCTTATTGTAGAAGCAAAAACCTTGTCTTGGAGGAATTATGTTTCATTTATTTCATAAGATCGTCCATCAAATGAATTGTGGAATAAAATTAAATATATGCATGGATATAAAAAAATCATCTTTTGTCAATGTTCTTATCATTGATAATTCTTTGAATACTAATAGAGAGGATATTGTTGAATGCCTAGCTACTCATTTTGAGTCTGTCAGTAGTACTGACAATTATTCTTTACGCTTCCTTAATATTAAAAATTTTTCCGAAATCCCCCTTGACTTTTCATCTGATGGTGGTGAACTTTATAATCGTTCATTTTCAATGAATGAATTAAATTTCGTTTTAAGTAAAACTAAAAATACTTCTGTTGGACCTGATCAAATATCATATCTTATGCTAAAGCATTTACCATTTGAAATGAAATGCCATATACTTGATTATTTTAATTCCCTTTGGCATTCTGGTGATTACCCAGATGCTTGGCGTGAAGCCATTATAGTTCCGATTCCTAAACCAAATATAGATGCGACTCAACCTACGAATTACAGGCCTATCTCTTTAACTTCGCATTTATCAAAATTATACGAGCGCATGATAAATTATAGACTTGTTTGGTTTTTAGAATATCATCGTCTTCTAGATCCTTTTCAATGTGGTTCTAGAAAATCTCATTCCACCACTGATCTTCATGTTCATCTTACTAATGCTATTCACTGTAGTTTCCTTGCTCGACAGCATTTAGTTGCTGTTTTCTTTGATTTAGAAAAAGCTTTTGATATGACTTGGCGATATGGCATTTTAAAACAACTACATGATTGGGGTCTTCGTGGGAATCTTCCCAATTTTCTTACTTCTTTCTTTCAAAATCGTACTTTTAGAGTACGTGTTGGTGATGTTTATTCTTCTTCTCACCCTTTAGAAAATGGAGTTCCTCAAGGTTCTACCATTAGTGTTGTTTTATTTATGATTGCTATTAATAGCATTATTTTAAATCTTCCTCCAGCCGTACATCATTGTCTTTATGTTGATGATTTGGTTATTTTCACTTCTGCTTCTAGCATTCATGAATGTGAGTTCCGTATTCAAAATGCTATTAATTCTGTTTCTGATTTAGCAACTACTAGGGGTTTTAGATTTTCTGTAGAGAAAACTAAATGCATTGATTTCTGTCGTTTGCGTACACCACATAATAATCCTTCTCTTTTATTATATGGTACTCCTATTCAGTATACAAACAGAATAAAATGTTTGGGTCTAATCCTTGATCCTTACTTAACTTGGAAATATCACATTTTAAATCTTGCTGCAGACTGTCGCAAAGTCATTAATGCAATTAAATGCTTAGCTAGCACAAAATGGGGAGCTGATCGTGATTGCCTTCTTCGTCTTTATGTTTCGTTAGTTATGTCAAAACTTGACTATGGCTCTGTAGTACTTAGTACAGCAAATCAGACTCACCTTAACCGTTTGGATGCTGTACATAATGCTGGTATTCGTTTGGCAACAGATGCATTTCGTACAAGTCCTGTCAACAGTTTATACTGTAAATCTGGTTTACCTGCACTTTCTATACGAAGAACTCGACAGTATATGAAATATACTGCTCGAATGAAGTCAAAACCTTGGTATTTCTTATTTAATATTCTTTTTCAAGATAATCATAGTGCTGATCTGTTTTATAATAGTACTTCACTTCACTTTGTCCATTGGTTGTAAAACTTATACTTCAATTTGATGAGGTTGCCCCAGGGAATGGAAGATGTTTTGCCGCAGGTTATATCAGAAACGCCAAGTTGGTGTCTCCCTGATATTAACACAGATTTCAGATTAACCCAGTTTAAGAAAGATATCACCCCTCATTCTCTTTATGTCCAGGAGTTTTACTGTTTGATGGACAAGTACCCTAACTCTATTTTTATTTATACCGATGGATCAAAAACAAATGTTGGAACTGGATGTTCTTTCATCTTTAGTGATGAAAAATTTATTTTCTCTTTATCCTCAACTTGTTCTGTTTTTAGTGCAGAATTGTATGCAATCCTATTTCCTGTACAACATTGTTTATTAAAAGTTGAGCTTAAGAAGAACTTTGTTTTGTGTTCTGACTCTCTTGGTGCTTTTTTGAGCATAACAAATTGTTTTACTTTTGATCCTCTTGTACAAATAATACATAAAGTTATTTTCTATCTATATGAACAAAATATTCATATAACTTTTATGTGGGTACCTGGATATGTAGGTATAATTAAAAATCAATTGGCTGATGAAGCAGCACGTGAGGGAGCTAATCGGGAGTATACTATTCGTTTTGCTGTTAGACCTGATGATATGCTAATAAATATAACAAAGTATTGCCATTCTTTATGGCAATTAAATTGGAATACTTGTACAGATAAACTCCATCAAATTAAAAACACAGTGGATAAGTGGTGTAATCCAATTTTAATGAAGCGGAGAGATCAAGTCGCTGTTACAAGGTTACGCATAGGTCATATTAAAGCAACACATTTATATTTATTATTACGACAACCTGTACCTATGTGTGACGTATGTAATGTTAGAATGTCTGTTTACCACATTATTGTAAATTGTTTGAAATATCGCCAGGAAAGCAAAATTGTCACCTTGCTGATAATTTATCTATTATTCTTTCGAATGACAGTGACATGCTCAAAAAACTTTTAAAATTTATAAACAACTCAGGTTTAATTACTCAAATTGTATAAGTGTATTATTTTCTATATTTTTCTTCTATTTTTATTATCTGCAACAAATAAATTGTGTTTGATTAAAAATTTTGATTTGAATAAAGTAAATTGATAAAACCAAATTTTTTCAGTGGTGGTAATGACCATAGAAGTTGATCAACCTTAAATTTATATTAAAAAAAATATATATTTATATCAATATTCAGAAATGTATTAGTAGAATGTTTTTTGCAGTTTACCACTAAAAGATTTTTAATTCTGAATGTACAAGTCAAAATATTCGATATGAACATAAATGGATCCATATGGAATTAATGCTATTTTCTGTTGCCATGCTCTAATTTATTTATTTGTCCAATTTATTTATAAAATAAAAATACATTTTACTTACTTCAACATTTTCTGGTTGTATAATTGACACTGGTTTAGTTTCCACTTCTTTAGTCTTTTTATCAGACTTACCTGCCTTTTTTGATTTTTGTTCTACATTCATATTTAATTATTTTTGCAAAATTAAAAATTTGACAATATGAACAAAGAGCTCAATACACCCAACTGTCAACAGTTTTAGATTTCGCTAGTCTATAAACTTGTTGGGACATCCCTCTCTTCATTCTAAACTAGTATGTAGTAAAAAAAATTAACAAAATAAACATTACCAATAGTGATATGAAATAGATATCTTATCATAAAATCAATTCAAAACGATATAAATATATTTTAAACAAACAATAAGTAAATACAAAATATTTTGCATATTATTAATCTTTATCATCCTCATATTCAATATCACCGATATCTTCCGAAGTAATCAATTCTATTATCGCTCTGAAAATAATTTAATTAATAACAGAAAATATTAATGAATACAATAACAATACCTCAAAACAGATACTTCAATGCTGTCTTCCATCCAATTGACAATACCAGGATGAGATATTTTATACTGCAACAAATTGTCTAATTGTTTTCTTAGTTGCTTAATTAGTAAAGCAGTGTCCCTTTTACATTTGAAACGTAATACATTCGACAAAGAAATGATTGTATTTTCGTTTATATCTTCTATCTTTATTTCGTCTCCAAAAAATATGAGTGATAATGGATGAACCATTGTCGTGTCATGAAGAAATATTCCACTTGATTTTAGTTTTATGTGGTAAACTAATATTGGAGATTCGAAGACTTCTTCATGACTATTTCCTGACCCTAGATGTAGTTTTACGCTTTCATTTTCGGTTGTTTTAATTGTTTTACGATTACGAGCTACTTTTCTAAAATGTAAATAATTTTGATAGTAACAGTTTTAGAAGAATGTTGTTAGAAACGTATGTGTCAGTCGAGATGGTTTGGGCATGTGCAACGAATGTCGAATGAAAGAATGATGAAATTGAGGGTGAGTGAATGTGTGAATGATCTATGATCCCTAGGAATAAATATGGATAGATGTAGATATGACTTGAATGTTTGTTACATGCACGAGTATGCAGACAAGGAAATAGAAATGTTGGGCGAAGATTAATTATAGAATGAATCTAATTGAGAGTGCGCGATTGTTTTGTATGTTTTAAATATGATTTAGCGATTTCTATTATTTTTGTTATGTAATAGCCGATAGATTTTCCCCTATTCATTTTAGAAAAAAAATTAAATACACAAGATATTCAGAATTAAATACTGCATTAAATGTTTCTCTTTTAAAATATTGACAGTTTTCATGTATCCATGGATACACTTTTACTTCACCGCTCGGTGAGTGGTAAAAACTTATTTTCTAAAACCGGCAAGAAAGTACCCACTTTCCTGACCAATTTTAGTATAGAACGTAGGTTTTTCAATAATAGTCAAGTAAAATACGTGTCCAAGGCTACAATAAAAATAACAGTCTGGTAAAATACAAAACAGTCTGGTAAAGATTTTACCTGACTGTTATTTTTATTGTAACCTTGAATATGTAGTCCGCTATCCGTAAAATTCATATAAAAAAATTAAACATTTTGAATTCTTTATGAATAAAGTAAACGGTTTCAGAAAAAATAGTATTGTAACGTTTTTCGTCTTTCTGGAAGTGTGTAGAATGTTTAATGCACAGAAATGACTCACAACTATTTATGTTAAACGAAAATAAAAGTATTTATTTAATGAATGAATATAAAAATACAGAAACTTACTTAAAACTAATTAACACTACAATAAATCTTAAACACTACTAATAAGTATTCAAACACTAATATTATTTATATAACCGTCACTAAAACTAATATTTATATTACGTACACTAGAGCTGTTATTTATTTCACCACATTTATATTACGCGTTCGAAGTCTACTGTCAACTGAACTCAGCCACTCAACCTCGGCTTATATACTCCCGTCCGTAGAACAGTTCTCGAATCTTTCAGGACGTTCTAGAATATCCCGTCAAACCACACGCTAAGACACGCGAGCGAGCACTATGCATTTGTGAGGTCACGCTGCTACGCACTTGTTCTCGAGAAGGTTTCTGGAATGTTCTCGACTTGTCTGGCTTTAAATTCGTTACACTGCCCCCTCCTTAAAGCTGTTCCATCTCGGAACTGAAGTTGATGGGTTTCGGAGAAGTTATGACGAAATCTGCAAGTCGAACCCTTAATGCATCCTGAGGTCTTAAAGAAGTGGCAATCCACAATGCGGTCTAATTTCGCTCTTCCTTTGGGGTCAAAGCTGCAGACAAGAATTTCAATTCCGGTGCGGTGGAAGAGAACTTCTAACATATTCCTAATTATTCTCCACTCCAACCCATCTAGTCCACAACCCAATTTCGGTACCGCCAGCTTCATAACATCGTTATTTAAAAGATGTTCCCTCAAATCTATCAGTGCCTCCCATAAGGTGCGATAGGTGGGCTTCTGAGATGATCGTGCCTTGGTGATTAAATAGTAAAGGTATCGTTTGTGTTCTGAGTTGTCGCGCAGTTTTAGTGTTCTTCCAACAGATGGACGCTGATTGGCTAGGTCTTATAGCCGTCCAAACTTCTTTTTAAATACTGTAGCAATTCCTCGAGACATGTTTAAGTCTTCCGACACACAGTGGGCTATGGAATACTCCAAAGGCACCAAGAACAAATCTCGATGTTCTTCTTTTGTCACGCCGTATCGTGCTTTGTGACCGGTGGAATATTTCTTCATGAAGTCACCAAATGTTAATTCCTGTTCATGCTCTTGAACGCAGCGAACTTTTGCTGCACAAACATCACTAACCTCATGGTTGTTTCCAGAAAAAGGGGCCAGTCGATTAAAATGGACTACTCGCGGCTTCCCAGTCGGTATTTTCCTAATTCGGTAGATAACGTCATTTATCCGCTTCATCACTTCATAGGGTCCCTCCCAGCATGTTTGTAACTTCGGCGATAGACCACGACGCTTCTGTGGGTTATATAACCATACCGACTCTCCAGTTCCATATCCTCCCTTTTCTGCCCTGATGTCATAATGATCTTTCATTTTGTCACTTGAAGTTTGGATGGTTGAACGAACTTGTTCGTAAATGTCGTTCATTCTTCTTCGTACATCGGTGACGTAATCTTCCCCAGCTAGATCTTCTCCAGGTTTACATCCAAATTTCAAATCGCACGGTAACCGCAACTCACGTCCGAATACGATACTTGCGGGTGTCTGTCCTGTTGTTTCATGCACAGATGAACGATATGCCATCAGAAACATATGCAGATGACGATCCCAATCCCTTTGGTGGTTAGAGACAACTTTAGACAGATATCTGTTGATCGTTCTATTCATTCGCTCAACCATGCCGTCCGACTGCGGATGTAATGCAATCGTTCTTGTCTTACGAATGTCTAATATTTTGCAGATATTTTGGAACAAAAACGACTCGAAGTTTTTTCCCTGATCGGAGTGTATTTCGCGCGGTACTCCAAATCGGCATATGCATTCCTTCACCAATACCTCAGCGACGGTGATTGCTTCTTGGTTGGGCAGGGGGTACGCTTCAACCCACTTGCTGAAGTAGTCCATGACGACTACTATATACTTGTTGCCATCATCAGTCTCGGGAAATGGTCCAGCCACGTCGATTGCAATGCGTTCAAATGGGCTTCCTACGTTGTACTGACGCATTGGGGCTCTACGTTTCCTATTTGGCCCATTACTTGCAGCGCAAACTACGCATTTCTTGCACCACTCTTTAACATCTTCCTTACAATTTAGCCAGTAAAATCGTTCCCGCAATTTCTCAGCAGTCTTGTTGACTCCAAGGTGTCCTCCAGCAGATCCGTCGTGGATCTCTTTCAACACTTCAGGTACCCTGTTCTTAGGTATTAGTAACTGAGTTCTCTGCTCTGTACCCTCCGCATTCTCCAAAACACGTTTTAGGAGACCCTCTTCAATTATTAAAGAGTCCCATTGCGCCCAGTACGATTTCACTTTTTGGGAGTATGGTGCAACATCTTGCCAAATCGGTTTATCCCCGTTTTCCTTCCAATTTATTACAATCTTCAGATCCGGATCATTTTCCTGATCTTTCTGCAATTCTTCCGGTTGCCATTTGTCATCGACTACCGTTGTTCTTAACGCAGCAGCTTGCTTCTCTTCTACTCGGTAACAATGCTTGCATTCTTCGGAACATGGTCTCCTGGACAACGCGTCAGCGTTACGATGGCTAGTTCCCGCCCGATGTTCAATGTTAAAATCATATTCCTGCAACCTTTCGATCCAACTGGCTACCTGACCTTCTGGATTTTTGAATTGTAATAGCCATTTCAAGGCAGCATGATCGGTTCTTATCAGTAATCTTCTGCCATATAAATATTTGTAAAAATGCTCCTGGTGACGCAATAGTTCCTTTCCGGTTTCGACAATGTCTTACTGAAGTAGGCAATAACTTTTTCACGACCACCTTGTATTTGAGAGAGGACGCCGCCAATCCCAACATTGCTGGCATCGGTATCCAAAATGAATTTGCCTTCCGGAAGTAGATAACTTAAGATTGGCGCGGTTGTCAGAGAATCCTTCAATTTTTCAAATGCTGTTTGACAATCGTTTTCCCAAACAAATCTTCTACCTTCTTCAGTGAGCCGTGTCAGTGGTTTAGCAATGTTGGCAAATCCTTGCACGTATCGTCGATAGTAAGTGCATAAACCAAGGAAACTTTTCAATTCATACTTGTCCTTTGGTACTGGCCAGTCCCTTACAGCTTTTATTTTGTCCTCATCCACTGCAATTCCCTTACCAGAAACCACATGCCCGAGATAATGCACTTTCTTCTGGAACAGATGACACTTCTTCGGGCTGAGCTTGAGATTTGCCTGTTTCAATCTTTGGAAAACTTCTTCCAAATTCTTCATGTGATGCTCGAATGTTTTTCCAACCACAATAATATCATCGAGGTACACCAAACAGGTTTTCCATGACAGCCCAGCTAACACGGTTTCCATAAGTCGTTCAAATGTTGCAGGAGCATTGCAAAGTCCAAATGGCATAACTTCATCTATTGGACAAAGATCTCCTGTTATATTAATATTTGTACAATTATTAAAATAATTTGAAATCTTTTTTGAATAAATTGTATTACATATTCAAATCAGTTTTAAATAAGCTCTTTTTGTGATTAGTTTTTTTACAATCGCGAGTAAAAAATCAGTAGGTTCATCCCGTTCTTGAATTTCGTCTATTATTAAATATGCTATTTCATTGAAAAATAAACTGTTTGCAATTTGTTTCAATAGTATTCCACTTGTACAATATTTTATTGATCCTGATTTTCGCGTCTTCAAACTGAAACATAATATTATTATTTAATATTTTGAAGAAAAAAAATGTGTTTTAAGTTTCTAAATTATTTTAGAGAAAATGTTTCAAATATAAATACATTTTTGAGTAAAATAATTTGAAACGTCGTACAATCAAATATTTGGAAAATTCTCTACCTCTCAAATCTAAACTGAAAACTTATTCCATCAGCATTTCCAAAAATCGCTTTTCTTTCTTCACACACTTTTTGAAAAGCGCTCGTTACATATTTTTTGTACGGTTGTGTTGAAATTATTTTACAAAGGGACCCCTTTCCAGATTTTATGAAATTATTTAATATAAATTGCGGTACATGGGTTGTTTTTCCAGTTTGAGGTTCTCCATGAATAACAATAACTTGATTTTTCTCAATGAGATCAAGAATTTCTTCCCGTTTTTTGAAAACAGGTAACGATGATTTTCGTTCAAGATCAAGATTTCTTTCTACTTTGCTTTCATACTCAGTTTGTAATGATTTGTCTAAGTTTGTATCACGGAGGAGGCAGCATTTGTTGTATTTTATCTCTAATCTATTTTCATTTATTGGAACTTTGACTTCATTCACGGATTGTGTTTTCAGTTGAATTAATGAAGAAGACTTGAATATTTTCTTAATTTTTTTATGATTTTTAACATTTGTGTATATTTTTTCAGGCTGCAAAATGAATTTTAATAATTTATACACTAGGGCGTTAGGTAGATGACAATGCACAGAGAAAGACGGTATTCTGCTCGATGTCATTATTATCTAGTAATGTCCGTTGTGCATACAAGATTTTATTTTTCACTAAGATATGTAGAATTAGTTTTAATTTATAATAATTATGATTATAAAAGTACGTATAACAGAACTATGCAACTGTGGTGTAGTTGCATGAATCATAATGTCCCACTCGTTATTAAGTTGTTAATCGTATCAAAGCAATAAACAAATAATGTTGAAGTGATTTTTTTTGGCAATATTCGCTTCGTATCCCAATTCGACACAGCCACGCTATTAGACTAGTTTTAAACAAATTATATATGATTAATTCTGCGTAGCGTGTATTAGTTTTATACAATGTTTTTACAATTTTATAAGTACCGTTCTCAAATATATATATATATATATATATATATATATATATATATATATATATATATATATATATATATATATATATATAATATATCATCACGCCTTCTACCCATTACTGGGCATGGCACTCTGCCGAAGCAGATCTCGGTAAGTGATAGCTTTTGAAATTATGAAAATATATATATATATAATTTAAAAATGTGATCTTAAATCAAATTAAGCACAAAAACAATATATATTTGCAAAATTTCTGTGTAAACTGGATTCAAAATTTAATACAGACAACGCCATCTAAAAGTAGCCCTGCAAATAGTCATCATTGCAATTATCACCTAGATAATCACAATTAATAATTACAGCTCAAACTATGAATTAATGACCACACAAGATTGCTATCCTTGATACTTACTGTCAGGTAGTTTGAACAGTTCGTTTTAGGTTACATTTTCCAAATCAACTAATTTTGTTAGAAATATAAAATATTGTCATAATCACAATATTACAAGCCCTAGGGCAAGAACGGAAGGAACGTCGATTTGTTTGATTACAACAATAGCTGTTTTCTTTTGGTAAACGATCCAATCCGATCGGATTGAATAAATCCGATTACATGACGTCACAAGTGATTGAATTCGTGATTCAAAAGAACTAAACACTAGCCGTACTAGTTCTTCTTCTTCCAGAAGCGACCAAAAGAACGCGAGTATCATAGACATTCGTTTTATCGATTCTTTGAAATTTTCACCACGATCGAAAACACAATAACAATTATAAATGAAAAAAATTAAATACTACAGTAAAATATTAAAAATTGTAACAAAATTAGTTGATTTGGAAAATGTAATCTAAAATGAACTGTTCAAATTTCAATAAAAGTAACACTACTGTCTATTATAGTAATTACTTGGCTTTACACTATTAAGTAAACATATAAAATTGTTTTTAAACATATATTTTCTATATATTAAATATATAAACAGTATAAAATTGTAAAAGTATGCACTCGCGACACAATCTTCAAATTACGCTTCACTTGATAAATCACACACTTTGTCACGTATAAAATGATGCACAGAATAGAAACTTGTCATTTTTCGAATTATATGCACATATACTTGTTAAAAATATATTCTATCTATAGAGTCTAAATTGTACATTTAATACTGATGTGAGAGTCACTCGTTTGACAGTTACGGAGCACATTTTAAATCGTGACGTCACACGCCCGTGGTCTATACGGTTTGTCTTTCAAGTCTTCACGTTCGATACGTTTAAGCCATTCCTTGCGAACTGCATCAGTCTTTGACAGGGTAAACAAACCATCTCCAGACACTGGTTCACAACCAGGAACAATGCACCCATAATCTAAAAGAAAATTCAATTAAATATAATAAATGACCTTTAAATTGTAAATAATTGTTATATATAATTGCGGAGCACGATTCCTTAAAAATACTTTATAAAATGCATAAAGATGTTTATAGTAAATTTTATTTTATTTAAATACTGTAATTTTGTAAATAATTGAAAATTTTCTGTCGCCGAAACTAAATGGTTTAATTGAATGCATTTTCTTCAGATGTAACTGAAAAAGAATAAATTACTTTACAAATATTAAAATAATAATTTATTACATACTAGTTTTCATGATATATTTTCTGTAGTTTCGGTAGTCTCACGTTTTTTTCTTTTGTATTCAACCGTTGATCTAGTGTAAATAACTTGATATCTTTTTCTACATTCATGTACTTCGGTTTTTGTTGTGGTCATGTTGGTACGATTATCTATTTGAACAGACGAAGAATTTTTGCTTGTTATCAAATTTTCCTTATATTCGACGGTGGAATTCCTAGATGTTGTTTCTTCTTGATCCAAATTATTTGTAGACATTCTAAATAAGTTAGATAACAAAAATTATTTTTCCTACAACTGTGCGATTTCTTTGTTATTACGTAACTATAATTGCCTTGGTTACGTATGGAAAGTAGATGAATGCAGACCAAGTGCGTTTCCGAAAGCAAAGAAACACTAGTGCGGAAAGTGCTTCATTACGTAACTGTCAAAAGAATATTGTTGTGACAGCGATTTAAATTTCGCGCCTAGCGCGGAATTCATATTTTGACCACAGACGCTTATGGAAGAAGAAGATACGGTGAACCAGCGCTAGTAAATATGCAGTAGTATATTTTGACGTTTATAAACGTAACCTAAATTTGCAGTATATCTAATCTGTAGACAATTAATAAAAAGAACCGAACAAAGTAAAATATATCGATAAATTGTTTTATTTAAAGAGTAAGTGAAATACTTCATATTTATTGTTTGTGTATATTATTAATACAGTTGTTACAGTTGCTTATATTGACATAATGTAAAGTGGAAACTTTTGTGTCTAAAGAAACATTGATTTCTTCCGTACCTGTTCATATTATTACCAGTAATATTATTGGTAACAATTTCGGAAGCTTCAGAAGTACCAGCAGCAGGTTTATTGTCATTGTCGAAACTAGATCCAACATAGTATGATCCGGAGCTTCAATTATCTTTGGAGGTGTTAATGATAAAGAAGAATCACTCACTGTACTATTCCAATCAAGATGAATTTGAAGAAATTATTTTGACGTTAGTGAAAAATTTTTAAATAACGTAGAACAATGTGCAAGCAATCAACAAACAAACCATAGCAACGCCGT
Organism: Pterostichus madidus; assembly: GCA_911728475.2. Lineage (NCBI taxonomy): Eukaryota > Metazoa > Arthropoda > Insecta > Coleoptera > Carabidae > Pterostichus > Pterostichus madidus. The sequence continues at coordinate 12,149,732 of OU452312.1, forward strand.
AAAACATCGTTCTCATGTAATACGATATCATTAAAATTTTATAAATTTTATAAATTTTAATAATATTTTAGTGATTTACTAAATCGCACAGTTGTAGGAAAAATGTTGTTTATAACACGTGCCGAAAAAGGTTACATGCTCGTGCAGATTTCCGCACTCGGCAAGCCTCGTGCGTTAAATTCTGCACTTGCACGTAACGAGCCTTTTTCGGCACTTGTTATAAAAATAACTATTATAACCTTGAAAATAATATTTCAGAAATAAAATACAAATGTACAACTTATTATCCCCATAAAAGCTAAATATTATTATTTATGTTGTCATAACGACAGGACAAAAGAAAAATAAATTTTTAGTCATCGATTCTTTGCACATACTTCTTGATTACCAGAGATAATCATAATGTTATTCTAGGTATTAAATTTATTAATCCTTTATAAATATTTTTCGTCTAAGCCGCGTTCTTTTGGTCGCTTCTGGAAGAAGAAGATGTGAGAAGTAACGTTCTTTTGTAATAGGATGCGGACACTCACGTGACTTTGTGACGTAAGAACAGCTCAAAGACTATAAATGTACTAACAGCTGTTCCGGGAAAAATCACTGCGCCACCTACAAAATGAATTATTTTGTAGGTGGTGCAGTGATTTTTCCCGGAACAGCTGTTCTTACGTCACAAAAACGTCAAAGTGTCACGTGAGTGCCCGCATCCTATTCTTTTTCGGGAATCTTCTCAAGGTCTCGCACACAGCTGGAAGTAATTTTCAGTAGAAATATTTGGCGCGAAATTAGGACGGATCTTAAAAAAACCCTACATGATACATACAAATATGGAGCCAGTCGTACAAATATGTTGTGATAGTGCCGGGATGCCTATTAAAGTTGGAGAAAACAATTATTTAACGTATAATACTAAGGGTAAGTTAAACGATCCTGAATATGTTTGTAATCATTATTTTTATTGTATTTTTTTCTTTTTTTAGAAAACATTTATGGAGAAATTGATATAAACAATTTATGCTCTGAGACTCCACTTAGTAAGTGGTATTCATCTAATTTCGCTTTTTTAACTTATTCAGACACTAAAATATATATTTATTCCAAATAGGTCATTCTAGTTAAGATGTGCAAAAGGATATCTTATCGTCTTGTTCGAGTACAAATAAACATTGGGAAAGTAAAGCAACGCTTTTATTTATTAATCTATGCAAAGATAGAAAACAGGACCTAACAAATAAAAAACTGAAGAAGAAAGATATTTTTAAAGATATATCTTTAAAAGTGAATGAATATGGTTACTGTTATACTGCAGTACAATGTGAAAGTAAAATGAAGACCCTTATTAGTAAATATAAAGAAATAAGCGACCATAATTCGAAATCAGGAAATGATTCAAAATCTTGGGAATTCTTTGATCAAATGGCAGATTATTTAGGAGATTTCCCAAATATCCATCCACAGACAAGTTGTTGCAACATGAAACCATCAGTGTTAGTGCCAACAAACAGATTAATTTCATTAAAAAGAAAATATGCAGATAAAACACCAGAGTGAAACTGGCAGCGGCAGCTAGTAGCGACAATAGAGATACACCCAGTTGTGAACAAACCTTACGACAGGCATAACCAAGACCAACTGAATAACTGTGAACTACTTTTAATTAAAAAACATAACTATTATTGTCTTATAACAGATTAAATGTGTATATTCTCAAATAATAAATCAAATACTATTTTACTATGAAGATAAATATGTTATATTTAAAAAAAAATACATTCACCCGCGTCATCAATTTCCTAACCCATAACCAACACTTCAGCAAATTATTCATTATTTCTAATCCTAAATATTCATGTGCATCAACGATTTTTTTTACACAGGTACCTTATATCCCTGCGAACATCCCTGTATAGCAGTGAAGGCTGATACTGCCGTCTGAAGGGCTGTACAGAATTTTAATTGTGTCTCATAACTGACAATACGGAAAAAAAATAAAAACAACCCTTATATGTACCTTATATCCCTGCGAACATCCCTGTATAGCAGTGAAGGCTGATACTGCCGTCTGAAGGGCTGTACAGAATTTTAATTGTGTCTCATAACTGACAATACGGAAAAAAAATAAAAACAACCCTTATATGGTCTTATGCATCAACAATTCTTTTTTACACAGGTACCCTATAACCCTGCGAACATCCCTGTGTAGCAATGATGGTTGATAGTGCCGTCTGAAGGGCTGTACAAATGTTTAATTGTGTATTATATCTTTCAATACGGAAAAAAATAAAAACAACCCTTATATGTTCTTGTGCATCAACAATTCTTTTTTACACAGTTACCCTATAACCCTGCGAACATCCCTGTGTAGCAATGATGGTTGATAGTGCCGTCTGAAGGGCTGTACAAATTTTTAATTGTGTATCATATCTTTCAATACGGAAAAAAAATAAAAACAACCCTTATATGTTCTTGTGCATCAACAATTCTTTTTTACACAGGTACCCTATAACCCTGCGAACATCCCTGTGTAGCAATGATGGTTGATAGTACCGTCTGAAGGGCTGTACAAATTTTTAATTGTTTATCATATCTTTCAATACGGAAAAAAACTAAAAACAACCCTTATATGTTCTTGTGCATCAACAATTATTTTTTACACAGGTACCCTATAACCCTGCAAACATCCCTGTATAGCAGTGATGGTTGATAGTGCCGTCTGAAGGGCTGTACAAATTTTTAATTGTGTATCATATCTTTCAATACGGACAAAAAAAATTAAAACAACCCTTATATGTTCTTGTGCATCAACAATTCTTTTTTTACACAGGTACCCTATAACCCTGCGAACATCCCTGTGTAGCAGTGATGGTTGATAGTGCCGTCCGAAGGGCTGTACAAATTTTTAATTGTGTATCATATTTTCAATACGGAAATCAAATAAAAACAACCCTTATATGTTCTTGTGCATCAACAATTCTTTTTTACACAGGTACCCTATAACCCTGCGAACATCCCTGTGTAGCAGTGATGGTTGATAGTGCCGTCTGAAGGGCTGTACAAATTTTTAATTGTGTATCATATCTTTCAATACGGAAAAAAAAACAACCCTTATATGTTCTTGTGCATCAACAATTCTTTTTACACAGGTACCCTATAACCCTGCGAACATCCCTGTGTAGCAGTGATGGTTGATAGTGCCGTCTGAAGGGCTGTACAAATTTTTAATTGTGTATCATATTTTCAATACGGAAATAAAATAAAAACAACCCTTATATGGTCTTGTGCATCAACAATTCTTTTTTACATAGGTACCCTATAACCCTGCAAACATCCCTGTATAGCAATGATGGTTGATAGTGCCCTCTGAAGGGCTGTACAAATTTTTAATTGTGTATCATATCTTTCAATACGGACAAAAAAAATTAAAACAACCCTTATATGTCCTTGTGCATCAACAATTCTTTTTTACACAGGTACCCTATAACCCTGCGAACATCCCTGTGTAGCAATGATGGTTGATAGTACCGTCTGAAGGGCTGTACAAATTTTTAATTGTTTATCATATCTTTCAATACGGAAAAAAACTAAAAACAACCCTTATATGTTCTTGTGCATCAACAATTATTTTTTACACAGGTACCCTATAACCCTGCAAACATCCCTGTATAGCAGTGATGGTTGATAGTGCCGTCTGAAGGGCTGTACAAATTTTTAATTGTGTATCATATCTTTCAATACGGACAAAAAAAATTAAAACAACCCTTATATGTTCTTGTGCATCAACAATTCTTTTTTTACACAGGTACCCTATAACCCTGCGAACATCCCTGTGTAGCAGTGATGGTTGATAGTGCCGTCCGAAGGGCTGTACAAATTTTTAATTGTGTATCATATTTTCAATACGGAAATCAAATAAAAACAACCCTTATATGTTCTTGTGCATCAACAATTCTTTTTTACACAGGTACCCTATAACCCTGCGAACATCCCTGTGTAGCAATGATGGTTGATAGTGCCGTCTGAAGGGCTGTACAAATTTTTAATTGTGTATCATATCTTTCAATACGGAAAAAAATAAAAACAACCCTTATATGTTCTTGTGCATCAACAATTCTTTTTTACACAGGTACCCTATAACCCTGCGAACATCCCTGTGTAGCAATGATGGTTGATAGTGCCGTCTGAAGGGCTGTATAAATTTTTAATTGTGTATCATATCTTTCAATACGGAAAAAAAATAAAAACAACCCTTATATGTTCTTGTGCATCAACAATTCTTTTTTACACAGGTACCCTATAACCCTGCGAACATCCCTGTGTAGCAATGATGGTTGATAGTACCGTCTGAAGGGCTGTACAAATTTTTAATTGTTTATCATATCTTTCAATACGGAAAAAAACTAAAAACAACCCTTATATGTTCTTGTGCATCAACAATTATTTTTTACACAGGTACCCTATAACCCTGCAAACATCCCTGTATATCAGTGATGGTTGATAGTGCCGTCTGAATGGCTGTACAAATTTTTAATTGTGTATCATATCTTTCAATACGGACAAAAAAAATTAAAACAACCCTTATATGTTCTTGTGCATCAACAATTCTTTTTTTACACAGGTACCCTATAACCCTGCGAACATCCCTGTGTAGCAGTGATGGTTGATAGTGCCGTCCGAAGGGCTGTACAAATTTTTAATTGTGTATCATATTTTCAATACGGAAATCAAATAAAAACAACCCTTATATGTTCTTGTGCATCAACAATTCTTTTTTACACAGGTACCCTATAACCCTGCGAACATCCCTGTGTAGCAGTGATGGTTGATAGTGCCGTCTGAAGGGCTGTACAAATTTTTAATTGTGTATCATATCTTTCAATACGGAAAAAAAAACAACCCTTATATGTTCTTGTGCATCAACAATTCTTTTTTACACAGGTACCCTATAACCCTGCGAACATCCCTGTGTAGCAGTGATGGTTGATAGTGCCGTCTGAAGGGCTGTACAAATTTTTAATTGTGTATCATATTTTCAATACGGAAATAAAATAAAAACAACCCTTATATGGTCTTGTGCATCAACAATTCTTTTTTACATAGGTACCCTATAACCCTGCAAACATCCCTGTATAGCAATGATGGTTGATAGTGCCCTCTGAAGGGCTGTACAAATTTTTAATTGTGTATCATATCTTTCAATACGGACAAAAAAAATTAAAACAACCCTTATATGTCCTTGTGCATCAACAATTCTTTTTTACACAGGTACCCTATAACCCTGCGAACATCCCTGTGTAGCAATGATGGTTGATAGTACCGTCTGAAGGGCTGTACAAATTTTTAATTGTTTATCATATCTTTCAATACGGAAAAAAACTAAAAACAACCCTTATATGTTCTTGTGCATCAACAATTATTTTTTACACAGGTACCCTATAACTCTGCAAACATCCCTGTATAGCAGTGATGGTTGATAGTGCCGTCTGAAGGGCTGTACAAATTTTTAATTGTGTATCATATCTTTCAATACGGACAAAAAAAATTAAAACAACCCTTATATGTTCTTGTGCATCAACAATTCTTTTTTTACACAGGTACCCTATAACCCTGCGAACATCCCTGTGTAGCAGTGATGGTTGATAGTGCCGTCCGAAGGGCTGTACAAATTTTTAATTGTGTATCATATTTTCAATACGGAAATCAAATAAAAACAACCCTTATATGTTCTTGTGCATCAACAATTCTTTTTTACACAGGTACCCTATAACCCTGCGAACATCCCTGTGTAGCAGTGATGGTTGATAGTGCCGTCTGAAGGGCTGTACAAATTTTTAATTGTGTATCATATCTTTCAATACGGAAAAAAAAACAACCCTTATATGTTCTTGTGCATCAACAATTCTTTTTTACACAGGTACCCTATAACCCTGCGAACATCCCTGTGTAGCAGTGATGGTTGATAGTGCCGTCTGAAGGGCTGTACAAATTTTTAATTGTGTATCATATTTTCAATACGGAAATAAAATAAAAACAACCCTTATATGGTCTTGTGCATCAACAATTCTTTTTTACATAGGTACCCTATAACCCTGCAAACATCCCTGTATAGCAATGATGGTTGATAGTGCCCTCTGAAGGGCTGTACAAATTTTTAATTGTGTATCATATCTTTCAATACGGACAAAAAAAATTAAAACAACCCTTATATGTCCTTGTGCATCAACAATTCTTTTTTACACAGGTACCCTATAACCCTGCGAACATCCCTGTGTAGCAGTGATGGTTGATAGTGCCGTCTGAAGGGCTGTACAAATTTTTAATTGTGTATCATATCTTTCAATACGGAAAAAAAATAAAAACAACCCTTATATGTTCTTGTGCATCAACAATTCTTTTTTACACAGTTACCCTATAACCCTGCGAACATCCCTGTGTAGCAGTGATGGTTGATAGTGCCGTCTGAAGGGCTGTACAAATTTTTAATTGTGTATCATATTTTCAATACGGAAAAAAAATTAAAACAACCCTTATATGTTCGTGTGCATCAACTATTTTTTTATACAGGTTTAACTTAAGCTATTCCGATATGAAACACCCTTAACGATGCCGAGGGGTGAAAGGGTTGTAATTAATATTTATATATGTAGATACTCAAACCAATATATTTTTATCTATCGAAGAGTATGAAATTTTTACAATGTTTTTCTAATATTTTTTATGTATAATGGAAGTGAAGTCCTTCAATTGAGGATGCGTGTCAATTGTATTTTAAATTTGGTGTTGAGTATTTAGCGGGAATATCAGTAAACATTGGCGCCACCTTCGCATAAAAATTTTGATGGTTCTAAAATTAATATTTATTTATAATTGTAATATAAAAACACACTATTGCATGCATTGCGACGTATCTGGCAGCGATACGGCAAAACAAATTGGCGACGGTATGCTCGGGCGCCAATTGCTCGGACAGCAATCCGGTCGGAGAAGTAGGGTGTGGTTGATGTGAAAATAAATACAGCGAATTTATAAAAAATCATAAAATAATGTATTTTTATTTCCTTGTAGGTGAGTATATGCCAGGGAGGCCGTAGGGTGATGTCGGGGTTGGTGAAATGTTTGGCGATGGTCGCTGGGGCGACCACGGCGGTCGGCGGTGCGGTGAGCGTCGCGGCGGAGACGCTTGTGACGGTGACACGGCGGTACGGAGCTTGATGATTACGCTGAAGGCGTCGTGGCGATGATGCGAAATGATTGATGATGATCCGCCAGGTAGGAACGGGGAGGAGTGGGGAAGCGGCGCACGGCCGGAGCCGCGACTCGCAACACCGGTGTCGGCCACACCGCAGCGTCCACGCGTGAGACTCTCAGCGCGGTGACGAAGTGGGGGTCGAGCGACTCGTGCTACTCTGAGCCCGAGTCGGTCGCGGAGAGAGGGGGGGGGGGCGGCAACACACTGGTGTCAGGACGGAAGGGGAGTGTGAGGTGTGCACGTGAACACTGAGAGCAACACAACAATAGGAAAACAAAGGCCGGTTTGATGAACAAAATGTGCGAGACTCACACTCCACGGACCGTGAGACCTCGGAAGCACTGTACGTGGCGCTGAACGGTCAAACCGGAATTTGACAGGTAAAGAAAACGGATGGGACTTACCACGGGTCGGGAACCTGGCGGAGCTGACGACGGTGACGGCGATGACGGCGATGACGGCGGTGACGGTGACAACGGTAATCCCAAACACGCGGAGAACTCGCGGCGAGACGTGAGACACGGTTTCTGGTTTTAGTCGGTATTTCTAGTCGTGAGCACGGCTGATAGTTTTTGGGTTCGATAACTCGATTTCTGACTGACTGACTGCCGATGTTCGCTCTGACCGCGTATTTATACTAAATTATTAATGAATCGTGTCCGGTTAGGTTGGCGGCGGCTCATCCTATGTTAACCAAATGGGTGGTTTGGTTTCAGAAGGAAACTAGGGTAAAAACATAGGTTTGCCGGCCGCAGAACGCGGAGACGTACGCGGTGTCAAAATTCGAGCGAAATCGGTAACTTGCCGCGCGTAAATGGGTCGCCAGGTCCGGCTTCGGAATATTTATGAACGCGAACAAAACTATTTCGCGTTTCTAATATTGTGACGAACTACTTCGTCACAGCATTTATGGTGAATTTCTATAAACAATGCACATAATGCTATATTTTATTTGTAAAACAATTTTAGTGTAGGTTATGTTATGCTGGTACTACCATGTACGTAGCTCTCCGCAAGATATCACTACCATAGATTTTCGTTTTATTGGCGCTAATTTAAAAATTTAATTTACAATTGATTATTGTAAAGAAAGGAACTCTCTATAATGCATTATATTCAAATCGACAATCAATTACTATGTTACCTGTTATTAAATATTTTCCTGTAAATTTACAAGACTGGGAAAAATAATTATTATAAACTATCGCAATCAACTTATATTTATTTATAAAGATTACAATATAATGGTTTTAAAAAAAATTTATATACAGGTTAAGGAATACTCGTTTTACAAATATCTAGGATAAGTAGAGGAGACCAAAATTCAAACTTTTTCAGACCAATTCTCAAAAAAGTTTTGACTAATACTGAATTTTGGTTCAAACATCTTTTCAAGAAAGTTTAAAAAATATTAAGTAATTCAAAATACAGGATTAACAAAAAAACTTCTCAGAATTGGGCTGGTTGTTATATAATATAGGTTTGTTTACGTATTATTAAGATACTAAAACTAATAATTTTTTGTTTTTATTGGAAAACTGTTTTTCAAACATATTTTCTAAATTTCTGCCACGAACGATGAAAATTATCTTTAAATGTAATTAACATTATTATTTTATCAGAAAAATATTACGAAAATTTTGGAAACAATTCAATCGCGGTAAGGACAGGCTTATTCCTTTTGTTGTAATTGATAATATCAAACATCATTGGACAGATGAATTTAATTCGTATTTTACGAAAGTCATACCATCCTGCGTTTTATCTATGAAGGACAATAGAACATATAATAACACGTTTAAACGGAGTAAAATCACATTTAACTGCATTGCGTATTGTAAGCATAGTAATTGCGCGAAGTACGATTTTCAAACATGTGATGAAATACAGGGTGAGAATGATGTTCGGATGTTAGTGTACAGGTCTGGTAGAATTTGCCATAAGGATGAAAATCATCGTCGTTTTTATAAGGGACATAAACGTGCTTATCTCTCTAGGGAGTTATTGATGAAACCTATAACTGTCGTAAAACTGGAACAATATGGAAAAAATTCTTCTAATACAATTGCAGTAGGGAATTTCAATGATGCACCGGACGCAACCATTCTTCGTCAAATTTCTAGTGAACATACCAAATCGAGAGATTTACATCCGGATTTGTGGGAATACTTGATGCGACTTAAAGAGGAATTAAAAACAAAAGAGCATTGGAAAGGAAAGTATTTACAGGGATACATCCAGGAAATGTCTGCGGATCCATTTTATATTCGTTTACAAACCGAGTATCAATACGATTTCTGTTCTCCGAGGCAAAGAAAAATAAATTAATTTTTCTGCACCTGGATGCAATAGGGAGTATTATTGGTACGCCAAAATGGGTTACCAAAAAGGTATTCTATTACGCATCAACGTTTCCAGGAGAAAAAAACAAATCGCCATTCCCAATTGCTGAATTTATAAGCGCGGAGCATAGTACCCCATATATATCCCATTTTTTGCAACTTTTTCATTTTGATATGAACCGAGTGAAAAGACAATACAAGGCCATCGTTGCAAAAATCGAAATGGATTTCAGTTTGATATTAATTCAGTCTTCTTTATTAGGTTTCAATAAGATGCATCTCTCCGATTGCTTACGAAAAATGTGGCATTATGTACTTGATTCAGAAAATATTTATATTGATGATCTAACTGTTATTCATGTATGTTGCTCATACATCATGCATAACACGTTAGGAAATATAAAAGCAGCTATCAAACAGCATGATATAATTGAGTTAGCACATATTTTTCTGGGTGGTATAGTGAACAGTTAAGATATGGCATCTGTGACTGAATATTGGATAAATGATGTCATTGTTTTCGGTCTTCAGCATACAACACCAAATACCAATACAGCCATAAATACCTTAAAACGTGGTTCCCACATTACACCTGGGAAAAAGAGAGATGTGTCGTTTAGCTATGTTGATAAAGGTCGATATCCTTTGAAACAAAATTCCCCTTTCTTTCAATATTTCGAGTATCTTCAGCTAGAAACTATTGAAGAGATTAAAGATAGACAATCTGATACCCCAAATAAGTATTTTGCTCCAAAAGTTCTTCATATCTTGTTAAATACTGTTTTGTCCTTTTATCCATTGGTGTCCGGGGTAATTATAAAAAAAAAATTATATGCCGTGACAGCAATGCTTCTGTAGAAAATTGGTTTAAAATAGTAAAAAAAGATACTTTTGCGAGTAAATTACGGAGGCGCGCACCACGGTTTATAGACGTAATGGAACGCTTGCTAAAAAACGTGTAGACCTCTATAACCAAACACTTAAAGCTACAAAACTAACAAAGAGGAAAACTGACAAAGACAATGGCAATAAAGTGACAAAAAAAAACACTGTTGATAAGAATGTCACAAAAAGATTAAAAATGCAAGCTGACAAAGACGTTGCTGAGCAAAGTTTCAATGTTAGTATGACCCGAGAATATGGAAGAAATCTGAAAGCCCACCTCTTGTACACCATGGAAAATCTATATTCGACAACTATTCGAAAACCATCTCTAATGTATGTCATCCTCAGTTACTACATATAGAAAAACATGTCTAGCCACAGTACACCAAACAAAAAAACATACTTTACTCATAGTACCCCAAACACAATAAACACAGCTGCAGATATATTGGGTAGTGCACAATCACTAATATCTCCTATTGCAGGTACGTCGCATGTTATCACCCCCGAGAAAAACGTTGGAAATGGAAGTCTTCTGTAGTAAGAAAACTAAGATTTCAAGACGATAGTGCACCTTGGGCATCCTATAAATCCTATCCTAATATCCCAAAAACAAAATGTGAAATCGCAGGGCATGACATAATAGCAAATAATTTTAACACACTGTTGCCAGCAGCGTGGTTAGATGATGTTATTATAAATTCCTTTTTAATGCTGCAGGAGAAAATAGCTACAGAGAAATATCTTGATGTTACCGTCTTCGATACTTTCTGTGCTACCAATATTCTTTCCAAAAATGGCGAACTTAGAGGCAAAAAAACGGCAAATATTACATTCACAGATTTGGTTGCTCCCGACACATGTAGATAGCAGTCATTGGGCACTTATTGTCGTCCTCTTCAAGCTAGAATGTATCTTGTACATTGACTCGTTACATTATGCTCCCAAAAACGATGTTGTACGGAGATTGAAAGTATTTATGGATCATCAATTCTTCAAGATATACCAGGAACACATCGATTTTGATAATTGGGTAGTATATTCGTGTACAGATATTCCAAAGCAGACTGTTGCAGGCGGAAACTGTGGGGTTCATGTTTGCGTGTGGGCACATATTATTTCGAGCGGATCAGAAATAAAATTTTCTGAAGAGGACATGAGTTCAATTCGAATGTGGATCATGGATCAATTAATTAAAAAGTAAATCGTTATTCCATAGCGAATAACTACGATGATGTGGCAACAGATAGTAGCGTAATCAAACGTTCAGCTATGAAGTTGAAGACGTCGATACCCATTATATTAGGATGCCCCACTGGATACGAAAGTACTATGTCATTTTGTGCCAATTTATATAAAACTATCCTAGGTGCCTCCATGCATGCACGAGAAAAATGTATAGAACCGGAGGAAGACATGGTTTACTGCGTTCGTTGCAGAGATTGGTATCACCTGGTTTGCATTGGCGTTACAAGAGGAAAAAAGTTGCCAAAAAATTTCACGTGTCGGGAGCACTAATCTTGTTAGACTTAGAGTGTGTATTAGTTCTTATCTTTTCATAAAATTCGGGCACTCGCGTGACGATGTGACGAAAAAACAGCTGTTTGGACTGCGATCACAGCGCCACCTACAAAATTAACTATTTTTTTTTTGGTAAGAGATTTAAAAATATTCATTCTTAGTTATACGCTTTGGTTGTAAACAATTGTTTAAAGTTTTCTGTGTTGAATTTATCGATAATAACTAAGCATGAATCTTTTCAAATCTCTTACCAAAAAAAATTAGTTCATTTTGTAGGTGCCGCAGTGATCGCAGTCCAAACAGCGGTTTTTACGTCACATTGTCACAGAGTGCCACACCCAGTAATGGGTAGACGGCGTGATGATTTTTTTTTATATATAGTAAAATAAAGCAAAATTTGTATATACAGTAAAACCAAAAATATATGACCGCAACATTCTACATTTAAAAATAATTGCAACTCGGATAAAAGATGTCCGAAATATTATTCCACGGTTTTCCAACAGTTTTTAAAAAAGTGTAGAGAAAAATTTCAATTGATTTCATGCACATATAAAATAAAAAAATGTGAAACTATCAGAAATGACGTCCAAAGAATTTTTAATAGCTTAGCAAAATCTTTTCGGAAATAAAACATGTGTTTGATAGAAATTTTACGACTGTCAATTATTTCAAACTTAAAGTATTCTGAATTATGCCATGTTTGGTGTCATATGAAAGGGCTTTAGACGAACTTTTAAATAAAATAAATTAAATAAAAAGTTAGTTTAACAAAATGTTTTCGGAAATAGCACACGTATTTGATTGAAATTTTACGACCTTCAGTTGTTTTAAACCTAAAGTGTTTCGTATCATATCGTGTTTGAAATCATATGACAGGGCTTTAGAAGAACTTCCAGGTGAAATAAAAAAAATTATATTTCGACCGTCAATTGTTTTAAATTTAAAGTATTCGGATTCATGCCGTGTTTAATGTCATATAAAAAAGTTTTGAAAGATCTCTAAGAAGGAATAAAGAAAAAAATAAATTTTACTACTGTCAATTGTTTCAAACATAAAGTATTCCGAATCATGCCGAGTTTGGTGTCATATGAAATAGTTTTTAAAGAACTATTAAATGAAATAAGAAAAAAAAAATTACTACCGTCAACTGCTTCAAACTTAAAGTATTCCGACTTATGCCGTGTTTGGTGTCATATAAAAGAACTTTAGAAGTTTCTAACGAAATAAACAAAAAAGTTGAAATTTGTTAAGATGAAATAATGAAAAGTTGAAATTTTACGATCGTCAATTGTTTCAAACTTAAAGTATTCCAAATCATACCGTATTTCATGTAATTTGAAAGGGCTTTACAAGAACTTGAAGATGGAATTAAAAAAAATTGAAATTTTACGCGCGCCAATAGATACGACCAAACAAGTATCCCGAATCATATCGTGTTAGATATCATATAGAAGCGCTTTAGAAGAGGTGTCGCGCAGAATATTTAATTTTCCGATCGGTAATTGTATTAGTGAAAGTGCATCAAAACTTAACGTGTGTAGTATCAAATAAAAGGTTTTTTGAAGAGCTCACGTGCAGAATTGTAATTTTTTTTGGTCGTCAATTGTTTTCGTGATAGAGCTTCGAAACTTATTGTGTTTGTTGTCAATAACAAGGTCTTCTGATGAACAGACGTACGGAAATGAAAAATTTGAGACCGTAATTCAATTAAATCTTACTTCAGCGTCCGCGGAGCCTAGCGAAAAGGCCGAACGCTAGTCCTATATACTATTTTGATAAGCGGTATATATATATATATATATATATATATATATATATATATATATATATATATATATATATATATATATATATATATATATATATATATATATATATATATATATATATATATATATATATATATATATATATATATATATATATATATATATATGGATTCATCACGCCCATTTGTAAATCGCTACAGCCTAGACGGTATATCCGATTTAATTAAAACTTTTTTTATTTGATAGAGGCCAATCATGAGGAGTACCTTTTGATAGTCTTAGATTTTGCGTGCACATGATGTGCGAGAAAACTTGAAAAAACATGCGTTTTTGGGGCAAAATCAACTAAGAGTGTGGAGGCTTTGAAATTTTTAAGAAGAAGATCTACTGTCACTTTGACGTTTATCAGTAGACGTATCGCATTTTTAATTATAAATTACTTAAAAATTAAATTTTTGTGAGTAGTTTTGAAATACTTTACGCATATTTTGGAAATGAGGGGACGTTTTTATTTTAAACACGTGTATTTAAAAATTTTTATAGTCCACAATGAAGTTGGTTTCGAAACAAAACGTCAAATTGACAAGTTTTATAATTTATACAGGTGAACTCAACCAAATTTGATCTCGATGATAATATACAGTAAAACCAAGCAAATTTTGTCTGCGGCAAAGTACAATTTAGAAAAACCAGATAACTCGAATTGGAATCATTTATTCACTCCTAAATTTTCTGTCAATAATTATTTAATTGAAAGTGCTTCAAAACCAGTTGTATTTGGTATATTATGAAAGTTCTTTTAAAGGGTACGTGTGCAAAACTAAAATATTTTCGATCGGCAAACGTTTTAGTGAAAGTACTTTAAGGCCTATCGTGTTTGGTATCAACTAAAAGGTTATTTAAAGGGCTCGAGTACAAAATTGATATTTTCAATCAATAACTGTTTTAGTGAAAGTGCTTCAAAACCCATCGTGTTTGGTATCAAATGAAAGGTCTTTTTAAGGGCCCGCGTATAAAATTTATCACTTTTAGATCGTCAATTGTTTTAGTGAAAGTGCTTCAAAACCTATCGTGTTTGGTATTAAATGAAAGGTTTTTTGAAGGGCTCGCGTGAAAAATTGGTTCTTTTCGATCGTCAGTTGTTTTATTGAATTTTTTTTAAAACATATTGTGTTTGGTATCAAATGAAAGGTCTTCTGAAGGGCTCGCGTGAAAAATTGTTCTTTTTTCAATAGGTAATTGTTTTAGTGAAAGTGCATCAAAACTAATTCTGTTTGGTACGTATGGAATTTTCTGATAGAATTATTTCAATTTCTAAACAAGTTAGAGAAATTTTGAAAATTGACTTAAGCATTAAATGATTGAGAATACATGTTTTAAACTGTTTTCAACTGATTTCATGCTCATATAAAAATTTTAAGATAAAATGTCAGTTAATTTTTAAAAGTATATAGTGAAACAAAGTAAACATTAACCGCAGTAATAACATGCAATTGAAAAAAAATCAAAAACTGACCACATCATTCAGATGAAATTTAAAAAAGATGAAATTTTACGATAGGTTATTGTTTCAAATTTAAAGTATTCGAAATCATAGCTTGTTTGGTATCATTGGTAAGGTCTTTAGAAGTACTTTCAGATGAAATAAAATATATGTATTTTATGACCGTCAGTTATTTTAAACATAAAGTATTCCGAATCAAACCGTGTTTAGTGCCATATGAATGGAGTTTAGAAGAACTTTCAGATAAAATAAAAAAAGTTGAAATTTGACGATCTTCAATTGTTTCAAACATAAATTATTCCGAATCATACCGACTTTAGTGTCATATTAAAGAGCGTTAAAAGAACTTTCAGATGAAATAAAAAAAGGTAAAATTTTACGATAGGCATTTGTTTCAAACTTAAAGTATTCCGAAAATTTACATATTTGGTGTCAAGTATTTGGAATAATGCCGCGTTTAATGTCATATGAAAGAGTTTTGAAAGATGTCAATTGTTTCAAATTTAAAGTTACGCAAATCATACCGCGTTAGGTATCAAATAGAAGGTCTTTTAAAGGCATCGCATACAAAATTGACTTTTTTGATCCGCAAATGTTTTAATGAAAGTGCTTCAAAACATATTGTGTTTGGTATGAAATGAAAGGTCTCTTAACGGGCTTGCATGAAAAATTGAAATATTTTCGTTTGTCAATTGTTTTAGTGAAAGTGTATCAAAACCTATCGTGTTTGATATCAAATGAAAGGTCTTTTGAAGGGTTTGCGTACAAAACTTAATACATTTCAATCGTCAATTGTTTTACTAAAAGTATTTCAAATGAAAGGTATTTGATAGGGCACGCGTGTTAACTGAATTATTATTTTTAATCGTCTATTGTTTTAGTAATGGTGTTCAAAAGGTATCATATTTGATATTAAATGTCATGCCTTTTGAATGAGTGAAAGTGAAAATGCTTCAAAACCAATCATGTTTGATATAAAATGAAAGGTCTTTTGAAGAACCCGATTACAAAATGTAATAATTTTCGATAGTCAATTGTTTTAGTAAGAGTGTTTCAAATCCTATCGTGTTTGGTTTCAAATGAAAGGTATTTTATAGGGCACGCGTGTTCAATT
Source organism: Pterostichus madidus (assembly GCA_911728475.2). Taxonomy (NCBI): domain Eukaryota; kingdom Metazoa; phylum Arthropoda; class Insecta; order Coleoptera; family Carabidae; genus Pterostichus; species Pterostichus madidus. The sequence goes on from OU452312.1 coordinate 12,166,116, forward strand.
AATTTTTTTTTTGATCGTCTATTGTTTTAGTTAATGTGTTTAAAAACTATCATATTTGATATTAAGTGACAAGCCTTTTGAAGAGTTTAAATATAAAATTGGTATGTTTTTCGACCGTGAATTGTTTTAGTGAAAATGCTTCAAAACCAATCATGTTTTATATTAAATGGAAGGTCTTTTAAAGAGCACGCGTGTTAAATTAATTATTATTTTTTGATCGTCCACTATTTTAGTAATGGTGTTTCAAAACCTATCATATTTAGTATTAAATGACAGGCCTTTGAAGGAATCGAATATAAAATTGGTATTTTTTTTTACCGAGAATTGTTTTAGTGAAAATGCTTCAAAACCAGTCATGTTTGATATAGAATGAAAGGTCTTTTGAAGAGCTCGCGTACAAAATTGAATACTTTCAGATCGTCAATTGTTTTAGTATTTGGTATCAAATGAAATGTCTTTTAAAGGACACGCGTATTAAATTTATTTTTTTGAGCGGCAATTGTTTTAGTGATACAGATTTAAAACCTATTGTGTTTGGCAACAATTAATAGCTACTTGCATGGATAAACGTACAGAATTGAAAAGTTTTAGATTGGAAATAATTCATTTTATATTGTGTCAATTGTCATACAGAAGTGAACCTTATTTCAGTGTCCGTGGAGCCTATAGTCCTATATACTATTTTGATAAGCGGTATATATATTTGTATGGATTCATCACGCCCATTTGTAAATCGCTACAGCTTAGATGGTTTATCCGATTTATTTCAAACTTTTTTTATTTGATAGAGGTCAATCATGGGGAGTGCCTTTTGATAGTCTCAGATTTTTCGTGCACATGATGTGCGAGAAAACTTGAAAAAACATGCGTTTTTGGGGAAAAATCAACTAAGAGTGTGGAGGCTTTGAAATTTTTAAGAAGAAGATGTACTGTCACTTTGACGTTTGTCAGTGGACATGTCGCATTTTTAATTATAAATTATTTAAATATGAAATTTTTTAGAGTACATTTGAAATATATTTCATATATTGGGGAAATGAGTGGACGTTTTTATTATAATTACGCATTTTAAATATGTGTATTTAAAAAGAACATTTTTTTACTCTTCACTATGAAGTTGGTTTTAAAGCAAAACGTCTAATTGACAAGCTTTATAATTTATACAGGTGAACTCAACCAAATTTGATCTCGATAATAATATACAGTAAAACCAAGCAAATTTTGTCTACAGCAAAGTACAATTTAGAAAAACCAGATAACTCGAATTGGAATCATTTGGGCACTCCTAAATTTTCTATCGATAATTATTTAATTGAAAGTGTTTCAGAACCAGTCGTATTTGGTATATTATGAAAGTTCTTTTAAAGGGTACGTGAGAAAAATTAAAATATTTTCGATCGGCAAACGTTTTAGTGAAAGTACTTCAAAACCGATCGTGTTTGGTATCAAATGAAACGTCTTTTGAAGGGCTCGCGTATAAAATTTATCACTTTTAGATCGTCAATTGTTTTAGTGAAAGTACTTCAAAACCTATCGTGGTATCATTGGCAAGGTCTTTAGAAGTACTTTCAGATGAAATAAAAAATATATATTTTATGACCGTCAGTTATTTTCAACATAAAGTATTCCGAATCATACCGTGTTTAGTGCCATATTAATGGGGTTTAGAAGAACTTTCAGATAAAATAAAAAAAGTTGAAATTTTACGATCCTCAATTGTTTCAAACATAAATTATTCCGGATCATACCGTCTTTAGTGTCATATTAAAGGGCGTTAAAAGAACTTTCAGATGAAATAAAAAAGGTAAAATTTTACGATAGGCATTTGTTTCAAACTTAAAGTATTTCGAAAATTAACATATTTGGTGTCATATGAAATGGCTTTAGAAGAACTTTCAGATGAAATAAAAAGTGTTGAAATTGAATATTGAAAAATAGGCAATTGTTTCTAACATTCTAAATCATACTTTGTAGGGTGTCATATAAAAGGGCTTTAGGAGAACTTTCAGATAAAATAAAAAAGGTAAAATTTTACGATAGACATTTGTTTAAAACTTAAAGTATTCCAAAAATTAACATATTTGGTGTCATATTAAATGGCTTTAGAAGAACTTTCAGATGAAATAAAAAAAAAGTTAGTTTAGCAAAATGTTTTCGGAAATAAAACACATGTTTTATTGAAATTTTACGACCGTCAATTGTTTTAAACTTAAAGTGTTCCGAATAATATCGTGTTTGATATTATATTAAAGAGCTTTAGAAGAACTTTCAGACGAAATAAAAAAATTAAACAATTGTTTTAAATTTCAAGTATTCGGATTAATGCCGTGTTTAATGTCATATGAAAGAGTTCTGAAAGAACTTTTATATGAAAGCGAAACAATTTTACGATGTCATTTGTTTCAAATTTAAAGTTTCCCGAATCATACCGCGTTTGGTATCAAATAAAAAGTCTTTTGAAGGGCTCCATGCAAAACTGACTTTTTCGATCCGCAATTGTTTTAGTGAAAGTGCTTCAAAACATATTGTGTTTGGTATGAAAGGAAAGGTCTCTTAACGGGCTTGCGTGAAAAATTGAAATATTTTCGTCAATTGTTTTAGTGAAAGTACATCAAAACCGATCGTGTTTGATATCAAATAGAAGGTCTTTTGAAGGACTCGCTTGCAGCATTAAATTGTATTCGATCGCCAATTGTTTTAATGAAAGTACTTCAAAACCTATCGTGTTTGCTATCAAATGAAAGGTCTTTGGAAGGGCTTGCGTACAAAACTTAATACATTTCAATCGTAAATTGTTTTAGTAAGAGTGTTTCAAATCCCATCGTGTGAATTTAAAATGCGAGAATCGTAAACGGCAAATATATTGTAAAAAAGAAATAACACTTTTCAAATAGCACAATGTACAATAATTGAAAAGCTTACAAAATCGTTTCACTCAGAGACGTAGCAGTACGAAATTGTTTGATAAACAACACGTGACGCTTGTGTAACCTAGGTTGCCTAGGCAGTGCCATAGTTGCCAAATTCTATAAAATAAAAATAAATTTAAAACAATATTTGAAAGAAGATTTATGATTATTTAGAAAGATGTATACATAATACAGCATTGTTTAAATTTATACTATTAATTATAATATTTAAATTGAATCTTGTCGTAACGCAGTAAAACACAGTTGGCAACGCAGCATAGTCAAATTAGAAAAATTAGTCCTCGACCAATCACATTCAAAGTTGTAGAGAAATCTAAAACTACAGAATAGTACTTCAAAATTGTAAATATATTTTTGAGCTAGTTAACTCTTTAGTATTGCACCGAATCGTGAATTTGAGAATCCGTTTGATTCTCATAACCGACAAAATGATTTTTACCATGTTATGATGTTAGTGATAGACATGCAGTGCAGTGGCGACGCTAGGCTCTGAAATCTAGGGGGGCCAGTAGGGACCAGGAAGAAAATTAGGGGGGCATATATTCTTTATCATTTTAATAATAAATAACAATGTTGTCAATATTAAATTTATTTGGTGCCAAACAAATATAAATATAACATAGAATAGAATCTCTTATAACATGCTCTCCTGCAACACCCCAACTAAATTTACGACTCACATCAGTCTATTACAACACGTCAAAAATCTCACATATAACACGTGAAATAACACAAAATCGGCGCATTTTACGTGCTATCTAAACTCAAAACACAACTACATTTTAAAGAGTTACGGCAAGAGTTCCGCAGCAGCGTATTAATTATAACTTAAAACATTTCCCAAATAAAAATGAGTGATATCATTTGTAAACAAGAAATAAATTTTGATAAATGAAAACGTCACGAACGTAATAAATTAAAATAAAATCGGACAAAATACTAAATTAAATATATTTTTTTAAACTATTTTTTTTAAATATCTATCCCATCAAACCGTAACCATCTCAAATTGCATTGGTTGACAAGGTATCAAACGTGCACAACTTGAAATTAGTTAGTTTTGTTAAATACAGAAATAACGGGTATGATACAATAAAAAGCCTAAACAAATTTTAATAAAACAAAATTGGCGTGTCCATTTTTTACAGAACATTTAGAATAAAATGTATGTAATAGTGACGCCGAGTTTTCTTATCTAACGTATTATTACCTAACATTAGTGGACTGATTATGTTCGAAATATAAAGAAAAGATTTGTTAATCGTAAATGGACACGCCAATTTTGTTTTATTAAAATTTGTTAGCTAGCTGTGCTAGCCATCCCATGATGCTGAATATACCGTAATAGGAAAGGCTATTTTTCTATTAACGTGCAGACAGTAGGCAACGTTAATTACGAAATAATTAATTCAGTAGCACGTTGGCCAGGCTCAATACACGATTCCACAATTTTTAATGACAGTATATTAAGAAATTTTTAAAATAACATGTATCAAATTCAATATTGTTAGGTAGGTTTAGTTGCTTGTGTCCATTCTTTAATATTTTCCGAAGCATCTTTAGTAATTCCTGTTGCTACTTGTTTCTTGCATCATATTTCCAGTCAAAGTATTATTATGTGGTTCTTCATTATTTATATGTTGGTCCATATAATTCGCAGCATTGGCAGAATCAAATTGATTTTGCAATCCATAACCGATTTTTTCATTCAACAAGGATAATGTTAAATCAAATGCTGGGTCCAAAACTTCCACTGTGCTTTCTAGAGAACCAGATCCTGTTTTTTCTTATCTACAGCATTCTTTTTAGTTTTTTTTTAATATTATTAAAAAAAGTTTTTAGTTGATCTGCAGGTCGATATACACCTTAAAACAAATCGATATTTTAAAATTGTGTGGTATTAATTAAAAATTGTTATATTAACCAGTAGGTTATTATATATTGCATTGAAATTTTTCTCAATATTTTCCCACACTGTCTCTTTATATATTTCCATGTGGTATGATCAGTTTTTTTATTTAAAATTATGGATTTGTATGATTCAATAATGTTTAAAATGTCATTTTTTCATCATTGGTATAATTTGGTTTGCTTGATCCTTTTTTAGCCATCTATAAAAATATCTAAATTAATCAAACATATATTTTACATTATAGTTATTTTTGACTTACCATTATCAAAATATTTCTAATTTATAACTTAAATAACATAACAATAAAATATGATGAAACTTACGATTCTGACAGCTATTATGTAAATAACCTACAAGTAAAATCCGCGACTGACAGTGAAAATCACTATATTCTACTAAATGTCACTAGAATTAACATGAATTTTTTTTAGTCATAAAATAATTAGTTCTAATATCCTATTATTAACTAACGATGACCTAAAATTAATCTGTGCAACGAAAATAAAATTTAAGCAGTAGTTACGCTAAACTCACTGGTGACAATTAAAAGACCCGTCAGGTGCTGCCCTCCGCGGCGACTTTTCGTGATGGACAAAATCTGAAGACAAGCGAATTTGACAAAAACGGTTCCGCGCCCACGAAAATCATTGAAAAAACGTATAAAAACAACCGGACTCGCATCGTGACCTGGCTAATATGTTATGTGTGTATCAAAACGACTTGAAAATACGGGGAACACACTTGAAAACCGAATGCAAGTAATACTTTCGGTTTGACGATTCAGGTTAGGTCTAATGTTAACAAATTAAAGCTGGGTATCATTTAACCTTAAGGTTAAATGATACCCAGCTTTAATTTGTTTCTAGCTCGAGGTGAGCGCTGTAGTCAGCTCCATGAATGAGTTTGAATTAAGTTGATATAGAAGGTAGCTGTGTATGTGGAATATAGCCACCTATTGGCAATCTTGACAACTGTCATTTTTCTTCCTCGGACATAAACCAGACAAATATAGTAGTGGGAGGAGACGCATTTTTAAGATTGGTTGATGCGGGAAATTAAAAATTTAGCACGGTTAAGCCTCATGAGCCACGAAATATATTCTAACTAAATAACAAATAACTTTCTTAAAGTTATTGCGTAAAATATTATTAATAAATACATAAAATGGTAAATTTTATTTAATATAATGGTTGTATAATGGTTGTAGAAAAAAAGCTGTAGATAATGAAATAATAAATAACTTTTATGCAACAAAATATAAATATTATTTTATTTATACAAACTGTTATTTGCAAAAATAATTATACTTTGTTTTTAATTATAAATATTGTTTATAATTTTAAGAATCTTGTTGTACATTTATTTTATCAATTTTTGATAGCGCATTGGTTGGCAGTTTGAAATTACTCGGTTCCACTAGTTTGAAAAGTAATGTTATTATGAAATAAATGTGTCACATACGAGTAAAAATAGTATATTTTGATATATTTTATAAAATAAAAAAACTTAAATTATTATAAATGATTTTAATTAATAATCTTAATATTATAAGATAGGTATATTTTATAATGGAATAATTATGGAATAAGACAAGTATAAAAATTTGGTGTGGGCACCACACGACTTTCTTATACACAGCATATTTAATATTTAGAATATATCTGTTTGACACATATAAAATATCAAATTTGTTTACGTATAATTTACATCATTGAGAAAATGATCAAAACGGATTCAGTGGACAACAAAACACGTATTTCCGCGAAAATCTCGTCAACGATTTTTTACTCGATTCCAATAGGATGCGGGCACTCACGTGACACTGTGACGTTTTTGTGACGTACAAACAGCTGTTCCGGGAAAGATCCCTGCGCCACCTACAAAAATGAACTATTTTTTGGGATGAGATTTGAAAATAACCGGTTCTTTTCAAATCTCGTCACAAAAAATAGTTAATTTTTGTAGGTGGCGCAGGGATCTTTCCCGGAACAGCTGTTTTTACGTCACAAAAACGTCACAGTGTCACGTGAGTGCCCGCATCCTATACTTCCTTATACACAGTATAAGGAATATCTTTTGGTTTAAACCTTCTACTATTAAAACACCCTGTCACTGGACACGACATTTTGCAACGAATAAAATAAAGTTTACAGTAATATTTCTCGAGATGATCACTTTTGGCATGACAACCAGCGTTCCTTGAAAATTGGATGCGCACTCGTCTAAGTCTTCTCTCACCACTCTATTTCTCTGGCACAAACCCATAGACAAATTATGCCGTATTCAAGTCAATGCAGTGTTATGAAGCAGAAAGGGATGGAATAACTTGTCGGTGAGGCGGGTGCGCGGCAAGGAGCGAGTACACTTTGATGTTATGCAAGTTGCAAACATTTGTGTAGTTATTTTTATATTCAATTACTTACTTTTCATACATCAAAGTAAAGGTTAGTTTTTGACATATGAAATGTTTTGTATACGTACTTATGTATTTAAATAAATAAAATGCTCGCGTCTGATAACTGTCATTTACATAAATGAAACCTGCATAGCATCAACTTGTACTCGCTCCTTGCCGAACACCCGCCTCTCCCACCAGTTAGTCTATCCCCTTCTACTTCACAACAAACGCCGTTGTTATCGGTCTAGTTATGTTTTGTCTGAGCACAAACCTAAGGAAATTATAACATCGCGAATAAAGTACGCACGTAATTCAAAATTTTAGTAAATTTTGTAAATTTTTTACTTTTTTTTATTTAAATGTAATGATTTTACTATCATTTCATTAGTATATATATATATATATATATATATATATATATATATATATATATATATATATATATATATATATATATATATATATATATATATATAAGTTACAGTGCTCCACTCATCACCAAACTGCTGATACAGACATTTCCCCCGAACGTGACATTATGATATGTAGAGTTCTTTAGTATGTAGTAATGATATGTAACCTTAGTTCAGATTCAGACTTAGAAGTAGAAACACATGTAAATGTTATAACTTAGTAAAAGTCAAAATAAATAGTTTTTAAAAACTAAGTTGGTGTTTCGAGAAAGTTAAGTGGCGCAGTCGGTAGGATTGCCAGTACAAATTAACGAATATAATTTGGTTCACATTTGTGATTAAATTGGCAATCGATCAAGAAAAAAAAATTCAAAAACTTCTCCGATCAACATCAGTCAGAGAGCAACTCAGAGCACATCAGAAGCCGAGATTCGACATCCGTAACCATCTGAACGAACATCAGAGAACTTCGGTCGCAATCTTCAACCCCGTGGACGACTTCAGGGCACATGAAGCGGACACTAATATTTCTGTAAGTCATACATGTCATTTAGAGAAAATATTCTCATTCATTCTGATACAAGCTCAAATACAGAATCTGAACCAGATCTTGATGATCTAATTGAAATTAATTTAAGTAATACAAATTTCATTTTACGACAATCTCAATTAAGAATGGCTACTTTAAAGAAAGAATACCTTGATATGCTGCCGGAATTCCACGGCGAGCGCGAATTACTCCCTCGTTTTATTGATATTTGTGAAAAACTTGTAAACAAATTTTATATTACCACCGACACAACAGATTTTCAAAACGAGTACTTAATGAATAGTATACTAACAAAAATTAAGGGCGAAGCCGCTGTTAATATTGCAAGCTGTACGGTCAAAACATGGGAAGAATTGAAAAAGGCATTATTAAACGCGTTTGCGGATAAACGCGATTGGTTTACATTAAATATTGAAATGACCGAGCTTAAACAATATCCAAATGAAAATGTTTTTGAATTTTACGGAAGATTGCAGCACATTTTAAATCTGCAAATATCTTATATATCCACTCATGCTACAGCCGACGCAGCTCTTGTTATGAATGATTACTTTCAAAATTATGCTCTACGCATATTGCTACGTGGTTTAAAGGAACCTATCGGTCAACTCATGAGAGCCAAAAATCCTTCTGATTTAAATGTGGCGTTAGGAATGTTAGCGAACGACTTTCAATTCGAACACGTCTCCAAACCATCTAAGAGCATTAACTCGAATAATTTTAAACCAAATCACAAACCACCTGCACACAACACAAAGCATTACTCTCCTAGACCAACATATTACAATACGAATCCTTTCCCTAATAATTATTATAATCAACCTAACAGAGCTCCAGTACGTCCTAATAATCAATCAACAACTATACCCCAAAATAATGTGCCACACAATAACCAAGGCCCATCTACCAGTCAAAACTATCCAAAACCCACTCCAATGAGTATTTCCACTCGAAACACTCAACAATATCGTCCCAGACCGAACCCGTCTTACCAGAGACAAAATCAATTCGGACAAAACCCCTTTGGACGAAATCTACACAACTACAATTTCACAACAGAAGAATTATTTAATATTGAAGACACAGAACCAGTTAATAATTTGGAAACTTATAATTTTAACGAACAAGAACAAGTCACAGATCAAAATTTAGTAAATGATGACAGTAACATTCCTGATCAAACCGATAACTGTTTTTTAGGAGAAACAGCCTCGAGTCTCGATCCTTCCCTACATTCGAATTATTAAATCTAACTAACCACCAAAGTAAACTTCCCTTCATCATTACCCCCGAGAATAAACTAAAAATTCTCATCGACACTGGAAGTACAAAATCTTTTATCAAACCAGACATAGCATACAAATATTACAAGAATTTCATCCGTCACGACCCGTTTCAAATTACTACCGCTCACGGCACGTCTACTGAGGTTCATAGCACAAGAGTTCCTATTTCAAAAATATTTAATAACAAAGATAAGAAATTGTCACATCTTAAATACCATCTCTTTAATTTCCACGAACAATTCGATTTACTTTTAGGCATGGATAATTTAAAAATCTTAAAAATTTTGATTGATACTCATAATGATTTAATTATAACACCAAATGCAAAAATTAAAATACAATATCATGAATCTTTAAATAATTCTAATACAAATAATATAACAACTATAAATAAAAACGTTATAGAACCAAATTCTGAAAAGATTATTAAAATTAAAGTAGATATTAAACAAGGAACTGTATTAATACCCCAAATTAAAACTGAACATTTGAGAATACCAGAGTGTATTACGGTCGCAGATAACTATCACGCATTATGTTCAATTATTAACATATCTGACCAGGAAATAAATTATAACCTTTTAAAACCAATTATAGCGGAAAAAATTGATAATTATGAAATTTATAGCAGCCCAAATCTAAATATTACACACGTTGAGAAAACTCACTTCGATTTTTCTAAAATAAGAACCGCTCATATGAACTCCGAAGAACAAAATGCATTGTTAAATTTACTTAAAGATTATCCCGATATTTTTTATTCTGACGATCAAAAATTGACATTCACTAACCAAATTAAACACACTATTAAAACTCAAGACGAAATTCCAGTTTATACTAAATCATATAGATACCCCAACGTGCATAGGGAAGAAGTTAGATTTCAAGTAAATAAAATGTTAGAACAAAATATTATTAAGCCTTCCAACTCCCCATGGTCCTCCCCAATTTGGGTTGTACCAAAAAAAATTGATGCATCCGGTAAGAGAAAATGGCGCATAGTCATAGACTATCGCAAATTAAACGAAAAGACCGTCGGTGACAAATACCCGTTACCCAATATTACTGACCTCTTAGACAAACTCGGACGTTGTCAATATTTCACTACTCTCGATTTGGCATCGGGATTCCATCAGATAGAAATGGACAGCCAAGACATACCCAAGACCGCATTTAATACTGAAGACGGGCACTACGAATTTTTACGTATGCCATTTGGACTTAAAAATGCACCAGCGACATTCCAACGAGTTATGGACAATATTTTACGCGGACTAACACACGACAAATGTCTCGTTTATCTCGACGACATAATTATCTTCAGCACTAGCCTTCAAGAACATTTGCATAATTTAAAATTAGTATTTGACAGACTGAGAAAATCTAATTTCAAAATTCAAGTTGATAAATCGGAATTTTTAAAAAAGGAAGTAGCTTACCTCGGACACATCGTAACACCCGAAGGCGTGAAACCGAATCCGGATAAAATATCAGCAATTTTAAATTACCCTATTCCGAAAACTAGTAAACAAATTAAAGGCTTTTTAGGACTCCTAGGCTATTATCGTAAATTTATTAAAGACTTTGCAAAATTGACCAAACCCCTTACTAAGTGCTTAAAGAAGGACGCCATCATTGACATAAACAACCCTGAGTATAGACAATGCTTTGAACTTTGTAAAAATTTACTGACTAATGAACCATTACTTCAATACCCAAATTTTGACAAGGAATTTATCTTGACGTGTGACGCAAGCAACGTAGCGATAGGTGCCGTGTTATCACAAGGCAGCCTTGGCAATGACCTGCCCGTAGCTTACGCTAGCAGAACACTAAACGAGACCGAGACAAACTATTCAACAATCGAAAAAGAACTGTTGGCCATCGTATGGGCCACCCAATACTTCAGACCGTACCTTTTCGGACGCAAATTTAAAATTTATACTGACCACAGACCATTACAGTGGTTAATGTCACTTAAACAATGTAGTCAAAAACTAATACGCTGGCGACTAAGACTAGAAGAATACGACTACGAAATAATATACAAAAAAGGCAAATTAAACACCAACGCCGATGCACTTAGCCGTATTCCACCAAAAGACGATAATAAAACCCAAAATTCACTCAAAAATTTGGATAATGAATCACCTGTAATTATATATCAAGATTATTTAAATAATAAAAATCAAAATTCTAAAAACATCATTATAGAAGTCACAGGCGATTTATTCAATGCACCACTAGATTCTAGTTTAGCTCATTGTGTGAGCAAAGATTTAGAAATGTCATCTGGTATAGCAGAAAAATTCAAAATTAGATATAATAACGTTCATAAACTCAAAGCACAAAATCCGCAACTTTATAACCTAGTTTATCTAAAATATCGAGGCAGATATTTAATTTATTTAATTACAAAAGAAAGATACTTTAATAAACCTACTAAACAAGGACTATTTTACACATTATTAAAATTAAAAGAATTTTGTTTAAATCAAAAAATAAATAACTTGAGTATACCTAAAATAGCTTGCGGTACGGACAAATTAAATTGGAATGAAGTTAAAACAATGTTAGGATACATTTTTCAAAACACCGACATAATAATAACAGTTTTCAATCTCCCTGAAATTTCTCAAATTGAATTAAATATAAATGAATCAGATAATCTTGAACATTTGAACAAATATATGGAGAATTTTTACAAAAAATTAGAAAAGAATAAAGATAATAATAACGATGACGACACACAATCCCTTGCCGTTGAAGTAGGCGACGTACAATCCAGTGTGATAAACGACGATGATTCATCGAGCGAGAGTGATATCACAGTACACTCGAACAGAGAAAACCCTGTTATCGGAATGCCGATTGTAGAGTGCCCGGTTAATTACGGAAAGAATCAAATTATAGTATCAGAAATAGAATATAATCCTAAACCCCCTAAAATAATTAAATTATATAATCAAACAAAACAAAGAATTTTGGTTGAATTTTCAAAAAATAATTATAAAAATGAAATGATAACGTTCCTTAAAGAATATATTGTTCCTAGAGTAAAATATCATATCTATTTTAAAGATGAATTATATGAAAAATTAAGTTTAATACTCCAGAACTATTTTAAAAATTCTGAAATAAATATTGTCAAATGCACACAGTACTTAACCGATGTCATCGAAGAAGAAGAAATCATACAAATAATAACTAACCACCATCATAGTAAAACTAATCATCGCGGAATTGATGAAACGGAAACACGCATAAAGCAACAATATTATTGGCCGAAATTAAGAAAGTCTATTCAAACATTTATTAACAGCTGTGAAATATGTCAATTAACTAAGTATGATAGACAACCACTAAAATTAAAATTTAACATCACACCCACAGCTATTAAACCTTTCCAAATTTTACATATCGACAGTATTACCCTAGAACATGCAAAATTTCTAACTATCGTAGATTCATTTTCGAAATATGCTCAAGCGTACAAATTAAATTCCGGTCAAGGTGTAGAAGTGGTTAATAACCTTATAAAATATTTTACACACCATTGTATACCAAAACAAATAATTTCGGACAACGGATTAGAATTTAAAAATTCTGTTGTAAAAGAACTATTACAATTACATAAAATCGACATTCATTTCATAAGTTCTCAGCACCCCGATTCTAACGGTATAATTGAACGTTTTCATTCTACCCTCATTGAACACATTAGATTATTTAATAATCAAAATGAATATAAAAATGAACCCATAGAATCCAAAGTAAATTACGCCCTTCTGGCATATAATAATACAATACATTCCGTAACTAAACTTAAACCATGCGAAATCATTACCGGCCATTTAGATACAGAATCACCCTTTAACATTGACATAGATAAACAGCTTATAAATAATTATATAGAAAATCATAAAAATAAAACAAAATTACTTTATGGAACAATTAACGATAAATTGAAACAAAATAAAGAAAAGGTAATCGGTAAATTTAACGAAGTTAGAGAAAATCTACCCGATATATCTGATACAGTACATGTTAAAAATAAACAGAAACAGCAGAAAACAAAAAATAAATTCAAACGCGAAAAAATTACTAAATTAAATAAAACACTTAAAACCGGTAAAATCAAGGCCTCTCATGGCAACACAGTAGAAAAAATACATCTTTCTAATATAAAACGACCCCGACAAAAAACTTATAACTTTGAATCACTTCCAGGCTGTTCGCGCTGGGGCGAGGAACAATCATAAGAAATATAACAGAAAATCTCGGAATCCTTCCCATCAATCTCGGTGCCGCTAAGCTCGAAAAAACCACACACACATTCATACACTACTATAACCTCAAACCTCTCCTTGATCAGTACAACAGCTTAAACACACAATACGATACATTAAAATTAACAATATCTAACAACACACAGTACCTTTATGAATTAAATAATTATGATAAAATATTAGAGTTCATCCGAACTAACATAGATACAAAAATCACTAACATCGGACTACACGCTAATTACAGAAATAAACGTGGCCTCATAGATGGATTGGGGACAATTTTTAAATCCATAACCGGAAATTTAGATGCCGAAGACGGAAAAAAATATAATGATATGTTAGCTCATATGCAAGAGAACGAGCATGATTTAGAAAATCAAATTAAATTAGCGTACTCAGTAAATCACCAAATTATTACAAATTTCAATAATACGATCCTCGATATTCAACATAATGAAGAAATATTAAAATCCAAAATTTTACAACTTTCAGAAATAATAAATAATATGCATTTTCAAGATATTCTTTATGCTAAAAATATTTACGACCAGTTAATTATATTATATAACTCGGTCCTCAATATCTTACAAGATGTTGAGAACTCTATTACTTTTTGTAAATTACGAACCCTACACCCGAGTATTATACACCCTCTTGAATTATTGTCAGAACTTAATAAAATTTCTAACTTTTATCATGCACAACTGCCATTTGAACCTAAACAAGAAAATTTACTCGCTTTTGAATCCTTATTAAAAATTAATTGTAAAGTAAAACCTACACAAATAATTTATTTTATTTCCACCCCAATCAACTTTGAAAAAAATTTCGAATTATATTATTTATATCCCATTCCAACAAAATGTGGTTCAGATTTTGTTACAATTATCCCAAATACAAAATATCTTTTAAAATCTGATAAAGAAATTATCCCTCTGAATGACATGTGTGTACGAGCAAAAATATTCCAATGTCCCAACAAATATCACGCCCATTTTCCTGCAAGCTGCGAAGAAGAAATATTCCAAGAGCAGACTTCAACCCACTGCCACTACACAAAAATAAACTTAATAGAAAACCACGTTGAAGTCATTCCAGAACTCAACAAATACCTGGCCATCTTCCCCAAGGAAGAAAAAGTCGTAATCAAATGTCAAGACGAAACTAGCATCAAGCCGTTAGTAGGAATCTACTTAATAAATAATGAGGATAACTGTGAAATTTATTTCAAAAACCAAAAATTAGTATTTTCAAGTAAAATCCAAGGACGACCATTATTATTACCTAAATTAAATTTTAAAATCCAATCTCATCATATTACAAATTTCTCAATTAACCTAAATCCATTAAAACTTAATGATATTTCCTTTAACCCAATGGTCCCTATAAAAGAAGAATCCATCAATTTCCACATTCCCAGTATCTGGTCCGTATTACTATACATCATCATTGCGATGACCATCGGCTATTTTGCTATAAAATGGCTAAGAAAACGAAGAGCCAAAAGATCCACTTCAAGGAAGACACCATCCGAAATCCAGACGGAAGACATTGAACTTCAACTCCCAGGAGGAGCTCAATTCTAGGAAGGGAGGAGTTACAGTGCTCCACTCATCACCAAACTGCTGATACAGACATTTCCCCCGAACGTGACATTATGATATGTAGAGTTCTTTAGTATGTAGTAATGATATGTAACCTTAGTTCAGATTCAGACTTAGAAGTAGAAACACATGTAAATGTTATAACTTAGTAAAAGTCAAAATAAATAGTTTTTAAAAACTAAGTTGGTGTTTCGAGAAAGTTAAGTTATATATATATATTAATTTTCAAATATGTCTATGCTTGAAATTTATAAATAAAAGTTATATTAAATTCAAGTAATATTTTCGTAAGATAATATTTTCGTGTTTTGCCTGTATACAATCCATGTTAAATTGGAACAAATATGGCGGTCGTAACCGTATGTCATCGCTCTCATTGTAGGCACTCTAAATAAAACCGGCGGGAACCTAAAGTGATATACCGTCGGAACCGAAGCAGATCGCAAACGAACGCGGTGGGAATAGCGGAGGCGGTGGAGGTGGCGGTGGCGGTAGCGATCAGATGGTACCTATATAAGGCAATGCAAGTACGCACACAAACAGTGAAACAGAAAAAAATATTGAATTATTGTATTCATATGATATTTTATGCACAACCGAGCCGAAATTAATGTTTTAGCCATAAAAAGCAGACCTAAACACTTGTATATTGCCCTAGGGTCATAATAAAATAATTTTCTCTAAATACATGATAATTTTTGTTTCTTATAAATACTTGATTTTGCAAAATGTTTGACATATAAATGTACCTGTTTAATATTTTGAATATAAAAATAAATATTCTTTGCTGTGCAAAAAAATGTATGTACCAATGGTAAAATAAGCATTTCTGACTAATAACATGCTCACCACTGGTAGAAACTATATTCACTCTTGATACATAAATATCTATTATATGATTTAGCAAATCCGAATTGTGGAAAAAAAGATAGATTATAAGACAAAATCTCTAATTTTTTTCCGTTTTCCTTCTTCTTCGTCCAATGTATAATACCATTTCTTCTTTTTCCATTTCCCGTCCAACGTCCATTGCACTGCAAATATTTTAGCGCAATACTACAGGCGTTCTCCTCAAACAAACCGCATCAGTGTGCGTCGATGAGTTCGCCACCTTAGCCGCCACCGCCTCGCCATCGCCACCGCGTTGGTTTGCGAACCGCTTGATGTTCTTCTATTTCGACCGACATCACTATAGTTTATCTTTTCGCCGCTATATCTACTCAGCGCCACTTGCTTACACAAACTATTTTACGGCATAAATATTTATTCCAGTTGTTATAATTGTGAATATCTTCTATATAAAACACGAAATCTTCTTCAAATTTATAGGTAGAATGTATAAATATGTACAGTATATAATACTTTATTACGTTTCAAAAAATAAACTTTACACATTTGCTAAAAAAAATAAAACAAAATATTATATATTTTTTAACTATGTTCTCGAAGTTCATTTTTGGATTTTTTAAAATATGTTATATGTAATATGACTCCCCACAAGACATTAAAGTTTAATTGAAAAAACATGTCTAGTATAGAAGAAAAAAATTAAAATGAATGGAAAAAGTAGGTTTTTTGCATTTTAAAAATAGTTCTCCAAGTTTAATTTTTTTTATTTTCACATATATTATAGATAATATTATTGGTAATATTTATTGTAAATTTTAATAAAAAAACACGTTTATTACTTAAATTACAGTTAAAATAATGTTTAAAATATATTTTTGGGTGTATAAATTAATGCAAATATTTAAAAAATAAATTTATTTGCATTGAAGAGTAGTATCTTCTTATTTATATATATACATATATAGCTTGTAACATTAAACAGTATTCAATAAAAAAATTAAATCTTTTATATTCATTTTGAACTTCGCGCGCATGGGTATCATTTAACCTTATAGTATATTCCGAAAATGAACCACGGTGCGGTTCAATTTTACCACGGTTACGGTTAGAATGACGTCATAACGGAACACTTTCACGATGACAGTTGTCACTTGACAGATGAGTTTCGAAATGTGAAATTTATTTAATATGGAAAAATGTTTATATTATAAAAATATTGTATTCTGCATCACACCTGTTTTAACTTAAATATAGGGATAAAAAAATAACACAAAGAAAAAAGTAAATACGAGCTTCAGAACAAATAATAAATTCATCTAATATGAATATATACTGTTAAATAATAAAAATACATTTTGTATCACATGTTTATTTATCAGTCATCATAAAAATATAGTTTTATAAGACAAAAATCCACAAACACTGCAAAAGCCGCCAAACACGTTTCAAACTTGTCAACAACAGTTGTGAAGTAACTAAACTAACCGCCGCTCGAGCACGGTTAGTTTGGTTATTAAAAACTAACCACAATTTTCAAAAACCGTGTTCCGTAATGAAACCGGTTACTGAAAAAACTAACCGGTTCATTTTCGGAATACACTATTAATAAGTAGTTCGGTCAGACAGATATTTTGACTCTTGCTATTTTGACTCTTGCCGTCGTCATGTCGACCGAACGACTTGATAATAGAGTCGAGCGTCTCCTGCACGAATCTTTTACAACACGAAACGAGTTAGCGCGTGCTGTAGGAGATTCTACTGTATAAATAATAAACAGAAACAAGCATATTCTTTAAAAATAAAACAAAAAATATTCTCTAATATAATTAAAAGAAAATATGATAAATACAAAACACAGCAGTGATTTAGTTATACTAGTTTAATCCTTCGGTTTTTACTTAAACTAGCAAATTTGTCTACAACTTCATTAACTTCTATTAATTTTGATATGTCATTTTCTACACTTAATATACTAATGTTGTTTAATCTTTCATTTTTTCATTCTTGTTCTTAAATAAGTTTTAATTCTTTTTAAAGAGGAAAATGATCTTTCACAACAAGCTGTTGATACAGGCATTAAAATAAAAATTTTTACCAAATTATAAATGCATCCAAATGCTTGCTTATATTGTTCAACGAATGAAAGGAACTCCATGAGTGATTAAATATTTTTATTTTCCTCCTTACACAAAAGTTTCTTAACTAGCGTTATTTCTGAGTCTAAACAATCACAATTTATGTTACAACGCATAGCTACAGTACAATAATTGCCAATCGAAAAAAATCCAATTCTGTACGCGAGCCCCTCAAAAAACATTTCATTTGATACCAAACACGATAGGTTTTGAAGCACTTCTATTAAAACAATTGACGATCGAAAATATTCTAATTTTTCATGCAAGCCCTGCAAAAGACATTTCATTTGATACCAAACACGAAAGGTTTTGAAGCGCTTTCATTAAAACAGTTGCCAGTCGAAAAATCCAATTCTGTACGCGAGTCCTTTAAAATACTTGTCATTTTATACCATATACAATAGGTTTTGAAGTACTTTCACGAAAACAATTGACGATCGAAAATATTTTAATTTTGCATGCGAGCCCTTCTCAAGACCTGTCAATTAATACCAAACACGATAGGTTTTGACGCACTTTCACTGAAACAATTGACGATCGAAAATATTTCAATTTTATTAATCTATAGAGTAATCATGAAAAATAGGGATTGTCATTACCTTATCGATCAATAACAGGTAATGATTCAGTTACAGAATAGGGGGCATGTGATTCCAATTCTAGTTATCTGTTTTCGTTTTTTTAATGTACATGGCCGTAAACAATATTAGCTTAGTTTTACTATATATTATTACCAAGGACAATTTTGGTCGAGTTTACCTGTATACTTTATAAAACTTGTCAATTTGACGTTTTGTTTTAAAACCAACTTCACAGTGAACTGTGAAAAATTTACTTTTTAAATATACATATTTGAGATATGTAATTATTATAAAAACGTCTCCTCATTTCCGCAATATGCGTTAAATATTTCAAAACTACTCACAGAAATTTCATATTAAAGTAATTTATAATTAAAAATGCGACATGTCCACTAACAAATGTCAAATCGATCGTAGACGTTCTTCTTAAAAAATCCATAGCCATCACACTTTTAGTTAATTTTGCTCAAAAAATGCGTGTTTTCTCGCACATCATGCGTAATAAAATTTATTAAAAGCACGTGGTCCTAAACGGACATTATCAAACAAAAAAAGTTTGAAATGAATCGGAAAAACCGTCTAGGCTGGAGATGTGGGCAATTGACCGTGATGAATCTATACAAATATACTCATATACAAATATATATATGTGTATATATATATATATATATATATATATATATATATATATATATATATATATATATATATATATATATATATATATATATTAACGTTTTGTCGTTTTTATGCTTCAAACTTCGTATTACTCAAATTGACGGTATGGCGTTGTTTTTTATCCAAATAACTGGATATATATATATATATATAATGATATATGAACGGACTTCAGACGAACTTTCAGATAAAATTAAAAATATATGTTTGCTGTTCTAATCAACCTGTGTTCCCTGTTTTCCGTGGTGGCATCGTGATTTGTAATAGTATAGAGAGGTTAGAAGCTATTTTATGAAAAACATAAGAAATTCTATAATAATTTTTTGAAAAAATATACAAAACTATTATTTATGCAGGTGATGGAAGAGCAATATGCAGTATGTGTTTCTTGCAATATAATCGTCACAGAGGATTATATTATGACAGATGATTGCGACTCCGAAATAAATTATTTTGATACTGTTGATGACAAATTTATCTGACGTTATTTGCTTTTTGACTACGTATAAAAAATATAAAGATGACTTAATACATCCAATTAAAAGCGCAATTCAACACACAAACAAAACTTAGCAGATGTCGCTTCGAATATGCATGCTAATGTTTACAACTAACACTAGAGATGCATGATTTATTTGGAAGTAACACGAGTTAGTTCTAGGTCAGTTTAGGGTTGAACCCAAAGTTCCCAAACAAATACGGCCAAAATAATGTAGACGTGCGACCTGTAGATGAACCTGATCTTGGAGCAAGTGCAAATGTTGTCATGAGACTGTGTAGAATGGTCCCTTGTAATATGAATTATTAAATTTATTTTGACAACTATTACAGTACGATACCACTGTTAACTTATTTAGCTAAAAGTGGTATTTACAGTTTAGACACTGTTAGAAGAAACAGAATTCCAAATTGTATACTTCCCAAGGATTCTATTCTCTAGCTCCGAGTATGTGGGCATATACGATGACATTGATATTTCTTCTGTAATATGGAAAGACAACAAAATTTTACACTTTTATCAACTTGTTCTGGTGAACTTCCTATGCAAACAATATTATTATTTATCGTATAATAAATAAACAATAAAACGCTTTGATAGAAAAACTAAAACTACCATAAATGTTCTTTAATATAATCGTCACATGGGGGGTGTGGATTTATTAGACAGTTTATTAGCCAGACATAAAATATTGATAAAGAGTAAGAAATAGTACTTTAAGCTGTTTTATCAGCTGATGGATATAACTGGAGCGAATTCCTGGCTATTGTACAAACGAATAAAAAGTCAGTATAAAGAAGTGACAAAGCTGATACTCGCACAATTCAAATCAGAAATTGCATATTGTTTGTGCAATTTTGGGAAAAAAAATTCTAGTAATAAAAGAAATAGACCTAGTAATAATGTTCAACAACTTATAGAAGCAAAAAAGTTAAAGGTCCTGCACAACATATGCCAGCTTCTGATGTAAGATTACATAATATAGGGCATTGGTCGGAATGGTCAGCAAACCAAAGAATTAGATGCAAAGTACCGCACTGTAAAGGTTATACACAAACAATTTGTGTAGAGTGTGGTGTTGGCCTGTGCTACACTAAAAACAATAACTGTTTTCATAAATTCCACACGGAATAATCTTAAGTAAACTAAAAATGTATTTAATTTATTACAAGAATTATACGTTACGGAAATGCAACATCATGCATATAATAGAATTATTTTTTCTTTTTGGCTTTTGTAATGTGCTTAATGGTAACAGCAACATTAATTAAATCTCAGATATATACGTTCATTTCCCAAAATATATTTTTTAAATTATTTTTTTCCTTATTTAGTACACCCATAATATAAGAAAATATTTTTCCTCAAACGAAATAAAAAATCATGCAGTTAAGGGTTAAAGTATTTTTTGAATCCTACTCTTAGCATCCTGCTGTACACGGTATACAACAAGCTTAGTAACTCAAAGCCATTATGGTAGAAATCTGGACATACGAGTAGCAAAATAGTTAAATCTTCATATTTCTGGTTTTGTCATTAGAAACTAGAAATCGTTTCGTAGAATTGTAATATTTTGCAATTGTCCAATCTAAACTGGATTACTGTTGCCAGGTATGGAATCCAATTGATAATAAATATAATAAAATCAGAATCCTTTCAAAATAAATTTTGCTAAATGTTGTTATTAATAACAAAATTGATGTACAGTATCCCCGTTTAGATTATAATTACAGTTTGTTATTGACTGAAGTGAAAATGGAGCAACTATCCAATAGAAAGAAAAAATACTTTTGTATGTATCTATATAATCTATTAAATAACTTGATAAATGATCCATGTTTCCCATAGAAAATACCTCTCTTCTATAAATGTTCAATATAGGTGTATTAAATAACAATCAATATACAATATTAATAAGATTAACAGTATTGTAGATATATTATTATTTTTTATCTGAAAGATAAGTCAATTACATAAGAAAATATTATGTGCTATAATAATTTTCAATTTAGTTGCACTCAATTTAAAATTCAATAATACTAATTAAAAAATGTTGTGCATTTGATTGAAATGTGAATAAATGTAGTTAATTTAATTGCTGTGTCATAGTATTTTCATATTAGAACTTGAAAAAACTGTAATCATTCTTTATACACTCTTTGAAGTACAGCAAAGTACGAATAGGCAGTACGTAGAATCTGTAAAAAAAATGCTAACTAATTTAAGAATGAGATTTTGGGGAGTATTCTCTGTTATTTCGGTAATTTTTAACGGCTAGTTAAAAATTTTAACCTATAAAAATATATCTCAAATTAAATTTAAATTATTTTATTGTGTTGTCTGTTGTCATTGGCTAAAATTTTAACGGGCCATTAAAAATTAACTGGTATGTTACATAATACATCTAATAAGATAAACTTACCGTTGTTAAAGTCATGATAGATAAAGTAAAGAATCCGCCGGCTGTCATATTAATAGGCCGTTTACATCTTTCCATTATTATAAAAATAGATTTTTTTATACTTATGTTGCATCTGTACCACGCCATGTTAAAGCAACTATCACCAATGCTTGAAGTCTAAAAATAATAAAAATATTATTATAGATTTTATATATAAATCATGAAAAAATCGTACATAAATATTTATATTAATTAACAGAAGTATACATTACATCGATAATTTTACCTTAAGTGTTACTTGATGACCATTCCAACAATAACACGATATTTGAAATGTTAAAGCCAACAAATATAATATAATTGTTAGAAATTTAAGACTATTTGCTGGAACCTGCAATCATAACATAATATTTGTTTCAATTATGTTGGACACTAGCTGATTCTTATGCTAGTCTACGGAAATCTGACAAAATTTTTTTTTCTATACATTTTCATTTGATATACCACACATTTAAGAGCTGCTATTTAGAAAAAAAAAAGTATGTTTATCCTGAATTTCAAACATACTGACGTCATAATCATTTATTTTTAGTCTTAGAAACCTTTCAAATTAATACCTAATGAGTAAGTTTAGACTTTTCTGCTTAATATGCCTTCATCTCACCACCAATTTTAATTTGATACAAAATAATTTAGGTTTCCAATTAAATTTGGGAAAAACAAGTACAACAAATCGGTCACAATATTTGACCATTTATGCTCGACATTTTTATTATTGGATATAAAATACAAAAACTTTCTAATAACTATTGGGAGAACAATTGACATCTATCTTCAAAACTTTTAATTTGATATCAAACGCAATTGATTTTTAATGATTTTTGCGAGAATATTGATAATCAATGAATCATATTTTTTTATTTTTCTATTCCAGATCTCTCTTCATAACCTTTAATATCATACCACAAAAGATAGATTGTTAATGACCTTTGGAAAATACAGCTAACAATCAATCAGTTAAAATTTTTGAATTTTCTGGCGACATCTGCCTTAATAAAATTCAATTTGATAAAACACGTTAGGTTTCTAATAACTTTTGGGAAAAACAATTCACAACTAATCGGTTACAATTTTCGACAATTTATACTTTTAATTTAAAATTTAAATTTAAGAAAAAAAAAAGCTGTCTTATAACTATTGGGAGAAACAACGACATCTAGCTTCAAAATTTTTAATTTGATATCAAACACCATAGTGTTTTAATGACTTTTGAGACAAATATTGACAATCAACGGAGCACAATTTCTTTTTTAATAAAATTAATCAATTGATCTAAAAAAATTCAACCCGGTAAGTTTTTAATGACTCTTGAGAAAAACTAATTACAATCAGCCATGTGCCATGCTTGTATTGTTTTCCTTTTGTTTTTGTTTTATGGCATCCATTTTGTTTTGTTATTTCTATGAATTTTAAGTTCGTTTGATGAGATTAGATGACCTAGTTTGTCGTGTAGCATATGTGATGAGCGTAAGTAAGAATTTTTTTTCTTTATTTATTTGATTGACTAGTTAGTAGAATTCTAGATTTGTTGATAGTCATTTGCGCTTGAATTTAGAATTGTGATTGCTTAATTAGTATAAATTAATTGAGTTTGTGCTTGGTTGAAACAGTGGTTTATTAATACTACGAATCATTGAACGCATTCAGCCGACACAACATATTTGCGTTCATAATCATTATTATTATTATAACCTTTATTACCATTTCATAATACATATTATTGTATGTGTTTTATGCAAAAATATAACTATAAATTCTATTTTGTTTATTGTATATAATGCAATTTTTTTGTATAGTTGCCCTAACGGACAAATGTCTCCCCGAGATGTCCTATTAACCGGTGCCTTGCCTTGGTTGGTCATAAATTACCTGCAATATAAAGTCTAACATCATGATGCCATTTTAGTTTCCAACGTCCTCTATCTCCTCTTTTATTCAGCAAAACCCTTTCTGTTGTTTCTCTTCACCAGCCTCTTTCTTGTCTCATTACGTGCTCAGCCCAACTCCATTTTAGAGCTTTTATTGTTAGAGTGACGTTTGCTATTTTTGAGTGTTGATATATTTCTTGAACAGGTACTCCATCTTTCTGTGAAATTCCTACCTTGCTTCTTATTATATGGTTTCGTAAGACTTTTATTATGCTTATTTTTTTTTTAGTCGTTGCCCAAATTTGGAATCCTTGCGTAATTATAGGACTGATATAGCTGTCCAATATTATCCTTTTCATCTGTACCAGTGTTTCTTTATTTTTAAAAATATTTTTCAGTGATTAATATTTTTTCCAAGCATTGAAATACGTTTGTCTATTTCTCTATTAAGTCTGTCATGAAATGAAATTGTTTGACTTAAGTAAGTGTACTCTTCTGC
This sequence comes from Pterostichus madidus, assembly GCA_911728475.2. Classification (NCBI taxonomy): domain Eukaryota; kingdom Metazoa; phylum Arthropoda; class Insecta; order Coleoptera; family Carabidae; genus Pterostichus; species Pterostichus madidus. The sequence goes on from OU452312.1 coordinate 12,191,068, forward strand.
GTACTCGATGTTTTTGGAATCTAATAATATTGGTATTTCTTGGTGATTTGTCATTACTTTTGTTTTCTCGAAGTTCACATGTAGTCCTATTTTGTTACAGTATAGGTGTAGGTCAGCTACTTGTTATTGAAATTATTCTGGTGTCACAGCAAAAAAAACGACGTCGTCTGCAGACCTTAAGTTTGTGAGTCTACTGCCATTGATTAAGCCCTGCAGTGCATATTGAAATACACAGTTGATTAAATCGGGAGATAAGTGGTCTCCTTGTTTCGCACTTCTGCTTGTTTTAAAAGATCTGCCCAGTTCATCTAGTTTGATTCGACCTCGACGTTTGTATTTTTAGTGCTAACTAGATGTGCCTGTGGTTAATTGTATCAAAAGCTTTATGACAAATTAAAAAAAAATATATTATTATTTTTTTTAAATAATACAAAATTTTGCTTATTTTTTCTTATTTAAATTTCGGTTTTTATATTTTTTCCCATCTCAAATTAAATCTACACGACTTAATCAACATTTTTCAAATCACTAAAAATCATTTAAACTGTTAACTTTATGCAAGAGAGTATTCTCCTGCAACATGATATAGACAGCAATATAACTTGGTCTTATGTTTTAAAGTTATTATTCAATTTTAGTTAAGGCAGAATCATAAATTACTTTGTTAAAAAAACAATTTATACCTACTCATATCATATGGAATAAAGTAATCCTATATAAAGACCTTGTAATATTATTTGACTATAAACTAACATTTAATGACCATATTGAGGCTACTATGAAATCAGCATATAGAATTCTTGGATTAGCAATAAGAAACTGTCAATCTTTTCATAACACTGTGACACTACAGAGCCTATATAATGCATTTATTCTGACCAAATTAGAATATGGAACCCAACTTATGATAAATACATAATATGATTGATTGAATCCGTCGTTGGTACTAGGTGAAACATTTTAATAAGTTAAAATAATTAACACTCGGCTAAGTTTCACAAAATAACGCTTAATATCTTTATCGCGCTTTCGGCTTTTACACAATCTTCAGGACTCCTATTCTATAACTTTTATTACATGTGATACATGTTACTAGGTGATATATTTCAGATTGCCATCTCACGGACTAACTGCGGAACAAGCTATATGCCGTCACACTTGGTGAGAGACGTTTCACCTCTTAGAAGGGTGGTGTTATATTTATATCACCAGTGATATTTTGAAGTTTGAGTTCAGAGCAGCTGCTAACAAATTGTATTTATGATATTTGGACAATTTATTATGGGGTAATGGCTCAGTGATATCAAGTCGGCCTGCGGATCCTAAGAACCCTGGTTCAATCCCCACAGCCGAAAAAACATTTTCACCAATTTAAAATTACCACTATGGCTCCCCCACCGCTAACATCTATGGGGGCCGTGATTTTGTAACAGACAGGATCTGTAAGAAATAATCGTTTGCAAAATTGTTGATTAGATTGCGTCTTTAAGACACGTCATGTTATTCACCTTTTGGAACACGCGCGAGCGTCTGAAGCATTTGTTACATTCAGCGAAATTATTGCAATCTAGCATTTATTTAGTATAAATGCCGTAGTTTAAGATAGTTCGTAGATGATAGTAGATGATAGTAGATGATAGTAGATGATAATATACAATGTAGCACACAGTTCGAAAGTAGTAGATGTTGTTAGTACGTAGATAGTAGTTATGATTCGTGAGTAGAAGAATATTCGGGGGTGTCTATCCCGAGAATATGATGTTATTAATTTATTATTTGTTGTTTAATTAATTCATTATCTTTATTTTATGTTGATTTTTATTATGTTGTTTTAATAAAATATTTACCACTCGCACTTGCAGCTTTCATTACTTATTATTCAACTTCAGCACGTCGACAATCAGTGGTCAAGATAAATTCTCATTTTTGACCACCATGATTTGTTAAAATTTGACGACTGGTAACCGCACTTCACGCGCGTATATATATATATATATATATATATATATATATATATATATATATATCCAAGACAACAGAATAAATAGAACTCGCCCGTCAAGTGAGAAATTTATTTGTGTTTTTGACTGGAATTTTGGAGTTGGATTAAAATATACTGTTTGTCACTGGACTTCTCGAGTGTCGTTTTATAAGTGTTATCTTTCATTTTTATTGTAGTTTAGTTTTTTTTATAGTATATTTTCTGTCATATCGTTATTTGTTTATATTGGTTACGTGTATAGAAACGCTGAGTTATGTTTTGTTTTTAGGTGTGATTGACATTTGACAGTTGTTTGACGTTTGACAGTTGTTTGTCAGTTGTGTAAATGTAGCTGAGTTCTTTTTTCATTTATAGTTAAGGATAAACCTGGTAAGCTACCTTAACTTCCACTCTTCTACCGAGAGAACCCTTCTTTTATTTCTTTTATTTCTTTTATTTCTTTTTGATAAATGAAGAATAAATGGGTGAAATTTGATGAATGTAAGTTTGGTACGTGGAATGTTAGGGGTATAACTGGTAAAGAAAATTAATTGATGAATGTAATGCGTGTATATAATATTGATGTTTTCTGTGTCAGTGAGACTAAAAGAAAAGGATGGAGTGAGGAAGAGGTGGATGGAATGTTTTGCTTGTGGTCGAGTGTTGCTGAGAATGAACACGCGAAGCATGGTGTTGGTGTGCTTGTCAGTGAACGAATGAAACCGTTTGTGAGAGAATATGGTTGTACTTCATCGAGATTTCTTTGGCTGAGATTAAAGGTAGGCTTTCATAGAATCTTCGTTGTGTTAGTTTATGGCCCAACCGAATCCGAAAATGATCTTGAAAAAGATAGATTTTGGAATTTGTTAGATAGTGTTATTGATTCATGTGATTCAGGTGAAAAAGTTATTGTATGTGGTGATTTAAATGGTTGAGTGAGAGTTAAGAGAAGCATGTCTGGAAATGTATTGGGTAAGTTTGGTGATGCAAGAGTGAATGAAAACGGTAGGAAAATTGTTTCTTTCTGTTTGGAGCGTGATCTCTTTGTTTCTAACTCTGTCTTTAAACATAAACTAGCTCATTTGTATACATGGGAGAATGTTAGTGAGAATAGACGAAGTATGATTGATTTTATTTTGTATGATGAACGATTGAGAAGTTTAGTTGTAGATACTCGTGTGAAGCGTGGTGCTGAATTGGGTACGAATGACCATTATTTGGTGGTATCGCGTATACGTCTAGATAAATGTTGGAGAATGAGGGTGAAGAATACCAAAAACATGTTTCGTGTGAAATCGAGTGCGCTGCAGAATGAGGATATTAGAAATTTGTTTGTTGAGAAAATAAATGAATCTTTGCCTGCATGTGAGATTAATTTTGAATGCAGCATAAATGATGTTTGGTTGAAATTTAAATATACATTTCTTAAATGTGCAAAAGAAGTTTGTGGTGAATGAAGTTTAGGCTCTTGTCCAAAGAATGCATGGTGGAATGAAGAAGTAAAAGAGGCGATTGAGATGAAAAAGAGAGCATATTTGCGATTTCTAAATGTGAAAGATGTGCCTGGAAGTTTACGTGATGAATGCTTGCTGGAATACAAGAGGTTAAATAAATGTGTTAAGAGAGTAGTGAGAGAAAGCAAGGCGCGTTTTGATGATTTGATGAGTGAAAGATTGACTAATGATTTTAGTATGAATAAAAGAATGTTTTTAATATTGGTTTAATGGATCACAGGCTTAACTAGGTGAAAAGAATTTTACAAAAAATTTAACACAATTTTTAGTTACATTCTTTTATTAAAAAACGACGTTTCGGTCCAAAATTCTGGCCATTTTCAAGCTACAAAGACATAAATTGTAAATTTTATGAACAGTCTATTTTGTAATTAAAAACTTACCAATTACTGAATATAATGAAGAAGTTACATTTTAATGAATAACAAAAAATTTTAAATTAAAAAACATGGTTCAAGGAACCAATTAGTAAAACAATTCAAGTTGAGATGATCATCTCAACAGTCAAACAGTGTACTGAGAACAAAACTAATTTTTGTTACAAAATAAAATAAAAGTACAAACATCAACCAGATAAATTATTATTAGAAATTCAAAAAATATCAGATCATTATAAAACACATTTGAACCTATTTTAGAAAATATTTTAGAATATGAGGAATTGTTAAAAGTTAGTTGCAAGATTAGATCCTCACAAATAATCTATTTCATATCTATTCCTATTAATTATGAAACTAATTTCAATCTTTATCATTTAATCTCCACCCCAACTAAATACGGATCAGAATTTGTTACTATTATACCAGATTCAAAGTATGTGTTAAAAACAAATAAAGATATTCTTCCTCTAAGCGACATGTGTATTCAGAGTAGAATATATCAGTGCCCCAACAAATTCCATGGCCACATCAACCCAGCATGCGAAGAAGAAATATTAGATAAACAACACACAAGCCAGTGTCATTACACCAAGCTAGACATACAAGAAAACCATTTCGAACTACTGCTTGAGATAAACCAATATTTAGCCATCCTTCCTAAAGAAAAAATTTCCACAATTTGTCTCGCAGGGACAAGCATTAAATCATTAGCCGGCATCTACTTAATAAAAAGGTGGTAATAATTGTGAAATAAGATTTAAAAATAAAAAAATTATATTTCTTGATAAAACACAAGGACTACCTAAGCGACGGGAGACCTGCCGCGCGGATATCATTACAACTCTATTGGAAGAGAGTTTTCGAGAAGAGATTTCTAATTATACCATGTGAACGAGAAGAGAAATAAGCTATAAAATAATTAAATGTTGATTCGGGAATATTTTTTTCATGATTAATTACCACAATCAAGTTTAAAAAGGTAAAAACCCTTTTGAAAGCGATCATGTTCTGACCGTAATTGATAATCTTAATCCGTATGAAACATTTATAACATCAAATGTAATCAGACAAAACATAAATAAATATTATTATTACATTATTTTCTCGCCACAAATAGTAATGAATAATTATGAAATAATTTTGATTTAGCAAAATATTAATGGGGTAATGGCACAGTGGTTATCGTGTCGGCCTGTGGATCCAAAGAACCCTGGTTCGATCCCCACAGCCGACAAAACATTTTCACCAATTTAAAATTACCCCTGTGGCTCCCCCACCACTAACATCTTTGGGGGCCGTGATTTGACGGCTGGTAACCGCACTTCACGCGCATAAATATATCACTTACCGAGACCTGCTTTGGCAAAGTGCCACACCCAATAATGGGTAAGAGGCGTGATGATATATTTATTTATTTATTTATTCTAATGCTTTTTTAGTTGATTTAAGGAAAGAGTAGTAAATAATGGCACGTGTAATTGCCCAGCAGATGCAGAAGCAGTATTTAAACATATCGCAGCTTTGTTTATGTATATAAATAATGATAATTAAAATTTGGTCAAATTTTTTTTATCATTTATGATGGTGTACGTTTTTTTCGTATAATTGATATCTGAAATACACATTCAATATTAGATTAATTTTCCTTCATAGAAGTGCAGATAAAATTTTTTTCAATAATTTCATTTGAAAATATTTGATCATTTATGTCATTGGTTTGACAAGCAATTTCTTTTTTATTGCATACATCATCATTGTACAGATTCGTATTTACACCGACAAATTATTTGCACTTCTTTGCCACTGATTATTTTGTAATTCATGCCTTCTCTTATTTTTTTGAAATCGTGAATCGCTACATTTCCTTCATATTTTTGGACTGTAAGCCGGATAATTTGGGTGCTGAGCTATTTTTCTCGGCGGCTGTGCATGATGTGCCTCAATCGGAAATAATTCTCGATGGGTTTCCAAAAGTGTTTCTAATTATTCTTAAAGCATTTAGTACTTCCTTGGTTGTTATGGACTTCACAGGAAATAACCATACAAACTTCGTGAAATCATCTATGATAGTTAAGATATGTTTGTAATTTTTATTTGTCGACGGCATTGGTCCTATGTGATCTATGTGAAAAGTATTTAGTGGGCCTTCTCCCTTCGGAAGAGAATGTAGAAATCCTTCCTTTTTACCTTCTTGATTATTAGCTAAAATGCATGGTATGTAATTGGCTATTAAATTTTGAATTTTCTCCTTTAGCTTTGGTATAAAGAATTCTCGCTTCACTAGTTCTTCTGTTTTCCTACCGGAAAAGTGACCGTTATTATGTGCTCGTCGAATAATTACCATATGCATCAGTCTAGGTGCAACTATCAAGTCTTCATTGTTTTCCTGCTTGTACAGTACATTGTTCTTCATTAAATAATCTTCATAAGATTGCGTTTCCAGTATTTTCTTAATTGCTTTTATATGGCCATCTTTCTCTTGCGCTTCTATCAATTTTAATAATATGCGGTCATTGATTTGCATAACTGGATAACGACTTAGTGCATCAACGTGAAGCATACGTGTTCCAGCTCGGTGTTCAACCTCAAAATCAAATTTTTCGAGTAGTAAGGCCCATCTTGCTACTCTAGTTGTTAAGTCTCTTTTATTCATAGTCTTTTGAAAAGCAGCACAGTCTGCCACTACTTTAAATTTCATACCGAGTAAATAAATTCTAAATTTCTTCAATGCATTTATTACAGCTAGGTCTTCTAGTTCATAGCTTGAGTATTTTCGTTCAGCGTCTGTAGTTCGTTTGCTCATATAATACACAGGATGAAAATAATTGTCTTCAGCTTTTTGGAGAAGTACTGCTCCAAATCCATATTGGCTTGCGTCTGTGTGGACTTCTGTTTCCACATTCTGTTTATAGATCTTAAGCACAGGTTGTTCAGATAATTTCTGCTTTATTAGGTTGAATGAATTTCCTCGTTCTTCTGTACTCAAATTTAGCATCTTTTTTCAACATGTCTGATAAGGGTTTGACAATTATAGAGTGTTGAGGAATGAATTTCCTAAAGTATCTTGCTAGACCCAAGAAACTTTGTATCTGCTTCATCGTCTTGGGTTCTGAAAATTTCTGCACCACTTTAATCTTAGCTGGGGATGGGCGTAATTTTCCATTCTCTATTATACGTTCCAAAAACTCAATTTTCTTTTCCAGGAAACAACATTTCTTCTTGTTAAATTCAAGACCATATTCTCTGGCAGTCTCTAATACTTGTTTCAGTCTTGCGATCCCTTCTTGTTCATTTTTTGCTGGTATGATCATATCATCAAAGTATGGTAAAACAATTCCTTGAGTGTATAGTGGCCTGAATATATAATTTATAAATCTCTGAAATACTGCTGGGGAATTACAGAGCCCAAATGGAACTTTAAGAAATTGATATTGCCCATTCGATGTATATTTTCGGGAGTCTTCTTCAACATCAACATGGAAGAATCCATTTCGTAAATCAAATGTTTTCTATCCAAAAATTCGATATTGAGTTTTTACTGAATAAGCACGAATACTTGTAAATTAGGATTCCCGCAACACGTTTCTACTATTTTTACAATGATGTCTGTCTTCGGTATTTCAGCTTTTTGCATTAATATATAGAGTTGATAAGATTCTGGATCAAATTGGACAACCGGAAGTGGTACTTTACTTTACTCACACCAGTTTTTAATGAAAAACTATATATTAGAATATAATCCAAATGGGAATAACATATTAGATTTTGACTAAAATTGATAAACCGCAACTGATATTTTACTTGAAGCTGTTAACAGTTTTTCATGAAAAGACTGATATAAATATCGTTTTTCTTATATTCATGTTATTGTATATTGAAGAACATAACATTCTTTACAAGATATGTTTACTTTTATATACGTTTTATTTTTGTATCTCACAGGGTTTGAAATTAAACGACTTTAAAAAGAAATTGGTAATTATACAATCAAGTATGCTTCACTGAAAAAACAAAATACCTTTGCTATATATCGAAATATAATGACATTCATCAAAATATATATTAAAATACAACATGGTTTAGCGGGAGGTTATGTACTTCACACATCAGATTTTTTAATTTAATTTATTTAATTCGAAAATTAATCATCCTATCCCCGAAACTAGTTGCTTTAATTAATTTTAAATATAAGCTACATTTGAATCTGTCGTCGTACTTGCCATATTTATGAATTTGAAAAATTATAAAATAACATATAACGGTGCTTCGTGAACATGGACCAGAGCTATGCACCCTCTAAACTTTTTAGAATACAAACTTTATTCAACATGTGGTCCAAATGTATAGATCCTGAATATATCGTGACAGCGCAAGAAAAATTAAAACAAAATAAAATTTAAACAAATAAACAGTAATAATTATTTATGAATATACCTATGCAGCTAAATTAAAACATTTATCTCGACACTCTCTAATATTACGGAATATACCTATTTCATATATCAATTAAAATAAAATAATAGTAAATAGGTATTTAATAGACAGATTAGTTAGAATGATCCGAAAAATTTCTTTAAATCGGTTAAATATGTATTATGTAAAATGAAATTAATTTTAATTTTATTATAAAAATGTTTCAACGAGAACCGACAGTGAAATCTATATAATTTATTTTGTAAAAGTAAAAAGTATCCACAAGGGTAGTGGCTGCTTCGGCTTCTTAATTTATTAGTGTTCTTACTTGAGAGAGACAACATTAGAGGGAGAACAAACTAGAAGGAAAGTAGTTTTGATATTGTAATAGATTAGCATTCGATCGTCGCGCCGCGCCACGGAATAGTTTGTCAAGCCGAATCGTACTGCAGGCTTAAGGCATGGATTGTTACGGACCCTATGGTAATCGGCTTGTACATATTATTTTGTGTAATATTCGATGTTAGACTATTGACATTGCCGGGTTTCTCTTGGTTAGTTTCATTCTTACACTCGAAAGCAAGATGTCCAAATTTAGAGCATTTAAAGGATTTCATTCCTTTGCTCTTGTGCTGCCAATCATTTGATTTGTGCCCTAATTCTCCGCAGTTGAAACAAAGTAATTGTTTTTCAGTTTTTTCAGATTTCACAGACTTGTCTTCACCCTTGATTCGATGCTGGAATATAGGACGTTGGTATTTATCAACAACAGTTTGATTTTTCTCTTTAAATGAATTGTATACTTCTAACTTTTTCTTGAATTCTTTAATGTCTTGGCATCCGTAAAGCATCATTTTGTTTGTGTTGCTATCGGGTATTCCATCAATTATATACTGAATCAGTGCACTCATTTCGATATAACCTCGACTGGCAATTTCTTTCATGACCAAGTAATATTCTTGAACTGTCTCTTCTTTTCTATTTTTCCGCCTCTCTAGCATTTGATGCAACTGAGCACTGTTCATCTTAGATGAAAACTCTTCTTGTAATGCTTTCTTCAATTTTTTCCACGTTGTGATTCCTTGTTTGCTCTGTATGAACAGTTTTGCTAAGCATTTTAGCGATTTTTTTGCGAAAATGAATGTTTGCAATTCATTCCATTCTAGTAGTGTGGCTGTTTCTTCGAAGTCACGAATCCATTTTTCTACGGGATAATCATCTTGAGCACAAAATGACCTTATTGAATCCTCGACATCCCGGAAACTCATTGTAAACTTCGTAGCATACTGTTGTGTAGGTGAATTTCGGTCAGATTGAATTCTGATGCTATCTTGTCTCTTTGCCTGACAACACTTACATTTTCAGCATCGCCATTGTCATAATTATCCTCTTCTTCATCGTCATTATCAACATTGTTCTTGGCAGTCAACTTTAGTGCATCTAAATCTATTAAATTTTTGCATAATCTATGTGCTAACTCTTCGGCGGTTCCAGTATAATCCAAATTTAAGATATGACACACAGATATTAGATCTCCTATGGTAAAGCTTGTTGTGACGTACTGGATTTTATTTTTATATTCTACTGAATTTACTGCAAATGCAAATCCGGTGAACGTGCTTAATCTTTTTCTATTATTTCTGAAACGCTTTTACTGCCTTCGTCTGAGTGGCGGTAATATTTCTCTCAATGTTTTCAATTTGTCCAAATGACCCCATTTTTACTGTTTCTGTCTTATTATTATCGATAGTGTTTGTTAATAACGTTAAAAATTATTATATTCTATGTTAGTATAAGTACTTATCTTTTGTTTGTGAACAGGCTTGTCCAGTAGAAAAGCAGTAAATTCGACTCGTCTTGTTGAAAATGTTCTTTATCACTGGGCGTCGTCCTTTACCTTCTTACTTCGTATCTTTTCTTTTTATTTGCCTCTTCTAACTTGTTTACTTCTATCTTCTTGCTTCCTTACTTCTTATCTTCGTACTTCCTACGCTTCTCTGTACTTACGTCTTCTTTCTTGTTTTTAGTAACAGTGTACCAAAGAACACTAAGAGTTTTTGTAACGCACTTTACGTTTATCAAAACAAACACAATACGACGTTCTCAGTTCACAATTATTAAAATAAAACTGTTTGTAGATTATAACTTTCGTGTTCTACTACTTGTTATGGCACAGCCCCATAACGTTTTATTTTAATTAAGTTAGTTTATAATAATCAAGTAACAATAATTTCGTTTTAGTTCATAAGTATTCTATATTTTATCATTGTTCAAAATATTCAAGTTATTTCTTATATTCTACTAGTTTAAGTATGCCCATAAATTGCTAGTTTCTACGTTTTGTAAAGATACTTGACACTTTTGTACTTTTGTAAATTTATATATAACTCAAGGTTCTAACCCAAAATTATTACTCTTGTGACCTCGACCAGATCATTCCCTTTCCAAATTTTCAACCACCAATGTCAACCTCCCAAGTGGGTGGTACTACATCCTATTGGTCATCTTTGACAACCCTTCATTTTTAAGGGTTGGTCAATAGTTTACTTGCCTGCTCAAAATTCACGAAGACTGACAGATTACAATTATTCATTCAATATTACACAACACTCTACATTCGTTATCATAACATATTATCAGATCAAAATTCAAACTCACTAAATCACTAGTACTATTTCATATTTTTATTTTGTATATATATATATATATATATATATATATATATATATATATATATATTATTATTGTGTGTAAATATATGTATAAATGAACAATTAAGAGTACGTATAACATCAACCACAGTAGCAGCGGAAACAAACGGTGTGATTTTCCGTAACAAATAAAATCTTGTCAGAATTAATATTTCTGAATACACGGGGTAATTTCCCATAACAAAAAAAAATTGGTGTCAGAAGTGGGATGACATAACAAAAACTGGTGTACGACAGTTCAAATAAGTATAAGTGAGATTTCTGAAGACTTGGGCAGCAGCACGAGTGGGATTGCTGAAGACTTGAGCGACGGCACGAGTTGAGTTCCAACTCTTAACTTCAGAAGAAATCCGATGATCTCCAATCCAACGTTGTATCAGTCGGCTGATCAACAAGACAACGGAGATTATTTACATGTTTCCTGCACGCTACGATTTACCGTGAGTACATACTTTTAATTGTGTTATTCGCTATACAGCATCCAAATTCGCATTCAAAATCCTAACAATTCCAAAGTCAACAAAATATAAATCCAAATAATCAAAATCAAAAATCCAAATCTAAATCGCAACGAAATCGAAACTAAATCCAAATCCTCAATTAAAATCATAATCAATCCAAAATCTAAATCAAAATCGCAACGAAATCTAAAAGAAATCCAATTTCCTAAATCATAAACAAACAAAAATTCCAAACACAAAACTAACTCTAAATCAAAAATCAAGCTCTTATCCAAAATCAAAAACTAACTCTTAAACAAAATCAAAAACAAACTCAAATTCTAAATCAAAATAGAATTTTACAAATATTAATATTGTAGCCAAATTCTAAATCTAAATTTACATATATTTTCTTATATCCAAATTCTAAATTAAAATCGAAATCAACAAATATTAATATTATACCAAATTCTAAATTAACAATCTCTTACCAAAATCGAAATCTACGAGTAATAATATCGTACCAAATTCCAAAATAACAATCTTTCTCAAAATCTAATACGAAATTCAAAATTTATATCCAAATCTTATATCAAAATTCTAGCAAACCTAGATCCTAAACCTAATTCAAAATTCTAAATTGAAACCAAATTCTACATTCTATACGAAATTCAATATCAAAATTTATACTTTCAGCAAATTCTAAATTTCATTTAAAAAATTAAAATACAAATTCTGCTATACTTACATAAAATTACATATTGTCATAAAATCTGTATTAAAATAAAATTCCAAAAGTTCTAAAACAACTATGAATATAAAAATTTATTAAAATAAAAATTAAAATTATTTATCTAATTTTCTAAAATTACCTAATACAAATTATTTCAATTGTCTATGTCAAATTTTGCTCCACCTAAATTCAACACTATACTAAATGAAAAAATAATATTAATTCAACAAATTTAAACTTAACTAAAATAAAATCAATTAAAAGAATTTTTTTAATTCATTTACGATGGCAAAAACTTGCTATTATTTATTCTTTTATTGAGATAGAAGAAAATAATTTATGTGCGTTTCTAAACAAATGCGACTATGCCATGAATTTAGCAACAACGGATCAAACACCAGTACTTTTTGCATATATCCGATGCCAGTTAGACTACAGTGAAGAATTCGACGGTCAAGAACTTAATTTCGAAAATTATGGGGAAGTAAAGAAATTTCTTCAATTTTGTATTTCAAATAATAGCACTTCATTTTATTCTTTTAAAAATCATCAAAAATTAGAACAAGAAATAAATCAAATTAAAAATTCAAATAAAAAAAATTATTCTAATCTTAATATCAACAATCATAATCAAAATTTAAATTCGCCGATAACTTCAATTGATATTTCGAATTTAGTCTAAATAATTCCACAAAACTTCGAAAATACAATAATTCCACCTGTTATTCCTTTTAAAAATCAAATATATTTACCAAAATTAGGACAAGAACCTAACAAAATTAAAAATTTAAACGTTGATCATAATTCTAATTCTAACAGCAACGAACCTAAAATTCAAAATTTAAATTTATCAAGTAATATAAAAATATCAGAAGTTAATCAACTTAAACAAAAATCTAAATCTAAAGCCCGTTTTACATTCAGCAACATTTACAGCAACATGTTGCGCAACTAGTTGCGCAACACGAGTTGCCAAATGTAAAACTGCAGTTGCGTGCAACATTTGTTCCTGAACTAGTTGCGCAACTTGTTGCAGAAATTAGAACATGTTCTATTTTTGTTGCGGGCAACTCGCAACTTTCCCCCAGATATAGTATTTTTTGGTTACTTTTTGTTTTGCCAATGTAAATCTTGTAAGTTGGTTAACCTAGTTTTACATGTGTCATAATAGCGTTTTGTTTTCTTTGTTTTTTGCAATCCATTCTTGTTCTCTAAATCAAACGATGAACATATGATTATAAAAATTTGAGGTTACAAAGCAACATGAACATATCTAATAACTCTTAACTGTCACGGACTACCAACTTTCCTGAGATTTATGTTGGTATAATACTTAAAAAAACTAGTAAAGTTGCGGAAATATGTTGCTAAATGTAATACAAGAAAACTGAACACCAGCAACATGTTGCGCAACATCAAGTTGCTGAACTAGTTGCGCAACATGTTGCTGTAAATGTTGCTGAATGTAAAACGGGCTTAACACTACTCTACCTCCATCAAAAATTACACTTAAACCATATCTGCAAAATGACGCATCCAAAAATTTTACAAGTAATATAAAATTATCTAAAGTCAATCAAACTAAACAAAAATCAAAATCTAACGCTATTCTAACTCCATCAAAACCTATATCGAAACCAAATTTGCAAAATTACGTATCCAAAAATTGATTAAGTAATATAACAATATCAGAACTCAATCAAACTAAACAAAAATCTAAATCTAACGCTACTCTAACTCAATCGAAAATTAAACCTAAATCATCTTTGCAAAACAAAGCATAAAAAAATTTACTAAACAATATAAACAAGTCCAAAGACAATAAAATTAATGAAAAATCTAAATTTCGCTCAATTTTAACTCCATCAAAAATTAAACCTAAACCATCTTTACAAGATATCGCATCTAAAAAATTACTAAACAATATAAACAATTTCAAAGACAATAAAATTAATAAAAAATCTAAATTTCGCTCAATTCTAACTCCAGTAAAAAATAAATCTAAACTATCTTTACTAAATTACGCATCTCAAAGAAAAAATCGTCCTAATCTTAAAAGGGAAAAATTAAACGAAGAATTAAAACATAAAATAAATCCTGCAAGAAATGAATTACAAATATCTAAACATAAAACAAAATCTTAAAATTGATAATAATAAAATCAAAATTTATTTATCTACTCATCCAAGCAAATATTATAAAATTATTTCTTTACAAAAACACTATCAAACGAAATTTGAAAATAACAAAAATTTACATACCATTTATAAACATCTGAAAATTCTAAAAGAAAATCGAAAAACTATAACTCACAAATTTTTCATCCAAAGTAAACAAACCAATTCCACAACTACAAAATCCAATTTCGTATTTTAAATAAACAAAAATATCTATTATTTTAATTTTATATTATATATTTTAATACATATACTCGTATATCCTAATTTTAGTTGTAAATATAACTCGCATATCCAAATTCTAGTTTTAAGTATAAGTCATATGTCTCATTATTTTTTTATTATCATAATTATTTTATATCATTATCTTATTAATTTCAATTTATTACTTTCATTTATTTAATCTTTATTTTATTACTAATAATTACCTTCCCAATAAAAAAAAATCCAAAAATTCTATCCTTAATCCGAAAATTTCTGCTTCTGTATCAATATTCGATTAATATATGTCTCACTCTTACAAGAAAGAAGAAACCAGCATGCAGAGATCTACTACGTCCAATTCAAGGCATCTTCTGGTCAACAGTTCATCATTTCATTGTCTTAAATCAATGTGTTATCGTGTAAACAAATTCATGAACTTTTATAGACTCCTTCCTGTGTTAGTGTTTGAAGTAACATCAAAATCATCGGACACTACCCTATTCGCGCAACACCAGCCCGAGGTAGAAATCAACGTTCCAGCTGTGAAGAACGTACATCACTCCACACATCGCACATCAACTCCAGAAAGCACTCGTATCAGCGTGCTTTCCTCTAAGGGGGGAAGTGTTATGGAACAGCCCCATAACGTTTTATTTTAATTAAGTTAGTTTATAATAATCAAGTAACAATAATTCCTTTTTAGTTCATAAGTATTCTATATTTTATCATTGTTCAAAATATTCAAGTTATTTCTTATATTCTACTAGTTTAAGTATGCCCATAAATTGCTAGTTTCTACGTTTTGTAAAGATACTTGACACTTTTGTTCTTTTGTAAATTTATATTTTCTCTTTGTTCGCAATTTCTAAGACGACTACCCGTCCTGTAGCCTTCCCTAAATTTTTATGTCTCTTTGAACCTTTTTACCGACATCCCGTGTTCTAAGAATCCTTGAGTTCTAACCCAAAATTATTACTCTTGTGACCTCGACCAGATCATTCCCTTTCCAAATTTCCAACCACCAAAGTCAACCTCCCAAGTGGGTGGTATTACATCCTATTGGTCATCTTTGACAACCCCTCATTTTTAAGGGTTGATCAATAGTTTACTTGCTTGCTCAAAATTCACGAAGACTGACAGATTACAATTATTCATTCAATATTACACAATACTCTACATTCGTTATCATAACATATTATCAGATCAAAATTCAAACTCACTAAATCACTAGTACTATTTCATATTTTTATTTTATATATATATATATATATATATATATATATATATATATATATATATATATATATATATATATATTATTATTATTGTGTGTAAATATATGTATAAATGAACAATTAAGAGTACATTTAACATCAACCACAGAAGCAGCGGACACAAACGGTGTGATTTTCCGTAACAAATAAAATCTTGTGTCAGAATTAATATTTCTGAATACACGGGGTAATTTCCCATAATAGGCGCGATGGCCGAGCGTGTTAATGCACATCTCTTAGCATACTGTGACGTCATCCGAACCCAGGTTCGTCAGTTCGAATCCGCCTGTCGACAAAGTATGATTTGTCGTTAAAATAAAAAAAATACAGTTACTTGTATTAATCATACTCGGGCGCTATAAGCTAGTCACTTATACATATGCCTTAAAAGTAAGTAACATCGACTCAGAAAACCGGCAGTACGGCAGCGTAAAAACTGCGGCTCGGTGTGCCCGGTAGGCCCAGGCTCGACTCGGGCTGTAGCGCCAGTAAAGAAGAAGAAGAAGAATTTCCCATAACATACTACACACACTTTATTTTCAAACTTTATCTGCACAAAGTCAGTGACTCATCAATAAATTTGATTGAGCCCCCAAATTTTGTAGAATCGCTAACAATTGATATTCAGATGTTTCACTTTATAACAATTATGTTTATTTTAGATGTTGAATACAAAAGTTAAACGATATATTATAATTTAAATAAATATTAGATTGTTTATTGGGAGTCTCGCGTTTCTACGTCGTTATAAAATCACTACGTCACACACACCGTGTCCTCGTCCGTGTACAGTTCTCGACTCGACTCAACCAGAGAAATAGAGTAGCGGAAGAAGACGCTTGAAGCTGCGCGAACCTTGTAAAATTGAAGACCGCCATTTTGAAGATAGGTTGATGCGGGAAATTTAAAAATTCAGTACGGCTAAGCCTCATGAGCCGCGAAAAATATTTTAACTAAATAACAAATAATTTATGTAAACTTTTTGCTTAATATACTATTAATAAATTTAAAAAACATCAAATTTTACTTCATGTAACTGTGCAAACGTTAAATGCAACAAAATATCAACATTATTTTATTTGTACGAAGTATAAAGCGTGTTTTATATTAACTGTATTTCATTTGCCACTTGGTTCATTTAAATCAGTTTTAAGATAAATTAGACATTATGACTAAATTAAGTAAATTAAGCAAACTGATCCACTTATTGAGGTGAATTACTTCAAAGTAAATTAGAATCAGTAATTCTAGTATTGGAAATAAAGTCAACGATGTAATCCAGCGAAATAAATAAGTGATCTGGTTCAGTAAATGTAAGTTAGATCTGATCTAAATGGCAAATGGAATACGCCTATTATTATTTAAAAAGTAAGGTTATTATGAAATAAATGTGACACACAAAAGTAGTATATTTTAATATATTTAGAAAATATATATATATATATATATATATATATATATATATATATATATATATATATATATATATATATATATATATCGTACACATAATTATTTTAATTATTGGTGATTAAATAAAATTTATTTATTAAGCTGTCGTCGTACTAAGGTAAGGTAGCTAAACTAGACGAAAGGTACACATGTCATTGCAAGGTTTTAATGGTAAACGTCTAGTATAATTTAATCTAAGAATATAGATTTATTTGTTATTGCTGTTTCTTTTAAATCATTAACAATAAGTATCTACAATGTGAATATTACATATATTTTATAAATAAGATATAATAATAAAGATTTAGTTTGTAGATTAGTGTTTAGGATGTTTTTTTTTTCAAAAAAAAAAGCTATTGTAAACAGAAAAATTTGTTATGTCTACGGATGCATTTCTGTGACCAATAAAAAGGGATTCATCCGGTTTAAATTATTTTCCAAAAAAAGAGAAAAAATAGTTTTTGTGAAGAATAAATCATCAAACGTACATATATACATACATACATATCATCACGCTATAAATAAATGGAATAGCACGAACCCTAAAATCATTTAAAAACATTCATTCATTAAATGCATCAAATAATCAGTCCTCGCCAAACATTCTCATCCAAACACACTACCCTCACTTTAACCACATTCATAGACAACTACATATAAACTCACTTATTTATTACACTTTAAATCATTTATCACACAAGAAACCTTCAATCACATCTATCCAATCACTCTTATTAACATATTATTTATGTTCTTTCTGCGACGTATATAACATATGCACAAAACATCTCAAATTACTCGCGCTTACTCCTAACAACGAATCTAATAACGAATCTAACAAATAATCTGCAAAAATTAAAAAATATGAAAGCGATAGTCCACACAATGCAGTAACTTAAAATGAAACAAAAAAATAATAAAGAAATGGGTTGTCGTCCTGCGCTTGTTTTTGAAAGTGAATTCCACACAATTGCAGTTAAACACTCTATGTAAGAACTGAAAACGGATTAAAAGATAAGAAAGAAAGGGATTGTTACTCTATGCTTGTTTTTGAAAGTGAAATCCACACAATTACAGTTAAACACTCAATGTAAGATCATAAAACGAATAAAAAAGATAAGAAACGAAGGGAGTGTCGTCACTGCGCTTGTTTTTGAAAATGAATTTTACGCAATTGCAGGTAAACACTCTTATGAAATTACTAAACAACAAAACTAAAATCAAAACTCCTGCACTTTTCTTAAATCATCAGATTCATCTTCGCCAAAAGTTCCTATCCTGATACACAACTTTAGCTTCAACCACATTCATAATTCCTTTCATACAAGCACGTTTGTTCCTCATACTCGAAACCTTTCATTCACGCAACAATCCTTCAATCA
Source organism: Pterostichus madidus (assembly GCA_911728475.2). Taxonomy (NCBI): domain Eukaryota; kingdom Metazoa; phylum Arthropoda; class Insecta; order Coleoptera; family Carabidae; genus Pterostichus; species Pterostichus madidus. Next base: position 12,209,729 of record OU452312.1, read on the forward strand.
TATTCATCCATTTATTCATAGGCCGTCCAGGCAATCTTTCATCCTCAATTTCACCAACATACATCAGAAAATTAGTTTCAACAAATAAAATGATGCATTGAACTACTAAAAGCACAAATATACCTTCAGTAATATTAAATATTAAAAGATAATATATAAAGCTACAAACTAATATAACCTAACTACAACAGACTATTTCTATAGTTAATATCTACTTACGTGCCATAGAATACTACTAAACTGATAATATTCTACATAAAATAAAATACAAAATTCTGAAATTACAGCATGCAACCGCCATACGACAGCGTCGAGAAAGGAATCTGATATCTGTCATGAACCTTTCATGCATGTAGATTAGCGCCATCTCATGATAATTTAGAAGCCCAATATTGTTTTAGGTGTCGTAGATACGTATTTCTGTTTAACTCTATCCTATGGTTTGATTTTTTTTTTGCATTGTGTTGTATAGGATATCATACATCCAGTAGTTTATATGATCTAAGGTTAGAAATGAAAATCAACAAATCCACGCATAATTGTTAATTCTTATGTAGATGATCAAAACAATAACGATACAACAAAATCAAGACATAAATCACAAACAGAAAGCATTACACCTGACTTCAATAAGTTATACTAATCAAGTTATGGTTTGATATATATATATATATATATATATATATATATATATATATATATATATATATATATATATTCAGTTAATAGATTAATAATTATTAAAAGTTTGTATTTAAGAAGGGACGTGATAAAACTGACGTATATTATTATATATATATATATATATATATATATATATATATATATATATATATATATATATATATATATATATATATATATATATATATATATATATATATATTCAGTTAATAGATTAATAATTATTAAAAGTTTGTATTTAAGAAGGGACGTGATAAAACTGACGTATATTATTGAATATATTAATAAAAGATACAGGCAGAGACAACAAAACAAAATATAAATAAAAATAATGTGCTATTTTACAAGTACAGTGAGTGTAGTTTTCTTTTAAAAATAAATAGCACAATCGTTTTCTGTAATGAAATCTACTCTATAAATTCTGTATAATTCTTATTATTCTTCATGTAATTTGTAGCTTAGGACCTTTTGAAATATATATTACGTCGGAATAGAAAAATATTTTTATTACTACTTACAACAATCAATTGTAAACCTGTTATACATATTGTGATTCCTGATTCTACGAATTGAACAAACATTCCAGTACTAAACATGGCTTCAACATTCGTCAAAAATCTGAAAAAGAAAATTAATCTAATGAAATGAACTCCTTAAATTTAATAAAAAAGTTTCTACGGCTGAGAACATAAATAAAATTTCCAAATTATTGACATAAATTTCATGCTTGAATAATGAAATCTCAGGCTATGCTCCGCGGATGTAAGATCTTTTAACACCGCTTCTTACTTTCCTGTCATTAGATATGGGCAACAAGGAAGTGTTGTTATTACGTTCCTCTCTTTTCTGTCATTAAAGAATGTCACTTCGTTTGCCACTTTTTTTTAATATACCAGTTTTGCTTGCTTTTACTTTATAATGGCTGAGAAGTATTTTCAGTTATTACTTATTATACTTCAAGAGCATCGAAATTAATTCGAAAATACTGCCGACTGATGAGATGTATTAATAACTCTATAGATAGTAAGAGGACAACATATATTTTTAGATAACATATTAAATCCGTAGAATGTACATTCAGGTGATTTTCAAAGCTCCAGTTGTATATATTATGATTATACACGAACCAATCAACTATAGTTTTACAAAGTTTGTAGTAAATACTGAATTGTATAAACAGGGGTATACAATAATAAGTAATAATTATTTGAGAATTGTTAGTCGTTTCCATGACAAGTTATTTTTATCAATTTTCTGTGATGTATTGTGGAGTGAAATTATAAATTAAGTTGTCGTGGAAAAGACAATTCTCTGCTCAAAAAACTATTCTTTGTTGAAGTTTTTATTAACAAATTGATTTGCTTTCCGTATCTATAGCTACTAAAAGGAAATCACATCATTAAGGACACAATCGTTTGTCTATATGTGGTAACTATGGAAAAGTCATAAATATCATTTACTTGTTCAACAAATAAGCGAATAGAGATATAAAAGTGTAAGTGTAAAAAAATTACAAAAATCAATAACTTCTTGAACTTCAAGTTTGCAGTTACAAAATTTAAGTTACATTTTCAAAACACAATTCTAATTAATCTTTTAGTGAGTAATATAAGAAAATCAAAGAATACTTCAAGATTAAAATTTATAACAGCAATGTCATCTACTAAAACTAATAATAAACAAAGGGTCCAGCAAGAAGAAGATTAGTTATTTATGTACCAAGAGTAAAAACAGGCATTTCTGGTTCGAGGCATGATTTGTAGCACGAGGCGCAAAGTGCCGAGGGCTAATAACATGCTCAGTGCCCGAAACAGTAACTGCACCCGTCATACATAGAATATTTTATGCACAACAAAGAATATATAATTATATGTTCAAAAGATTAAAATAATTACATAAGTTATACATCAAAATAACATTTTGTAAAATCAAATATTCACAATAAACAATAATTGTCATTTTATTTATGTTTCCATAGAAATTTTTTTTTTATAGCTCTGGGGTCAAAAACAAGTTTTTAAGCCCGCCTTTTAGGGCTAAAACACATGAATTTCTGCCCGATTGTGCATAAAGAAAAATGTCCGTATATATTTTCATATCGAAGACTTGATATTGAAAATTTAAACTTTCTATTTATTGATTTTTCATCAAAATTTATGTAAAAACTTTCTTGAGTGAAGAATTTTATAATTATAAAAATCCATGGTGCAATTACGGAACAAAGCGTTATCTACAATTGCTCTGTAACTTATTTGTATTTTTCAAATGTTATTCAACAGCATAACATTTAATCTTGTTAACTACATTATTTAATTTGTCTTTGTTTTCGATGACGTTTTATTTGTGTTTTATTTAATTCGAAGAAGTTGATCAACCATTCGTTTTATAATTTGTACAGCTAAGTACTTTCCAGTACATTAGAATCGTGAATATCATGGAATAAATAAAGTTAATATATATTTATCGGCTGTATCATGTAACACATCGTTAATAATAAGCGACATCGGTTTCGTTTTGACGTTTTTCAAATTTTTATTCATATAAATACAAATTTAACAAACGTTAAGACAAAACCGGTGATGCCAAAGCTTGTTAAATTTATCGACGTCGCTTATTATTAAAGATATGTTACATGATACAGCCGTATATATGCTAATCTCTACAACAAAATCTTAATCCTAATTACAATACAGGGTCCGACACATCACAACGCAGTGTGTATATAAATATCAATATATTGTTATTATTATATGGTATTTGCGGAACAAACATGAGAAATTAATTTAATAAAATTGATTATTAACAATATTTACAAACAGAAAATTTAATAAATCAAATTATTCTTCAAGGTATGTTGAAAGACATATTTCTCACATTATTGAAATATAATTACTAATATTTAAATACCTTGTATTTATAATTTAATACAAAATATTATGGCCGGTTCTCAAATGAGGTGTCATGAATAATTAGGTATATGTTCCACAAGCCTTGACTTAGAATATGTTGCTGAATTAGCGGCGATAATTATATTTTAGAAACATTATTTTAGCGTGATGTTTTGTATGTACATATGTAAGTAAGTATGTATAATTATTTAACTATTATTTACAAAATGTAGTTTCCGAAGATATAATGGTCGTATTATGCAAACTCTACTTACGTCATTATGGCTTCATGGTGGTTGATACATTTCTTTAAAATATTTTCCACAATATAATTTGCTTCCTCAGTTAGCAAGTCATAGTAATTACTACTGATATTTTCTTCCCATTTTATCAACTCTTTCTTCTCTTCAATACAATTTTCAGATTCTGTCACTATTTCTGCTTTATCGGTAATAGATTCTAGATTTTCTTTAAGAATTTCAATTTGTGCACACGCTACATTCATAAATATAGAAGGAAGAAGATCTAAACTAGCATTGACCAGAATAGCATACAATAAACAAAGTAATTGAAAAGAATACACAAAAGTACGATTGTATAAATTTTCTTTTGTATCAAAAGGAAACCAACCTTTAAAAGGCAGAATATTTTGTTCTCCCTGGTCCAGCATTGGGAAAATTGCACAAAATATTAGATATGAAAAACAACTTATGAAGAACGAATGACTGTACCCTCTTGAAATTCTCGACCAGTATCTCAAGTGACAATTTTGTTCAGGCGTATGCGACACAAATATAGGATTTTCTAAATCATCTAATAATTTTAAATACTTAGATCTTTTAGAAGTGAATAGAATAAATTTAGTTAAAAAACACATTTCCGTCATAAAGAAATATGAGGCATCAGCTACTTCTCCCAAATCGCCCAAACTTTGATAAATTCCAATTGTTAAAGATATTGCAAATAAAATTGATGAGAGATACGCTGTGAAAAAGGAATAAAGATAATACAACCAAGAATACTTTGATGATTTATTCAATGGCCAACAGGCAATCAAAGACATGTAGAATTTTGGAACAACTATGAATTCTTCCATATTGGAATGTTCAACATAAGGTTTGAATACCTTTAGAATCATAATGCTGTTTACCTGATAATAACTATTGTGTAATGAAAATATTTGATATTATTTGACATTATATAAGAAACGGATAACGCGCGTTTATGAATTATTTGTAGTCCTTTTCAGAACCGGACTAATTTTGCATGGTACATTTGATAAGATTTTTTCATTACTTCCTTCGTTCTACTACTAATAATAAAAATTTGGTATCAAAAGTAATTCATTTAAAAAGCACAAGAAACAGAGGTACAAATTTCAATATATTTTTCATCAAAACTCATGATTATTTGGCAAAAATTTGGAAAATTTGAAAATACTAAATTAAATATAAGTCGACCCTGTGTCTTCTTTAATATTTTAAAAATCGCTTGTTAGCTTTCCCAGGAGAGGAGGTAAATGTAGAAAAAAAAATAAGTAAAGCAATAATTATTTGTAAGAGGCGGACATGTTTCAATGAAAACATGATATAAGTACGTAATCCTATAAATATGTGTATAAAAAATTCCAATTCCTGCGAGTTACTATAGCCAAGTTCTAATCTAGAAGAGTTAAGATATCAGTGAAACAGGAGTTTGGTAAGCATCTGTGAAGATATGTCAGACATATCTTTCCTAAAAATTCATATAGATCACTAGATAATTATAAAAAAGTAAATGTTTCAAATGACAAATGTAGATTTTGTTTCCATCTACTGGTATAGTAAATATTTTTTCAAAGGACATGTACTAGAATTTAATTTCAAATTTCAGCGTTGTAAATACTTTTACAGTTTGAGAAACTAATACACTATATATATATTAGTTGTGAAATGAAATAACATTAAAAAATACCTTATAAAATTTGAAACCCAGTTTTTTCATTTCTCTTCTTGTTGTCGAGACATTTGGTTGTTTACTTATCATTTCCTGCCATAAAGTTGCAATATCTCGAGCATTTGCTCGACAATTTACTTCCAAAATTCTTCTTAAACCTTGTAGCTCAGAACAGGAAATGGCTGAAGAACGGCCATTTTTCAAACTTTCAAATATTCTACCAATTTTTCTTATATAAGTTTATAATATTTTGTATAGTTGTCATAGTTGCCATAGAAATATCAGGTTTTTTTTTTTTTTTTTCACTTGTAAACCCCGTGGAAAAGTGAGTTTAAACTCGGAAAAAACTAACCAAAAGGGAAAGATTAAGGATAAGTACCAGGAAATTATAGATAACATCCAAAGGAGGTTAGCAATCCGTATAATGCGTGATAGTCAACAAAGCTAACCTATAACAGCAATCAGCACCACACGAAGAGAAGACAACAATCAGAGCTAAAACAGGGCAAAAAGCAAGGATTTAGTCTTGCAAAGTATCCTTTATATTATAAAATTTAGATATAAGGCAAGAATTAATAAAACTTAACTCGAGACAATACACACCAAGAAATTCCACCGATCTTGCGCGGCCGCAACCCGCACAGAACGGAAGAAGGACGGGCCAACCAGCCAGAAGGGGTTTAAAACATCAAGAAGTGTCAGAGAATTAGTTTAACTATTAGTTTTAACAATTAATTATAGAACAAAATTAGTATAAGTTATAGTATATAGTATGTTTAAGGGGAATTGTTAAATAATTAATTGAAGAATAGGCTTAAGTTATTTAGTAAAATTAGTTAACATATATACTTGTAGGATACATAAAGTTGAATTGGACGGCGACAGCTGGACAGGTGATAGAATCAAATGAGTAAAAACACAGAAAGAAGTAGTAGCTTGATCAGAAAACGCGAGGAAGAAGGAGAAGAAGAAGAAAGCAGAGATAGAACATTCAAACGAAGCACTAGAATAGCAAGATCACCAGCAAAAAGAGAAGAAATAAAAACAAATATAAAAGATAAAAGCAAGGGAGAAGAGAAAATGGAAGAAATACTACAACAAATGGCAGACTCAATGAAAAAATTAACAAATAACTTTGAGGATATAAAAAAAGATGTAGAGAAAGGCAGAGAAGAAGTAAGAGAAGGAAACAAAAAAATAAGAAAAGAAATGGAAGAGTCCTACAAAAAAATAATAGATAACATAGAGAATATAAACACAGAGATAGCACATATTAAAGTAAAAGAAAATAAATGGGAAAAAGAGAAAGCAGAACTGGAAGATAGAATGAAAAAAATGGAACGGAAAGCAGAACAAAGAGAAAAGGAAATAAACAAAACCAAGTTTGTCATAACAGGACTAGAAACTGGAACAGATACAGTAGAAGATGTCGAAAAATTCATAGAAAGGAATTTAGGAGTTACGGCCAAAATAATCGAAACCTACAAAGTTAAACAGTACTCAGCTTTACCGAAATTAATAGCAAAAGTGAGTACCTGGGAAGATTTACAACATATATTTAAAGCGAAACATAAACTAAGGGATCAAAAAATATATATAGACAGATTTCTCACTTATGAAGAGCGCAAGATACAAAATGAGATAATAAAAATAGCAAAAAAAGAAAAAGAAAACGGCAAATCAGTAAAAATATATTATAAGAGAATAAGAATAAATAATAATGACTGGATATGGGATGAAGATAAAAACAATATAAAACCAAAAAACTGAGTATGAAAGATGGAAATACACAAGAGAATAAAACGGAATGGCAAAGAAACGGACAAGAGAAAACAAAAAGTGGAAATTTAAAACAAAATAACGCAAAGAAAAAGAGAAACACGAGGCAAAAGAAAAAGAGAAATGAAATAAAAATTAGCACATGGAATGTAAGGACAATGCTGCAACCTGGGAAAATACAAGAAATAGGACAGGAATTGATAAGATACAAGATAAATATAGCCGCTATACAAGAAACAAGGTGGAAAGGTGTAGGAAGAGTTGTCAAAAAAGATTTCACAATACTATACTCAGGAAAGGAGAAACAAGGACAACACGGAGTAGCTTTTATATTAACAGGCAGCCTCAAAGATAAAATAATAGATTTCGAACCAATAAACGAAAGAATAGCATACATAAGACTGGAAGCAACACCCTTCAACATATCGCTAATAAACGTATACGCGCCAACAGAAAATGCCAATAAAATCGAAAAAGAGGAACTCTACGAAAAACTAGAAGAAGAAATCAAGAAAACACCGAAAGAAGACAACCTAATTATCCTAGGAGACTTCAATGCTCAGATAGGCAAAGAAGATTACATACAACAAATAGCTGGAAAACATACTATTCATGAAAAAACGAATGATAATGGGCAAAGATTATGCGGAATGGCAGCCAAGCACAACTTATCTGTTAGCAGTACTATTTATGAGCATCCGAAAAAACATAAAGTCACATGGAGCTCACCAGACCAACAACATCAGACACAAATAGACCATATACTAGTAAAGGATAGAAGGAAATCAATGGTAAAAGATGTTAGAACGTACAGAGGAGCTTGTGCGGAGTCAGATCATTTCTTAGTGACAGCAACATTTAAACAAAAGATCAGGAAAAATATAAGAAGCAAAAACAAACACGCAACATGGAATGTAGAAAAACTCAACATAGAAGATGTTAAGTCTGAATACAAAACAGAAATAGACAAGCAAATTCAAATGAAAAATAGAGTCTCAGATGACGTAGAAATGAACTGGAACAATATAAAGGAATGCATAAACCAAGCAGCAAGAAAATGTATAGGCGTAAAAAAACGAGTAAAAAACAAAGAATGGTTCAATAAGGAGTGCCAAGAAATAGTAACAAACAAAATAAAATCGAGAGTAAAATGGATAAAAACAAACAAGGAGGAAGACAGAGAAGAATACAAAAAAATGAGGAAAACATGTAAAAATACAATAAAAAGGATAAAAAATAACTGGATAAAAAGCAGAATAGAGGAAATCGAGAAAGAAAGAACAAACAGTAACACAAAACGATTTTATCAAAAGATAAGAGAACAAAACAGAACATATAAATTAAAAGCAGAAAACATAAAAGACAAAAATGGAAAAAAATCCGAAAACGAGGAACAATACAAACAAACATGGGCTGAATACTTCAAAGATTTGCTAACAGAATATAGACAACAAGAAGAAATACAAACCCAAGAAGAAACAGGGGAGGAAGCAATAGAAGAACCAACAAGAGAGGAAATAAGACAGGTAATAGGAAACATGAAAAACGGAAAAACACCAGGAGAGGATAAAGTAAACATAGAACTAATTAAATACGGAGGAGAGAATCTGCACGAACTTGTATACAAGTTAATCAAAGATATATGGAAAACCGAACGAATGCCAGACGAATGGAAGAGCGGTCAAATAATAACAATACATAAGAAAGGCGACCAGCAAAACTGTCAAAATTATAGGGGAATAACCCTACTTAGTGTTACATATAAAATCATGACAACCATATTACAAAGGAGACTAGTACAAGAAACGAAGGACATAATTGGACAACATCAATACGGATTCACCCGAGGGAAATCAACAACAGATGCAATACACATAGTAAAACACATTATAGAAAAAGCACATAAACATAACATAGAAATAGAGATACTCTTCTTAGACTTCAAACAAGCATTCGATTCAATTAAAAGAGATAAACTACTGACAGCACTACAAGAATTCAACATAAATGGGAAATTAAGAAGGCTAATAAAAATGACAATGACCAACACGACAGCAAACGTCAGAACGCAAAAAGGACAAACACAAGAATTTGAAATAAATAAAGGAGTCAGGCAAGGAGACACACTATCAGCAACCCTGTTCAACATAGCGCTAGAATACGTGATGAGAAAAATACACAAAGGAATGCTCAGGACAAGCGGCGGACAATTAATAGCCTATGCAGATGATATCGCGATAGCAACAAAAAACAGGAGAATAATGTTAGAAATACTAGAAGAAATAACAATAGAGGGTGATAAGATAGGATTGAAAATAAACGAGGGTAAGACAAAAATAATGAAACTGGGAAAAGAAAACGAAGAAGAAAACATACGCCTAGGAAAATACCATTTTGAAGTAGTCAAAAAATTCAAGTACCTCGGAATTACGATAACCAATAAAGGAAGCAGAGAAGCAGAAATCAAGGAGAAAATAATAGCAACAAACAAAGCCTACTAGAGCAACAAAAAGCTACTACATGATAAAAACCTGACAAAGAAGACAAAAATTAAAATATACAAAACCTTAATAAGACCAGTACTACTATATGCCGCGGAGACACTAACTATGACAAAAAAAAACGAAGAAGAATTGAAAATAGCAGAAAGAAAAATAATACGTTCTATCCTAGGACCAGTAAAAACAGAGGAAAGTGAATACAGAGTGAGAATGAACTTTGAAATAGAGCAAGAACTGGGCGAAGAAAACATAGTAAAGAAGATAAAGCAACAAAGGATAAGATGGATAGGACACGTTTGGCGAGCAAACGAGAAAGATGCAATAAAAGCTATAGTACTGTGGGAACCAGGTGGAAAAGGAAGAAGGGGTAGACCAAGATCAACGTGGTTGAAGGAAGTGGAAGAAGACCTGAGAAAAGCGGGAATACAAAAATGGAAAGAAAAAACAAAAAACAGAAATATTTGGAGAGACATAATACAAAGAATGTAAAAATAGGAAAACGGGGACTAATCCACCCCAAAAGCTGGATTTAGAAAGCTTCATTGAAGCGGCACAACCCCCGAGGGGGTGTTAAGCCACTATATATATATATATATATATAATATTTTGTATCATAGATCTCGCAATAGAATGAGAAATACATATTTTTCTTGCAGAAATACTATTTTTATGAGCATTTGTTATAGACCACCTTAAATCTTTGCTCAAAGCTGTAACACGAGCCATTTTATTTGAAAACAAAAAAAAAACCGGTAAACGACAATGACAGTTTTGTATTGATTTTTGCCGTTTGTGTTTTGTTTTAACAACTATATAATTTAAGACACGCAAATAAATGCCTTCTAAGACATATATTTTTTGTTGGCCGAACTTTTATGAATCTGTTGCCGTAATAGTTATTTCATAATAGTTTTGTAAACGTTTGTATTATTTAAAATATCTTTTCAGTAATAGACAACTAAAGATTGATATAATAACGTGGATATAGTTTTGTTGTAAGAATAAAACATTTTATACTATATTTTTACATTTTTGTAAACCATAAAGTTTGAAATTTATACCGGCCTAACTATTATGAAGTTGGGCTCGTATCATTTGTTATAAATAGCCTAGACGATGAGAATTTTGAATCGTCAATTCTTTGTGAGGCGCAAGTAGTAGGACTGGTCTAAGTACATAAGTACATAAGCACGATAACTACGATAACAATTCATCAATAATAAAGTAAGTGTAAAGACACTACTTTTATAATAGAATACACCAACTTGTGTTTTTAACTATCTCTTTATTTTGTAATCTAATTCTGATTACATCAAACATTTATCAATAATTTCAATAATATCAATAATGTCAATAATGTGAAGTTGTCTACATCAACCGATTGTTCTTTGTTATCTAGGGACATTTATGTACCAACATTATTTTAGCACTATATTACAGTAAGTATATATTCACCCTGTACGAGATGTCTCTGGAAGTATTTGAGACTATACAGTTCCATTACGAGATATAAAATTATCGTTATCCTTAATCGCATCGCTAATTCTAATTCATCAGATTCCACACTGATTAACGAAATATTATCCACTTCATCTGAGTCCTTCACGTCACTAAAACCCTTTATCTTACAACTAACACTTTAATATAACAGAGCTTCTAATTCAGCATCGCTCAAACCATGACGTGTCATAATTATTATACCGAAGTTCTCATGTAAACTAAAGTGAATTGAATCTAAGATAATACGTAGAAATTCGGGGAAAAAAATGCCAAACGGCAATACACAAAATAAAGGGAAGTCCCCAACGGCGATAGAAGTTTTGTTCACAATCATTATGAGTTGATTTACGAAAGTAACAACAATCAGTCAAACTGACCTATTTGCCAATAATGCAACTCATTACGTTTATAAAAAACAAAATATTTGACGATCTCCTCTGGAACTGTTTGCTGTTTTCAAATTTAATGTTGATCTGTCCAACTTCGTCATTTCCTTCATTAACAGCTTGTGAAATTTCTTCAATACACATACCCTCTATTAAAACGTCATTTTTAAACTTTCATGCTTCCTTTTCCCTCCAATTTACTTCGTAAATTTTCGGGGTTTCTTCGGTAACGGTGCCATTAGGTCTCTCTTCACTGATACAGTCTTCTTCCGAACTTACTTGTTGTGAATGATTTTCATTCTTGTTTAATTCAGCAATATTTTCTCTTTGTCTTTCTTTAATTTTTTCACAAAGAGAGTACTTTCTTAGGCATCTTACATCCAGATCATCTTAATATTCCTTCTTCCGTCGGCATGCCATCTAAGTGGTTATAAATCAAAAGAGCTGACTCTGGGTCACCGGATATTTCCGCCATTCTTAACATATTAAAGAACCACGTAATTTCTTCCATCTCTTTTAATTCTTCCGCGTCAATTTGCTCATTATTCTTGTTATTTTGGCCTATTGTTTCTGCTTGTCTGCTTTTATAGTGTGCAATATTTTCAATATATTCTTTGGCTATCGTAAACATTGAATTTCATAACACGACGTTTTTTATTTTTTGTCGTCGATTATTTCTCCGCATTTATTTATTATGGTTTTTAAGCGAATAATTTTAAATTTTGATTTTTTAGATTTTACCCGCGTTTCGTTTATGAATTTTATTGAGGAATTGTTCGGGGATATTGAATAGTTGGGGTTTAGCATATTTTGCTTTATTTTTTTCGATATTTTGTTTTACTTGCTGATTATTTTCCTTCAATATTTCCGTATATTTCTATACGTAATCTCCTACAATAATTTCTTCGGGTTTAGAGTTTCAATTTACATCCATGCCCTATAAAATTCCAACTGGCGATCGTATTATGGTAGAATGAATGCTATTGTTATAAGCTATTAATTCGTACTATGTTCTTTGATTTTAACTGATTTTATTAAGGAGTGTTGATTTAAAATGCGCATATGTTCGACAAGGGACGAGTAAAATCGCTCTACGATGCCATTACTTTTTGGATTATCGACTGAAGTAGTAGTGAATTATTGTATTTCGTAGTCCTAAATAGTTGAATAATTTTATTGCTGAACTCTAAGCCGTTATCGGATACAAGTTCCTTAGGGATAATGAAATATGTAAAATATTTTTTAAATTTATCTAATATAGTAATAGCGTGTTTATCTTTTAAAACATCGGTAATAGAGAGAATTTTGGTTTGTTCTAGGGATAACAGTGTAAATTTTCAGAAGGTTTTTCGGTTCTTGGCGTTGAAATGTTAGGAATTTGAATGAGGCTTCGTTCGTATTTATTCGAAAGGCATGAATTACATTTATTTATATTATTTTATATCTCTTTTGACATGTTACGCCAGTAATATTGTTGCTTCAATTTTTTATAGGTTTCAGTAATTTCACGATGGTTCGGTTTTACTCTCGTGGGAATTTTGTATAGTTAGTTGTTGATCTTCTATATTTTCTATGTCTTTATACCATGGTTTTACAACATACTGATTTATAGCTTCCTTGTTTGAAATATGTTTGTAGTGAGTTGATATTTAGTTTAAATTTTTCGAGTATTAAACAATAATATGTATGCCGGGTTAAAGGTAGTTTTTGATATATTGTGTAATTCTTTGGTTTAAATTTTGCTTATTTAAATGAAAATATATACGTTGCATTTTATATGTTTCCTAGACAACAGAATAAATAGTACTCGCCCGTCAAGTGAGAAATTTATTTGGGGTTTTTGACTGGGTTATAGGAGTTGGATTTAAATATACTGTTTGTCACTGGACTTTTAGAGTGTCGTTTTATTAAGATAAGTGTTATCTTTAATTTTTATAGTAGTTTTTTAATAGTATATTTTCTTTCATTTCGTTATTTGTTTATATTGGTTATGTGTAAAGAAACGCTGAGTTATGTTTTGTTTTTAGGTGTGATTGACGTTTGACAGTTGTTTGTTAGTTGTGTGAATGTAACTGATTTCTATTTTCATTTAAGTTAAGGATAAGCCTGGTAAGCAACCTTAACTTTTACTAATCTACCGAGAGAACCCTTCTTTTATTTCTTTTATTTCTTTTGGTTAAATGAACAATAAATGGGTGAAATTTGATGAATGTAAGTTTGGTACGTGGAATGTTAGGGGTATAACTGGCAAAGAAAATGAATTGATGAATGTAATGTGTGTGCATATTGTTGATTTTTTGTGTCAGTGAGACTAAAAGGAAAGGATGTAGTAAGGAAGAGGTGGATGGAAAGTTTTGCTTATGGTCGGGTGTTACTGAGAATGAACACGCGAAGCACGGTGTGGGTGTGCTTGTTAGTGAATGAATGAAATCGTTTATGAGGGAATATGGTTGTACTTCATCGATAATTCTTTGGCTGAGATTAATGGTAGGATTTCATAGAATCTTCGTTGTGTCAGTTTATGGCCCAACCGAATCCGAAAATGATCATGAAAAGATAGATTTTGGAATTTATTAGATAGTGTTATTGATTAATGTGATTCAGGTGAGAAAGTTATCGTATGTGGTGATTTAAATGGCTGGGTGGGAGTTAAGAGAAGCATGTTTGGTAATGTATTGTGTAAGTTTGGTAATGCGAGAGCGGTGAAACAGGAATATATTAGTGAAATTGAGGGTGAAAGATAACGTGGACGACCTATGAATAAATGGATGAATATGATTAAAGGATTGTTGCGTGAACGAAAGTTTCCGAGTAAGAGGAACAAACGTGCTTGTATGAAAAGAATTATGAATGTGGATGAAGCTAAAGTGGTGTGTCAGGATGATGAGAAATGTGTAGGATTTTTTATTTTAGTTTTGTTGTTTAGGTTACAACGCCAGAAATCGTCGATAAAATCCATGGTATGATATTTGACGATCGGCGAGCTAAAGTACACGAAATTGCTGAGGCTCTGAGCATCTCAACCGAACGGGTACGGAACATTTTGCATAAATTTTTGGATATGAGAAAGCTATCTGCCAGAGGGGGGCCGCATTTGCTCTCTGTTGACCACAAGCGTGACCGTGTGACAAGTTCAAAGGAGTGTTCAAGCGCAATAAGAAGGACTTTTTGCGCCATTTCGTAATCGTGGACAAAATATAGATCCATCACAACACACCAGAGACTAAAGAATAGTCGAAATAGTGGACTTGTCCTGGCGAATCGAAGCCGAAAAAGGCCAAAGTGGGTTTATCGGCCAACAAAGTCATGGCGACAGTTTTTTGGGATGCACACGGTATCGTCCAAATCGATTACCTTGTAACGGGCAAAACGATCACTGGCGTATATTATGCAGAACTGTTGGATCGATTCGACGCCGATTTGGAGCGAAAGCGGCCGCATTTCGCAAAGAAAAAGTGCTCTTCCATCAGGAAAACGCACCGGCGCACAGGTCCGCAGTCACAATGGCAAAATTGCATGAATTGCGCTACAAATTGGTTCGTCATCCACCATATTCTCCAGATTTGGCCCCCTACGTTTTTATCTATTTCCAAACTTGAAGAAATGGCTCGGCGGTTAGAGATTTGGCTGAAACGATGAGGTCATCGCTGAGACAAACACCTATTTTGAAGGATTGCCAAAATCGTATTATTTGGAAGGGATCGAAAAATTAGAAAAACGTTGGACGAAGTGTATCGAGCTACAAGGAGATTATGTTGAGAAATAAAATATGTTTTGACCAAATAAATCATTTATTGTTTCATTTTTCAGGGACTTTTCACCCGCCCTCGTACATATATATTCTAAATTTTGGAGTTTGTTAAACATGTTAAAAATAATTGATATATTGTCTAATATTTCTCGAATAAGTTTTTCAGTTTCTGACTGAGGTATTCTACTATGCTCGCTACAAATTTGTGGCAAATCAAGTTGGCTGACATCATTTTGAATACAATATTCTAATAATTTGTTTAATATTTCTTGAAATCCAGGAGATTTGGTTTTTTATTATAAATATTTTCGGTAGTAGTGTGTTTTTTAGAATAAAATAAGATAAATATATCATTACGCCTTTTACCATTACTGGGTGTGGCACTCTGCCGAAGCAGATCTCGATATGTGATATATTTTTCCGCGTGAAGTGCGTTTACCAGCCGTCAAATCATGGCTCCCAAAGATGTTAGTGGGAGGGAGCTACAGGGGTAATTTTTAATTGATGAACATATTTTGTCGGCTGGAGAGATCGAACCAGGATTCTTAGGATCCACATGCTGACTTGATACCACTGAGCTATTACCCCATGTAATGTGTTTTTAAAAGCCAATTATATTGTGGAAATTTAATAATGGACTTAGACCTAAGTTGTAAATTATTTATTGAAGATTCATTGACAACGTTTCGGGCAAGATTATGGCCATCTTCGGATCTACATGACAAAAAACAACAATTTCGAACTAATTAAAAAATTTTAGTCACATAATAATGAAACAAATAACTCATCAAATTATTAATGCCAATATAACAAATAAAAATATTCAAAGTTGAGTGATGATGTACATTGCAAACATTTATCAAATGAAAAAAAATAATGTGATTTTAAGTACCTTGCAAATAACATGATTCTAAATTTTAATATTAGCCCTGAAAAGTCGAGAGAGCGACTGACAAAAAATATAAGTCGTTATTTAATTATAAATGGTACATTATGTCCATCTGGCGAACAAAAATGAAAACGGCAACAAAGGTAATAATAATAAGAATAAATTACCAAATCAAATTTGCGCAATAAGGTGACAGTTAAAACTAAGGTAATATCTCATGGAGATTAAAATAAATGTTTTTACTTTTATTGAAATCCGATTATATATTGGTCGATTTATCATCATTGTTGATATAACATCTCTCAATAAAAAACTGTCTTCTCAAATTGAATTCCCTATCGAGGGCTGTGACTTTGTCAAATTCAAAGGTGTGATAAAAATTATTACTGTGTTCTATCAAAGCATAGTGTTTTATGTTATATTTACAAAGGTGATATTGATGTTGTTTTAATCTAGTTTGTAGATGTTGTTTAGTTTCACCTATGTATGTTGAATTACAATCTTTGCATTTTAGTTTATAGACGACATTACTTGATAATTTCAATCCTAATTTGTCCTTAAATATAAACTCAATAATTTGTCCATCCCTCCCAATTATAAATTAATATCATTAGATGTCAAATTTCTATTCACTCTAATTCGACATGACTTTATTCACAAATGCATCTCTAAACATTGGCCTGAAATTCAAACCACATTTTATTATGTTCAGAGGATTTTTTAATTTGATTTAAATTTTGTTTATCAACTTTTTACCTTCAATTTAATAATAAATTTTACTTATAACTAATAGGCTGTCCCATGAGAAATTATTTATGCCCGATGTTGGCGGAGATGTTATGTTTCATTTGGAATCTCCAAAATTACGAAACAATTCACAATTTAACATCTTATTTTAGTACCGT
The DNA here is from genome assembly GCA_911728475.2 of Pterostichus madidus. Classification (NCBI taxonomy): domain Eukaryota; kingdom Metazoa; phylum Arthropoda; class Insecta; order Coleoptera; family Carabidae; genus Pterostichus; species Pterostichus madidus. The sequence continues at coordinate 12,226,947 of OU452312.1, forward strand.
TACGTAAATGTCATTCTTTGTTGTTCCCCCTCGCCCCTAGATCAAATACAACACATTTTCAATAAATTTAATGTTTTCAATAACAACATTCAATTCACATTAGAGACAGAAATCAATAATTCCATAATTTTTTAGATATAATTTTCATTAATAATAAATCGTAAATTAATGAAAACTGGTATCGTAAACCTAATTGGCCTGGAAGATATTTAAATTTCACTCACATTACCCGATTAATATAAACGTGCAGTAATTAATAGCCTCATAGATAGAAATATCTTACCGTCACATACTCAATTTCATAATGTAAACTTTAATTTAATAATAGCCGCTATTTTGAATAACAATTAGCCTAAAAGTTTATATTACATACCATAAATAACAGATTAACTTCCTCTAATTTAAAATTTAATAATTACTCTATTCCTCTTGGCAACAACAAAGAACAAACCAAATACATTACATTCCATTATTACAAATATTTAAAGCACCAACTAGAACAATTTACCGCCGCCATGGAACTCAAACCGGCATACAAAACTTACTCGAATATAAACTTCTTGTTTTCCCGGTTGAAGTACAAAGTAGAATTGAAATTATCAAGTAATGTCGTCTACAAACTACAACGCAAAGACTGTAATTCAACATACATAGGTGAAACTAACGAATATCTACAACTAGATTAAAGCAACATTAATATCACTTCTGTAAAGATAATATAAATCACAGTGCTTTGGCAGAATACAGTAATACTTTTAATCACACCTTTAAATTTGACAAAGGCACAGTCCTCCTTAGAGTCTTAAAGTCTTTTTATTGAGAGCTGTTATATCAACAATGATGTAAATCAATCAATATACAATCGGATTTCAATGAAAGTAAAAACATTTATTCTAACCTCCATGAGATATTACGATAGTTCTAACTGTCACCTTATTGCCAAATTTGATTTGGTAATTTCTTCTTGTTGTTAACTTTGTTGCTGTTTAAATTTTTGTAATTAATTTACGACTTGTAATTTTTCGTCAGTCGCTCTCTCGACTCTTCAGGCAAGTATTAAAATTTAGAATCATGTTATTTGCAACGTATTTAGAATCACAATTTTGTTTTTCATTTGTTAAATGTTTGCCATGAACTTCATCATTTGAATATTTGTATTTGTTGTAATTACATCAATACATTTTGTGAGTTAATTGTTTCATTATTATGTGACTATAATTTTTTAATTGCAAGAAAATTGTTGTTTTTTTTATGTAGACATAAAGATGGCCATAACCTTGTCCGAAACGTTGTCAATAAATCTTCAATAAATTATTTAAAACTTATTGAAATTATATAAAATTTTTCGATATTAAATGTAATATTATTCAAGCTGATTTTTTTAGATAAATTAGAGTTTTTAAACTGAATTTCGAATTTAGTTTTTATTCGTGAAAGGGCGTCGGCAACAAAACTTTGACAACCTTTATGATATTCAATTACGGTAAGGTGAAAAGTTCACGGCCTTACACAGAGGTGGCGTTTCAATCAGCAAAAATTTGTATTTTCTGCCTAGGTGCACCTGTCATTAGTTCATATAACAAGTTTCAACTTGTTCTCTCAAGTAGTTTGTTTACACGAATTTTTGAAATAGACGTCTTGCGTGTTTTTCGTTAAAATGGATAAACTTGAATATCGTGCGGTCCTAAAATTCTTCGTTTTGGATGGATTAATCCCTAAGGAAATTCATCCGAAGTTTACAAAAGTTTACGAGGACTCTGCTCCTTCTATGTCAACCGTTAAAACCTGGTCACCTGAATTTAAACGTGATCGCACGTCCCTCGAACATGACCTACGTGAAGGACGGTCAAACGGTAATCATCTAAAAAGTGCATGATATCGTGTTGGACGATAGGCGAGTGAGGGTGAGTAAGATAGCTGAGGCTGTGGGGATATCGGAAAGCAGGGTGCGAAACATCTTGCACAAAGAATTAGAGATGTGAAAGCTCTGCGCAAGATGTGTGCCGCATTTGCTGAATGCCGATCCAAACCGAATGCGCAAACGATCTTACAGCAATGTTTCGACCGATTCAATAAGGATCCGACCGATTTTGTGCGGCAAATTGTCACCATGGATGAGACATGGGTCCACCACTACACGCCAAAAACGAAGCAGCAAAGAAAGCGAAATCGATCGCATCTGCCGGAAAGGAAAAGGCCAGCGTATTTTGGAATGCGAAAGGGATCCTGTTAATTGATTAAAAAGGCAGAACAATTACAGGCGAATATTACTTCAACCTTCTTGAGCAGCAGGATGCCAAAATTCGCGAGAAGAAGCCTGGCTTGCAGAACAAAAAAATCATCTTTTACCAGGAAAACGCACCTGTACACAAGGGTATGTTGGCGATAGAAAAACTGCGGAATTTGGCGTACGATTTGCTCGGCCATCCTCCATACTCTCCTGATTTTGCACCCTCAGACTTCTATCTGTTTCCAAACTTGAAGAAATTAGTTTCTGGGAAGCGCTTCACATCCAATGAAAAAGTTGAGAGGGCCGTAGGTGAATATTTTCACAGCTTTCCAGACTCTCACTTCCGGAAAAAAAATATTGATGTTGGAGAAACGCTGGAGCAAGTGTGTTGAAGTCAAGGGAGAGTATGTAGAAAATAAAATCATTTTTTAATTGAAAATCGCAGTCTTTCATTTTCAAGCCGAGAACTTTTCACCTTACCCTCGTACATAATTGAATTTTTCTAATTTAAGACGCCATCTAATGAGTTTTTGATTAGGTTCCTTTAACTAATTTAGCCAAATAAAGGGGCGGTGATCAGAAACAATTTAGAATTTTCGACCTAGGAGTTTTTGGTGTTTTTAGTTGCGCATAGGTAGATCTTTGTTGTTACCATCGCGTTGTGAAAGCACAGCTCCGATGGCGTAATTGCTAGTATCGGTCGTTAGTATAAAGTCTTTAGAAAGGTCGGCGTATTGGAGTATAGGATTATTGAATTGGCAAATTTTACATAATCTCTATTAGTGATATCAATTTTATTTCCTTTTTTCGAAAATTTGTAAGTGATTTTGTTATTTTGGTATAGTTACCTATGATTCGTCAGTCAGTAATATCCAAGCAAGCCAAGAAAAGATTTGATATCTTTAGTTGTTGGGGAATGATCAGGGCGAGTTCGAATGCTGGATAATATCGTCCTTTAGCATTTTTTATATTTGTGTCTGTACCTCATGTTTGTAGATCTCTGGATATTTGTATAGGGATATCATCGTCTGTTTTAATTTCGTGAACGAAAGTTTTTGGGTGTAGCACAAAATTAAATATTATCTAATAATTTAAATAAATCGATTTGTTCTGTATAGTTTACATGAACGCCTCTAATAGTTTGTTTATTAATTTCAATAATAAAATTATTATTTTGTCCCTGATTTAAATATTATATTATATATTTAAGTTTATTTTAAAATATTGCTTCGCCTTTTTCAAAATTGAATTTAGTTTAAAGTAACTAACCTAGTACAATGTCAAAGTCTATATGGAATTTAAAAATATAATTTTTGATATTTAAAATTTTAAATAGGAAAAAGAAAAATTATTTCCTGATGATTTGCTATTACACGTGTAGATGGTGAAGAATTTTTTTAATTCGGTAGTATTAGGTTTCATTAATTTAAAGTGTACATAGCTTTGAGTAGAACTGGTGTCTAACAAAATTTTTAAGTTGCCAATTTTAATGAAAATAAGTTTACTAAAATTGTTTGTTAAGGATTCGATTCTGGTGAATCGAGCTGGTGTCTCGATTTCTTTGATATATTTATTTTCATTATTTTCACCAATTTGTTAAATTTCGGCATAATTTTCAATCCAGGATTTTTATATACGTCAGTTTAAAAATTTTGGTTGAATAACTTTTCGGTTATGAAATTTTGTTGTGGTCAAGTTTGCTGAAAGAAGTTTTGTGGGCGACTAAATTTGATCTGCGTACTCATGGGAGTAGGGTTTTGAAATTGCGCGTTGCGAACGTTTTTGCGTGGGCAAAAAGGGTTTAGGTTGCTGTACTTGTTATGTTCTTTGAGGAACGTTAAATTTCTGCATTGGCTATCGATATTTATTTTGAATGAAATGGCTAGTTTGTGGAACAAAATGATTTCATAAGCACCGATTCCATTACAATCCTTTTGACGGTTCTACAAATATAAGCAAAACGATACAGGATGTCCAGGAAAAAAAAAATATATATATATATATATATATATATATATATATATATATATATATATATATATATATAACGCGTACTGATTTCTCTATCAAAGCTCAAATCTTGTTGCTATTACGGTAAATTTCACCTTAGGAAACAAATAAAAGTCGCAAGGTGTCAGATCTGGCGTATAAAGCGGTTAGTCCAACACTGGGATTCCTGTCTTGGTTAGAAATTTCTTGACAGATATTGCGGAATAAGCCAACGAATTGTTTTGATGGAGAAACCATGACTTTTACTTCCACAATTCGTGTACTATTTTCGATAAGTTATAAGTTTCAGTAGCAGTTTTGCCAAGTGTCATGTAAAATTTGACAATAATTCGTTCCTCTAATGTTGCACTTAACATTTTTTTTGTATATATATATATATATATATATATATATATATATATATATCCTGGACATCCTGTATCGTTTTGCTTATATTTGTAGAACCGTCAAAAGGATTGTAATGGAATCGATGCTTATGAAATCCATCAACTACCTTGCAGCAACAGTTTTGCGTTTTATTTTCAATTCTAACCTTCACACTCTACATTAACAATTCGATCGTTCTTGTCCGTGCAATTCACGTCACTATTTTGTAGGCAAGCAAAAACCGACTGGTTATTTAAACTCTCCAAGGTGGAGCTACGACACTTCGATCTCGACTTCGAAGGCACCGTCGCCGAGATCCGCGAAAGCATGACAACTGTCATCAAACGATCCAACGTCAAACCGCCCGCAAACCTAGAAGTAACCAAGTCTAATGTCCAGAATGTCGTACGTACTACCGCACACATCTGTGAAATCGTATGCAAATAGAGCGTGCAGTACGATGAAAAGACAGACTCCGTTCTAATACTCGCGCCGCTTATTGAGTTATAAGCGACCAACACTGCTACCCCACCAGAAATTATCTGCGGTAATGTTATCCTGTCCTAACAGGAAAGCCTTCACCAAGTGGCAACAGGTTCTGCAAGAGTTAATGCAGTACTATATTCCGAACGACAATCACTGCCGACATCGAGCTGGAGAAGCTGACCAGGACTATATCATTGAACTGCAAACAGTGGCCTCACGGCGGGTATAAACCGGTTCTGTAAGAATCTCTAGCCCATATATAGGCAGCAGATTCAGCGACAGAACACTCGCACTATCTCAACACTACCAGAAAGCCTACTGGCGGTGCAAAAGTCTCGACCACATCCGGTATGATTTTCGAAATCCTTCACGGCTTTCTGTTCCCATTGTGGGAAAACCGGCATCCTATCCCTCGAATGCTTATATCCAGCAAATTGCTAAACCGCCCTGATGGCATGATGGCCAAACCAGCCTATAATGCAACATCACCCATTGTTACCGGCCGTCAACCAATGTGGCGAACGGTGAGTCCATCTCACCGTCGCCGTGGCCGAGTGTCAAGTACTGGCTCTCGTCGAGACCGGATCAATGCTGTTGTTCGTCAGCTAGGAGAGAGCGCAATGGAGATTCATCACCTACCAGCCGCCATCAGTGCACCTGGCCCAAATAGCAAACGGTGAAGTAGCTGCCGTTGTAGGACAGTATGACGTCACCGCCCACACCAGGGAAGCCTCCCTTATTTAAAGGAGAATTAACAAATAATTTATATGGGTTCTTGTCAGACCGGAGAAAGGACAAGTACTAGGGTTGTTATAAATAAGTTTGTACTTACAATTTGGTTTAACAAATAACAAAGATTTATTCACACTTACTACATGGTTGATGTTGTCGAGTTCCTACTGAACTCTAACGACTACTGTACTCTGAATGACTCTTCATCACTCTCTCGTATTGACTGCATTGACTATCTTGTAACTAACCTAACGCTACTATATATCTAATTACAAAAGTACTAAGTCAGCAAATAGTTAGCTACTTACGTCAAAGAATATTATTTAGAATACTTGACCTCATTACAACATGCTCTACTTTACTTAATTGTATTCACTAAGAATGTGCTGACTTTGACTTGTTACACAACCAGGCGGATCTTGCTACTCTGCCTTCCCACATTAACACTATCGATGATACTGAGGATGAATGCGCTCCATGCGTTCTAAGTCACAATCTACAGTGTTCAATGTAGTTGTGCCACCTTTACTATCTCGAGAACTATAAGAGCTACAAAGTTGGTTCAATTAGCAAATAAATACCGTATTACAAGTATGTTATAAAACTATTAACAAATTCTTTTTTCGATCAGTGGTTCTCAATACACGGGATACAACTTTCTTATTTTGAATAGAAACCTATTTTTTTAATTGCTTATTCGATTTAGTATTTTTTTCTGAATTCAACGACTATAAAGCTCAACATTACAAAAATTTTCACAAAAATTCATATTAAATTGACATTAATTTAATTAAAATCGCATAAGAAGCAGCGTGTTATGACAGAAACAAATAAACAAATCATAATATTTTTGTTTTATTGATTCATTATAATATGTCAATACAACTATTTTCTCAACAAAAAAAAAAAGTTTGCGTAGTACTACGAAGAGAACCAAAAAAACGTAGTCCGAACAATCTCCGAAGTCACGATGACCATTAACAGTAAGCATGAGTTCATCGGATAACCCGCAGCTTTTTTAAATTTTGCCCAAGAGCCTATCAAGCACGGTTTGTCTCACGAGGCCAGTTAGCGCGACTCGGAAGCAGCAGTCGTCACCGAACGCGTCTCCGATAAGCTCCAGATTTTTCTCACAAATTTCACGGATACCCGGGTGCTAACCAGGCTCCACCTAGCTAGTGCCGCTCAACAGAAATTCTACTACTACGTGCGGCGCAAAGATCGGAAACCTCCACTCACAGACTCCGTCTTTCGACCTCAAGATCCTCTATCCTCTGGAATCCGAACTCACATCTTGCTATACCTAAAATCAGAAATATAAATGATCTCGAGGCAGCGCGCATCTGACCATACCCTCACAATCACATAAAAAAAAAAATCAAACATGATATGGGTTTCAGGAATGGATACCGTCAACGATGCACCGTGGATCAGGAGACCAACCCGTCCGATTAGGGTCGGAACTCTGAAGGCGGGATCCGTCAGGGTTGTTGGTGTTGAATATAAGGGTACAAATAATACACTCAGTTAACACCAAAAGATAAAATATCCACTATATTTAAATATCAAATCAAAGAACAAAATTCTCACACGGCACACTACATAATTATATATCATTAAAATAAAAAATGACCGTTCATTTTTCCAACACTCCCTCTTGAACGAACATTTTTTATCATTAAAACAGTCAAACATGTTTATGTTTTATTTTACTCAAAGCTTTTGTAAGCATGTCTGCTATCATTTCGTCAGTTTGAAAATAAATAACAGTAATTTTACCAAATTAAAAAAAAAATTATATCTTATATTATTTTTTGATAACTGAATTGCTCCCATATTGTCGCATTAACTTTTTGTAGACGATTTTACATTTTAGAGATCTATTTCTTCAGCTACTTTTCGTAACCATAAACATTCTTGTGTTGCAAATGATAAAGACATGTACTCTCAGTAGTGGATAAAGCTATAGTTTTTTGTTTTTAACTGAACAAAGAAATTAATCCGTCTTGTAACTTAAAACAACAACGAGTTATAGAATGCCTCGAACTTAAATTACCCCAATCAGCATCACAATAACCTTCTAATAATTTATTCCCGTCTTTACTGTATCCTAATTTTTAATTTATAGTACCCTTTGAATACCTAAGCTACCCAATGACAAAGTTTAGGATTGCTATTAAATCTACTTACAATTCCTACTGCAAAAGATATATCGGGTCTAGTAATCTGTGATACACATAATAAACTGCATACAGCCTCTTGATAAGGCACAGTAGATTTGATGTCATGATTGTCTCCTTGACAATCGCAATTATCTGCTAACTTCACATTCGAATCCATGGGTGTAGACACGGAGTCAGCCATGTTGAACTTTTCCAACATATTCTGGATGTACGATGACTGATCTATCCATATTATTTTATTCTTTTGGTCTCTTGTAATATGCATTTCTAAAACATTTTTTGTTTCGCCGAGATCTTTCATGTCAAAATCTTCCTTTAATTAATTTTTTATTTCATTTTTCATATCTTCATTACTGTAGAAAATTAACAAATCATACAGCAATAAAAACTGTTCCTTGATTATGTTTTTTTAATATAAACACAAGGATCAACTTTAGATCTGATAAGATTCTGTTTGTTTAGTACAGAATGAAGTCTTTGATTTCAGCAGCGCCCTGTTTGTTTCAAACCGTATATTGCTTTATTTAATTTCCAAACTTTGGAAACATTCTGCTCAAAAAATCCATCAGGAGGTTGTACATCCAAATATCCTTGAAGGTAAGCATTTGTAACATCCATTTGCTCAATCTTCAAATCGTCTCTGGCAGCCAATAAAAAAAGATATCTTAGTGATGTGTACTTCACTACTAGTAAAAAAATCTGATAATCTATTCCAGCAGTCTGAGAACAACCTTTTACAACCAGGCGAGCCTTAAATCTTTTAAAAAAATAAATAAATAAATATATCATCACGCCTTCTACCCATTACTGGGTGTGGCACTTTGCCGAAGCAGATTTCGGTAAGTGATATATTTTGCGCGTGAAGTGCGGTTACCAGTCGTCAAATCACGGCCCCCAAATATGTTAGTGGTGGAGAAGCCACAGAGGTAGCTTTTGAAATTATGAAAATTGTTTCGCCTGTGGGAATCGAACCAGGGTTCTCAGAATCCACAGGCCGACTTCATACCACTGAGCTAGCCGCCCCATGTAATTCATTTGTTTTAATTTTATAAACCCATTTAGTTTTGAGTAATCTTTTGTCAGGTTCAGGATCAACCAAAACGTAAATTTTATTTTTCTTAAATGATGCCAGTTCATCTTCTATAGCTTTTTTCCAGGGAAGACGATTTTCATCTGACATAGGTTCTGCTGCATTTTAAGGTTCGTCTATAAACTGTTCGTATTTTGGTTTTTCTTCTGTATAGTAAGAAATATTATGCATTGCTTTCTTTTTTTCTATTCTGGAAGAACGTCTTAATTTTATTTGATCTTCATCTTGTACTTGTATTGATTCCACTTGATCTTGTTGTGTTTCTTCTATTCCTTCTATATTTTGTCCTACTCCCTCTTCAATAATGTCTTCATGTTCAATATGAGTTAGAACAACTTCATTTTTCTTTTCTTCTTCGTCGGACTCATTTTTAGTAGTTTAAAAAAATTTACGTCTCAACTTATTGTATTCTTCTTAGATTGCGGATCTATAAATCGATAGTCTTTCGTATTTTCACAGTATTCAATAAACAATAATTTTCTTGATTTTTTATCCCATTTCTTTCATTTTTGATCAGGAATATGTACCACTGCTTCACAGCAGATAATTTTCAGTTGGCTTAGATCAGGTGTTTCACCTGTCCACGCTTCTTGAGGTGTCATGTTTTTTAATGATTTTGTTGGACACCTATTTCTCAAATATGATGCCGTTGCTAACGCTTCTGCCCAATATTCTTTCGGACGTTTTTCATCTATCAACATACGTTTTGCTTTTTCGACAAGAGTCCTCATCATCCGTTTGACGATCCCGTTGTGTTGCGATGAATATGGAGTGGACAACTGATGCTGAATCCCATATTGAGTTAACAGTTTAGAGAAATTTTTATTTACATACACTCCGCCGTTATCTAAACGTAGTGTTTTATGCGTTTTCCTGTTTGGTTTTCTACGAATTTTTTAAAAGTTTTAAAATATTCTTCTACCTGATCTCTTCTCTGGAGGAAAACAACAAACACCTTTCTTGTAGAATCATCAATATTAATAAAAATCTGGCGCTACTAATAGATGTTGTTTCCGTTGGTCCACATAAATCATTCTGCACAAGTTCTAGTAAATCTTTTGTCTTTTACGAGTATGACTTCTTAAAAAAGGTAATCGAGCTTGTTTATCTTTTAAACCAATTTCGCAAGGTGTTTCATCAATTACAAATTCTTCTAACCCGTCAGCCATATGCTTCAAATAACTCATGGCTTTACGATTCAAATGTCTTAATCGACGATTTCACAGAGAAGAACTTGAATAACTAACACAACCCATCTCTAGGTTTTTATTTCTTTGAATTGTTGAATAATTTAATCTGTAACACCATTGTCTACTGTAGCTGTTCTTATTATATTACCTATAGAATCATAAATGTTACCACCGTTTATATCAAAAACAAAATTATGACCTTTTTCTGCAATTTTATAAACGGAAAGTAAATTAACAGCTATGGTTTGAACATAATAAAAAAATTTTATATTAATTTCGTTTGTATTTCCATTTGCTAATACTTTCATAGGTATATTACCTTTTATTTGTGCTTCTATTTCTATTATTTATCTGTATCTTTGTTTTCAATCACATCCCACAAATCTTCTAATTCAAGATACGCTCTCGTAGCAAATTTCCATGATGCATAATTTTCTCTTCCTAACAGTTTTTCGATAGTAGGAAGACTAGCCATTTTAATATTATACGAGTATTTTTGAATATTACGTTATGTGATACTATTTTGAGCACCTGGGTCCATAATCTGTTGAATATAAGGGTAGAAATAATACCCTCAGTTAACGCCAAAAGATAAAATATCCACTTTATTTAAATGCAGATCAAAGAATAAAATTCCCACACTACACATTACATAATTATATATCTTAAAAATAAAAAATGATCGTTCAATTTTCAGTTGGAAGGGCTAGCATTGGTTCGTTACCATTGCCAGTAGCTGGCCGAGTCTCGAAAAGTCGTCCTCAGATCCGTCCCGTCATAAACGTGCTGGAGAGTAGACTGATCCGTCCTGCCCGTACTGCACCACCAGCATTAACCACCGAATCGGGGATTCAGCTCACATCCTGGGAACCTGGAGACAATGACGAGGCTCTCCGGCTGGCTTTAGTCACCAGGTTCGGTCCATTTCCAGCACGGATAAGCGCCCCGCCAGTGATCCGGCCCTATCGGTTGCCTTCATTAGAAGGCGAGATCATCGACCTGAGCACATTGCCCATTCCGATCGACTCCGATGATGATGTGGCTCAGGTTCAGTCGTGGACCGAAGACACGCTGGCGTGTCAGAATGTCTCACAAACGCGGAGTTCTGAGGGACTCCCACTTCATGCGTCATTTATCCCCATTTAACACCAAACCAGTCTGCAGGTGGCAGAGTAAGAGCTCTTTTATTCCCAATGGCGACTCTCGACTGTCTAATCTGCTCGTATCTGCTTAGACTAGTAGTCGCTGCGGTACCGACTACTACAAGAGGCTACAAATCCGGCTGCCGAATGAACGACGAGTCACCATTCTCTGAGTTTGCCGTCCACTTCCTTGCCCGTATTGCAGTGTGTGTATGTTCCTTCCCAGTTGCCTAGGCTGAGACACTGAAGTGCCATCTACGGAAAAGTTTGGTAGATTAAATTTGTTTCGGTAATATTCTTCAGTTTAGATTTGAGTCTCATTTTTTTTTTAGTTGTTGGTTTTTAAGTTTGTTTTTCTTGTTTAATTTTTTGGTTGTTTTTTTAATTAGTAGTAAAAAGGTAAAGTTTTCACCACGTAGTCTTTTTTTGCTGTAATAAAAACCCTGTCTTGTTCTTTTTCATTTCGATGTAACTCGGGAAAGTGATGAATAATAATAATAATAAAAATAATCATTTTATTGAATCAGAAAAATCACACAATGACAATTAATAAGTCAAGTACATATAAAACATATTTTAAAATGCTTCTGTCTCATTACATTTTAATATTAATAAAAAAAAATTCTTACAAAAATTACTATTATAAAAACATTCCTATAGTATAAAAATGGACTTTACTTTAATTTTAAATCTATTTCTGTCATTTATAAATTTAATTACATATCTAGAGCACCACGAATGTTAGCTATTGAATCTTTATATATAAAAGAAAGTCGGGTTAGTTACACCATTTATAACTCAAGAACGGCTGGACCGATTTTGATGATCTAAGATTTGTTGGATTCGTCTTCGCCCCGAATAGCAGAATAACTATTAAAATATCGATTTACGTAAAAAAACAAAAAAATTATTACAGGGGTTAGAACACATTGTACTTTTATTTTTCTCCTCTGTGGATAGATGTCGCTAAATTGGCTGCGTTTTACTTTTCCACTATGTGAATAGATGTCACTAAATTGACTGCGTTACAGTATAATTAGAAAGAGCATAGAATTCTTAAAAGTAGTGTACTAATTTCACACAGAATATATGAGAAATAGACCATATTACTATCTCAATACGCATGCTCATAATGCACCAATCATATGCTAGGAAGTACAGCTAAAATCAAACCAATGTATTTTAAAGTAAAATATAATTTTATCTAAACGTAAATGAATGATAATTTTTTTATACAAGTTATATTTAATTTTTTACTATCGGATTCTGCACTTATAATATATAAATAATCAATATAGTAATATTAAAATAAATATTAAAATTTGAAAATTTTAAGCGCCAATTTGCTCTTTTGTCACCTGTCACTGGCCGATAACCTGAAACTTACGTTTTGTTGTGATTTTTTTGTGAAGTGTGAATTTTGTTTGAAAAATTCCTGGGTACAATTGTTCCCTCCCGGATTGTAATTTGAATTCATTAATTAATAAGGCAATATCTTTTCATTTCTTTCCCAAGATCAGTAAACAGACCAAAATTTCAAATTAAAGATTTCATGTCAACTTCATACTGGCGGCAATAAAACTATCACAATTTATGCGCACATGCGCATATGCATCACCGTTCGAGTCACATGGCGTCACAAAATTAGAAAAAAATAGAGAAAAAGTTTGTCACCCTGGCACGCTTTTTTCATTTCATAAATTTGCCGGCAGAGGCGCTATAGAAAATAATATGGTCTATTCTCCGAACATTCCATTGCCGCTGTCTGTCAGTATATAATCAATAAAGTTACCTGTAGATTTGTTAGTTCTTTGTGAGTGTTTAAATAATAAATTTTATTTGTTTTCTTATAATTTGTGCGAGAATTATTATTAAAAATGCCGCGACCCAGAAGATCTAATCTTTCCCAACAAAGCCGTAATGCAATTCGGCTTCGTAACACTGCGAATCAATCCACCGAAGAAGAACGGGAAATCGCACGAGAAGAGCGCCGCGATAGTATGGCCCGACTTCGTGCATCTCAAACACAAGAGCAAATAGAGGCAGCCCGTGAAACAGCTCGGTTGGCAATGAGAAATCGTCGAGCTTATCGCACAGATCAACAAATGTCGCCTGTTCCCGTGTCGGACAACCATCAACATTATTTATTTACGTGCCAGAAAACAAATCTAAAAATGTTGTGTATCAAAAAGCATTACAATAAACACTATGTTTTCGAAATAATTATTAATTTAAAATTAATTCCACTTCAAATTGAATATTCATAGTTAAGACAGGACAACGTCTGTCGGGTCAGCTAGTTTGTTATATTGAATAACACGCGTACCTGGACTCATGGTGAACCGCGTGCGTAAAACAAATATATTCATCGGCGAAACAGTATTTGGATTAAATCGGGTGTGTTATGAACTTGGCTTCCATTTGTAACGATACCACCCTATAGCTTAACATAGGACGAACCATATTTAATGGTTTAGAATACGCCCTCGGGCACTAAAGACTCTCAGCGAGAGAAATCCTTGACGCAATCAGTGTAGCGACAGCCAGTACTATCTCTGTTTACCATCTAGCACAGCAATCGGCAGTTACGATCTCCGGGTGAGTACCGCTTACAGTATATTTCTTTTCTGAATCGCACCCTAAGTTTCCTCAGCGCGAGTTCCATCGAACTAGCATCGCGACGCTTATTCGGGTGTCGGCCAAGTATTCACGACTACCTAATTCACGTGTTCCTCCTCATAGTCATCAAAGTAACTTCCCCTCGCACCGTTTATCGGAACAACGTTTCGTGACAGAGTGCAAGTTCTATCGAATTAGCGAAGTGACATTGATACGAATATTAGACAGCGCGTACGTCGACTAAGTTCAAGTGTCTCTATTCGGAGTCGCCAGCGTAGTTTCACTCACACTATGTACTGTTCAGGTGTGATCTGCGCGAGTTCTTTGATTTTTTGGCAGCGTTTTTGACTACTCAGTTTGTATGCTTCACTGTGAGTCATTATTATCACTATCGCAATCGATTTTTAAATCCTCCCATCATCACGACACTCGGCGTCGTATTTTAAAAAAGTGGTAGAAATTAAACATCTTCGTAGCACTATCTGTCATTCCGGATACCCCGAAACACCGAAAACCGGCACCGTGTCTTCGTAAGTCTAGCGACACCTTCATCCGCACGCAACGACGAGATCATTTAACCGTCGTGACGCTCAGTGTCGTTTCCGTAAAATCCCCGTATTTATATTTTCGGATTATTCTACACAGTTTTGCTTATATTTGTGGTACCATATATTAAAATCCATCTTCTTCTTTCTGAGCCAAGAATAATTTACTGAAACTTTAATAGATGTGATCTGAAGTGATTAATATTGCTAAACATAACATAACAGATCATATTGTTACAGCTTTTCGTATTGAATTAAATATTCTTGCTCATCTGCTAAAAATAGTTCTTGAGATTTTTAAAACATGAATTATTTCGATATTTTTGATGCCTTACAATCTTCAATCATGTTATTCTGTTTCTTTATGGTAGAATGTCGATTCTGTTAGTTGAGTAGTACCGACAATCTGGTAGAAGCCAAACGTTGGTCGATTTATTTGCATACTGATTATTGGTGTTTGAAGGTCAAGGTAGCAATTCTCGTCTAATTACTATGTTGTCTGAGAGACAAATGACTTCGATAGGTCAGATACAGATTTTGTGAATAACTTTAGATACTGGTTTAGTTAATGAAGTATGTTTCTATGGAAGAAAATGTTCACTTTAAAACAATAAGAATTAGTGTTATTTTAACCAACCACTGCTCGACATGAAAATGAATAAATATGTAAAGATGATTATAATGTAAGCATAGTATTGAACTGCCTTCTGTGTGTTATACGATACCACTTTCGTCGACTCTCTACATAACTGTGGATACTAATATAACTCTATAAGTATGCATGTATATATATTTTATATGTAGTCATATATTTATAATTTTCATTTATTTGTTTTAGATAGTATCTATTGGCAATAACGATACGTGATCATGTCCAGCCATGAAACGTCAATTTATTGCTATTGACATATAGACCACGGGCGTGTGACGTCACGATTTTAGATGTGGTCCGTAACTGTCAAACGAGTGACTCTCACATCAGTATTAAATGTACGATTTAGACTGTATAGATAGAATATATTTTTAACAAGTATATGTGCATATAATTCCAAATGTATCAAGTTTCTATTTGGTGCATCATTTTATGCGTGACAAAGTGTGTGATTTATTTTATCAAGTGAAACGTAATTTGAAGATTGTGTCGCGAGTGCATACTTTTACAATTTTATACTGTTTATATATTTAATATATAGAAAATAAATGTTTAAAAACTATTTTATATGTTTACTTCATAGTGTAAAGCCATGTAATTACTATAATATACAATAGTGTTACTTTTATTGAAGTTTGAACAGTTCATTTTAGGTTACATTTTCCAAATCAACTAATTTCGTTAAAATTTTTAACATTTTACTGTAGTTTTTAATTTTATTTATTTATAATTGTTATTGTGTTTTTGATCGTAGTGGAAATTTCAAAAAATCGATAAAACGAATGTCTATGATACTATCTGAATTGAATTAAAAGAGAAAAGGAAGGTAGGTCGAAGTTTTTGGCTCAAGATATGTTGAATATTACAATATAAAAAATAGAAACAGGAATTCAAAACATTTATATGTAGTTTTCTTTAGGTTTTAACGGTTACTGTCATAAATGCGAATCATGTTATATTAAAACACGTTGTTGTAACCAATGTTTTGTTGCATGAACACATTGTTGTAATCAAACAAATCGACGTTCTTTCCGTTCTTGCTTTAGGTCTTGTAATATTGTGATTATGACAATATTTTATATTACCTTTTTATATTGTTATTGCTATTTCAGAGCCAAAGAGTCCTTTTCCCTTTTGATTCATTTCTGATTATAACTTAAACATTCGTTTTGTCGATTCTTTCTAATTTCTACGACAATCGAAAACACAACAACAATTATTAATGAAAAAAATTAAATATTACAGTAAAATATTAAAAATTTTAACGAAATTAGTTGATTTGGAAAATGTAACCTAAAATGAAAAGTTCAAACTTCAATCAAAGTAACACTATTGTATATTATAGTAATTCCATGGCTTTACACTATGAAGTAAACATATAAAATAGTTTTTAAACATTTATTTTCTATATATTAAATATATAAACAGTATAAAATTGTAAAAGTATGCACTCGCGACACAATCTTCAAATTACGTTTCACTTGATAAAATAAATCACACACTTTGTCACGCATAAAATGATGCACCAAATAGAAACTTGATACATTTGGAATTATATGCACATATACTTGTTAAAAATATATTCTATCTATACAGTCTAAATCGTACATTTAATACTGATGTGAGAGTCACTCGTTTGACAGTTACGGACCACATCTAAAATCGTGACGTTACACGCCCGTGGTCTATAGTATAAATAAATAGATAATGTTTTGTAAATAAATTAATTGACATAAATAGTTTTCATCTGTGGTGTATAAGTTGCGTAATATTATTCTATTTAAAACGTTGTGTTGTGTTTTTATTTCAATTACCATCTTCCACTATAAAATATCTAACAGGTTATGGGTCCAGAAACCCAGAATTAAAACAACGACAGGTTCAAACAAACCAAATAGAAAATAAATACTCCTAGTCTGAGACGTATTGAAACGTTAAATAAAAATAATTATGATACTTGTAAAATGCAGATGGAAGCGCTGTTAGTAAAAAATGACGCTTGGGGTTATGTTAATGGAGAGAGCGTGAAACCAACTTCAATTACTGGAAATCCGGAATCAGAAGCAGCTATACAATTCTGGATCAAAAATGATAGTAAAGCGAAGTCGGATATCATAGTGTCAATTAATCCATCCGAATTAAAGCAAATTAAGGGGCTGTCAACTTCACGTGACGTTTGGTTAAAGTTGGAATCTATTTATAAATCTAAAGGTCCAGCTAGGAAAGCAACATTATTAAAGAAGCTCACTTTGCAACGAATGGTCGAAGGTGATGACATACGTGAGTACACAAATAATTTTTTTGATACTGTTGATAAATTAAATAAAATGAATGTTGAAATAAATCCAGATCTTCTCGCAATTATGTTATTATACAGTTTACCGGAGAGTTTCGAAAATTTTCGTTGCGCCATTGAATCACGTGACGACTTACCGTCGCCGGAAGATCGTCGTGTTAAAATAATTGAAGAAAATGATGCTCGCAAGAATAGCACGCGTAATTCAGTACAAAACGCTATGTACACGAACAGCACTCATATAAACGCTGGAATTTCAAGAAAGAAAGAGAGACGAACAAAACAAATAAACTAAAACAAGGATTTAAATATCGCTGTCATAGAGGTCGAATAAAGGTCGTTGTTCAGCCAAAAATGCAGAAAACTTAAGTCTGTGTGTTACGGAATCTTCAAAGGACGACGAAGAAACACAACAAGCTAGATTCTCGAATCAGGAGACAAAATGGTGTCTTGACAGCGGTGTCACTTCACATTTATGTAATCAAGTGAACAAATTCGTTGAAACCGACAATTCTAAATACGGAAAACTTAACTTGGCGAATAATTTGACAACCGATATAATAGCCAAGGGAACTGTATCCTTTACAACAGAAGTTTCTGGTAATATTAAATATATAAATTTAAATCAAACCTTGCACCTTCTAGATTTACGCACCAACTTGTTATCTGTTGGAAAAATTACCGATCATGATATCCAAGTAACCTTTACGAAGAGCAAGGCATCGGTTACAGACAACAAGGGAAATAGAAAGCTGTATTATGTACGTGAATACAAGAATGCCGAGATGTCAGAGTCTGCCCGAATTAGAAAACAGTCGTGTGAAATACTTGAATCTTGGCATAGACGGCTGGGGCATCTGAACGTTAAAGATCTGGTAAAAGCAGTATAAAATAAAACCATTCAAGGGGTGAATCTTAGAAAAATAGAATGCGAATTAAAATTCGAGATGACAAGAAATCCATTCCCGAAGAAATCTGAAAGGAAGACAAGTCTGCTTCAAATTGTACATTCTGATGTCTGTGGTCCGATAAGGGTGACGTCGTACGGGAAATCGAAATACCTCATCACATTCATCGATGTTCATTCTAAATGGTGCGAAGTTCGTTTTATGAAGTCGAAGATTGAAGCTCTCACTGCATTTAAAGAATTTAAACGTCTTGTCGAAAAACAAAAAGAAAAACAAATATAATGTCTACAATCTGACAACGGAACAGAATACAGAAATAATGAATTTGACAATTATCTTAAAAACAACGGAATTACTAGAAGATTGTCAGTACCATATAATCCAAAACAGAAAATCGCACACTTTTGGTATTTACTTATGCAATTGGATCTGCCATCATCTTTTCGGGCCGAGGCGATTTCAACTGCAAATTATATAAATTATATTTTTTGTTGTTGAAACAATGTTTTTAAAAAGATTACTTTATTAACTGAAGGCTACATACAGAGTGTCTTATTTATCTTACAAATCTTTTATAAATTCACAATGCTAACTATGCGTCTTCTACATCTGTGCTACTCTGTTATTGTGATAATTCCTGTTGACTAGCCAAATAAATAAATAAATAAATAAATAAATAAAAAAAAAATAATTATCAACTAGAAATTAATTATCATCTTACATTCTCTCATATAACTCCTCCACCGTTAGAATTGGGCATCACCGGGAATGTTAAGGTTAGTTACAGAGGTGTTGGCAGTTCCTTTTTTCAACATATTACCATTATATTTTTTTTTTATATAACATATATATCAATATAATAATAATAATTATAATAACATATTTAATTATATTATGTTTATTTATAGTAGGGATATTTTCCAAATTTTGTAAATCATGCCTAATAATTTTCATTTCTTTAATATTATGTAATTCTACGTCTAAATTTTATTTCTGCGTTGCAGTAACATTGAATTTATAATTTGAAATTTCAATATGTTTACCCTGCATTTCATTATTAAAAATTTGTTTATCTTTTAATTTACATTCATTATTTTCAAATAAATATATCCCTCTTAATACTCTATATTCTTCATTTTCATTTTTACATTTAATATTTATTTTATTTTCATTAGGATAACATGATACAAATTAATTGCTATTATCTATCTCTACAATATTATTAACATTATAATTAATTTTAATTTATTTACTTTGTGTTATATTCTGATTAAACACAACTAGGTAGTCGCACTTATTATTTCTTATAATTTCACTATTAATGTAATTACAGTAATATCAATTATTTACTTTTTTACACTGATTTTGCACTGAATATAGACTGGAATTTTCTTTCAACAATAAGTGTTCACTTTGGAAGACGGTAAGCACTTCACTATTTTGAATTGTAGGCGCAGGAGTTTATTGCAATAATTTTAATTCTTTTTCATGATACAATGGCACAAGGACCAAGAAATTTATTTAAAATTTTTTCAGACTACAATATGTAGTTACTAACTTTTTTATTTCATTATAATTCATTTCACTTGGAAACACAAATTTATTATTTTTATTAATTTCAATCAAATTATCCTTTAACAAATGATACGATATTATACTTTCATGCAATAATCCTAAATTATAAAAACTTAGGGATATTTATAAATTATTCAATGTATCTTCTATAATTTTATATAAATGGATTATCTGATTCAAAATATTCTTTACAAATAAATGATCAATCAGTGTCACCTTTTCATTTAAATAATCCTGCAAATTTAATATCCGTGACTTTATTATCGGCTGATTATATTTAATATCTTCTACCCTTTCATTGAAATGTTCTATTATTTGCGTATTCGTATTATAATTTTTATTTAATATTTCCTGATTATTTTGCAAGTTTTTTATTAATTCATCATATTTTTGAGCATCTTCGTTATCTAAATTACCGGTTATACTTTTTACTTTCTTATACACAGTATAAGGAAGTATTGTAATCGTGAAAAAAATCGTTGACGAGATTTTCGCGGAAATACGTGTTTGCAGGTCCACTGAATCCGTTTTGATCATTTTCTCAATGATGTCTGTGTGTGTGTGTGTGTGTGTGTGTGTGTGTGTGTGTGTGTGTGTGTGTGTGTGTGTGTGTGTGTGTGTGGATGGATGGATGGATGTGTGACCGAGTGTGCAATATCTCATGAACGAGATAAGATTTGTTAACGAAACTGGGTAATTATAAGTTTAATGAAAATACGAAGAGCTGAATTGATTTTGAATGAAATTGAAAAACCGGAAGAGGAAGTTTACTAGACACACAAACAATAAATTCCATTTATTTCAAAAATGGAATCAGCCACAAACAATAGTTTCAAATAAAAGATGTTAGCAAAAATATTTGAAACATAAAATGTTATTTGCAATTTTCCTGCATATGTGCCTAATTTTGAGAAAAACTAACTTTTATGTTTAATAATATATTTCAATAATCATAGTAGCAATAGAATTAAAAAAACATAAATTATATATATATATATATATATATATATATATATATATATATATATATATATATATATATATATATACATAAACATAGTTATCTACTAATTAAAAATAAAAATAACCCCTAAGCCTTAATCAATATAAGAAAAATCTAAATACGTATTTCGAGAACTAAGTTCTCATCATCAGTAGACAAATGCAATGGAAGACACCCAGATTACATAACTTGTGAGCCAAGCCAGTGGTACAGGTAGAATCCAAATTGCCGAACAGGTACATACCAATTTATACTAAAACGGAGCAATAATCCGTGTCTAAGGAACCAATAAGCATGAAGCTTGAGTCAACTTACAAAACTAATTACCTAAGAAAGCAAACAATTTACTGTTAGGAATGGGACCCTGGTCAGAATTCAGCAAGCGGTGTTTATTTTTAAATATATTCATACTTTCATACGCGTCTAATTGTCTAATATTATTCACTGATTTGAGTAATTATAAATTATCCGAGTTGATGTGATTATTATGAAAAATGTGTTCCGAGACACTCGATTTTCCAGGATTACCGTATTTAACGTAGTTTAAATGCTCTTTAAATCTAGTTGTTACTTGTCTTTTAGTTTGCCCAATGTACACTTTATCGCAATCGTTACATGAAATTTGGTAAATTCCCGATTTATTAAGAGGTTCGATTTTATCTTTCGGATTACCTAATAAAGTTTTAAAGGTATTGTTAGATTTATAAGTTATTTTTATATCGAAATTATTAAAAACTTAGTTTAAACCTCGATTTGCTAAATCGTATGGTACGGAAATGAATTTAAGTTTATTACTTTTAGTTGAACTTAGTGTGCTGTTATTAAAAATTTATTTTCTATGTTTAAATTTAGAGACAAGTTTATTTATTATTTCATCGGAGAAGCCATTGTAAATCGCGATTTGTTTAATATATTTTAATTCATTATTGAATCTGGTTTTATTTAGTGGGATATTAATTAATCGGTTAACTAGGAAATTAAGCGCTGCCGTTTTATGTTGCCAATGGTGATTTGAGTCTGAAGTAATGAATCTATTGGTGTTCGTGCTTTTTCTGTAAACATCAAATTCTAATTTATCTTTGTTTCTAATGACTAAAACGTCTAAAAAAGGTAACTTATTATTCTCTTCTGTTTCGATTGTGAATTTAATGCTAGGGAAAACACTATTTAATTTAGTTTTTTTAGTAATTAAAAACAGTAGTATCCACGAGGAATTAATTATTAATCAATCGGAAGAACATTTTAACGAAACCGAAATTAAAGTCCTGAATAAAGGTTTGAAATACGCGCTTAATAATAAAGAAACACCGTTAGAAGAATTAATTGCGTCTATTGAATCTAATATTAGTAAATTTGATTATTCCACTAAAGAATACATAAGAAACGCGTGTAAAATTCAAATTTCAGACAATATTATAAAGAATAAGAATAATGCTACGACTAATACCGAACATAAAATCATTAGTAATTTAAAAAGGCGTGACGTATTTTATTTAAAAGCGGATAAAGGAAATAAAATCGTTATTTTAAACAAGTTGGATTATTTTGAACGGGTCAATAAACTAATAACATCGGGACCTTATAAAGAAATTAAAAAAACTCCTTTAAATAAAATGTTAACGTCGTTTAAAAATACAATTAAATAATGCCCAAATTTAATTTCTAAACCACTAAAATTTTACTTATCAGTTTCTAACCCAGTCATGCCTAAAATGTACTGTCTGCCTAAAATTCATAAACCGGGTAATTCAATGCGGCCTATCATTTCGGGTATTAATTCACCTACTGATTTACTTTCTAAATGGCTTTTTAACCAATTTAAAAACTTACCTGTTCAACCTGAAACATTCGCGGTGGATATGTAATTCAATTCAGTTCATTAATAAAATTATAGATCTTAAACTAAATAAGAATGAAATTTTGGTTTCTTTTGATGTTAGTGCCTTATTTCCTAGTATACCTATTCCACAAACCTTAGAATACTTGAAATTACTTTTGAAAAACAACAATGTAGAATCAGTAAAAATAGAGGAATATTTAAAACTAACTAAAATTTGCATGGATCAGAATTACTTCCAAATTAACAATAAATTTTATCAAAACACAGAGGGTACAGCAATGGGTAATAGTTTATCACCTTTCTTAGCTAATTTGTTTATGAGCTATTTCGAAATTAAATTTAAAGAGAATAACGTAGATTTTCCTATAATTTGGGTTCGTTACGTAGATGATATTTTTGCAATAGTAGATACTAAAGAATGTAACTTAGATAATTTTTTAACTAAATTAAATAGTGTTTTCCCCAGCATTAAATTCACAATCGAAACAGAAGAGAATAATAAGTTACCTTTTTTAGACGTTTTAGTCATTAGAAACAAAGATAAATTAGAATTTGATGTTTACAGAAAAAGCACGAACACCAATAGATTCATTACTTCAGACTCAAATCACCATTGGCAACATAAAACGGCAGCGCTTAATTTCCTAGTTAACCGATTAATTAATACCCCACTAAATAAAACCAGATTCAATAATGAATTAAAATATATTAAACAAATCGCGATTTACAATGGCTTCTCCGATGAAATAATAAATAAACTTGTCTCTAAATTTAAACATAGAAAATAAATTTTTAATAACGGCACACTAAGTTCAACTAAAAGTAATAAACTTAAATTCATTTCCGTACCATACGATTTAGCAAATCGAGGTTTAAACTAAGTTTTTAATCATTTCGATATAAAAATAACTTATAAATCTAACAATACCCTTAAAACTTTATTAGGTAATCCGAAAGACAAAATCGAACCTCTTAATAAATCGGGAATTTACCAAATTTCATGTAACGATTGCGATAAAGTGTACATAGGGCAAACTAAAAGACAAGTAACAACTAGATTTAAAGAGCATTTAAACTACGTTAAATACGGTAATCCTGAAAAATCGAGTGTCTCGGAACACATTTTACATAATAATCACAACATCAACTCGGATAATTTAAAATTACTAAAATCAGTAAATAATATTAGACAATTAGACGCGTATGAAAGTATGAATATATTTAAAAATAAACACCGCTTGCTGAATTCTGACCTGGGTCCCATTCCTAACAGTAAATTGTTTGCTTTCTTAGGTAATTAGTTTTGTAAGTTGACTCAAGCTTCATGCTTATTGGTTCCTTAGACACGGATTATTGCTCCGTTTTAGTATAAATTGGTATGTACTAGTGCTGTGAGGATCCGACAAAATTTGGATCCGAGTACCCGGATATCAAAATATCCGGATCCTCGGATATCCGATGTTCGGATCTTGAAGCGGATATCCGTAAATTTCATTCGGATTTGGATCCGGAGCTGGACTTGGCTCCGGATCCGGATCCGGATCCGGATTCGGATCCGAATCTTGACTTGGATCCGGATCCGAAGTTTTGTTTACGAATCCGGATCCAAATTTTAGTTCTAGATCTGATTCTTCATTTCGAATGTAAAGGCAAACATTTGAAACTGAGTTCAAATTGAAACCATTGAAGTGGGCATGTTTATCTTTACAGCAGTCTGTAAACAGTAATAAATTTTATAATACCCCTCTAAAATAGCCAGGTAGTTTGTACATATATAAAGAAGAAAGGAATTTACTTTCACAGAGTCCTATTTAGTTAAATGATGAATAAAAAATACAAATTTGTATTATTTCACATATCCAGTAACATATTAATATGACATTAATTTCATTAATTTATTTTGTCATACTATGAGTATGAAGTAGCAAAACTCATTAAATGCTTTTTAAGAAAACGTTTCTAATTTCTTTTTACTTACCGTATAATTTTATGGGAGTTAGTATATGCGATATGTAAAAAGTACTTGCATGATAACATTTATTATTGCTCATTTAGAAAAATATATATTGTCATACTCTTAAACATACGAGTACAATAAAGCATAAAGCATAAAATTTCGCATGTAAAGAAAGAAGGGGGACACTTCTTTGAAAATTGAAATTCTGCAGTTCTAAGATTTTATAACATTCATTAGAACAAATACTTGAAAGTAAAAAGGGATTAAGGTGAAATTTGAAAATTAATGGCCATAGGTTCCAGTAATAGAATACCCTGGTAATTATGGAAAAAACCAAATAATAATAAAATAAGTAGAACATAGTCCTAAATCACCTATAATTTTAAAACTACATCAAAGTACAAAACAACGCTTTATGATAGAAATCTCGAAACATGATCCTGATAAAGAAATATTTAATTTCATTAAAGAATACATAGCCCCTAAAGTAAAGTATCATGTTTATTTCGAATGCGATTTATATGAAAAATTTAGTTTTGCAAAATTATTTTAAAAATTCAGAAATAAATTTAGTAAAATGTACACAATTTCTCACTGACGTAACAGCAAGGATGAAATAATAGAAATTATTCGTAACAGTCACGAAGGCAAGACAAATCATCGCGGTACCGACGACACCGAAGCACGTATTAATAGAAACTATTATTGACCTAAATTACGTAAATCAGTTCTAACCTTTATTAATTTATGTGAAATATGTCAAGTAACTAAATATGACAGAAAACCATTTAAATTAAAATTAAATATCACACCAACCGCATCTAAACATTTAGAAATATTACATGTTGACAGTATCACTTTAGAAAATCTCAAATTCCTCACTATAATCGACTCATTCTCAAAATATGCACAAGCATATGAACTAAATTCAAGTCAAGGTATCGAAATTACTAATAAATTAGTACAATATTTCACTCATCACGGAATTCCCGACCAGATAATATCTGATAATGGCCTGGAATTCAAAAATTCAATTGTCACAGAATTGCTAGCTCTACATAAAATTAAAATATATTTTATCAGTTCTCAACATTCCGAATCAAATGGAATAATTGAACGGTTCCATTCTATTCTTATTGAGCATGTTAGATTGTTCAACAATCAAGAAATTTATAAAAAGGAACCAATGAAAATAAAAGTAAATTATGCTCTTCTAGCATATAACAACACAATACGTTCCGTGACAAAATTAAAACCTTCTGAAATTATATCTGGATACCTTGATACAAAATCTCCCTTTAATATTGACATTGAAAAACAGTTAATAAATAACTACATTGAAAACCATAAAAACAAAACAAAATTGTTGTATGAATCAATTATAGATAAAATTAACCAAAATAAAGAAAAATTATCGGAAAGTTTAATGAAACTAGAGAAGAATTACCGGAAATTCCTAGCAAAATTTACGTCAAAAACAGACAAAAGCAGGCTAAAATAAAAAACTAATATAAACCCGAATTATTAAGAACAATAGATAAAAACTTAAAAACTGCGAAACTAAAACCAACACACGGTAATACAGTGAAAAATCCACTTAACTAATGTTAAACGTCCTAGGAAAAAAACTTATATAATAATTCTACCAGGCTGCTCGCGATCAGCAACAGATCAACCATCCAAAATATAACCGAAAACTTTGAAATACTTCCTATTAAATTAGGCCCAGCAAAACTCGAGAAAACAACCCATACCTTCGTCCATTATTACAACTTGAAGCCGCTCTTCCAGCAGTATAATAATTTAAACGAGCAATATACAAATCTCCAAATTATTATTTCAAATAATTCTCATTACGTTAACGAATCCCGAAATTATGTAAAAATCATTGATTTTACTAGAAACAGCATTAATAATAAAATATTGAACATTGGCTTTCATTCAACCGTCTTAACAAAAAGAAATAAAAGAGGTCTCATAAATGGCTTAGGACGCATTTTTAAATTTATTTCTGGAAATTTAGATGCCGTAGACGGCAAACGATATAACAAAATTTTAACAGACTTGGAACAAAATCAACACAAATTAGAAAATCAACTAAAATAATTATATTCCGTAAATAATCAAGTTATAGAAAACTTTAATAGCACTATGAAAGATATACAATATAACGAAAATCTGTTAAAAAAAATGGTGCAATTATCCGAAATTATAAATAAATTGCTTTTTGAAGACTTCCTATACGAAAAAGGTATTTTCGATCAATTAATCATACTCTACAATTCTATTCTGAAAATATTACAAGATATAGAAAATTCCGTAACGTTTTGTAAATTTAGAACTCTGCATCCAAGTATAATTCAACCAGATAAATTATTATTAGAAATTCAAAAAATATCAGATCATTATAAAACACAATTACCATTTGAACCTATTTTAGAATATGAGGAATTGTTAAAAGTTAATTGCAAAATTGAATCCTCACAAATAATCTATTTCATATCTATTCCTATTAATTAGGAAATTAATTTCGATCTTTATCATTCAATCTTCACCCCAACTAAATACGGATCAGAATTTGTTACTATTATACCAGATTCAAAGTAAGTGTATCAAATGAAAAGATCGTTTAAAGAGTTCGTGTGCTGAATTTGATTTTTTTTATCGTCAATGTTTTTAGTGCCGGAGGTTTGAAAGCTATCGTGCTTGGTATCAATTAAAGGTATATTAAAGGACACATGTGCAGAATTGAAAAGTTTTATATCGGAAATAATTTAATTTATATTTTGTCAATTATCCTACAGAAGTGAATCCTATTTCAGTGTCCGTGGATCGTAGCGTGAAGGCCTGGCGCAGCCAGGTCGACCGCTAGTCTACAGCTGTTTCTTTAATAGCTTCATTGTTAAACGTTAAATCAAATACAAACAAAGGATACTTGTTGATAAAATCTGGCTTGCTGATAATGTTATTTAATAATAAAGGATTTATATTTCTATATTTTTTCATAAAATCTTTGTACATTGAATACAGTCTACTATATTTGTTTAAACTTTTATTTAAATCAATATCTTCATCAGGATAGTATTCAGTGTTACTAAAAAATAACTTGATATTTTCCAAATCACAAAAATCTAATTCCGAATTATTCTTTTTAATGCCATCGGTTTTTTTTTTGGTTTGTAAACCTATTACAACATAGAGGAGTCTTTTTGACATTGTAGTTATGCTCCATGAATATTTCTTATCACGTATTTTGAAAGAAGACTGATTTGTGTAAAACAATCCAGGTACGTTATAGTTAAATATTTATTTGGTGCTATAATATTGTTAATTCTAATTTGTTCATCCTTAACTGGTGTAATATAAGATACTTCCCAAATTATATCAGATAATTGAATTTTCAATTCTTTCTCAGCTGGATTTATTCTTAAGGCATCTGATGTAATTACCAAACTATCACTCACAGCTCTTAAAAACTCTAGTGTTTGAAACACTCTTAAAATAGGTCTGTCACATCTTTCAAATAATGAAAATATATATTTTAAGGCAATACTTATTGAAAAATAACCACTGTCATTAATTGATATAGAATCATCCCAATCTTCAAAAACTTTTTTTTTAAAGATTAATAAACCTTTTATGAAATTAGTATAGAAGGGATTATAAACTTTTGGTACGACTTTATTACTTATTTTATATTTTATTTCACTAAAAATATGCGCATGTATCCCTTTTTCAAAAATTTTACATCTTTATAATTAGCGGCGACAAATTCAAGTCATGGGCAAATAATTTGACCTTCTAATATAATGTTACTATTACCTGTGTCAAAAACAGCATCTTGGCTAGTTGTTTCAATTTTTGTAAATTTGTTTTTATCATTTATAAGATCCTTTGAAACAGTATAATATCTATGATATTCATATTTTTGTATTGTCTGTTCTTCAATTATTTTGGATTTACCGCTAAACGTTAGTGATGTTCTCATTTATATATGACAAAAATAATAATAGGAAAACATCGTAAAATATATGTTAGTATAGGGAAGGTTGCACCAGAAATCTTAGAATCGATAATCAAGGAATAGAGACCAGATTCGTGTATTTATTTATTTATTTATTTGTAGAAATAAGAGAACCAACAGTACAAATACCAATAATAGGTTCTCACGAATTAGCCATAGAATACAAAATATAGTTTACAGAAGACATACAAAAGTTCAAAAGATAATTAGAAAAGTACATTATATTTAGAGTAATACATAAAGTTTATAATAATATATGATAGTAATTAAGACAATGCGATTTTAACAGCCTTTTTGAAGCTATTAAGAGATAGATGGAACAAATCAATATTAATAAATTTGATATCATAGGTATACATAATTCTGTTTGACGGTGAGTTTTCAAAATTATTTGTTTTTGTTAAGGGGAGTAAAAAAAGATTATTTGATCTTGTTATCTTATAGCTAATAGATCCCTGTGGCTCCTCCACCACTAACATGTTTGGGGGCCGTGATTTGACGACTGGTAACCGCACTTCACGCGCAAAATATATCACTTACCGAGATCTGCTTCAGCAGAGTGCCACACCCAGTAATGGGTAGAAGGCGTGATGATATATTTTTTTTTTTTATATATATTTTGTTATCTTATGTGGAGTATATATATTGAAGAATGATATTATACAGTTTGAGTATAACATATTGTTAAATAATTTATATAGAAACATCATATCTGTTAAACATTTCGTATTCTCCAATGTTGTCATATTGAAGTGTTCCAGTCTCCTAATATAACATGAAATATTTAATTTAAACTTATAACAAATCATGTTCACAAATCTTTTCTGAACACTTTCTATTAAGGAAATATTTTTATTGTAAAAAGGGTTCCAAATGACAGAAGCATGTTCAAGTTTACTTCGAACAAGAGAATAGTATAAACATTTGATAGATTCTAATTTTTTGAAGTGTTTTGTGCATCTTATTAGAAAACCAAAAGTACGGAAGGAATCCTTTAATATTTTTTCTATATGTTGATTGAACGAAAGTTTTGAATCAAAAGTGACACCTAGGTCCCTGATCACGGATTTGATCTCCAAGGCAGTGTTGTTAATTGTGTAATTAAAAGAAATAATTTCATGGTTTCTTGTGAAATTCATGACATAACATTTAGAAATGTTGAGGTCCAGATGATTTAATAAACTATATTCATATAAATTGTTAAGGTCGTCTTGTAACTTAACACAGTCATCAAGTTTAGTTACAGTATTAAATAGCTTTAGATCATCAGCATATAACATAAACTGCGAGTTTACAAAACAGTTGCAAATGTCATTAATAAATAAATTGAAGTGCAGAGGGCCTATATGAGACCCTTGCGGAACACCAGAAGAAACAGAAATTATTTTAGATTTGAAATTATTACAACAAACTAATTGTGATCTATTAATTATATATGAATCGATCCAGCGTAATAAGAAACCATGAATCCCCAATACTCTTAGTTTATTTATTAATGTAGGATGTTGGACCCGATTAAATGCTTTGCTAAAATCGGTGTAAACGACGTCAACTTGGGTTTGATTATCCATGTTTGAACTAAGAAATTCAGTAAATGTCACCAAGTTAGTTATGACAGATTTACCAGAACAAAAACCATGTTGTTCGGCTATAATAATATTTTCGAATTCATGCTTTAGTTCATTTACTACAAGAAATTCGAAAATTTTAGGAAATGTAGATAAAATAGATATAGGTCTATTATTAGTAACATCGTTAACTTCACCGGATTTATGAATTGGTGTGATATGTGAAAGTTTCTAGATGTCAGCAAATATTCCAGCGTGTAGTGATTGATTAAATATTATATGTAATGGAGATACAAGATAAAAAGCACACGTTCTAATAAACTTGGCAGGAATTTGATCGGGACCACAACCTTTGTTAATATCCAAACACAGTAAATAATTTAAAATTTTCTCAGCACTTAAATATAGAGAACCAACATTAATTTTGATATTAACATTAACATTGTTGAAGAACTCAGAATTATTTACTACAGTGTTTTCTGCGCTTAAATAAACGGATTTGAAATAATCAGCAAAAAGATTAGGGACTCCAATACCATTTACAGCTTCATGATTGGAATAGTGTATATTATTAGGGATTCCACTCTTTTTCCTCAAAGTTTTTGTAAAACTCCAAAATGTTTTGGGATTATTATTTAAGTTGGATTCAGAATTATGAATAAAAAGTGAGAAATCCAGCTTAATTTTATTTTTAACCAAAGTACAAGTTTTTGTGAATGAATTGTAGTCGGAAATTCTCCCATACACCTTCCACTTTTTGTGAAATTTGTTCTTTTCTTTAATTAATCTTATTAATAAAGGAGAAAACCACTTAGGATACTTGTTACTATTAATGCATTTAATGGGAACATATTCATTTATTAAACTGAATAACATATTATAAAAAATTTCGACATTAGCATTGACATCTGCATCCGTAAGTTTATTTTCCCAAACTATTGCAGATAGTTTATAAATAAGATCTTCATAGTTGCATTTATTAAAATTATGTACGAAAGATGTATTATAAGAAAGTACTTTGGGACAATTCAAGTTAAGCTGTAATTCAAGTGGAGGGTGGTGTACGTCAATAACAGATAAAGGAGAATGACATACTTCAACTTTACAATCATTATTACATAATACGAGATCTAAAATTTTGCTGTTGGTACTTTTGTTGCCGTTGAACTGCAGTAAGTTACACATATTAATACTATTGATAAAGTTAAAATAAGTATCATTTATTTTAACAATCATGGGCTCAAAATAATTGTGTTTTGCAGACCAATCAATATGTGGGAGATTATAGTCACCTGCGATGAAGAAGAAATTGTCGGAATATTTTGCACAGAGTTCACTTATTTTATTAAAATGACTGGAATAAGTTTCAGTACTGGCTAATGGAGTAATGTACACACAGCAGATGTGTATTTTAAAATTTGAATGAGATATTGACACCCAGATATCTTCAGCTGTAGAACACCACGATAATTGAATTTTAGAATTAAATGAGATCGACACTAAAATTAAAACGCCACCTCCTTTAGATTTAAGTGTATGTGGATGTACATTTAACAAGAGTGTTGAATCAACACCCTTCATGTATTCATATATTTTCTTATCCTCTTCATCTACATGATCATAAATAGCACCCCCTTCAAATACACTATTTATAAGTGTGTTAGACAATCCAGTTGGAATCTATACTTTTCCTATTTTAATTTGCACCTCAATAAGTTAATTTCTAAAAATCTATTAAATTACCATCTTGATCTCTTATAGCCATAATAATTGAATCAATTTAAGATTTACTTACTAATGGGTAATATTGAAGATTTTTCGATACTTCTATAATAACATAACCAGGTTTTACTTTAATATAAGAATCATAAATAACGTCTGTGTGCTTTGAGTTTACACGTTGACCTATTGCTAATGGACAATGAATTATAATTGATTTAATTTTAAATATGTCAACTTCATTGTCTGAAATTTGCTTCAAGCTGTTGTTTGTGAAAACCCTCAATTGGTATATAGATTTTATTTCGCATTTAAAAGTATTTGTATTAGGAGTTAACACAATACCATCTCCAATTTTAACTTTAAAAATGTCCTTTAAATGATTAATATCTGCAGGTATTTTAAAAGTTATCGGTTTATTGTATTTGAAGTATGTAAATGAGCTATTTCTTAATTTTTCTGAAATATTAGGTATTTTAAAATTTGTTTTTATTTATTGCTGGATAATAATTGGCTTTTAGAATTGATGAACTAAAGTTTTCAGAATTATCTAATATAAATACACCACGTTCAAAGTATTTGTTTTCCATTTATTACTTAAAAATATTCAAAAACATACACACTGTTAAACGATTCGTCCACCTTGCAATCACACACTGTTTATATATTATTAGGTAGGGACCTTTTGCTACTCTTAGCTTAAAAATATCAAGCATAGTTTACCACAAATTGTTTGAATATATTTCTGGTATCTATAATAATTATAATATATATATCTACATTACTCGAACTGTTATAGTATTTTACTAATTTCTTTTCTGGATTAACGTTCCCAAACGAATCAAAATAATAGACTTTATTATTTAACTTTTTATAACAAATGCAATGAGTACCAAGTCCTGAGTTTGAGTCTAAATTTGCAATACCCGATTAATTTTTATTAATTTTCTTAGGTATTGTGTCATCCATCAATACACCTCTAAAATATGGTATTTTTAATTGTTTAGCATAGTCTATTAATTCAAAATTAGATAGTGGTCGATCTGGAATACTTGCAATTATTTTATTTACTTGTTTCATTCTGGGTCACCTGACTTTTTTTTATTAAGTCCAGAGCCAGTTGCTTCTATATGCATGCCCTGCTGCTGCAGCAACGGCTTTAGTTGCTAACGCTTTTCCTATTAGTGCTACTAAAGGCGGCGTTGCAAATAGTAAAAAATCACCATATTTTTCTCATATTTTAGTCAGAGATCCACCCAATTTTACACCTGCGCCCTTTATAATTCTAGCTGCTAGCAAATATAAAACACCATTTTCTGTTTTAGTACTAGACAATAAATGTTTCAATAATTCCTGTGAATAAAATTTTACTGCACCTCCTTTCTTCTCTAATTTTTTTATTGTATCTGTAACTTTTTCTGAATTTGAACCTGTTTTCCTCAAAGCATTTATTCTTGGAGATGCCAAAAATTTTATTGTTTCTGATAAACTACCACCCACTTTTCCATTACTTAATTTATTAAAAGTAAGAGATTGTGTAGTCGGTTCTTGGTGGAACATTTTATAATAATTTTATAATTCGTAATAAAGTTAGAATAAAATCACTTGATTTATCCACAGATATAATATTTATTAAATATATAACGACAGTTTCGACTTTGCAGTCATCATCAGATACAGTATTTAAACAAGAAGACAGTTTATATAAGTTTACCTATGTTGAGTAGGGGTGAGTTAGAGACATTTAATTGGTCATTTACAATGTATTTCATAGAATTAATTGCCTTTCTTATTTCTAAACTTTCCAAAAGATTTAGCCTTGGTCCTTTTTCATTTATGTGTATTGCTTCGAAATTACCGTTAAATTCATATTTATCGCAGTCATCACACGTGATTTTGTAAACACCGTTAAATTCTAATTTTTATATTTTGTCTTTATTATTTAATATTGAACCTAAATTGTTTTTATTAGTTAAAATAGTTTTGATGTGATATTTCAGTGTATGCAGAATTTTGTTATTTAGCTCGGGAATGAAATTTATAAAATACCATTTTGGATTAGGCTCAATCTTTTTGGAATCACAATATATTTTAGTAGTTATTATCTTGTTATTTTTCCTCTTAATTAATTTGTCAATAATATTTGAATTATATCCGTTATTTGTAGCTATGGTTTTAATTGTAGCTACTTCCGTTTTATAATCAGTGTTACTCAACGGAATTGAAGTCAATTTATGTATCATACTATGAAATGCTGATATTTTAATAGAGAATGATTGATTTTAACTATATGAAATTATTGCGTCTGTAAATGTAGGTTTCCTATAAATTCTATATTTGAGTTTATTATTACATTTGCTTATAGTTAGATCTAGAAAATTTTGGGAATTATTTTGTTCTTTTTTCATTGTGAACTTTATATTGTTATTGATATTATTGATAAATTCGAGGAACAAGCTCAGTTGTCTATCGGTCCCATTCCAAATGCAAAAAATGTCATCAACATATCTACACCAAAAACTGATCTTCTTCTTCAATGGCGCTACAGCCCGAATCGGGCCTGGACCTACCGATCACACCGAGCCGCAGTTTTTACGCTGCCGTACTGCCGGTTTCCGTAGTCGATGTTACCTTTTTAAGGCATATGTACAAGTGACTAGCTTATAGCGCCCGAGTATGATTAATATAAGTAACTGTATTTTTTTATGTAACGGCCAATCATACTTTGTCGACAGGCGGACTCGAACTGAGAAACTTTGGTTCGGATGCCGCCACAGAATGCTAAGAGATGTGCATTAACACGCTCGGCCATCGCGCCTGATAAGTTTGCTAAATTTGATATTACTCATTATAACATTTTCAAAATAATTCATATAAATATTAACAAATAGCAGTGAAAGCGGAGAACCAATAGGCAAACCTACATTCATTTTGTAGAACTTACTTTTAAATTTAAAATAATTCTGACTAAGGCAGACTTCTATAATTACAATGTAATCTTGTCTTTGAATTTCATTAAGATTTTTATTGCCATTCAGTAGGTTTTTCAAAATATTTTTAAGTTCTCCGGTCGGGACAGATGTGAATAAACTAGTTACATCGAAGGATATCAGTTTTTGGTTAGCGCTAACCCCTACGTTGTTAGCTTTATTGACAAACTCTATGGAGTTTCAAACGCTTTGATTCGAAATTTAGGACATCTGGTAGGACTTTGTTTAAAAACTTACAAATTTTATACACTGGTGCGTTAATATAGGATACAATAGATCTCATGGGGCAGTCTGTCTTGTGTAATTTTGGTTGTGAGAATAACTGCGGCGATTTGGGATTAATAGATTTAGGTCTATATTTGTTTGAGTCACAAAATACTGTATTATACTCTTTCAGAATATTTATGACTTGGTTTTGGAATTGGGACGTGGGGTCACTTTACATTTCAGAACTATCATTTTCACTAATCACTTTCAGAGTTTTTTGGTAGTGTTCTTCTCCATCCATGATAGCTATTGTTTGGCCTTTATCCGCTTTGCACATTTTTATGTTTTCAGTTGTTAATGTGTTTTTCAATTTTTTAATAGGGTTCCATTCCGAATTATGTGATTCTTCATAACTGTTAGGAAAATGTTTCTTAATGATCTTTTCTAGATTATGTTTAGCAAGTTGTTGTTCTTTATGATTTGTAATATTTAGACTTGGTGGCAATTTAAATATTAACAGCTAACTTGTCTTCATCTATTTGTTTCACTGGTATGTGTGGAGAGTATTTTAAACCCTTTTGTAGAAGCTGATTTCTTTTTCATTCAAATTTATTTTAGATAAATTGAAGACTCGAGGGATGAATTTAAGTTGGTTGAATCGGTTGTAGTCTTCATCTCGGTTGTTGGCTGCTTTACGGTTTTTAACAATTCTTAATAATTTGAATTTTTGTTTTATATACCGGTTGTGTATAATATTATGAACTTTGTTGCGTATTTGGAGATCAATCATATCATATTCAATAGGATGTAATGTCTTAGTTAATCTTGTATATATTACCTTGAGGTGAGAGAAGAAATTGTTTCTTCTGAAGTACCATTTCTTGTATTCGCCCCGGATCCATTGGTAGTAAGCTTTCTCGACAGCTTTTCTAGCGGAGTTTTATGTATTATTGCACTGGATCTTCATGAACGTAGGTTTCATTTGATGTTTAATGCACTGTATGTTAAACTATGTATATAAGGTTTGAGCAAACTTTAAATTTAAGTAAAGTCTTCTTGTACATGACTACTAATTTCGCTTCACTAGCACTGTTAATAAAAGTAAGAGATTGTGTAGACGGTTCTTGGTGGAACATTTTATGATAATAAAGTTAGAATAAAACATTTGATTTGTCCGCAGATATAATATTTATTAAATATATAATGATCATTTCGACTTTGCAGTCATCATCAGATACAGTATTCAAACAAGAAGACAGTTTATATAAGTTCACCTACGCAATAATTCCATATAGTTCACATCAATCATTCTCTATTAATATGTCAGCATTTCATAGTATGATACATGGATTGACTTCAATTCCACTGAGTAACACTGATTATAAAATGAAAGTAGCCACAATTAAAACCATAGCTACAAATAACGAATATAATTCAAATATTATTGACAAATTAATTAGAGGAAAAACACCAAATAAAATATATTATGATTCCAAAAAGATTGAGCCTAATCCTAAATGGTATTTTATAAATTTCATTCACGAGCTAAATAACAAAATTCTGCATACATTGAATAGATATCATATCAA
Source organism: Pterostichus madidus (assembly GCA_911728475.2). Classification (NCBI taxonomy): domain Eukaryota; kingdom Metazoa; phylum Arthropoda; class Insecta; order Coleoptera; family Carabidae; genus Pterostichus; species Pterostichus madidus. The sequence continues at coordinate 12,263,868 of OU452312.1, forward strand.
AACTGTTTCAGCTATTAAACATAATTTAGGTTCAATATTATCAAATAATAAAGACAAAATATCAAAATTATAACTTCGTCTAGATAATATGTCGAGTAGTGTATTAAAAAAATTATGTATTTTATTTTAAAGCCCTTTGATATTATCAAATAATGATATTTTGTCTTTATTATTTGATAATATTGAACCTAAATTATGTTTAATAGCTGAAATAGTTTTGATAATCAATTCAACGATGCAATTAAAATTACGAATGTAACACAAAAATATCTTCAGAAATGGTTAACGTCAAATAAATTAATAATAAATAGTGACAAATCTAATGTAATCAGATTTTGTAATAGGTCAGATAGCACCAAAAACATTTTAATTAAATTTAATGAAAAATCTTTAAAACAAGTAAAATGTACTACATTTTTAGGTTTAAGTATTAATGAAACTATGATGTGGAAATACATGTTAAAAAAGTGTGCACAAAACTTGTTTCAGTATACTTTGCAACAAGACGTCTTAAAGATATTACTGATTTGCATATAATAAAAACTTACTACTTTGAAAAGTTTTATGCAAGTACAAGTTACGGTATAATTTTTTGGGGTTTGTCACCAACAGCAACCTGAGTGTTCACCCTTCAGAAAAGAGCAGTTCGCAGCATGGCTTTCTTAAAAAGGTTTGAAAGTCGTAGAAATATATTTGTGAAACTAAGTTTGTTTCCAGTTCGTAACGTCGAGTCACAGCGAACAGGCGTGTTTCCTTCTACTCGCGCGTTCTGGTAGACGTAGCAGTTATAATTAAAAAACAAAAGAAAACAGTGCAAAATCAAACAAAAACAAGAGGGCCCCCCAATAGGGGAACCCCTACGGAATATCATTAAAATTAAAAGAAATATGTTAACACTACACCTAACAGTTGAGCATCTGGCAACACTACAAAACGCAATAGCGTAAATGTCAACAACACCAATCGCAATAGCGCAAACAGTACAAGGTGCAACAAACCAAATCATGACACCCATGAGCAATGAAAGTGAACCCAGTGATAACGAAGGATTCATAACCCCCAGGAAAAGAGGGGCACCCTCCCAGCTAACTAACCAACTCAAAAAATACCAATGTGTAATCCCTACCAAAAACAGGTGCGAACATCTAGTAAATGAGGTAAGCAATCCAAACATTTCAGATGAAAATAATAAATTAAAAATACCACCAATTTATGTACACGAAGTAAACGACTTTAAAGCTATCACAGAGGCCCTTACAACCATAATAACTGGCGAATACTCAATAAAACAACTAGGAAATAGTTCTATTAAAATAAATACAACCACTAGCACAGATTATAGAGCACTAGTTACTTACTACGACGCCCAAACAATAAAATTCTTCACATTTAGCACACCAAACAACAAAATGATGTCTGTAGTAATCAGAAACGTACCATTATCACTCTCAGAGGATGAGATTAAAAGTGAACTAGTAAAAGATTATCCTGTAGTGAAAGTAATCAGATTACTTAACAAAAGAAAAATGCCAACTCCATTGTGCGCTATAGATTTAATAAAGAATGAAAACGCCATGGAAATATATAACCTACGGCATATAATGCATGCAATTGTAACAGTTGAACCAAGACGAAAATCAAGCGACATACCACATTGCAACAATTTCCAAAACTTTGGACATACCAAAAACTTTTGTAGACTAGATCCAAGATGCAACAAATGCGACCAAAGTCACCACTGGTCAAAATGCACCATAGATTCAAAAGCGAAACCCTAATGTGCAAAGACCATCCAGCAAACTGGAGAGGCTGCGAAGCATACCAAAACATAAAAAATCGCATATCAAAAAACAACCAACTAAACCTCCAGACACAACTTAACGCAACACAAAATCACCCAACACCCTCAACCTCCCGTCAATCCTTCAAATCCTTTTCAACAACAGCTAAAAACCAAAACGATAATGCTCAAGCAGAAGAAATTCCTCTTTCACACTTCCTCCTAAAAGTCATAGAATTTATAAAACCGTACACTGAACAAATCAATCCCCTTTCTGTCAATACTCTTCACAACACTGTTTAATTAAACTTATGGGTAGTAATAATAATAATTTATTTATCGCCCAACAGTTCTACACCAATAACAGGACAATATGCAAAAATAAATATGAATATAATAATAATCAAATAAAAAACATATACAAAAATGAGAATAATATCAGTTCAACAATGAGAATCTTAATAAATAAATACGGAGCAAAAACGTTCAAGTAGTTATAATATATTATATCATAAATAGTTATTTAAATCTATACTATACAATACATTTTTTAAATGAGAAAAATTTATACTAAATAAATCTACAAATTTAGAGATTTCATTAGCATTAGAACTCATGATAGATACAGGTGACCTACTTAGCAAATTAGTTCTAGAGAATTTTGTATGAAATGTTACGGACGGTCGAGCTGATAATCGAGGAACATAGAAATTTATTTCATAAAATTTCAGGACAATCAATAACATTATTAATTATTTTATACAAAAAGAGAATTGATATATTTTTCCTGCGTTGAAATAATGACTGAAAACCAAATCTATTCAACAAAGAATCATGGTCAATCCCTCTAGGTGGGTACTGATTATCATGCTTGTAACACATATATTTAAGAAACCTTCTTTGTACTGATTCTAAGTCATGAATATAACGATTGTATATTGGATACCATATAATTGAACAATATTCGAGTTTTGACAACACATAGTTTGAATACAAAATGTGAAATGTAGCTCTATCATTAAAACATTTACTATTCCTTATTATGAAACCTAACATTCTATTAGAGGAATTAACGACATGAGTATATTGTACAGAGAATGATAAATTTGGCTCAAAGTACACTCCCAGATCTTTGAAAACGATACATCGTTCTAACAGACAGCTTTCAATATGGTAGTCATATTTAATACTATTTTTCTTACGATGAAAGGACATAATTTTACATTTGGAAGGATTGAGTTGTAACTTGTTGACCTTACACCACTCATTCACTTGATTTATTGCATATTGTAGCATTTGACAATCATTAGGATCGGATATAGAAATATACAACTTTAAATCATCAGCAAATAATAAATTCCTGCATTTAACTTCGTTACAAATATCATTAATATATATAGAGAACAATAGCGGACCTAAATTGGAGCCTTGAGGTACTCCTGATGTAGCACAAAACGTATGAATTACTACAACCATTATACTGTATAAATTGTTTTCTATTAAACAGGTAAGAACTGAATAGAATTAAAAGAGAATTACTACAACCAAAATTATTTAATTTCTGTAACAGAACACTATGGTCAACATGGTCGAATGCTTTTTGAATATCAGTGTACACTACATCAACTTGACCACCCTGATCGACAACTTCAGTTAGGTATTGTGTGAGTACGGTAAGATTTGTTACAGTAGATCTTTGTTCTCTGAAACCATGCTGTGCATCAGAGATTTTATGCTGAACACTATTGCGAAAGCAGGAATGCAGCAGCATTTCGAATACTTTAGCGAAGTTACATAAAATAGAGATAGGTCTGTAGTTTTTAATGTTGGTCGTATCGCCGGACTTGTGCACAGGACAAACTTTAGAAATTTTCCAAAAATCCGGAAACTGATTATTACTAAAAATCAAGTTGTAAATATAACTGAGTGGTGCAGATAGAAGCGACGCACAATCTTTGATAAGAAAAGACGGAACTTGATCGATGCCCGAAGTCATTTTGTTTTTCATTTTCTTCATTGCGGCTGTCACTTCTTCAGTAGATATGGCTGTCAAGGTAACGGTGTCAGAATCAGAATCGGGATAAGCGTTAGTGATATCGGTGTTATTAGATGGAATTTGGTAAACACTCGAGAAATAGGTCGCAAAAGCATTAACTATGGACTGTGGATCACTGTGCTGTGTATCGGCTAAATACATTACTCCAGGAATACGTGATTGACATCTTTTTGATTTAATGAAAGACCAGAAATTATTTGTGTTTTCCTTAATCGATGACTCAATTTTCAAAAGGTAAGTTTTATAGGCTATAGCTACATCTTGTTTTATTTTTTTTCTCAGCAGCTTGAAGTGTTCGAATTGTGTCGGGTTCTTACTTTTTATATACTTTCCATGAATTTTATTTTTCATTCTTATATCTCTAATAATTTCTTTGGTGTACCAGTGTGGATAGTTATAGTGATGTTTATTTTGTTTGTAGCAGGGAACATGCTGGTCGAAAGCATTGTAAACAATTTTGTACAGTTCATTGCATGCTTGATCCACTGTATGACATTTGTAGATGGATTCCCAATTACAACTTAAATAGTAGTAGTAGTAAATATATATACCAAAATATCAAAATAGCCAACTGGAACACAGACGGCATTAAAGTAAAACGAGCCACGTTCATAGATTTCCTGCAGCGACATAATGCAGACATAGCATGCGTTACAGAAACCCATCTGATAACAACACAAGCATTCAATATACCAGGTTACTCTATAATACGCAAAGACAGATATACCCTGTTTGCTTCGGGCGGAGCCGCAATCTTTATAAAAAAAACCCTTAAATATCACGAAATATTTTTACCACCACCTATCAATATAGAAGCTGTAGCCATTAACATAACATTGCAAGATAACAAGAACATAAATGTAATAGCGGCTTATCATCGCCCAAATAAACACCTGGTTAATGAAGACATAACGTCACTATTTGACATCAGATCTCCAACCATGCTCTTAGGCGATTTAAACTGCAAGAATACAGAATGGGGATGCTTAGAAACTAACCCAAATGGAAAAGCTGTACAATATTCTCGAAAATCACCCACAAATAAATATATTTGCACCTTCTGAACCCACCCATTTTCCATATCGATCAGACCACCGCCCAGACATATTAGATATAATGCTATGTAAACAAATAGATATACAGATGGTGCAACTAACTGTACTCCATGAACTAGACTCTGACCACATACCCACCATGATAACACTAAATGGTACCACCGACCACAGCCTAACCACCACTAACTCACTAAATGCTGGAAAAATAAACTGGAACACCCTCCAATAGAACCTGAAAACCAAACTCACAGCACCAACAGCACTAGATACAAAAGAAGACATAGATAAGGCAATACAACAATTTACCAACACACTACAAGAAGCAATACTACTTGCACAAACACAAAAAACCAAACAAAAACCACATAACAATGCAACAACAGACCACATATCAAAAATAATAAAAGAAAAACACAGAATGCGACGAAAATGGCAGAACACTAGAAATCGAACTACAAAAACAAAATTATATAAACTAACGCACATAGTAAACAAAGAACTTCACATCTACCGAATAAACTCATACCAAAAGTACATAACAAACCTTAACCCGCAAGATCATACCTTATGGCAGGCCACCAAAGGCATAATGAAGTAAGCAACCATAATCCCACCCTTACGAGTTGACAACAATGTATATTCATCTGATACTGAAAAATGTGAAGCATTCGCCAATCACCTAGAGCAAGTTTTCTCCCTACCACCGCCGACAGAAAACAGCACTAACATAATGAATACGCAAACTATAGACGAAAATAATAACACAAATGCACAAATCAAATACACATCATCTAGCGAATTAAAACAAATCATAAATAAGCTGCGAAACAAAAAAGCCCCCGGCTATGACAAATTAACCAATATACTTCTAAAAAACTATCAAAAAAAGGAGTAGCTTTCCTCTCCACTATACTAAACTCCTGCCTAAATATAAATTATTTTCCTACAAACATCCAGCTAAAGACCCATTAGTCTTCTCCCAAACTTATCGAAACTCTTCGAAAAAATTATCAAATTAAGACTAGACAAAATACTGACAGAAAATAACATAATACCCACACATCAATTTGGTTTCCGCACTCATCACTCAACAAATCATCAATTGCTCAGACTCACTGAACTCATAACAAAAGGATTTGAAAAACAAAAATACACCACTGTCACCTTCAGTGACAAAAGACATCTCCTCAAGACTGTATGTATTCGTAAACCGTTGTTTACGGAGAATACTTCGCATCTTCTGGCCAGACCGTATGGCAAACACAGATCTCTGGAACCTCACAAGGCAGAGTCAAATAGCAGAGGATATATTTCTACGTAACTGGAGATGGATTGGCCATACGCTTAGAAAACCAAACGACAATATAACTAAGCAGGCACTCGAATGGAATCCGCAGGGATCACGGAAAAGGAGCAGGCCAGCTACTACATGGAGGCATGGGCGTCCACAGACATTTTTCCAGGGGAGGGGGGTATCGCAAAAAACTCTCAGATGTACATGAATTTCTAAAATATTTTTTTACATAATATAAATACAAATAGATAAAAAAATATTTAAATTTCTGAAATAAATTACTAGTCTTCGTCGTCTGGATTGAATTGAAGAGGAAGGACAATTTTCTAATAACTCTTCCATAAATTGACACCATCTTTTCAATAAATTCTAATTTAGTAGTTTTGCAGTTTTTATTTTCTAATATGTCCGTGTATACTTAATAAACTTAGATTACTCAATCGTTACGATAGGGAACATGTCGCTAGCTGGCCATAAGAATACTGCTGGAAATTCAGTTTCAGCTTGAATTTATTATCTTTAAACTTATAATTTAATTTTTATTTAATTTATATATATATATATATATATATATATATATATATATATATATATATATATATAAATTTTGCATGCTTTGTATCGGAACAAATTAGATCTGAAAATGACTAAAATTGTCTCAAAACCATCGATAGCAATAAAATTAAAACAAAATTAAACAAATGTTTGATATTCAGTCTGTCAAAACTGTCAAAATAAATTCTTCATTTATTATTTCACTTATATTGACAAATGAAACGTCAAACATTTCTTTAATTTTATTTCAATTTTATGCCTATCGATAGTTTTGAGGAAATTTTCGTCCTTTTCAAATCTAGTTTGTGTCGTTTCATAGTATGCAAGATTAATTTTGTTTATTGGTTCACTTGCAGAATTTTATGCCCTAAAATTTTTATTTCAAGCTTTTTTGCTTAAAATATTTAGGGAAGCAGGAAATTACAAAATTATAGTTTTACATGTTAAAGTCCTATGTTCGAGAGTCGTGGTCACCACCCTAGTTAATATCCAGGGGGGGACGCCCCTCTTTGCCTCCCCCACCGGACGCCCATGCATGGAGGCGGTCTATTCTAGAAGAGGCTAGGAAATCGGGCAAGACGTGGGCTGAGATCAAAGCCCTTGAATTAAATAGAACCAGATGGAAAACCTTTATTGAGGCCCTATACTCCGCGTAGGAGTTACAGGAAATTATATATAATGAAAAACTTAAACGATTTTAAAAAACACACAGATGATTACTTGCACAATATACGTTATAAAAATGCGCTAGTATTATTTAAACATAAAACCAGCATGTTCGAAAAATGCCCACCCTGGAAGAAAAAGTTGTCCACTCTAAAAAAATCGGAATGCTCTTAAGCCCGTTTTACATTCAGCAACATTTACAGCAACATGTTGCACAACTAGTTCAGCAACTTTAAGTTGCGCAACATGTTGCTGGTGTTCAGTTTTCTTGTATTACATTTAGCAACATATTTCCGCAACTTTACTAGTACTTTTAAGTATTATACCAACATAAATCTCATGAAAGTTGGTAGTCCGTGACAGTTGACAGTTATTAGATATGTTCATGTTTCTTTGTAACCTCAAATTTTTATAATCATATGTTTATCGTTTGATTTTGAGAACAAGAATGGATTGCAAACAACAAAGAAAACAAAACACTATTTTGACACATGTAAAACTAGGTTAACCAACTTAGAAGATTTACATTGGCAAAACAAAAAGGAACCAAAAATCACAAAATCTGAGGGAGAGTTGCGAGTTGCCCGCAACAAAAATAGAACATGTTCTAATTTCTGCAACAAGTTGCGCAACTAGTTCAGGAACAAATGTTGCACGCAACTTCAGTTTTACATTTGGCAACTCGTGTTGCTGTAAATGTTGCTGAATGTAAAACGGGCTTTAGTCTTTTTAATTTTTTTAACACGAAACAACAATTAATTTAAAAATTGTATGCTCACGCACTGGGCTGTAATGTCGCATACATAACGGGGAACTATAGTTTCTAATGAGCACTTAAGTTTTCTGTTTTTCTGTTAATACATTACTGCTCGTTTGAAATAGTTTATAAATTCCCGCGGCTTCTCTTATTGGTCACGCGTTCGCTCAATTAACGATGGTCTACGACGCGTTGTCTGCATCGACTAATGTTTTTTAAAACGATAATAACTACTAACTACAACTGGAGATGGTCCTTATTCGTAGCTGGTATTACAAAAGCATTTAACATAAAATAAACATAGAAAATATTAACTAAAAGTAACAAAAACCAGTTCATTAACAAAGCAATATAGCATACACAATACATAAAAAGTTTCTAGATCAAAAGAGTGACGTAACACTATCCAGCAATAATTTTCTTATATTTTTACTGAAAGCGGCAGACTGGAGGTAGATGAATGGAACAGGAATGTCATTGAGCACAGTAGGAAATAAATAGCTAAAAGTACGTTTAAAGAGTGCAGATTGATATTTTGGGATGTGAAATCTAAGATTGTTTCTTAGATTACGGCCATGATGATCAGTGCGAACAGATAATTTATCGTAAAGATAAGGAGGAGATTTGTTTCGCAGATTACGATGAGCTGAACACGCAAAATGAAGCATTCTTGTCTGATCCATGTTTAACCATCCCAATTTATGCAAATAAGGACTTACATGTTCTTTTCTACCCAAACAAAAGACAAATCTTACACAGCAGTTCTGTACCTTCTGAATCCTTTTAGCATCATACATTGTAATGTGAGGATCATAAATAGTGTCACAATAGTTAAAGATAGAAAGTACCAAACTGCTAGATAAGACTATCTTATTCTTCTTAGATAGAACAAATCTATCCATGTATAAATTTTTCAGAGCAAGGTAGGCTTTTCGTATTAGGAGTGAAACATGTTCTGAAAATCTGAGTCTGTGATCTAGCACTAACCCCAAGTTCTTACATTTGTTGGAAATCTTGATATTAACATTGTTGATTCTAACACTAATGGCATTATTTGCAATCAGATATTTTCTGGTGTAATCATTACCAAGCAACATCACCACCGATTTAGATTCATTTAGATGTAAACAGTGATCTAAACTGTATTTCAACAATGCTTCTAAATCTTTATTCATATAATCTGTAGCAATGAGAGCCTCTAGAAGGTCGAAAGAAAGCTAAATTTGCGTATCATCAGCGTACATGTGAGATTTACAAAATTTAAAACATGTAACCAGATCAAATATGTGCACTGAAAATAGAAGCGGTCCTAAGATAGACCCTTGAGGCAAACCAGTAGAAACACAAGCTTGATTGGATGAAACATTTTCTATCATAACCACCTGATGACGATTAGAGAGGTAATTACGTATGAATTGGATGCTATCAGAATTAAAACCAATATAGTGCAACTTAGCGAGAAGAAGTTCATGATTGAGAGTGTCAAACGCTTTACTAAAGTCTAAAAGAGCTAGAAGTACCATACGTTTGTTATCGATGTCACCACCAATATCATCAATAATATGTTGCAAAGCTGTCGTCGTACTATAGCCTCGTCTAAAACCTGATTGAGTGTTCGGCAAAATATTATTAGCAGTAAGATAAGAAACGATTTGTTGATGAACGACTTTTTCAAGTATTTTGGATGCAGTAGGCAGTATGCTAATTGGTCTTATATCGTTAACAGCCCAAGAGAAGACTGAAGAGCTTGTATGTTCTGTTCTTAGTGAAAAACTGCCAATTGAAGTTAATCCTAGTGATATTGAAAGGTGCCACCGAACAGGTAAACCATTCAAACCTACAATCACCAACCCTCAACAGTCTAAACCCCGCCCTATTATAATTAAATTTATAAATTATAAATCACGCGCAAATATTCTAAAAAACCGCAAACACCTCAAAGGAACCAAGATCTTGATTATTGAGGATTTAACTAAACCACGGCTAGATCTATTAAAAAGTGCTTGCAATAAATATGGTCAAAAAAACGTATGGTCTAGAGATGGTATCATTTTTGCAAATACCAACGGAACTTTCAAGCGCGTTTCACCAGTTGAATTCTTAAAAATATAGGAATAATCTATGTTAAATCAAACTTGAAATAATATTGTTAATTACTATTTAACGGTAGTGTAAACGTACTAATTTGATACATATTTTGTTTATTTTTTCTTGTTTCATTTTATATTGTAATTATATTCTGATATATCTTTAGTTTACTAACAGCTGATTTTTTTTCTGTAAATCTATTCTTTACTTGTCACATTTTTGTTAATTTAATTACTTCGGTCATTGACCTTGTTGAATTTGTGTAGAATCTACAAGTCAAACTAAACGCACAGATCCTACACTGTAAACTTATTCGGATATTATTTTATATACATTCTTAAAACTTCATTTAGTACATAATATTATGCTCATTTATTATCAAAATGTAAGGGGATTGAATACCAAAACTGATATATTTTATAATAATTGTTGTACATCAAACTTTGATATAATCTGCTTATCTGAGACATGGCTTAGTAGCAGTGTAGTTAATGCTGAGTTATTTACATCTAATTATAATATTTTTAGAGCAGACAGACTATCATCCATAACTGGTAAAAGTAGAGGGGGTGGTGTTTTATGTGCTATTAACGATAAATATAAATCAATCTCTATTAATATTGTACCTCACCCTTTATCTACGAGTGATCTAGTTTGTGCAAAAGTATTTCTAACGCCTAACACATTCATTTTTATAATTCTTCTTTGAACACACACTTCACTCACAAACGTGACTGTTTCTTGTGACTCTCTTGTAACTCTGTGACTGTAACCGTAACTCTTGTAACTGCTCTGTAACTACTCTGTAACTGTTCTGTAACTGTTCTGTAACTGTTCTGTAACTGTTCTGTAACTATCCTTCTTACTTACTAACCTAACCTATTTATACATTACTCCAAAGCCAGATCAAGGTAATGGATACCACAGAAACAACAGATATACGCAAGATACACGTAACACACAGCATTTAAACGAGCGATCCCTCTCGCACTCGCCCCACCGCGGGAGGTATTAGTAAGTCAAAATAAACCAATAATAATCACTCAAATCAGTAAAAATTCAGAAATTGTAGATATTCCAAATTTTGTTATAGCTTTTATAAATAATAAATCAGTAAAACTTTTAGTAGATACGGGTTCGGCTGTTTCATTAATAAAAAGAAATATTGTTGAGGGGCAACAAATAGAGTCGAAAAACGTCGGTACGTTAACTTCAATTTCAGGTTGTGAATTAGTTTATTTTGGAGTAACTGACGTAAAATTTTATTTTAATGAGTTGAAACTTAACTTCAATTGTGTTGTTTGTTCTGATAATTTAAAATTAGAAGCAGATGGTATTTTGGGTCGCGATTTTTTCAAATTTTTTAATGCAAGTATCAATTATTGCACAGAGGAAGTTGTGTTACGTAATACAAGCATCAGAATGATGGCGGACAGCGTAGCGACAGAAATGCTGACGACAGCGAGTTTGGAAACACGAGAACACTGTGACGCAGTGAGGAGGCGTGACGAAGTTGACGTAGGTCAGGGCGATAACACGGAAGACAAGCAGGCTGATAGCAAGTTATCAAACATGGATGCAGAAATTTGCAAGATGGAGGTCCGTACGCTAAAGCAACAAAAACCAGTTACACAAACCAGTGGATTGGTTAGACTGAAGAGTACAGAGAGGATTTTACCAAATTGTGAATTTATGTGTACAGCCGTTCAGGACGTCATGAACCCTGGACACGATATCTTGGTAGAGCCTGTAGAAGTAAAAATACACGGGTTAATGGTAGCAAGAGTACTCACAAAAGCAAAAAAGGAGATACCCGTGAAGTTGATCAACATTACCAACAAGGAGATAATAGTAAGTAAAAATACAATCCTAGGAAAATCAGAAATATATAACGAGGAACCAGAAGGACTACGGGAAATAAAGTCAAATGAGGTTCAAATAAATGCAGTTCAGAGAGAACTGGGCACAAGGAAAATGGAAGAGCAATTGCAGTTAAATTACCTGTCTCACGAGGTGAAACAGGAATTGTTGGTACTACTGAGAGAATACGAGGATGTGTTTCTCTGGGAGGATACCAAATTGGGGTGCACACACAAGGTAAAACATAGAATAATTACAGGGGATGTGCAACCAATAGCGAAAGCACCGTACAGGGTGCCGTTTAGTCAGAAGGAGCCCTTAAAGAAAGAAATCAAGAAAATGCTTGATTCTGGGGTGATAGAGCCATCTGATTCGCCATGGTCAGCGCCTGTTGTCATGGTACCCAAGAAATCAGAGAGCGGAGAAAAGAAGATCAGAGTTTGCATAGACTTTCGAGGCTTAAATGCAGTGACAAAAAGGGACTATTTCCCTGTTGCTAATATGCAAGAAACTTTGGATCAGTTAGGGGATGCAAATCTATTCACAACACTAGATTTAGCATCAGGTTATTATCAAGTTCAGTTGGAGGAACAGGATAAAGAGAAAACAGCATTCACGACAGACGGAGGACATTACCAGTTCACTAAAATGGCATTTGGGCTAGCGAACGCACCTAGCATATTCCAGAGGCTGATGAATAGTATATTAGCAGGATTGCGGGGTGAGAAATGTCTTGTATATTTGGATGATGTTATTATTTTTAACGGTGGAGGAGTACAAGAGCATTTGAAGCGATTGAGAGAAGTTTTTGACAGATTGAGACAAGCAAATTTAAAATTACAGCCAAGTAAATGTAAATTTTTAAAATCAGAAACTAAATATTTAGGTCACATTATAACAGGGGATGGAGTAAAACCAGACGACGATAAAATTTCCATTATTCAAAATTATCCAAAACCTAAAAATGTAAAACAAATTAGAGCTTTTACTGGGCTTGTGGGCTTTTACAGACGTTTTGTTCGTAACTTTGCAGGAATCGCAAAGCCTCTAACAGAATTGACGAAAAAAGATACAGATTTTGTCTGGACAGAAGAATGTCAAAATGTTTTTGATTCATTAAAAAATGCACTATGTTCTGAGTCAGTTTTAGCACATCCAGATTTTTCAAAAGAATTTATTCTATCAACGGATGCCGGTGGAAAAGCAATCAGCGCTATTCTAAGTCAAAAAATTGGAGGGTACGAAAGACCGATAGCATTCGCTAGCCGACAATTACAGAAAGCCGAGATGAACTATACCACATCAGAATGGGAATGTTTAGCCGTATGCTGGGGAGTAAAACACTATCGCTGCTATTTATATGGTCGCAAGTTCACCGTCATAACAGACCATAAACCATTGAAGTGGTTGATGACATTCAAAGGCAGCAATTCACGTTTAGCAAGATGGGCGCTAACACTGAGTGAACATGATTTTGAAATCATTCACAGGCCAGGCAAGAAGCACATTAATGCTGACGTATTATCTCGGATACCAATAAATACGGTTGAGGTAAAAGAAAAACATTTCGAACCGATTTGGGACAGATACACGATTTTAAAGAAACAAGAAGTGGATGAAGAAATTAAAAAGCTGAAAACCAAGGACGAATTCTTCACAGATACCGAGGGCTTGCTGTTTAAAGAAAAAACGGGTGACGAAAGACATCACAAACTCGTAGTGCCAGTATCTATGAAATTTCAAGTGATGCATGACTACCATAATCTGCCATATGCCGGACACCAAGGGTATGAGAAGACCAATAAAAGAATAAAAGAAAAATTTTATTGGAAAAACATGAGCAAAGACATCGAAGAATTTTGCAGCAAATGTCACTCATGTAATGAGAGAAAAACGTCACCGCATCATAAGCCAGCACCACTACAAAAATTCCAAGAAACCACTGCCCCGCTACAGAGAGTATCAATGGATGTTGTAGGACCGTTAACAACTAGTATGAGAGGTAACAAATATATACTAACGTTTCAAGATCACTTCACAAAATATCCAGAAGCATTTGCGATAAAAGATCAAAAAGCAAGTACAATTGCAAGAATTTTGGCTCAAGAGATAATACCTAGACACGGAGCACCCAGACAATTATTGACAGATCTTGGAGCGAATTTTACTTCTCAAATTTTCAAAGAAGTATGCAAAATCTTTGGCACAGAAAAAATTCAAACTACCGCCTACCGACCACAAACGAATGGAATCTTAGAAAGAAGTCATCGAGTTTTCAAAGACATTCTGTCGCACTTTGTAAGTCGTGATCAGACAGATTGGGATGAATGGTTGCCGTACGTATTGATGGCGTACCGAAGCAGTGTACACAACAGTACAAATGAGACGCCATTCTATTTAATGCATGGTCGAGATATGGAGTTACCATATGACGACATCACCAGACCTCAGACATTACGATACGATTACGATGACAATTACGCAGCTGAATTAAAACAGAGACTCCACACAGTTTTCGCTAAAGTGAAACAAAATCTGGCACAGTCAACAGAAATTGTTCATAAACAATTTAATAAAAACGCAAAATCAACAAAATTCCAAGTTGGAGACGCAGTATACTTGCATGACCCGACAGTACTGGTAGGAACGTCGCGTAAACTAAACAAACCATGGACAGGACCGTACTTTATAATTGGAATAATGGGTCCCGTTTATTATAAAATTAAAGATGTTGCAGGGAAAATTTTAAAAGTGCATGTTAATCGTCTGAAGTCTTTTAAAGCAGATACTGAGAACACCAGCAACGCGAAGACAGAAGCAGTGACCAAGGAGCCGACGGAGGAGCCGAGAACAGACTCAAATTTAAATTTTCAGTTGCCGCACCATCTGATGCTTCAGGAATTTAATATGGGCCAGGATCCACCACCGATTCTACCTCATACTCCCACAACGCCTTACCATACACGCAGCAAGGGCCCAGCACCAGAGCTTCCGTGGATACAAACACCAGGACGATAGATTTTCTTTTTATATTTCCAGATGCTGCCACTCCAAATCTTATTGACAGCATACAGTCTGATTAGCGTCTCTTATGCGTTAATTGGATTTGACTGCAGAGGGCCAAATACCAACATCACGACCATTTCTCTTAAAGACGTGGCCGAATGTCCGGACGTGAACAAGGGGTACACAGAGTCCCGTGCCAGTGTACAAATTCTACAAGAAAACGAATTTCACAATGTTCAAGTCTACACCTGTCTAGTAGAAGTAACACGTCTAATTCAACATTGCGGGATGCACAGTCATACATCTTCAGTTCAGCAAGGGTTGTTGACCTATATTCACGAAGTCGGACCAGAAGAGTGTCGGCGAATGCATCGTACCAAGATGTACAGAGGCTTGGGAAATGTTGTGATAAATAAACTAGTAAGTAATGGGACAATTTCTGCATCACTGACTCTAGCAGGCGGTCTAGATATTTCGGGCAAGTGTACTGGAGGATCATTCATCGAGAATGGAGTGTCCTGGGAAGGCGTAGCGGTACAGGCTACGGTGAAAATTTCACTGAAAGACTATTCTGCTACAGTGAAATTAGAAGCAGACGAAATTAGTTTAAGAGGTGGTGTAGTTTGTAAGTTTCTAGGAGGCTACTGCATGGACACGGAGATTGGAGAGACAGTGTGGGAACGAGTCTCAACTGGACAGTGCGATGGCAGCAGCATGTCGCTAATTTATGAGGGTGAAGTAGGCTTGGTGAGTACAGAAAAATCTGAATTTGGAGATCGTAAACAATATGTTGTAGTGGAGGAAGGCGAAAAAATTTTTGCTGTTAAATTATTAGAGAGGACAAATATTTGTAATAAAGAAATCTGGCTAACAGAACATCCAAAATTATTAGTAGCATTTAAAAAAAGATTTCGGAATTAAATATTTAGTAAATGGAGTTCCAGATCCAAAAAATGTAAATTTATTAGCATATTTAAACACTAAATTTCTGTACGTAGAACAATCATTTAAACGAGAAATGAGAGCCATGTACAGTGATGTAATTCACAGACAATGCTTACTTGAGCGGGACATGCTGCGTAATCGACTGTTGCTCGCTCCTCTAGCTCCTAATGCAGTAAGCACGTTAATTAAAAATAAATTAGGGTATGTAAGGCGAGTCATGGGCGAAGTAATTCACATCATGCAATGCACACCGAGGGTAGTAAAGATACGAAGGGTAGAAGAATGCTACAACGAGCTACCAGTGCTTGCAGATGAGGAAGAATTATTCCTGACTCCAATGACTCATATTCTGCAAGACAAAGCCGAGCAGATAGATTGCAGCCACCTGGCGCCGGCCCTGTACTACATGGACAACAAATGGTTAGGCTACAGTCCGCATCTAACGCAAGGTGTCGAGCCGGAAGTACTGGAGGTACAGCGGGAACCAGAATTCAAGTTCAAACCATTGTATGATATTGGAAACGCTGGTATTTATTCAAAGAAAGAGATTAAGTCGGCTCAAGATGCGTTGATCTTCGGACTAGAGCGGCAAGCCATAGCCAACATAATAACCAGGAGGGTAGTAGGACGGGACACTGCAGACCAGGGTCTGACAACTCTCGACCTATTTTCCAAGGGCGACCTCAGAAACTTGGCGAAATCTACTGCAAAACAAATGTGGGGCTGGTTCTCCAGTATAGGTATGTTTATGTCAGGCTTTATTGGGGTTTACGCAATTTTCAAAATTATTAAATACATTTTGGATGCATTGATTAATGGTTTTAATTTATATAATACAATGGGATGCACATTTAGTATGGCGGCTTGTCTCTGGAACACGTTGACATATCTCGTTCTGAATAATCACCACCGCAGAACGCGTCACCGTAACCAGGAACAAGAACATGAGCTAGAATCAATTGCGATAAATCACGATGAAGATATGGGAAATCCTGGGGTTGTAACACCTAGTGCGCCCCCTAGAGAACCAGGACAAATGAAATTAAGCAAACAATCGTGGAACCACAGCAGGGATAGCTAGATTAGAATAAGAAAATATTTTGTTTATTTGTTTAGTGTATATTAGTTAGGAAAGACCACCAGCCAGCACAACAAGTAGTGCGGATGCAACCAACCACACCCCGAGAAGTCACTACCCCCAAAAGAGAAGCGATGAGGAAACAATATCACCAACGTGAGCTCTAAGTGCAGAGTTGCGAGGAGAGCAGTGTGACGTGTCAGCCCATCAGTTCCAAAGAAGGGAGGTGACATCAGAGAAGAAAACAGTGTTGACAATACGTTGGTATGCCTCAATACAGACAATGTTGTGAAGTTCAATGTGGTCATGTAGAGACAATAAGTGTAGAGTAAGAATGATGCTTCTGGGAATTGTACTCCTTTCCAGGAAGCAAATTCCTCAAAGAAGGGAGGAATGTAACAAGTCAAAGTCAGCACATTCTTAGTGAATACAATTAAGTAAAGTAGAGCATGTTGTAATGAGGTCAAGTATTCAAAATAATGTCGTTTATGTATTAGCTAACTCTTTGCTGACTTAGCACTTTGGAGTAATGTATAAATAGGTTAGGTTAGTAAGTAAGAAGGATAGTTACAGAACAGTTACAGAACAGTTACAGAACAGTTACAGAACAGTTACAGAACAGTTACAGAGTAGTTACAAAGCAGTTACAAGAGTTACGGTTACAGTCACAGAGTTACAAGAGAGTCACAAGAAACAGTCACGTTTGTGAGTGAAGTGTGTGTTCAAAGAAGACAGTTTAAAGACAGAAGAAACATTGTATTAAAATTACGTGTGAATAAATCTTTGTTATTTGTTGAACCAAATTGTAAGTACAAACTTATTTACAACAACCCTAGTACTTGTCCTTTCTCCGGTCTGACAAGAACCCATATAAATTATTTGTTAATTCTCCTTTTAAATAAGGGAGGCTTACATATTGTCCACCTCCTATCACCTCTCAGCAACTTCAATATTTATTTGAATCTATTGAATCTATTCATTCCTTGATAAACAGCAACTTTGTAATTATTGATGACATCAATATAACTAAATTAAAAGATTTCATAGCCACCAGATATCGCGATAACATTATACATACTTACGAAAATTTTACTTCACTTTTCAATGCTAGTCAATACAACTTAGTTGTAAATTCGTATGATAGACTACTTGATGTTGTTATTTCAAATATTCCTTGTTCGGTCACTCGCAATCATGATTCTTTAGTTGATGAAGATCTGCACCATCCTTGTCTATCGATTTTGCCAACTATCTCCCATGCTCATAAGTTAAATAGTTCTACTTTCAATAGTAATTTAATTACATACAATTTTCGTCACGCTAATTTTAAGATGTTGTACGAACTATTATTGTGTGCTAATTGGGATAGCGTTTATTCATGTGTTGATATAGATACAGCATTTCTTGAATTCTATAATATAGTATATACGGTAATGCACAGGTGTATCCCACGTGTAAAAATGAAATCATCTTCTTATCCACCTTGGTTTAATTCTACAATTATAAATAATATAAAACTAAAAGACAAACAATATAAATTATATAAGAGTACCAATGATGTACAATATTTAAGTGAATTCAAGCGTTTGCGTGCACTGATTAAAAAACACATAAAAACTGAACAGGCAAAATATTTGTGTAATGTAGAACAATCTATAATTTCTGATCCTAATAAATTATGGACTTACATTAATAATAAAAAACGTACAATACGTATTCCCGAACATATGCACCTTAATGGCAATTCTTTCAACTCTACTCCAGATATTATTTAGGGTTTCGCAGATTTCTTTGCAAGTGTATATTCTGATGAATTGGTAGATAATCTTTCAAATGATAACACTAATTATAATTACAGTAACATTACAAATGTTTCACATATAACTTATGAAGACATTTTAAATTCTATTAATAAGCTTAAACCATCAACCAATCCTGGACCAGATAATATACCTGCTTATATATTGAAAGGTTGTTCAGATATATTTCTAGATCCTTTACATTACTTATTTAATTTATCTCTTAGTCAACAAATATTTCCAACTTGTCTGAAAACTGCTTTTATCTGTCCTATTTTTAAATCTGGTGATATTACTGATATATCTAATTATCGACCCATAGCTATTCTTTCTAATATTGCCAAAGTATTTGAATCGATTCTTTATAATTACATTTATAAATCTGTAAGTAAAAATTTAACAATCCAGCAACATGGCTTTATAAGTGGAAGATCTACAACAACTAATCTTATTAATTTCACAGAATTTACTCTTAACTCTCTATATGAGAACACTCAAGTTGATGAAATATATACTGACTTTTCAAAAGCATTTGACCGTATTAATCATAAGATTCTCTTGCACAAGCTTGATACACATTTCCAATTTTCAGCTAACCTTCTCAATTTTTTGTCTTCGTATTTATGTCATTGTGAATTATATGTGCATTTTAATAATTATAATTCTAACCCCTACTTTCCCACCTCTGGGGTACCTCAAGGCTCAAATCTAGGTCCTTTACTTTTCTTACTCTTCATTAATGACATTGTTGACTCAGTTAAACACTCGAAAGTATTACTTTATGCTGACGATTTGAAAATTTTCAAAACAATCAATTCAATTCATGATACGGAATTACTTCAAGATGATATTAACAATATATTAATTTGGTCTCAATCCTCTAAATTGTTTTTCAATTACAGTAAATGCAAAATTATGAGTTACTTTGTAAAAAAATTTGTGTATACTTGTTCCTATAAAATGGATAAAATTGTCCTAGAAAGAGTAAATCAGATTAAAGATCTTGGCGTTTTGTTTGATAATAAATTAACTTTTAATGATCATATAAATTTAATTGTGAAATCATCGTATAAAAATTTAGGATTTGTAATTCGTAATACACATTGTTTTCGTAAATTAACTACACTAAAAAGTTTGTATTTTGCTTTTGTTAGGTCAAAACTGGAGTACTGTCTTCAAGTTTGGAATCCTATTTATACTAAATACATTTCTCTTATTGAGTCTATACAAAAAAAAGTTTGCTAAGTACTGCTTTTACAAAATTTATAGACAGTACCCCAGTTATGATTATGAATATGATGACCTTTTGCAGGAACTGTGTATTACTTCACTTTTGTCTCGTAGGAAAATTATGTCTTGCATTTATTTATATAAAATCTTACATGGTACTGTAGATGATTCATCATCTCTTGCACTATTATACATATATGTCCCTCGCCAAAATTCGAGGAATCACTTAACTTTTTACTGTACTTCATCACGAACCAATTATGAACTAAAGTCACCTATTAGGCAACTCACCAACATTTGTAATGAAATATCGCCTTTCACTGATTTATTTGACGACCCGCTATGTAAATTAAAACGATCACTGTGTAATTTCTTTGTACCTTGAAATCAGCTGTTACTTAATTATTTAATTTTTGTTACATTAATATTTGTATGTCTGTTATTATGTACCATTCTTAAATTTGTACTATTATGCATCATTCAATGTTATATAACTGTTTTTGTTATAATCGTCCTGTAATTGGGATTTTATATCCTGTTGGATTGATTTATAAATAAATAAATAAATAAATAAACAGTGGAAGGATTTTTACATTTCGCGATCGGTTTGACTACTGCGCGCTTCCAACAATCCGGGAAATTATTTTGAAGAAGACATTCATTAACAATATGCGTTAATTGTAAAGTAATAGTAGGAAAAATTATTCTTAGCATATGAAGATTAATTTGATCTTCCCCAGTAGAATTAGATTTTAAGGAATTAAAAATCTTTATTACTTCATCTTCAGAGACAAGGGAAAAGGAAAAATGAGGAGTACTTTGAAGAAGTCTATGGGAACTATAGAAGTGTAAAAGGACAGGATCAGGTTCAGACGACGGAATAGAATTGATGAAATGTGAATTAAGCATATTGACATCACATAAGTTAGCAGGTATATTATTTAGCGGGACAGTATTGACACTAAATTCTTTCATGATCTTCCAGATGTTGTTGCGATTGCTATTATTGATTTTGTACTCTAATTGCTTCAGTGGTTAAATTTCTTAGTGACCTATAGTACTCCCAGTGCGATACAGATCTAGTTTGTTTAAATTTAGAATAAGCATTATTCCTGAATTTTATAATTAATCTAATGACATCAGTAACCCACGGAGATGGTGCATGGCGCACTTTAAGCGTCTTTAATGGTGCAAATTCGTCGAATAATGCCAGAATTACACTATTAAAAAATACAATTTTTCATTGATGTCAGCACAAGTGAAAAAGTAAAACCAATCTAAGCTATTCAGATTATCTGTTAGGCTGTTAATATTAATGTTTCTAAGATCTCTGTAGAGTTTCGTGTCAGATTTAGAGACTGTAAGTAGATCAACATAAATTTTACAAGATATTGACCTATGATCAGATATTTGGTGCATGTCAGTTACTCGTACCTCGGAACAAATCTCATTACATAACGTAATTAGAACATCAATCAATGTTTCTGAATGTGGGGTTATACGTGTAGGCTCGGAGATTAACTGTGTAAGATCAAATTCATTATGAAAAGTAGAAAACAGATTAACATAATTACTATTTAAAGATAGCAAATTAATGTTAATATCGCCTACACAAATAATTTGATCTGCTTCCGAAAATATTGATGAGATTGATGATTCCAAACAATCAATGAACTCCACATAAGACCCACTGGGGGGACGATAAATTACACCAACAATTACCCTCATCTTACCAACCAAAATTGAAATCCAGCACTGCTCTAAATTATAACTATTGATATTAATATCTTCTAAGATTTCTATCTTATTAGTTATATTAATGCTTATATAAAATCCGACTCCACCACCACGACCAGTCTGTCGATCATGTCTTATCAAATTATAACCATTAATACAAAAAGTATTGCTGTCAATGTGCAACCACGTCTCACTTAGTGCGTAAATATCAAACTTCTGTCTTACAATATAATCTTTAAGTTCATGAAAATGAGATGACAGCGATCTGATATTAACATGACCAACAATAAGCATAGTTAAAAATAAAGTGCAATGTAAACAAAGTATAAAACAAAATCAGCAGGCATTATTGTAAGGTCATTGAACTCATCTATGCGAATTGTTTAATTAAATTAAATATCGGACGAAGGTCGAATCAATTTGGTAATACGTAAAGAAATTACAAGTTTATAGCAAAGAGAAAGAAAGATTTATCGAAAGAAATCCTTAAGAATTAAGAAATTAATTCGACTAGCAGAGTTTATGTATATTACTTTGTTTCTATTATGTTCAGAATCGTAATATTTTCAACAATAATTATTTAATTATACTATGTAGGTACCAATATTAGGAAAAGAATAATAATAATATAATAATAAAAATAACTAATTTCCCTTAAAAAAAACAAATGAATTAATTTAAATTGAATTGAGCGTGGGTGCAACAATAAGATTAACAACAAAGCTAATATTAAAATATATAAAAAATCAGAAACCATGTTGTACAAAACATAAAAAAGAAAACCGAATTTGACATGTCACAACAGAGACCTATTAGGTTAGTTTGTCAAACTCGCTAAACGTGGACAATTTGTGAATTGTATCACGAATTTTTATGCAGATGACCCCATCTTGCGACCGAATTTTTTCTTCGCCGCGTTAATTAGTTCCAGCCTCTTATGAGTTAGATCTTCACGTATAGTTACACCCGAACGAATTAATTTGCTTTTATTAGCAAACACTGTCGCGCGATCTTTATATCGGCAGAATTTAACAATAAGGGGTCTACACTTATCTGGAGACGGCTTTCCAATTCGATATGAGCGGTCTATTGCTGCAGGATCAAGGTGTACCATCAGCTTCGTTTCACACAGCTCCAGAAAAACTTCATCTGTGGATTCGTTGCTCTTCTCCGGTACGCCGAACACAGTTGCGCCTGCTGTACTGTTGCAACTTATCTAGTTCATCAGCCATGGTTGCGATTTGTTGGTCCTTCTGCTCCACTTGTTTGCGGAGCCTTTTTACTTCATCTTTCAAGGAAGATAATTCTTCCTTTAACACTGCCTTTAGCCGCTCAGACACTTGAGTGACGATATCATTAATGAAATCGACACCGTACTCTTCACTTATCACTTGTCTAACGGCCTGCATCGCTTCTTCTTTTTGAGCTTGCGAGCGTGTACTCATTTTTATTTCAATATTTAATATTAATCACGGATTTGAAAATTTGACATTCGCTGCGAGAATTACTGAGGGCTGACGCACATACAATTCAACACGTCTAGTTGGCTTGAATGCTCATACCAGAATAAGATATATTAAAGACAGAGCAGTAAATGAATCAGTTTAGACAATAAGTACAACTACCAAGTTAGATGCAGCTACATTTAAAATTCTAATATAACATAATATATATATATATATATATATATATATATATATATATATTATTAAATTTAGGATGAGCCGAGGATAAAATCCTATAAGCTCTGATACATAAAGAAGTAAAAGAATACATTACATTGTGCGTACAAATTAATATAACAGTAGAAAACATATAAAACAAATAACAGAACAATAAAATATAGTGACTTTTGTTTCGACTGTGTGGTAATATAATGAAAGCAGCCGAGCATGAACAAAACAAAATAAACTTAATTAATAAGTAAAGATGGCGACAACTGAAGAGCGTGTAGAGTGTAAATAAAAGACTCGTCACAATTTGCACTTGTAAATACAGGCCATAAACAAACACTACACTGAATCACTGTGTGAATAAAAATTTGTCTATTTCATATATATATATATATATATCGTATTTTCTTATTTTATTTTATTTTGAAATGCCCCCTCTGAAATTTAGGTTGCCCACTCTAAAATTTGGACCTGGCTACGGGCCTGTAATGTATACATGTATAAACGCTATCTACATTATTATTGTAATTTTGTATTTACTATAAAGGTATCCATTGAATAATGTATATTTTTTTTGTCTGATTTATCCTATATCATTGTATAAATGTATTATTATTATTATTAAATATTTGGTTAAAATAAAATTAAACAAGTTACTTTAAAATTGTGATTATTTTTGTGATGGTGATCTTACTTTAGTTTCCGGATAGTATTTTTATTATATTTTTATTATATTATATAGCAATAAACAATTATTGTTATGAGTCTAATTAATTAACATCAATACATACATTGTATTGGCAATGAAAGCTATGTTATTGTAGTGTCATCATCGGCGTTGAGAGGCAAGATATCCAGCGCTATCCAGTCCGGTGCGGCTTCGTGGTCGGCCTGGCCTGTGGCGAGCATGCCGCTCGCACCCCTTGTATCGTCAGAATAGCGCTGTAACACATAAGTACGTTAGCAAATTAAATAATATTGATTTAGATTAAAATAGGTTACCTTGTTGGGCTCCTGTAGCAGGTCGTGAAGCGTATGGACCAGACACGAGAACGTGGGTCTGCTTGACGGCCGCACACACCAGCATTCGCGCATCACCTGGTAGCTGCACACACACAAACACACACACACATAAACGCCGGTTGTTACAATATCACAATCACTGTGTATTCGGCTCTTACATTTCCCTTGTAGAGTATTCGGGCCGCTTCAAGCGATAGCCTCTCTCTAGCTTCCGATAGAAGTGGATATCCGGCTCTAATTCGGCGTACGGGGTCCGTGCTAGGCTGAAGAGCTCCCACAGCACCACGCCGAACGCCCACACGTCGGATTGCGTGGAGAATGTCTTGTCTCGTATAGACTCGATCGCCATCCACTTGATCGGCAGCGGACACTATTGGAACAACACATATAATACATACATACAGCTGCACACAACACACTACTACTACTACTACTACTGCTCACTTGAGATGTCTTCTTGTAATAACCACTGGAAGATAAAGTCTTTGACAATCCGAAGTCACTAATCTTCACCACGTGCTTTTCGTTCAGCAGAACGTTCCTCACTGCTAGGTCTCCATGCAGGATCTGTTTGGAGGCGAGAAATTCCATGCCCCGTGCCACTTGAAGCGCCCAGCATAGCAGCTGCAACGTGTTGACGCCGCCCGAGCCACAACAGACCACTTCTAATTCACACATTATCTCTTACATATGATATGATGGATATTATGTATTTAACACTTACTTTCATCAGGGAAACAAATCAGTTCTGTGTCTGGATCTATTAAATTCACGAAATTACAACGATTTACCCTGAGATAGTCCCTAAGGCTGCCATGTTCACAATATTCAATTACAATAAACAGATTTCCTAGAAAAAAATCTTAGTGATATTTCAAATGAAATTTATCGGAAAACTATTTACCTTCTGCAATTCTGTCTGTACACGCTCCTAACAGATTGATCAAGTTAACGTGTTCCCCGAGATGACTCATTATTTTTAATTCATATATGAAAGAATTTAATTCAATAATGTTACAGTTCTGGTGAAGCATTTTGACAGCGACGGTTTTTTCTGGTTTTCCATCAAAAAAATTTGAAACTATTGCTTCGACTACAAGTCCAAAATAACCTGATCCCAAATTACGCCCTGCAAACGTACCTAATTTTGATGTGTTTGTTATAAATTAATTTATAATTGCTGACCTAGTTTAATTGAGTTTCTTGGTATTTCCCATTTTGTATCATAGAACAGCAGCGCAGCCTGCTCGGCTATGTTTACATATGGATTTAAACGTTGTAATTCTCCAGATTTAAACTTAAGGAAACCAGCTTTATTTAATTCTTTTCGCAATTTCTGTATAACAAATAATACTAAAAAATATATAGAAATAAAAAAAAACTCTCAAAACTATACCTTATCTTTAAATGTTCTTTTTGTTAGTAAAGTTGTTATAACAACGAACAGAATAATCATGAAAATTACTACTTCGATGTACTCGGTTCTTATTAAAACTGAAAAAAAACCTCATTGGATTCAGATACCTAACTACTCAAATAAACTTAATATTAAAATTTATTCTTAACATCTTTCGTATCCTCAGTAAGTAATTCTGTAGATGTTATTATGCTTGTAGACATTCGTTCTTGCAGCTTGTCGCGCTTTTTCATTTACTGATGAAGGTAAAAAGAGCTTAAACTCGGAATTAAAAAAAAAACGCAGTTAATATTTTTTTTTCCAGTGAAAGGAATATTTAACGCAGATTAATTGCGGGGTGAATCTGATATATAAATAGGCAGTGAATATTTCAAAGCTTCGTTTTATTCCATTTGATGTAATCCGGAATTAGATAGTACCTGTCTGCACTTGAACAGTCACGGTGCGAGAATCTCGTCCGAATGGATTTTGCGCTATACAAGTGTAGAGACCAGCATCAAATCTCTGTACATAGTGAACAGTGAGCACTGAATTGTCAGCAGCGAAGCCAATGTGCTCACCACGTCTTTGAACTTCAGTGGAATCCTGTGAAGATGAATATCGCTGTTAGTAATTAAATGTATCAGGACTGGTTGGTGTACCTTCATCCAAGTGATCACGGGTTTTGGATCTCCTTCAGCAGAACACGTGTGGTTGATGGTCTCCTCGAGAAGCATGACGATTTCTTCTTGGTCCTTGAAGCTACTCGTTACAATTCTAGACTTTTCTCCTTCTAGAATCACCGCAATGATTAATTATTGATGTCAATTAGATTCTTATAGGGTCATAATATTAACTTACTTTTTACCAGAATATGTTTTTTTGTGTAATTTCTTCTATTCGTAGAATAAAATACGTTACATGAGTAATTTCCTTCATTTTCATATGTTGTGTAGTCTATTTTTAAAACTATCTCACCAGATATATTCCGGACAAATGGAATATATTCTATATTCAGGTTCTATAAGGCATAAAATTATTTAGAGAAATCATAACAAAATTATTAAAAGCAAAAGCATTACTTGAATTTCGGTATCGTTTGGTGTTGTCCAGGACATTTGTAAGCCAACATTGTGGGCAACAGGCATTTTACATCGCAGCACTAATGGTTGCCCAATATATGCGTAATCATATATCAAATTTTGTATGACAGGATCTATTACCGAAAATGTATCTACACAGAAATATTTCAATACTATTTTTTCAACGTTTCTTAAAACAAAACAAAAAAATGTTTTATTCACTGTCACCAGTGTACGTTTTAACCAATCTTTTAGCAAACATCAGATAGGTTGTTGTCAAATAATTATATAAAATTATCAACAAATAAAGTAAAATTGTTCTGTCTAAATTAAATTTCAGTGTAAAAAAATATTCTACTTATATATTACTCGAGTGTGGCTTGGCAACAAGTTTTTGAAAACCTGTCGAATTATTTGCAATTTTTTTCACCCTCTTGTTATAATTACTGGAAATTAATTCTGTCAGTATTCGTGCTGCTCATTGCTATACATAATATTTGTATCTTCTATATGTAATCTTCGAGGATCTAATTTAGAATCTGGCTGTTTATTCATACACTATCTATATTTTCAGTAGGTAAATGACATCGTCATAAATTATAACAAATGTTTTTATATAGTTCATTGCATTTGGTCATTTAATAATATTAATACGTGCCTACTCTAGAAAAATTAGACTTTTGTGAACTCGAAATAGAAACTAATTCCGATAAAGTTAAATTTTGTTATAATAAGTTTTGTAACACCCCTTCTCCCTTCTCCAACTGAACCCGCCGCACAGCTGCCTACCACACCCGTGCTGGAGTGGGAAGTTCCCTAGCATCCGCCGAGTCAGTCGAGATTGAGAAATCAAGCGCGACACTGTGCTACGCTATACCAGATTCTTTTGTTATTATTATTATAATCATACATTTAATTATCGTAATATAAAGTTTGTTATGCAGAACATCAACTCTTTTATTTAATTACTCGCTACCCACTAAACTTCCTTACAAATTGGCGCCCAACTATAGGCCGAGTGTAAAATAGAGTTTTGTGTACATGCAAATAAACATTTTGAAATAACGAACTGGGACAAAATCGTGATAGATTTCGGTTTCTCTGTGTAGTGCGCGTACCCCGTACGTCACCTCGCTTCACAAGTAAGCTGCGTCACGCGTCACAGTGAACGGTATTGTTGTCGTTCGGTTTCTCTGTGCAGTGCGCGTACCCCGTGCGTCTCCGCGTCTCGCATGCCAGTTGCATGACACATCCTAAAGCTGTGTTATCACTGCCGCGCTCTCCGTTCGACGTTCGCTCACAACATTGTTGCGTTAGACTAAATAAAACTTTGCGTATTAAACATTACGAGTGTTTACATATTGACTATGCCGCCTAAAGTAGATAAAGCAAACACAGACAGTGTACCAAATAATATAATGTTTACGCAGGAACAATTTCAGCAATTACTACAACAATTCTCTGTGACCAGATCAAATGCTGATATCGCGAGTGTTAATCCGTTGCCCGTGCAAACAGCAGTACTTTCGGGGAATTTCGTAAATTGTACTTCAAGATTCAGTGGTGCTCCAGATGATGACGTAGAAGCATTTCTAGACGCAGTTATCACATATAAAGAATGTGCCAACGTCAGCGACGATAATGCATATCGTGGAGTGACAATGTTATTGAATGGATTGGCTGCTACGTGGTGGAAAGGAGTGAAGGCTACAATAAAAGATTGGGAATCAGCCGTCACAGCGTTGAAGAATACTTATTCGCGCAAGTTGCCTCCATATTTGATATTTAGGCAAATCTTTGCACACGAACATAACAATGAACCAACTGAACAGTTTATATGCAACATACGTTCTCTAATTGCACAATTACCTTATGATATGCAAGAGGAAATGCAGATAGACATCATATACGGTTTATTAAATAAAAGTATACGACAGCGACTTCTACGATCAGAGATAAAAACATACGAGAATTTATTAGCTCGAGCTCGTGAGATTGAACAATCAATTAAAGAGTTAAAGACAGCAATAAATAAAACTGAAGATCAGAAATCACTTTCAGACAAAAATGAAAAAAAGTTTCGACCTAAATGCAACCATTGCAAACATTTTGGCCACACTGAGACAGAATGCCGGAAGGCAATGAAGAAGAAAGATAAGGAAGCAGTCCCGAATGCCTCTTCGAGCACTCTCAGTAAACCTACAAATACAAACACTTCTACGAATGTTTTTAAATGTTTTGGATGTGGTACCCCGGGTTACATAAAGAGCAATTGCCCAAATTGTAATGCCAAGCCAGTGGAAACTGTAGAATTTAGTCTTGCGTCGGTGATATCTTCAGATGATGAACGTCCAATTGTTAAGATAAATATCGCAGATCATAATGGCATCGCATGTATTGACACAGGAGCTAAAGCAAGTTTAGCTGGTGTTAAACTGTATCGATTACTCAATGCAAAGAAGTTTCCTTTTCAAGAACAACATTTGAAGATGAAATTTGCAGATGGTAAAGAAGAAATAGTGTACGCCAAAATCTTTGAAGTAAACGTGGGACTGGAACAAAGAAAAATTCCAATTTCATTAATTGCGATACCCGATCACCACAACAGTAATATGCTTTTAGGCATAGATTTCATAAAATCAGCTGGAATGATCATAGATATACCTAACCAACAGTGGTATTTTTCTGATGATCCGGAAACACGACATCCTTTTAAGAAGAAAGAAGATTTTGAAATATCAATATCCAATGTACATGCCCAAGAAGCTACATTGAGCCAAAAGGAGTCAACTCAATTATCATCTACGCAGAGGCAGCAATTGAATTCATTGCTCCACACTTACGCTGATGTATTTGCCGAAGGAAAAGAACACACGCCATTTGCAGAACATGCAATAAATTTAACTAGCGACGAACCGATAGCTTTTCCTCCATATCGGTTAAGTGAACCGAAAAGAAAATTTCTAGAAAAAGAAATTGACCACATGCTTAAGAACAATGTCATTGAAGAATGTGAATCTTCTTACGCAGCGCCCGTTGTATTAGTCCCAAAAGGAGGTAAAAAGGATGAATATCGAGTATGCATCGATTACCGTGGCATAAATTCCATCACAGTGCCTGATCGCTATCCCTTACCAAGGCTGGATGACTTACTCCATGAGGCTAAGAAGACAGCATTCATGACAACTCTGGACTTAAGGAGCGGGTATTGGCAAGTACCTGTCCGTTTGGCCGATCGCGACAAAACGGGATTCATCACGCCATTCGGAAATTATCGATTTAAACGAATGCCATTTGGGTTGCGGAATGCCCCATCAACTTTCCAACGTTTAATCGACAAAGTGAAGTCAGGACTACGAAATGTCACAATTTTAGCTTATTTGGATGACATCATTGTCTTATCTTCAACATTTGAAGACCATATATCGGATCTAAAACAAGTATTTGAAAGACTTCGATACTTCAAACTACATGCAAATAGAGGAAAATGTACTTTTGTATGCCCAGAAGTTAAATACCTAGGTCATATTCTGACTCCTGATGGAATAAAACCTAATCCAGAAAAGATTACAGCCGTCAAGAAGATACCGCCACCTAGAAACACACGTGAGTTACTCACCTTTATCCAGACTGTTTCTTGGTTTCGTAAATTCATTCCAGGATGTGCGGAAATTATGAGACCCTTGACAACACTAACAAGAAAAAATGCTGAGTGGAAGTGGAAAGAAGAACAAAATGAGGCGTTTGAAAAGATAAAAGAATTATTGACTTCACCTCCAATATTGCAGCAAGCTGACTATTCCAAATCCTTTGTTCTACGCACTGATGCTAGCGCCTACGCTATAGGTGCTGCCTTACTCCAGGGGGAGCCTCAAAAAGAATTACCTGTGGAATATGCAAGTAGACTTTTAACAAGTGCGGAGCGCAACTACAGCACGACGGAGAGGGAAGCCCTTGCAGTCGTATGGGCCGTCGAAAAATTCAAAGGTTATTTAGATTCAGTCCCAATAAAAATAATCAGTGATCATCAACCATTACGTTGGCTGATGTCCATCAAGTCCCCAAGTGGAAGACTTGCACGGTGGGCACTAAAGCTACAAGCTTATGATATACAGATAGAGTATACCCCCGGGAAATGCAATGCTTTGACCGACACACTATCTCGGTTACCAGTGGAAGAAGATACAGATGTATTCGAAGTTACAGTAGATCTGACTTCGGAGACATACGAGAAAACAAGAATGCTTCAAATGGAGGATTCAGATGTGAGGAAAATTATCAGAGATTTGGAAGATGTCCAGGACCCTGTGAATGCCAAGCACTGGTTGGAACGAGGCTACTTACTTTCTAACGGAGTACTCTACCGATACTTATCAGACGACGACGATGAACCCGAAGAGCCTGTTCAGGTAATTCCTGCTTCAAAAATTCCTGAAATTCTCTTTGAGTACCACGATTCGCCTCTGGCAGGTCACTATGGCTGTGACAAAACTTACCAGAAAATAAAATCTCGTTACTATTGGCCTGGAATGCGCCGAGCGATATTTACACACGTCAAAGAATGCTCTGAATGTCAGAAATTTAAACCAACCAATCAGAAAACTGCCGGTTTACTTCAAACACCAGTTCAGAACAGACGATTCGAAGTTTTAGCTATCGACCTCGTCGGACCGCTTCCAGAAACCGCTAATGGTGAACAATGGATCTTCGTAGTAGAAGATACTAGTACCAGATGGATTGAACTATTCCCTCTTAAACAAGCAACTGCAGAAGCATGTGCCAGATGTTTGATAGATGAAGTGATACTGCGATACGGTACACCGAGGAGAGTCATCAGTGATAATGGTGTGCAATTCGTGGGAGATGTCATGCAAGTTGTTGCATATTCTTTAGGATTCAAACAAAATCTTACACCATCCTATCACCCAGAAGCCAACCCTGTAGAGCGGAAAAATAGGGATATTAAGACTCAGCTCGCTATATTAACCTGTCGGTGCCATGATCAATGGTCTGTATACTTACCAAGCATTCGCTTTGCGATGAATTCTTCCCGAAGTATTGCTACCGGATGCAGCCCAGCATATCTCACCTTTGGAAGAGAACTCAGAACACCCGAAGACGCAGAACGTGATCTGCGGGCCATCATCCAAAACGCACCCTTTGTAGAACAAATAACGCCCTACTTGAGTACGTTTAGTGAAGCACTATTAGAAGCCCGAGAGAAATGTGAGCAGATGCAAGACCAAACCAAGGAAACAACAGATTCCAAACGGCGTCCTGCACCCAATTATTCTATCGGAGACCTTGTCCTAGTAGATGTTCATGCAATAAGCAAGTCCTCAAAATCCTATACTACCAAATTTGCTCCGAGACGTGATGGTCCATATTCAATTGTCAAAGTTGTTTCTCCTACAACTTATCAAATTGCTTTACCGGATGATCTAACTACTCCTCTTGGAGTATACCACTCTTCTGCTCTTACTCCTTACAGATCCAAACAAGGCCAGTCTACACCAGTGCCGATCAAGCCAATACGGAAGAGAGGGAGACCAAAGAAGCAGAACACAACCCAGTAATTGGACAACACTCAGAGACGATAGTGTTATCCAAAGGGGGAGGATGTAACACCCCTTCTCCCTTCTCCAACTGAACCCGCCGCACAGCTGCCTACCACACCCGTGCTGGAGTGGGAAGTTCCCTAGCATCCGCCGAGTCAGTCGAGATTGAGAAATCAAGCGCGACACTGTGCTACGCTATACCAGATTCTTTTGTTATTATTATTATAATCATACATTTAATTATCGTAATATAAAGTTTGTTATGCAGAACATCAACTCTTTTATTTAATTACTCGCTACCCACTAAACTTCCTTACAGTTTACATTTGATGTATCACTAATAAACATAAAATAAATAAATATATCATCACGCCTTTTACCCATTACTGCGTGTGGCACTCTGCTGAAGCAGATCTCGGTAAGTGATATATTTATGAGCGTGAAATGCGGTTACCAGCCGTCAAATCACGGCCCCCAAAGATGTTAGTGGTGGGGAAACCACAGAGGTAATTTTAAATTGGTGAAAATGTTTTTGTCGGCTGTGCTTTCCCCAAACGTGTTTAATTTTGCATTATGACAGTTGCATTAAAAACAAATTAAATTTTAGTGTGTCTCATATTAATTATCTTAAATTCTGAATTAAATAATATAACACAACAAAGTAAACTAATCCATGTCATAGATTACTTCAAATTACTTTTTCTTGTAACAATTTATTGTTGTAATCGAGGGTTTAAATTAGACTAGCTGAACATAAACCGTTTTGTGACTAACTTGATTACAAAAAAATATCTGGAAGCTACACACAAAACTTAGAAACAACAAGTGATATTAGCGTAACTCTCTATAAATAGATCATTTAATAAATGACATTACCGTAAACACTTATGGCTTTAGTCGCAGTGGCGTCATTGGACGTTAAGTTACAAGAGTAGCGGCCTGCATTTTCATTCTTCACATCATATAAAATTAATTTATTTATTAATATTTTTCCTCCAAAAATATTGATTAGTTTTCGTTCTTCAATTACTTCCTGTAAAAAAAATCATTTCTTTGGTTAAATTTCACGTCTATACTCATAAAAATTCCTCATGTTTAGATAATATAGCTTTGAGATTACGCAATAATAAATGCAAGATTCTGCCACAATATGTGTAATTGTACAAGTATTTCTTATCACGGAGGTTATTGAATCTGTTTACAACTTGGAAGAAGGAATAAATATGAAGAAAGCATTTCTTGAAACTTTGAAGCCGGAGCGTATATTTTACATGTTTAGATATGTGTTTTAATTTTTTTAAATGTGCATTTAAGTAAGGTTAGTGTCAGCGACAGCTACGTGATAAGGTAAATTATAATTGTTATAAATATTTTAAAAGTGGTTTAGCCACTTTGTACAATATATGAATATATACCATATTCATATGAGTGACGCAGAGCTTCTCATTATTTATGAAGTTAAATTTAAATTGTTCACCTGTACTTTCATAAAGGAACCTAAAACTTCGATCGATTCGAAAGAAATTATTAGTGAAAATAGTTAGAATTATTTTAATATAGTGGCAAATTTTATACAGACAGAGAAGTGGTCTTCTAAAACATATTAATATGACTGAATATTTGATGTAAATACATCATTTATTTTAAACATTTTTGGGTATTTTCTATAACTTGAAGTTATCCTAATTTGATAATTTTTTAATATCCCTTGAAATTCGAGTTAAGGCAGTTTCACTGTATGCATAATGCAAATTTATTAATATTTTGTTTCATTTTCTGTAATAACTACGTTTTTACCATAAAATGTAATATCAGTTCATTAAAGTTAAATACAATATACAAAAAAAAACAATTTGTATTTAATATACTTTATAGATACTATTAAAAACTATTTTTAGTTTCTCTAAATATTCGTCATACACAAGTGTTTTTTAAATATGAATTTGACGCCCTGTATTCATACTCATGTAGGGTATACTTCCATGCAGCGTTCGTTCCCACCATGTTTCATTCCCCTCGGTCATATATATATATATATATATATATATATATATATATATATATATATGACCGAGGGGAATGAAACATGGTGGGAACGAACGCTGCATGGAAGTATACCCTACATGAGTATGAATACAGGGCGTCAAATTCATATTTAAAAAACACTTGTGTATGACGAATATTTAGAGAAACTAAAAATAGTTTTTAATAGTATCTATAAAGTATATTAAATACAAATTGTTTTTTTTTGTATATTGTATTTAACTTTAATGAACTGATATTACATTTTATGGTAAAAACGTAGTTATTACAGAAAATGAAACAAAATATTAATAAATTTGCATTATGCATACAGTGAAACTGCCTTAACTCGAATTTCAAGGGATATTAAAAAATTATCAAATTAGGATAACTTCAAGTTATAGAAAATACCCAAAAATGTTTAAAATAAATGATGTATTTACATCAAATATTCAGTCATATTAATATGTTTTAGAAGACCACTTCTCTGTCTGTATAAAATTTGCCACTATATTAAAATAATTCTAACTATTTTCACTAATAATTTCTTTCGAATCGATCGAAGTTTTAGGTTCCTTTATGAAAGTACAGGTGAACAATTTAAATTTAACTTCATAAATAATGAGAAGCTCTGCGTCACTCATATGAATATGGTATATATTCATATATTGTACAAAGTGGCTAAACCACTTTTAAAATATTTATAACAATTATAATTTACCTTATCACGTAGCTGTCGCTGACACTAACCTTACTTAAATGCACATTTAAAAAAATTAAAACACATATCTAAACATGTAAAATATACGCTCCGGCTTCAAAGTTTCAAGAAATGCTTTCTTCATATTTATTCCTTCTTCCAAGTTGTAAACAGATTCAATAACCTCCGTGATAAGAAATACTTGTACAATTACACATATTGTGGCAGAATCTTGCATTTATTATTGCGTAATCTCAAAGCTATATTATCTAAACATGAGGAATTTTTATGAGTATAGACGTGAAATTTAACCAAAGAAATGATTTTTTTTACAGGAAGTAATTGAAGAACGAAAACTAATCAATATTTTTGGAGGAAAAATATTAATAAATAAATTAATTTTATATGATGTGAAGAATGAAAATGCAGGCCGCTACTCTTGTAACTTAACGTCCAATGACGCCACTGCGACTAAAGCCATAAGTGTTTACGGTAATGTCATTTATTAAATGATCTATTTATAGAGAGTTACGCTAATATCACTTGTTGTTTCTAAGTTTTGTGTGTAGCTTCCAGATATTTTTTTGTAATCAAGTTAGTCACAAAACGGTTTATGTTCAGCTAGTCTAATTTAAACCCTCGATTACAACAATAAATTGTTACAAGAAAAAGTAATTTGAAGTAATCTATGACATGGATTAGTTTACTTTGTTGTGTTATATTATTTAATTCAGAATTTAAGATAATTAATATGAGACACACTAAAATTTAATTTGTTTTTAATGCAACTGTCATAATGCAAAATTAAACACGTTTGGGGAAAGCACAGCCGACAAAAACATTTTCACCAATTTAAAATTACCTCTGTGGTTTCCCCACCACTAACATCTTTGGGGGCCGTGATTTGACGGCTGGTAACCGCATTTCACGCTCATAAATATATCACTTACCGAGATCTGCTTCAGCAGAGTGCCACACGCAGTAATGGGTAAAAGGCGTGATGATATATTTATTTATTTTATGTTTATTAGTGATACATCAAATGTAAACTGTAAGGAAGTTTAGTGGGTAGCGAGTAATTAAATAAAAGAGTTGATGTTCTGCATAACAAACTTTATATTACGATAATTAAATGTATGATTATAATAATAATAACAAAAGAATCTGGTATAGCGTAGCACAGTGTCGCGCTTGATTTCTCAATCTCGACTGACTCGGCGGATGCTAGGGAACTTCCCACTCCAGCACGGGTGTGGTAGGCAGCTGTGCGGCGGGTTCAGTTGGAGAAGGGAGAAGGGGTGTTACATCCTCCCCCTTTGGATAACACTATCGTCTCTGAGTGTTGTCCAATTACTGGGTTGTGTTCTGCTTCTTTGGTCTCCCTCTCTTCCGTATTGGCTTGATCGGCACTGGTGTAGACTGGCCTTGTTTGGATCTGTAAGGAGTAAGAGCAGAAGAGTGGTATACTCCAAGAGGAGTAGTTAGATCATCCGGTAAAGCAATTTGATAAGTTGTAGGAGAAACAACTTTGACAATTGAATATGGACCATCACGTCTCGGAGCAAATTTGGTAGTATAGGATTTTGAGGACTTGCTTATTGCATGAACATCTACTAGGACAAGGTCTCCGATAGAATAATTGGGTGCAGGACGCCGTTTGGAATCTGTTGTTTCCTTGGTTTGGTCTTGCATCTGCTCACATTTCTCTCGGGCTTCTAATAGTGCTTCACTAAACGTACTCAAGTAGGGCGTTATTTGTTCTACAAAGGGTGCGTTTTGGATGATGGCCCGCAGATCACGTTCTGCGTCTTCGGGTGTTCTGAGTTCTCTTCCAAAGGTGAGATATGCTGGGCTGCATCCGGTAGCAATACTTCGGGAAGAATTCATCGCAAAGCGAATGCTTGGTAAGTATACAGACCATTGATCATGGCACCGACAGGTTAATATAGCGAGCTGAGTCTTAATATCCCTATTTTTCCGCTCTACAGGGTTGGCTTCTGGGTGATAGGATGGTGTAAGATTTTGTTTGAATCCTAAAGAATATGCAACAACTTGCATGACATCTCCCACGAATTGCACACCATTATCACTGATGACTCTCCTCGGTGTACCGTATCGCAGTATCACTTCATCTATCAAACATCTGGCACATGCTTCTGCAGTTGCTTGTTTAAGAGGGAATAGTTCAATCCATCTGGTACTAGTATCTTCTACTACGAAGATCCATTGTTCACCATTAGCGGTTTCTGGAAGCGGTCCGACGAGGTCGATAGCTAAAACTTCGAATCGTCTGTTCTGAACTGGTGTTTGAAGTAAACCGGCAGTTTTCTGATTGGTTGGTTTAAATTTCTGACATTCAGAGCATTCTTTGACGTGTGTAAATATCGCTCGGCGCATTCCAGGCCAATAGTAACGAGATTTTATTTTCTGGTAAGTTTTGTCACAGCCATAGTGACCTGCCAGAGGCGAATCGTGGTACTCAAAGAGAATTTCAGGAATTTTTGAAGCAGGAATTACCTGAACAGGCTCTTCGGGTTCATCGTCGTCGTCTGATAAGTATCGGTAGAGTACTCCGTTAGAAAGTAAGTAGCCTCGTTCCAACCAGTGCTTGGCATTCACAGGGTCCTGGACATCTTCCAAATCTCTGATAATTTTCCTCACATCTGAATCCTCCATTTGAAGCATTCTTGTTTT
Source organism: Pterostichus madidus (assembly GCA_911728475.2). NCBI lineage: Eukaryota > Metazoa > Arthropoda > Insecta > Coleoptera > Carabidae > Pterostichus > Pterostichus madidus. Next base: position 12,301,922 of record OU452312.1, read on the forward strand.
CTCGTATGTCTCCGAAGTCAGATCTACTGTAACTTCGAATACATCTGTATCTTCTTCCACTGGTAACCGAGATAGTGTGTCGGTCAAAGCATTGCATTTCCCGGGGGTATACTCTATCTGTATATCATAAGCTTGTAGCTTTAGTGCCCACCGTGCAAGTCTTCCACTTGGGGACTTGATGGACATCAGCCAACGTAATGGTTGATGATCACTGATTATTTTTATTGGGACTGAATCTAAATAACCTTTGAATTTTTCGACGGCCCATACGACTGCAAGGGCTTCCCTCTCCGTCGTGCTGTAGTTGCGCTCCGCACTTGTTAAAAGTCTACTTGCATATTCCACAGGTAATTCTTTTTGAGGCTCCCCCTGGAGTAAGGCAGCACCTATAGCGTAGGCGCTAGCATCAGTGCGTAGAACAAAGGATTTGGAATAGTCAGCTTGCTGCAATATTGGAGGTGAAGTCAATAATTCTTTTATCTTTTCAAACGCCTCATTTTGTTCTTCTTTCCACTTCCACTCAGCATTTTTTCTTGTTAGTGTTGTCAAGGGTCTCATAATTTCCGCACATCCTGGAATGAATTTACGAAACCAAGAAACAGTCTGGATAAAGGTGAGTAACTCACGTGTGTTTCTAGGTGGCGGTATCTTCTTGACGGCTGTAATCTTTTCTGGATTAGGTTTTATTCCATCAGGAGTCAGAATATGACCTAGGTATTTAACTTCTGGGCATACAAAAGTACATTTTCCTCTATTTGCATGTAGTTTGAAGTATCGAAGTCTTTCAAATACTTGTTTTAGATCCGATATATGGTCTTCAAATGTTGAAGATAAGACAATGATGTCATCCAAATAAGCTAAAATTGTGACATTTCGTAGTCCTGACTTCACTTTGTCGATTAAACGTTGGAAAGTTGATGGGGCATTCCGCAACCCAAATGGCATTCGTTTAAATCGATAATTTCCGAATGGCGTGATGAATCCCGTTTTGTCGCGATCGGCCAAACGGACAGGTACTTGCCAATACCCGCTCCTTAAGTCCAGAGTTGTCATGAATGCTGTCTTCTTAGCCTCATGGAGTAAGTCATCCAGCCTTGGTAAGGGATAGCGATCAGGCACTGTGATGGAATTTATGCCACGGTAATCGATGCATACTCGATATTCATCCTTTTTACCTCCTTTTGGGACTAATACAACGGGCGCTGCGTAAGAATATATATATATATATATATATATATATATATATATATATATATATATCAGTAGAAAATTGTTTAAATTTTTTCATGATAGCTTTATTTTTACGAATATTACAAATATTTAATTAAGTTTTGCGCTTTTATGAAATAAACAAATGAAATGTGTTTTATATAAAAAAATTCGTAATTTTATTCTCTACAATTTTTATTTGAAGTATTTTCCTGTAAAATTAATTGGGAAGCAATGCGCATAAAAAAAACTGATATCACAAGTTATATTCCTATGTTCGGGTTTTGGATGAACACACTGTATGTATATATAAAAAAAAAGATACTGCAATATTTGTTCATATTATTAAATATGGATTTCATTAAGAAAAATACTATTGATTGACATATCAGTAAATTACGCGGTAAAAAATATATATATATATATATATATATATATATATATATATATATATATATATATATATATATATATAGTATAGAATACATTTTTTAGTTCACATAAATTCTTTCATGTAGTCCCATAGCGTATAAAAAGAACTGAAATATTTCTGAGCTACATATTGACGGAATATTATTGCGCAATCAGAAAGTTAGCTGGAGAATACTATAACATATTATTTTTATAAACAATCAAATACACGTGTCCAAGAATATGTACACCATACATTAATGATGCACATGGGAAAGACGTTTACACAAACTTTGTTTTCAAGATTGTTGTAGAAAAAAAAAGATTCAATCACAAGGAGTCACTCCATAGATGCATCGACCACTCTTTCATTGATAAGAATAAATAATAATAAATAATAGTTGCTATTAAACTAACTATAAATAAGGGAGGAAAATAGTTACTTTTATCCCTAAGGAAGAAATAGCCAATTTTCGATATGCAAATGAAGAAAGAAAAATCTACTAAACTATATTATAATTTTACTTTAATTTCTACAAAATATGTCAAATATGTTCATATATTTTGTTACTATAAACTGACATATTTACTGTGAAAATATATCATTTGTATCATACAAATAGAAAAAAGATATTAATTTTATACTGTTTATTAGTTATCAGTTATATTTTATTACGTAAAATATAAATATCAGATTTTGTGAGTGAACTTTGTTGCGTTCCCAGCAGAATTGTCAAACTTGAGATAAAGGTACACTTTCAGTTGTTCTCCATAAGCTCACAATTGCTGAAATTTGTATATCTTTGTTTTTTTGTCGTTTATTTTATGTTTGCTAATAGAGTTTTTGAAATTTACTTTTATTTTTTGTATTAGTTTAATTTATCTTTCAACTTTTAGGTACAAATTTCAATATGTATTTAGTTTTTTTTTTGATATAGGTTTTTTTTTAGTAGAAATGAGTTCTTTTAGTATAATATTAGTTATATTATAGTGTTATTATAATCTGCATTGCAAATATTAGTTCTACTATTATTTGTTTTACTTATTTTTTTAAGTACGTAGATTTTAGATTGATAATAAACCGTACCTTTGTTGTAATTTAAATTTTCGCTACTATGAGTACATTCTTATTTTAAAATTCTAATTGGGTGAGAGTCATTAGAAAAGCCCAACTTACACTTGAAGTGAAGTGGTTCGGAGATGTCCAGTGCAGCGCGTCATCCGAGACGTTGTGATACACGAGCGCAGTGCAGCATAATTCTAAAGTCTGACCGACTAACACGAGATCATCATCTGGACCTGTTATAAATGGTTCCGATTCTTTATAGTCTAAAAATAAATAAATAAAATTTAAATGTAGTTAATTAACACAAGAATGCAAATAGTTGCTCACACGGGATAATTTTAAAATAATAATATTATTTACTTTCTACTGGAGATAAAACAATTATATTGATTTAAGAATGAGTGACAACTTAAATCTATCACAATGATTACTATTTTGTATAAAAACCTCTTGTATCAATAACATATATATATATATATATATATATATATATATATATATATATATATATATATATATATATATATATATATATATATGTGAATTTTTCTCCAAACATTGATGAAATTCATAATGATTTTGTTGACAGCTGAGAAGACTTTTATTTGCAACGAAATAGCTTTGAAAAGAATATTACCTGGAATATAAAACTGTATATCTAGTGTGCGTCTTACAGTTTCGGTTGTAAATATACATGTTGCAGTTGCAATGCCAAAGCCAGGCGCCTGGATAGTGAATCCATGCCGGGGATCATATGCGTAGATCACAGGATTGAACTCTTGTTCTGGATCGAAGCTGCAATAAATGGAATCAATTAGAAACCATATTTGATGAGAAGTTCGCTCACGTATAGCGAATTGCATAGAAACGAGATCCACAATTTATTCTTGGCAAACTTGTAATTTGCTTTCAACACGCCATTAAACATAAACCTGAATCATTTGTTTTCGTTTGAAAAACTTTAACAAATGTTTAATAAATGAAATAACTAAACAACGAATCTAAAATCAAGAATAAGGAATTAACTAATTTTCGTCAATCTTTGCTTTCATTCGGAATCTTTATTCATTTATTCCTGTGTCATCTACGCAATCTCTCACTCTTAATTTCGCCAATTTTTCATTAGACATAAGTTGCAAGTGCCTAACCCAAAACCAATTCAACTGAATCATGCCTACTCTTCTAACGATCAAAGCAGAGACCAAATATCTAAAGAGAGACTAGACAGAGCAAGCAAATAAATTGTGATAGTTCAGCACTCCTACTTTTAGATCCAAGAACTAAGGCATTATTTGAAATAAAACGCAGGGGATATTTAAATTTAAATAGTAAGATTCTATAGTACACATCGCTAATTTTTGATGACTACTAAATATAGGTTAAATAAAAAAAAAATAGATAATACCTAAAAATATATTTTAAAATATATATGTGGAAGTCACACGAAATAAATTGGACGCCAGTATTTGTATTATATTAACGTCAATATTTTAAACAGTAGACAATTTTATTATTATTATTATTTATATATAAGGCTGGAGCGAACAAGGGGCCATCTCGCCGATTTCAACGGCCCTTAAAAATTTAATAGTTTTTATGAAAATATTATGTGCTATAGCCCTATTAGGCAATTCTAAGCCTGTTTATAGCTCCCGCAAGAGCCCTAAAAATGGCAATTTGTTAACGTTTTTTGACCATATACGTATGAAACTGTCTATACAGATTCGCTACAAATCGGCTTAAAATACTCTCGCACTGAAGAGGTATTGTATATTAAAAAGGCCCACACACTACGTCCTTATTAGACTGTTTTGTTCGACGAACAAGTCCCTTCGAGCAAAAACAATACAAAACTGTGTGGTGGAAAACTATCGTTTTTGCTCGCGTACAAAGCTGATGAAAATAATCAGACCAATGCTGGGTTGCAAGAAAAAATAAAGAGTTCTTTAGTTAAAGAATTGTTTATATAGCAACAATATCAATAGCGATTTTCTGAAATTTATTGAACCGTTAGTTGCTAATGAACCGATAAAACTTTCATGCAACCCAGCATGAACCTGCTTATGTCAGTTCGAGCAAAACCGAAGTGTGTGCGGTAAACAGAAGACAATTTGTCCTGTAGCGTAGTTAAAAATGTTTTGCGCAACGAATTGTTTCAATTTGACGGATTCTCGCCAGATTAGTAGAAAGTTTTTATTGGAATTTATAGAACTGTATCGCAATCTTCCGCGTTTATGGAAAATAATATCTCGCGAGTATAGTATTAAAAAAGACAAAGCATATGAACGGCTAAAAGGGTACAATAAATACCTATTGTAATCCATTCTTAAATAATTAAACCCATCTTCAAGTTCCAGTTCAAAATAACAAGGTAATATGAGAAAACTTGCTTCTGTTCAATAACCATTCCTTCGCCCATATTGTCTAATGCTTTGCTTGCGCACACGACGATATTTTTGAAATTGTGTAAAATTATGATTACACATATATATATATATATATATATATATATATATATATATATATGTGCATATATATATATATATATATATATATATATATATATATATATATATATATATATATATATAGATATATATATATATATATATATATATATATATATATATATATATATATATATATATATATATAAGAAATATAACAGTCCAACCCTGTATTTCCCAACATCGTGCGAACTTACATCAGCTAAGTTCCCATGAGTGTAATAAAACCCCTTAGTCAGATAATCTCTGCATCTTATCATGTAAGATAGAATATGTGTAGTTTTAGATTCAGATTCACACTGTACTTTGAAGTGTCAACAGCTTTGCTGTTAGCTTGTAGCGTTTTGAGCAATAAAGACAAAATAAAAGAAATACATATTTTTTTTTATTTATTTCGAGTAAATCGAAAATATATTTGGCGCAGTCGGTAGGATTGAGAAATATCAGTGTTTCGAAAATACAAAAAATTAAATTCGTTAAAAAACACCGATAGTCAGTATTTACTGTTAATTCGCGATTCGAACAAACCTATTCAAAGTGTTCTGCAGAAGTCAACTTCACGAGTACTAGCAAAGCCAGTACAAGAAGTTTATATAAACGACACTATTCAAATCTAAACGCTCAACTACCCAGAGAAGATTTAAGCCGTCGCCATAGCCAGAGCATCACTCTTCTCTTTCATCAGTGTGGTCTCATCACTTCAATCAGCTACCAGTCAACACCGATTCGACGGAGAGTCGACTCGTTCCTGTTTTTCCACCTGCCGAACGAACATCGGAAAGGAGGAGACAACCCACCTCAATGATCAAAGAAGTGCTATTATTACTGTAAGTTAATATTACATTATAATTGTCATAATCACTGTAAAACAAATTCACTGACACAATTCACACAATCCTAATCAAAAACTGGATTCTCTACTCGAAATATTAAATAACTTAGATATTAATAACACAATGCCAGAAACACAACCCTTAGGTTCAGAGGCATAAAAAAATCAATAATTGATTAATGATCTAGTTAATGCCATACCAAAGTATAATGGCAATCCAAAATCTCTTACTCCGCGATTTTCTCATCATAAAATATGATGATAAACAACAACCGCCAGGTATTGTGTGCAATATGGTTAAACTTCAACAAGAGAAACTTACAACATTTGAATATTTAGAAGAAATTCAAAATCATTATAACCGTGCAGTTGCGGAAACAAACCTGTGTAAACTCGAAGCCCTCGCTAAAGAAGGCATAATTATATTCATTCAATCCATGGCGGTACACTCTTTTATTTCTAATTGTAAAGACCCGTACAGAAATAACCTTGCTACTCGCAATCCTTCCACCTTGGAAGAAATAGAAAGCCTTCTTACAAACGATTTTCAATATCTAGATGAGAAACAACACCCAAATCAAAATTTCGTCAAACCCAAAGTATTATATAAACCAATGTCAAATAATCCCAGCAGCTTTGTTCCGCAAAACAACTATTTCATGCAAAATAAATATCGATCGCCAATGCCCAAATTTAACGTTCCTCAAAGAACACAACAAGTACAGCAACCTAAACCATTTGCCCCACGCGAAAACGTTCGCAACGCGCAATTTCAAAACCATACTCCTATGAGTACGCAGACCAAATTTACTAGTCCACAAAACTTCTTTCAACAAACTCGACCACAACAAAATTTCATAGCCGAAGAGCTATACAACCAAAATTTTGAAACTGACGCATATGAAAATCCTGAAATTGAAAAGTATTCCGAAACCGAACAAATAAATGAAAGTAATGAAAATGAATATATTGAAGAAATTGAGATTCAAAATTTTATCCAGCTCGATTCACCCGAATCGAATCCCTAACAAACAATTTTAGTAAACTTCCCTTCATTAAAATTGGCAACTTTAAAATTTTGTTGGACACCGGCTCTACCCAAAACTATATACACCCCAAACTAATCAAACCTGATACGATTAAATTTCACGAATTCTTCACCATTTACACGTGTAACGGCAAATCATCTGGAAAGGAATTTACCTTTTTCCAGTTCAAAAATTTAAATATCAAAAGTTATATTTTTAACTTCCACAAAGACTTTGACATTTTACTAGGCGTACCAGGTATTGAATTACTTAAAACTAAATTCAATTTTGAAAAAGGCGAAGCAATATTTTTAAATAAACATAAATATGTATTCCAATACTTAAATCAGAAAAATAATACTAATTTTAACATAGAAATTAATAAACAAACTATCAGAGACGACCATTTAAACGATACAGAACAAAACGATTTATTTAAATTATTAGATAAAAATAAAGATTTAATTTTGTGCGATAATCAAAAACTTTAATTCACAAATAAAATCAAACATGAAATGAAAACAGACGACGATATCCCTATACGTGCAAAACAATACAAATACCCTGAGATTTACAAGCAAGAGGTACAGACACAAATAGAAAAAATGCTGAAGGACGATATTATCCAACATTCGTACTCGCCCTGGTCATCCCCCATTTGGATAGTCCCATAGAAAATGGACGCCTCGGGAAAAAATAAATTCCGCGTTGTAATTGACTACCGAAAGTTGAACGACAAGACTGTTGACGATAAATTTCCCATCCCAGACATAACTGACATCCTTGATAAATTGGGAAAATCAAATTATTTTACAACCATTGACTTGACCTCTGGCTTCCATCAAATAGAAGTCAATCCGAATGATATCCCGAAAACCGCATTCTCTACCAACACGGGACACTACGAATTCAAACGTATGCCCTTTGGGCTAAAGAACGCACCCGCAACCTTTCAGCGTCTAATGAATTTCGTCCTAAAAGATGTTTTAAACAAAATTTGTTTTGTATATCTCGACGATATTATCATTCTCGGAATATCTCTTGAAGAACATTTGATAAATATAGATACAATTTTCCAAAAATTACGTGAAGCAAATCTCAAAATTCAATTGGACAAATGCGAATTTCTCCGCAAAGAAGTCGCATATTTAGGACACATTATTACAACAGAAAGAATTAAACCAAATCCGGACAAAATACAAGCTATTAAAAATTATAACATACCAAAAACAACTAAAGAAATCAAATCTTTTCTTGGCTTGCTTGGATATTACAGGCGATTCATAGATAACTTTTCCAAAATAACAAAACCACTGACAAATTGTCTGAAAAAAGGAAACAAAATTGATATCACAAATAGAGATTACGTACAGTGTTTCGAGAAATGTAAAACTCTCCTATCCAACAATCCTATACTCCAATACCCCGACTTTTCTAGAGACTTTATACTAACGACCGACGCTAGCAATTACGCCATTGGAGCCGTGCTTTCACAACGCGACGGTAACAACAAAGACCTCCCCATCGCCTATATCTTAAGAACTTTAAACTCTCATGAGATAAATTATTCTGTTATTGAGAAAGAATTACTTGCAATCGTCTGAGCAACTAAACACTTTCGCCCATACCTCCTAGGTCGAAAATTCAAAATTATTCCCGATCACCATCCCCTTGTTTGGCTAAATTCTTTAAAGGAACCAAATCAAAAACTTATTAGATGGCATCTTAAACTAGAAGAATTTAATTATGTAATTGAATATAAGAAATGTTGTCAAAATTTTGTTGCCGACGCCCTCTCACGAATTAAACCTAAGTTCGAAATTCAGTTAAAAAACTCTAATATATTCGAATCAGAAAACCCACTAGTACACTAACTGTCTAAAGACCTACAAATGTCACGAGGATTCGCTAGACAAATAAAAGAAAAATTTCCGTCTACGAAATGATTTAATTTAGATAACAAAATTTATATTCAAAAATCACCTCGAATAATATTACATTTAATAACGAAACAATTTTATAATAAGAAACCAACTCTTTTAGATGTCAAGAAATGTTTGAATAAACTATTAGAATATTGTATTCAGAATTACGTTAACCAACTCGACTTACCCAGAATTTGTAGTGGTTGTGATAGAATACCTTGGGCAGAAACCGAAAAACTTATTCGAGAAATATTTGATAATACCTCAATTATTTTTAACGTGTTTAACAAACCTGAAAATTTAGAAATAAATTTGAATACCGATAACGAATCCATTATAGTCGAAACAGGATCAGAAGATGAGATCGGAACAATACATTCAGACGAAGAAAATCCAGTCAATGGATTAACTTACTTAGACTCATACATTAACACATGTCGTAACCAAATTGTCATCAAAGAAACAAATTCAAAAAATAATATTAAAATAGAAAAACTTTTCGGAAATAAAATTCAACGTATCTACTTTCATTTAAATAAACAAAATTCAAACCAAAGTATTACACAATTTATTAAAAACTATCTTCAACCCGGCATAACATATTATTGTTTGATACCCGAAAAATTTAAACTAAATTTTAACTCTATATTACAAAAATATTTCACAGCTATAAATTAGTATGTTGTAAAACTATGGTTAAAGACATAGAAAATATAGAAGATCAACAACTAACTATACAAAACTATCACGAGGATAAAACCAATCACCGTGGAATTACCGAAACATATAACAAATTGAAGCAACAATATTACTGGCCTAACATGTCAAAAGACTACAAAATTACATAAATAAATGCAATACATTCCTTTTGAATAAATATGAACGAAACCCCATTCAAATCCCCAACATTTTAACACCAACAGCCGAAAAACCTTTCGATAAATTACATATAGATTTGTTATCCCTAGAACAAACCAAAATTCTTACAATTGTCGATTCATTTTCTAAATTCGCCATGGCCTATGTTATAAAAGATAAGAACGCCATTACGATATTAGGTAAATTAATAAAATATTTTACACATTTCACTATTCCCCTGAAACTTGTATCCGATAACGGCTTAGAGTTCAATAATAAAATTATTTAAAACTATTTAGAATTACGAAATATAAAAATACACTACATTTCAGTCGACAATCCAAAAAGCAATGGCATCGTCGAGCGATTTCACTCATCGCTTGTCGAACACATGCGCATGTTAAATCAACATCCCTTAATAAAGTCTTTTAAAATGAAGGAACGCATAAACTATGCATTAATTGCTTATAATAACAGCATTCATTCTACCACAAAAAGAACGCCAGTCGAAATTGTATATGGTATGGACATAAATTCAAACATTAAACCCGAAGAAATTATTGTAGAAGATTACATACAAAAACATGCAGAAATATTGAAAGAAATTAATCAGCAAGTAAAACAAACTATCGAAAAAAGTAAAGCAAAATACGCTAAACCCCAAGATAAACAATTCAATATCCCTGAATAAGTCCACTTAAAAATCCATAAACGAAACGCGGGTAAAATCGAAAAACCTAAATTTAAGATTATTAGCGTAAAAACCATAGTAAATGAACGCGGACAAATAATCGAGGACAAAAATAAAAAACACAAATTAAATCAACTGAAAAAACCTCGTGTTACTGTTCCAGATTGATTCCCTATGGAATCACAGTAATCATAAAAGATGACCAAAACCCCGGCATCAATATTCTCGGACTCGGTATCGCACACATACAGGTAAACACCCAAATTATAATTTTCAAAATTCCTCTTAACAAATAATTTGAACAATCTGAAATACTCGAACGAAATATGAAAGCCCTATCTTTAATATTAGACTGTCATAAATTTGACAGTAGTATTGTTAACAGTCGTAACATACTAAATTCACTGATTAACCATGTAAAGGAGAAAACACAACTACTAAATTTACATAGGAAAAAACGAGGTCTGATAGACAGTCTTGGCACAATAATTAAAAGTATAACCGGAAATCTTGACAGCACAGATAAAGAACGATATGATCAAATATTATACAATATTGGAAATAATCAGAAAGTTATGTCCAATAAAATGAATACACTTATCAAAATTAATAATAACATTACCGCTCAATTTAATGATAAAATAAAATTAATAAACGAAAATAATAACGTACTGAATGAAAAAGTCCAAGTTATAGATGGTTATGTTGTAAGAATCTTAGATGAATTGGCAACAATAAAATTTCAAAATGTCATTAACGAATTCATGCAAGTAGCACAAGACATTTATTTTTCACTAGTTCAAATTGAAGAAACGTTCACATTTTGTAAGTTAAATGTTTTATACTTTGGCGCAATAAATCATGATCAATTTTTGAAGGAAATAAACAAAATTGATAATAAACAATTACGTTCACTCATATTAAATAACATTCAGAATAATGATATTTCAAAAATATACTGTACTTATAAAAATCAAAACTTAACAATTCTCATCGAAATACCGGCGAATACCCGAGTAGAGGAGCTAATCCAAGTCACACCTATCCCGACAAACTTACACAATAATGTAACATGGCGATGCCGTCGTATTCAAGGCCAACCTTGGGTAGTGGCTGAGCGGACGCGCACAGTTAACCCCGCGCTGGAGTTTATCGTCTTCAGTCGTCGCTGCTACGCGAGGGCCAATTAATTTTTTATCATAATATACATCGCGGCATCAGCGGCGGATGAATACGATACTCTGGTGACAGTTATTATTGTTTACGACGAACAGCAGTCTAAATGTTTAGTCTGCTGTTTTGTTTATTGCCACCCCCAAGTCACCCGCAAGACCAAAGATCATCTCCCGGATCGTTTAGATAGGTTTACAAATTTATGTGTCTACCCCCTTGGGTAGGTTATTTTTTTAAGTTATTTCCCCCACCAAATTGAGAGTTAGAGTTAGAGATTTTACCCCGTTTTGAGGGCAGTTCGTTGTCGGTGATCACGCTGATCAGTTTATACGAGTGCGCGTTTCAATTTAATTATTTTAATTTAAACTATTTGAACTCTAACTATCTTTTGGTATTATTAATTTTTGATATTAATTATATTTTTATATTTTCACAACTTAATATTTAAATAATTTTCTTCTTTTTATTAAATAAATATATTTTGTTTTTATTATAATTTAATACATTTATTTAAGTTCCAAAACTATTATCCTTTATTTTCCGACAAGTGTAGTGTCCAGAGATCAACAACAAGGTAAGTGGAAATCAATTATTTATTTTTCCAAACAATTCCTTAAGAATTACGTCCCCTCCATCGGTTTACATTTGGCGCAGTCAAGGTCGAATATCTGTTGAAAGAGTCTTTTATTCCTATTAGTTTGAATTTATCGTCTCTTAGATATCCGTTAAAGAACCGAATTGTTTTATCAGCGAGTATTAATTGATTTGCATAAATATGACTACTACCGCGTCTCCAGTAACAACCGCGACACTCGCTAGCGTCACAGTAACCGCGTCTATTTCTAGTACTGTGAGTACGACAACAACTCAAGCCGCAACTTTAAGTACAACCCTGCAAACTGTACCGTCTTATACAACACCTATAACAGTAGCTCATTTAAGTTATCCCTACACTTATAGTAATCCCTATTTAGTGTCTAATTTATTTCCACCACAACCACCAACTTCGTTTTCTGATTTGCCACCTAATCCTAATATTATTAATCCTGGCATGATTAATCCCAGCATTTTTAATCCTAGTACTGCTAATCCTGGTGTTGCTAGTCCTGGTGTTGCTAATCCAACACCTAATTATTATGCACAATTTCCGCCAACACCTCAGGGTCAAGCATTTGCTCAAAACACATTACCTGCTACCCCTGGCAGAACAGCAACACCCATATTTTCCATGCAACCCTCTTGGCCTTCAGCATCAACTTTTGGTCCGTCGAGTAATGACGTAGAGCCGTATTCAGGTGGATCTGACTTAGAAGCATTTTTAGATTTAGTTGCATCGGTCACAGAATGTGCGGGTTGGAATGAGCTTCAAACTTTTAATATTATTAGATTGAAATTAAGAGGCAAAGCGCGTGAGATATTTTTTGCGTTACCTCAAGCCAAGCGTCCAAAAAATTTATTAGATATGAAACACTGGTTACAAGCTCAATTTGGAAAACGTGTACGAATGGCTGGTGGTGAGCGCGAATTCAAAAAAATATTTCGCTCTAAAGAAGAATCGTTGCGCGCGTTTGCTACGCGATTAGAAATAGCGGCTGAACAATTATATCCAACATCCGGTACAGGTATGGATGCTATGCGCGAAAGATTGACTAAAGAAATGCTAGTTATTACGCAGTTTTTGGAAGGTTTAGACACAAGACTTGCTAACGAGATTTGCCGTTATAAACGTTTTAATACGATTGAAGAAGCCTTGCCTTATGCAGAGTACTGCGAACAAACTTTGTCGCGAATGTTTAAGCAAACTCAAGCAGACGTTCAGCGGCATACATTGCGGTCAATTAATACGCAACCGGTGATAAAACACAGCAATAATAAAAGCGAAACTAAGCCTCCGTCCTCGAGTCAAACGATGCAGACGTATCGCAAACAGCCGATTGCCAAATTATATCCAAATATGAGAGGTAGATGTTTCAACTGCGGAAGTAAAGAACATATTTTTACTCAGTGTGTAATACCGAAACAAGATTTCTGTTTTATTTGTTTAAAAGCCGGACATCGTGCAAAAAAATAATGCTTGTGCTTTAAACTCAAAAGCTGCCTCAAAACAGACCCCGCGGGAGACAGCTTAAAATCAAATCAAAAGATTAGGGTCGTGAGTTTCGATAGTGAACAGGTAAAGAAAGTCACGCTTAAATTGAAAAATAAGAATGTCACATTTTTGATTGATACTGGTGCTGCAGTATCTTTAATTAAGAAAACAGTTGTTTTAAAACATAAATTGAAGATAAGTTCAGCAAACGAAGTTCTTACAGATGTTTCAGGTAACGCGCTAAATCGCGATGGAATTACGCACCTCAAATTACGGGCAGGTATGCGTAAAATTAGGCATAAGTTCTTTGTTTGTCCTGATGATTTATGTTTTAACACTGACGGCTTAATTGGAGCCGATTTTTTAGATAAGCACCAGGCAATTATAAATTTTGCTAATAAAATTGTAAATTTGCGTGATTCTTCTTTACCTATGTCAAATATTAGTGATATCGAAACTCAAAACGAAATTGGAATTATTGCTAATTCAGCGAATGATATTGTTATACCGTGCGAGGCTAAAGATAAATTAATTCAAGATAAAACTGAATTATTGGCATCAAATGAAAAGTTTGATTTTAAGACATTTAGAGTTCGTCTAATTGGAAAGGTAGCGATACCTGCGCGGCATACAGCTTTATGTGCTGGCCGCATTGACGCACGAGCTCTAAATGAAGATTTTGTGCTTGAACCGTGCGATTTGGGAATACATGGCGTTTTAGTTGCGCGTGTATTAATTCGTAAAGTTAAGGAAACTACGGTTCAATTAAATATTTTAAATGCTAGCCCGCATGATGTAACAATTGACGCACAGACTCCAATTGCAACAGCTGTTCAAGTCGATACGTCCGAGCCGTTAAGCACAGCCTTGTCAACAGTAGCCCAGGTAACGTGTGGAATGGAATCTGTTATTGATACAATAGATTTATCACACATTGTGGAAAACGAACGTGGAAAATTTAGGGAATTTTTGCGCTCGTATAGTGACCTGTTCGCCACGAAAGACAAGAAGTTAGGTACAACATCGATGGTTAAACATCATGTTGATACAGGTGATTCGAGACCGGTAATTCGCGCTCCGTACCGCGTACCCTTTGCGAGGCGTGAAATTGTTAAGGAACATATCGCTGATATGTTAAAAGACGGAATTATTGTACCCTCAGTTTCACCATGGTCAGCCCCAGTCGTTCTGGTGGAAAAGAAAAACTCGGACGGTGAGAATAAAATTCGTTTTTGTATCGACTATCGCGGATTAAATGCTGTTACCAAGCGTGATTATTTTCCAATCCCGAATTTGCAGGAAACGCTTGATCAGCTGGGTAGTGCTTCGCGATTTACAACTCTTGACTTAAGCAAGGGTTATTGGCAGGTCGAAGTGGAACCTGCCGATCGCGAAAAAACCGCATTTTCCGTCCCCTGGGGACATTATGAATGCGTAAGAATGCCATTCGGCTTAGCAAATAGTCCTAGTACTTGGCAAAGATTAATGTATGCTGTTTTGGCTGGTTTAACAGATACGCAATGTTTTGTTTATTTGGACGATATCATATGTTTTAGCGATGATTCTTATGATAATCATATTGATAAATTAAAAGAAATTTTAGATCGTCTTAGATCCGCTAATTTATCTTTAAATCCAACTAAATGTAAATTCATGTCAGAACAAACTAATTATTTAGGACACGTAGTTAGTACTTCCGGTATCAAGCCAGATCCAGAAAAACTAACTGTAGTTCAAAATTATCCGGTACCTAAAACAGTTAAAGACGTCAGAGCATTTCTTGGTTTTGTAGGTTTTTATAGACGTTTTATTGAACATTTTTCCGATATTGCTTTGCCGTTAACCCGTTTAACGCGTAAAAATATTAAATTTGTTTGGTCAGCGGAAGTTCAAAATTCATTTGAAAAATTACGCGACATTCTCTGTGAAAAACCTATTCTGAAATTTCCAAATTTTGAAAAAACATTTATTTTGAGTACAGATGCATCTAATTTTGCAATTAGCGCTGTTTTATCGCAAGATTATGATGGATTTGAATATCCTGTTGCATATGCAAGTCGTCAATTGTCGGGGCCCGAGCAACGTTATCACACAACAGAGCGAGAAGGGTTAGCTTTAGTTTGGGGAATTAAACATTTCCACTGCTATTTGTATGGAAGACATTTTATAGCTTATGTTGATCATCAACCTCTGTCGTGGCAGCTAAAACCTCGAGATCCGACAAACAGATTGACGCGTTGGTCCTTGACGCTTGCTAATTATGATTATCAAATATTTTATCGTCCGGGTAAGAAACATGGTAATGCTGACGGTTTGTCGAGAATTAAGCCAGTGCGAACATTGACTACAAAATCTTTGTACGAGCCAATTGTGTGGGATAGGCATTTAATTTTAAAACATCAACATAACGATACAGATATTAATAAAATAAATGTCGATACAAATAATGATTTTTATCGAGACACAGACGGACTGATTTACTACAAGACAGACAACGACCGTAACGAAGATCGTTTAGTTGTACCAGCTAGTTTACAGTCGCGAATAATTGAAATGTACCACGCTCCGCCGTTAATATCTCACTGCGGAATTGATAAGACTTATGACAGATTGCGAGCAAGATTTTATTGGACAGGCATGTATAAAGATGTCAAAAATTTTGTTAATGCGTGCATTCCTTGTGCACAACGAAAAACATCGCCTCATTTAAGGCCTGCACCGCTCATTAAATCTGATCCTGCTAGTGGTCCTTTTCAAAGAATCGCGATGGACGTCGTCGGTCCGTTAGTAAGAACGCATAACGGGAATAGATTCATTTTAACGGTACAGGATTCATTCACTCGTTATCTGGAAGCGTTTCCCATTCCCGATCATACTGCGTCAACTATAGCCGAACAATTAATTAAGGGTGTAATTTTACGACATGGAGTTCCGCGACAAATCTTAACTGATCTTGGCACGGACTTCACGTCGAACATAATGAGAGAAGTGTGTAGAATTTTACAGGTGAAGCACCTGCGTACCACCCCGTATCATCCACAGGCTAATGGGATGATTGAGAGGACGCATCGCACGCTGAAGGACATGATCTCTCATTATGTTGATCCTAAACACCAAGATTGGGATGTTTGGTTACCTTACGCAGTATCAGCTTATTGTTCTACGTCACATTCATCACTCGGTGACAGTCCATTCTTTTTACTTTTTGGTCGTGATATTGAGCTACCATATGACGAATTATTTAAACCTCTAAAAACAAGATATGACACAGACACCAATTATATCAGTGAATTTTTACAACGTTTAAAAATTGCACATCAACATGCCCGCGAGCATTTAAGTAAAGCCACCGACCGTATTCACGGTTATTTTAATAAGAGAACAAAAGATAAAAATTTAGCTGTTGGTGATAAAGTTTTTGTTTTTAATCCATCTGTTAAAGTAGGTTTGAGCTCTAAATTAACAAAAAAATGGACTGGTCCGTACAGAATCACTGACATTCGTGAAGTGACGGCAACAGTTAAACAAATACACGGCAAAAAGACTGAAAAAGTTCATGTAAATCGTTTAAAGCCGTGTTTAGCTGACTATCCTGTTGAAAATGACGCTGATACTGTGGAAGAGCCTGACTCGTCATTAACTCCGATCCCTCCGTTAATTGTGCCACCAGCTGTTCACAAGCCACTTGGTGAAGTATCAGATCTCCGTACCCAACCTGCAGATCCAGATCCAGATCCAGAGCCTGATCCTAATTTTGATCCTGAACCAGCTGTTATCCAGGACACTGTCAGTGAATCTGATAATCAAGAAATTGATTTAAATAAAACAGTATCTAGCCGTGTATCAGATGTGATAGATACGCCTGTAAATTCAGATTCACAGACAGAGCCCAGATACATGACACGTAGCCACGGACCCGTCTCTGATCAGCCGTGGGTTCGTCGCAGTAGAATTTAAATATATTGTGTAGTTTTTGTCCACAGATGGGGGTATTTTTGTGTATGTGTGCCGTGATGTTGGCTGCATCAGCTGCGTACGCCGACATCGTGGCCTACGACTGTCAAGATCGAGACACGGAATTAACACGCGTGTCATTATTGCGCGTTAAACCGTGTCTGGACCCGCGGAATGCTACACGAACAGCTGTTCGACGCATGCAACTCGTCCAGGAGCGTCGCTTCAGTGAAGTGCATGTTTATACGTGCATGGTTGCTGTGCAACATCTAATTCAGCACTGTGGGATGCATTCCCATGTCAGCGCCGTGTCTGGTGGTTTTGGCCGCTACGTCCACTACGTACGCGTGGAGGCGTGCCTGAACGCTCATCGGTTTAGACGTCTGGATCTCTCCGGAATCGGCGTCGGAGTTGTGTCGGGACTGAACTCAAATGGCACAACTGAAGTGTCAGCCACCATTGAAGGTTCCCTGGCCCCTAACGGCAAATGTAACGGCGTCAAATATACCCTGAATGAAGTTCAGTATGAAGATGTCGTCGTTAGTGCCGCCGTAACCATAAAATTACATGATTACATAGCCGTCGCGAACGTGGAGGACAACCAAATTAATCTTCGCACCGGTACAGTTTGTCAATACAGTGCTGGTTATTGTTTTGATGATTTGGCCGGCGAAGTAACATGGGAAGCTAAAAACAACAACCGCTGTTCCTCCACGGGCATAGATGTATTGTATGAGGGTCCCGCTACAATTCTGACACTACAAGCCGAAGGTTCCAGCATCGAGAAGCGATACGTCATCGTGGAGGCCTACGACACCGTGTTTGCACTGAAACTCATGACGTCAGAGTTTTTGTGTCAACAACAGGCGTGGCGTACCGAGCAGAACCGACTCCTAGTGATATTTGACACATCTCTTGGCTTCTTCTACCAGCGGTCTCGGAAGCTAGTTCAAAACACCGACCTCATGGCTCAAGTTTTAAGTAAGCTGCTGTTTTTGGAAATCGCAATCAAACGGCAGATGGGAGAAGTGATTTACGATTCCATTATGAAGCGCTGCCGCCTGCGTCAGCAGATACTTAAAAATCGTTTGGCTCTGGCTTTGGAGTCGCCGGACGTGGTGAGTGGCCTAGTGAAGGAAGCACCAGGTCATGTAGGTCGCGTAATTGGTGAAGTTTTATATATAGCGAAGTGCAGTGCAAAAATAGTAGAATATCGACGCACTGAGCACTGCTACCAAGAGTTGCCGATTTGGTTTAATAATCAATCAAGATTTATGACACCAATTACGCACATTATGCAAGATCACGCCACAGAAGTCGACTGCAACAGAAACTTACCTGCTATGTTTCACCTGGAAGGTAGCTGGCTGGAGGTTTCTCCCGAAATTCATCGATCGAGTCCAGAGCCAGTTGAACTTGACGCCAACGAGGAAGCCGAGACGCTGCCTATGCTGAAGATCGCCCCGATAAGCTCTCACGGTGTATATACACGAGAAGATATGGAAGGGTTCCAGAAGGCCTTGATGTTCCCCACCGAGCGCAAAGCCGTCACCAGCTTGGTTGCGCGACGTGTCATTGGAAGTTCAGCGGATCGGCAAGATTTTGAGATGCCAAGAATATTCAGCCAGCTCGAGTTTTCTCAAATGGCCCGATCATCTGCTGAAGAAGTTTGGGGATTTCTGTCAAGGATGGGAAACTATTTTTCTGTGTTCGCCCTTCTGTATACAACCGTGATGGTGCTGAACTACGTGGGTAGCGTCTTTCTGAACTTCTTCGCGCTGAAGAAGGCGACCAAAGGAAGAAGCAAGCCAAGAATGTTTTTGTGGGCTAGCCTGTGGCATGCGCTAGCCAATTGTTATCTGCATCACCTGGGGCACCGTAAGGAACCAAAAGACGAGTTCGAGGGCGTCGAAATTCAACAAAGTAAAATATATCCAGACGTCAACGCCGCCGCTGTTCAGAGCACCTCCACCATTCAACTTCCACCACTGACCGTAATAAGTGCTCCTGCGGATATTTTGCGCCAGCAGTATTAAAGGACTGTATAAGTATCATTTTATTTGTTTTTATGCATGTTAGTTATTAATTATATATATGCAGTTGTTTTGCACCTTTAATTTAAGAATTTTAGCGAGTAATTTTACTAATGCTGCTTTTGTCTGTTCTAGGGTTTTGCGCGGGTATAATTATCTCATGCGATATAATTATATCCAGACCTGGGGGCAGTGTAACATGGCGATGCCGTCGTATTCAAGGCCAACCTTGGGTAGTGGCTGAGCGGACGCGCACAGTTAACCCCGCGCTGGAGTTTATCGTCTTCAGTCGTCGCTGCTACGCGAGGGCCAATTAATTTTTTATCATAATATACATCGCGGCATCAGCGGCGGATGAATACGATACTCTGGTGACAGTTATTATTGTTTACGACGAACAGCAGTCTAAATGTTTAGTCTGCTGTTTTGTTTATTGCCACCCCCAAGTCACCCGCAAGACCAAAGATCATCTCCCGGATCGTTTAGATAGGTTTACAAATTTATGTGTCTACCCCCTTGGGTAGGTTATTTTTTTAAGTTATTTCCCCCACCAAATTGAGAGTTAGAGTTAGAGATTTTACCCCGTTTTGAGGGCAGTTCGTTGTCGGTGATCACGCTGATCAGTTTATACGAGTGCGCGTTTCAATTTAATTATTTTAATTTAAACTATTTGAACTCTAACTATCTTTTGGTATTATTAATTTTTGATATTAATTATATTTTTATATTTTCACAACTTAATATTTAAATAATTTTCTTCTTTTTATTAAATAAATATATTTTGTTTTTATTATAATTTAATACATTTATTTAAGTTCCAAAACTATTATCCTTTATTTTCCGACAAGTGTAGTGTCCAGAGATCAACAACAAGGTAAGTGGAAATCAATTATTTATTTTTCCAAACAATTCCTTAAGAATTACGTCCCCTCCATCGGTTTACAATAATTACGAAACTATAAACATTGTAAATGGATTGTATTCCAAAAACAATTGTAAAACAAAACTAATAAATAAATGTATAAAATTAGATAATAAGAAATATTATTGTGCATCTCAAAATAATGAGCACAATAAATGTTTAGAAAATATTATATGTTACAAAGAGTTCGAACATTGCGAATATTCAAAATTATCACAAATAAATTCTATAATAAATATAAAAAATTCTAAACTTAAATATTTGTATTTACCTAACGAACAACAAATTAAATTAACTTGTAATAATAATTTTGACGTTCAGAAACTTAAAGGAATTTATGTTACTGAAAATTGTGAAGTAAATAATCAAATAGAAGTATTTAAAATTTTGGCAACTTGATCGATTTAAATCAAAATATAACAAATTTACAAATTAAACATTTGGAAAATAAAATTCACAATATTTCAAATTTGAATATCGAAAGACAGAAAAAAATCCATTTAGACTCAATTTATAAAATTTCTAATAATAACCAAACTCATTACGTAATAATGTACTCTTTTATAATTTTAATTATTGTTATAATAATATGTTATAGTTTAAGAAAATATTGTAAATGCAGAAATTATCCTATTAAAAGAAATGAAATTAACAATAAAGATATTAAATTAAATCAAATTAGTAAAAGCAACACTTCTGCAGAGTTGACTTTTTCTCTTAAGGGTGGAGGAGAAATATATCAGTCCAACCCTGTATTTCGCAGCATCGTGCGAACTTACATCAGCTAAGTTCTCATGAGTGTAATAAAACCATTTAGTCAGATAATCTCTGCATCTTATCATGTAAGATAGAATATGTGTAGTTATAGATTCAGATTCACACTGTACTTTGAAGTGACAACAGCTCTGCTGTTAGCTTGTAGCGTTTTGAGCAATAAAGACAAAATAAAAGAAATAATATTTTTTTTATTTATTTCAAGTAAATCGAAAATATATTTTATATATTTGTTATTGATACAAGAGGTTTTTATACAAAATAGTTATCATTGTGATATATATATATATATATATATATATATATATATATATATATATATATATATATATATATATATATATATATATATATATATATATATATATAGTTTCCGAGATATTTCCTGATAACACTTTAAATGGACCATCCTGTATATATATATATATATATATATATATATATATATATATATATATATATATATATATATATATATATATATATATATATATATATATATATATATATATATATATATATATATATATATATATATATATATATATATATATATGTTTTATGTTTTAAATTTTCTGTTAAAAATACATTTGTTTTATGCTTCAGCTCACCATTCTCTTTATAATAGTAAATTACAGGAAAAACAGTACATTGGTCATTGTTAAAGTGAAATGCTTGTGAGACATCTTGACATACGTATGCATAATTTTCTGAAAAATCAAACATTACAATTGCTTCGCCGTCTTTTAAATTCTTATTTTTCTCTGTGGTAAAATCTGTTTGTTGTTTGGCGATGAAAGAGTGAGGTTTCAAAATTTCTAATGTATGACATAGTTCATTTACAAATTCATCAATATTCATTCTCTGGTTTACTAGCGTTGACCGATCAGTTGAAGATCACATACAACATTGTACGTGTGAAATTAATGAATCTTCTAAAAGTTGTGTACCTGAAGCTCCTGGAAGTATGCAATATTTTGGTCTAACTGAATAAATTTGTTATAGCTAATTGTAAATTCTGGCTCAGTTTCTTTAAATATATATATATAGTGGCTTAACACCCCTTCCGGGGTTGCGCCGTTTCTTCCGAAACTTTCTAAATCCCTTTTTTGGAGTGGATCAGTCTCCCATTCTTTCATTTTAATTAAACTTTTCTAACTATATCCTTCCATTGTTTCCTGTCTCTTGTTTTGCTCTGCCATCTTTGAATCCCTGCTACTCTTAGATCTTCTTCCACCTCACGTATCCATGTGTCTTTGGGTCTTCCTCTTCTTCTCTTTCCCTTTGGCCTCCATTCTACTATTGCTTTAATCGCATCCTTTTCTTCCGCTCTCCATACATGCCCAAGCCATCTGACTCTCTGCTGTTTAATTTTCTTAACTATGTCCTCGCCTCCTAATTCATGTTCTATTTCGTAATTCATTAAGTGTCTATATTCATTTTCCGGTGTTTTTTTTTGTCCTAATATTGATCTCATTTTTTTTCTCTCCATTATTCGCAATTTTTCTTCATCTTTTTTCGTCATTGTTATTGTCTCAGCAGCATACATTGTTATCGGCCGTATTATCGTTCTGTATATCCTCATTTTTGTGGTTTTTGTAATTATTTTGTTATTCAGTAATTTTTTGTTAGCATAAAATGCTCGATTTGTTGCCAATATTCTTTCTTCTATTTCCGCCTCTCTTTCTCCTTTGCTTGTTATCGTGATCCCTAAGTATTTAAACCTGTCCACTTGCTCAAATTTGTATTCTCCTATTTTAATCTCCTTATTTTCAGCGGTTCTTCCAATTATCATCATTTTAGTTTTTGTTTCATTTATTTTCATTCCTATTCTTCTTCCTTTATTTACTATTTCCTGCAATATTTCTGTTGTGATTTTCCTGTTTTTTGACATTATCACAATATCATCTGCGTATGCTATCACCTGCCCTCCTCTTGTTCTAAGCGTCCCTTCTTTTTCTATATTTTTCATTACATGTTCTAGTGCCATATTAAACAGAGTTGCTGATAATGAGTCGCCTTGTCTTACCCCTTTATTAACTTCAAATTCCTCTGTTTCGCCTTTTTGCGTCTTCACACTGTTTTTTGTGTTTCTCATAGTCATCCAAACTAGTCTTCTTAATTTTGCTGGTAATCCTAGTTCCTCTAGGGCTATCATTAACTTATCCCTTCTAATGGAGTCAAACGCCTGTTTGAAATCGATAAATAGCATTTCTACATATATATTATATTCGATAACCTTTTCTATAACTTGTTTAACCGTATGTATTGCATTGACCGTCGATTTTCCTTTGGTAAAACCGCATTGGTATTGTCCTATTATGCTCCCTGTCTCATTTACTAGCCTTCTTTGGATTAATGTTGAGAGAATTTTATATGTCGTGTTCAGTAACGTAATACCTCTGTAGTTGCTGCATATTTGTTGGTCTCCCTTCTTGTGTATCGTTACTATTCTTCCTTTTGTCCACTCTTCCGGAATACTTTCTTCATTCCATATTTTTTTGATTAGCTTGTATATTCGCTGTTGAAGCTCTTCCCCTCCATATTTTATTAACTCGATGTTAATTCCATCTTTCCCGGGTGTTTTACCATTTCGGCTATTCTGTATTATCTCTTTTATCTCCTTTAATGTTGGTTCTTCCACTCTCTCGTTTCCGTATGTTTCTTGCATATTCATTGTATTACTTTGTTATGGTTCCGTTAAAAGTTCTTTAAAGTGTTCTTTCCAGGTTTGCTTATATTCTTGTTCATTTTCTGTCAATCTTCCATCTTTGTCTTTTATGCCACATATTTTAACCTTATGTACTCTGTTTTGTTCTCTTATCTCTTGGTAGAATTTCTTGGTGTTTATATTTTTTCCTTCTTCCTCTATATTCTTTAGTTTATTTTCAATCCACTCCTTCTTATTTTTTCTTATAATTTTGTTGCATTCTTGTCTTATTCTCTCATATTCTTCCTTGTCTTCCTTTTTCTTTGTTCTTAGCCATTTTAGTCTTGCCCCTGCCTTTTTTCTTACTATTTCCTGGCATTCCTTGTTGTACCATTCCTTTGTTCTTTTTCCTGGTTGTTCTAATCCTATCCATTTCTTGGTCGCTTTTTGTATGCATTCCTTTATGTTACTCCACTCTCTCTCCAAGTCTCTTTCCTCACATTTCTTGTATAAACAGCTATCTATTTCCGTCTCATAGTTCTCTCTTATGCTCTCATTACTTAGTCTTTCTATATTCCATGTCCTCTCTTGCTTTTTAGCTTTACTTATTCTTCTTAATTTATTTTTAACTGTCGCTGTTACCATGTAGTGATCCGAGTCTGCACACGCTCCTCTATATGTTCTTACATCCATTATTGCTGACTGCTTCCTTTTAGTAACTAGTACATGATCAATCTGACTATTGTATTTTTGATCTGGCGATGTCCATGTCACTTTGTGTTTCATTGGGTGGCTATATTTTGTACTACTTATTATTAAATTCATTTTTGTTGCCAATCTGCATAGCCTCTGCCCATTATCATTTGTTTTGTCATGAATTGTGTATTTTCTTGCTATATTTTGAATGTAATCTTCCTTCCCTATTTGTGCGTTAAAGTCGCCTAGAATTATCACTGTATCTTCCTTAGGGATATTCTCTATTTCGTCTTCTATCTTTTCATAGAACACTTCTTTTTCTTCTGCTGAGGTATTTTCCGTTGGCGCATATATGTTCAGTAAGGATATATTTGAAGGTTTTTCACTTATTCTGCAATATGCAATTCTCTCGTTTATTGCTCTGAATTCAGTTACTTTATCTCTATGCTCCCCTCGAGTGATGAAAACTACCCCGTACTGACCTTGTTTTTTCCCACCTGAGTGTAGCGTGTTGTAATTGTTTTTGCTGATCATCCCTTCTCCACTCCATCTGGTTTCCTGTATGGCCGCCACATTTATTTTATATTTGGTCATTTCATTAGCTATCTCTTGCATTTTTCCTGGTTTTAACATAGTTCTAACATTCCATGTGCTTATTCTAAGTTTATTACCCCCTTTATTTTTACTAGCCTTAATTTTTTCTTTTTGTGCATTTCCTGCTACGCCCTCTCCATCGGGACTGTGGGTTGCAAGTTTTTTGGTTTATTGCTTATTTTTATTGTTTTACCTTCATCACACCATTCATACCAATCTGTATCAATTTTAATCTTTCTGTATCCAATCTTAACAGCTTTATTTTTTAGTTTTTCTTCCTTTGCTATCCTTGATATCTCTCTTTGTATTTTTATTTCTTCCCTTGTCATGTCGTTTTCTATATAAATTTGTGTACCGATCAATTTATTTTTCTGCTTCATAATTTTCATTTTATTTTCCCATGTGTCTACTGTTGCTACTGTATGTTGCTTATCCTCGCTTCTTCCAACTTTGTATGTGTTCGTGACTTTTATTTCAACTGCTAATTTGTTCTTTATGAAGTCTTCTACCTCTTTGATATTGTTTTCTAATCTTGCTCCTTTAATAATAATATTATTTTGTTTTTTGCTCCTTTCTCTTCTTTCTTCTGCCTTTACTAATTCTTCAACCCTGTTTTCTAGTTGTCGTACCTTTATATTATTTTCATTTAGAATTTCTAGTTTCTTTTCTGTTTCTTGTCTTATTTCATTAAGTTCCTCTTTTTCTTTTTCCCGCTCATCTGACATTCTCTGCAAATCTAATTTCGTTTGTTGGAGGCCCTCCTTGTTCTCTTTTATTTCTTCTTTCATGCTTTTTAGTTCTTGTTTCATTTCTTTGATGTCTTCTCTTATTTCCTTTTTCATTTCGCTCATATCTGTTTTGATGTTCTGTCTGAGCTCTTCCAACATTTTTTGTAATCCCTCCATGTCTCTATCTTCTTCTTTTTTATCAGGTGTACGTGGTGTTAGCTTACTTCTCTGTGCAGCTCTTGTTTCTTCTGGTGAGGAGCTACTAATCGCCCTATTTCTTTTTTGTCCTGCTTCTTCTGTTTGCTTTTTCTCGTTATTCATCTGAGACTATTTCTATTTGCTTTATCAGGTTTATACTACTATTATAGCTTGTTTACTTTTATCTTATATACTAAATTAGTTTATACTACTGCTTATACCCTAATTTATACTATCTTATATTACTAGCACTTATAGACTAAAGTAAAGTAAAATAAATAATTATGTGTTTCTATTCACTATTCTTTCTTCTTATCCACTATGTTGCTTTCGGTTGAAAGACCTTATTTCGCTCCTATGTTCCTGCTGTCCCGTCTTACACACTTGTGTTGCTGGTTGCACGTTCCCATAAAGTAGGTGTGCTCGTCCACGTAGTTGTCTATAGTCCACCCTTTTAACACTAGTGCTGCACTGGTTGCTACCTCTCTTCCCACGTGCTTGGATCCTTGTAATATATGCTTGATTTAAATATTAATTTTAATTTCCTTCAGCAAGGTTTCATAAGGTCTACCGCTACAGACTTCTTTTATCTCCTTCCTCCTTGAATTATTTGGTTTATATTTCCCTCAATATTTGGTTTTATGTGCATGAAAACGAAATGTTTAGAGGTTATTTCCTGTAAATTTTAAAAAGTTTCCCTTACCGGAAAAATATCCCAGAACCTTCTTCCCTCTGGGTAATTCAGCGTTTGTTTTATCTGTTGTCTACTTTCTGGTGTTTAATTCCACAGTATACTCTTATTTAAACAAAATCTTCTCTTTACTGTCAGCACAAGGTTATATTCCTACCGTTTCGCAAAAAAGTTTCTTTAAATGAAACATATAATTCTTTTAGACTTAATAATATTAGACGTTTTTTGCATTAATATTCGCTCGCCGTCAACACTCAATGAAACGGTATCCTTCATTCCTGGCATTACTCTACTATTTGTGTCATTAGTATAGAAATGAATAACTTTATCAACAGTAGCTTGGGGCAAAATTTTTCCTTGTTTTGCAGTTGTCTCCGCTAATAACCCGAAATTGGGTTTCAGTTCCTTAGATTTCTTTGCCAAGAATCTGGATGCACCGAATTCTTTCGCTACTTTCCTTACACTCCAAAATGATGGCGCTATAGTCAAAATTCGTACTCTTAACGGGTCCGTATGCATGAGGCTACAAAATTTCATTTTTAGTCCATTAAACATTTCTTCAAGTTCAATTTCTCTGGGTGATTTAGAATCATTACCACTTGCTGGTAAGTTTTCTGGATGATCAATATCCATTTCCAATGATATTTCATGACTTTCCACAGTTTGATTATCTGCAAAACTATGATAAGTATCCATGTCCGATGATATTTCGTGATAATGCATATTTGTATTATCCACAGCACCATTTCCATCTGCCAGCTCAACGGTATTTGCAAAGTCTGACTTCCATCTTTTCGTACAGGCATAATAAACTTTAGAATTATGCGGCAAACCAGTAAAATGGTCAGATATATCTTTTGAAATAGTTCGTAGACCTTTACCTATGTGACCTTTCTCACCTGATTTTCTGAATAAATAAACGCATCTATCCGACCGATAAATATTTTCCATCTTCTTGGCAGTACAAAAATAATTTTGACACATACGTTTCTCGCTCGCTCAATTTTGTAAATAAATTAACTTTGAAGGGCTGGAATTCAAGGTAATTTTTGGCTGCCAATTTAGTTTTTATAAAAATTAAACATATTTTGAGAAAATAGAAGAGTTGTAAGCAGTAAAAAGCACTTGAGAAGATATGAAAAATTAAAAGTGAGATAACAATCTGTAGGTGTAAAAAACGAAGTAAAAACTACGTTGGGATAAATATTTCATGTTTTTACGTCTTTCGCACTTTGAGCATCTCAAATATATCGTTTAAAGGGACCCGTATAGGGGTCTAAAGTTTTTTAAATTTATTTCTTGGATTATATTTCAAAAAAATTGATTGAAAACATGTAACTTTGATGTCAATAATTGAATTTTTTTAAGCTTTATAACTGGAAAGAGGTCAAATATTTTAAAATTTCGATTATCACCTTTTCATTTTAAAATATATATTTTTTTTATTGTTACTTCCCCTTATACACGGTGCCCCTCCCTCCTCAAGATACCCTCACTCTAATTTTGGTTTATTTTGATAATGAATTCATAATCAGCGATTCCAAAAACCCCTGAATAACAAATTTTAGATAAATTCTGTAGTTTTTAAGTATTTTTATATTTGTAGTTAAAATTCTGAAATTTTGATACCAGATTCGTAATTAGTGACCCAAAAACTCTTAAGCAATAAGTTTTAAATAAATTACCCTTTAGAGACTTTTTATGTCGAAAATTGAACGCGCGGGGTGGCTGGTTTGATAAATATTGCCCCATATATATATATATATATATATATATATATATATATATATATATAGTGCTTATTAATTATTGTTAATTTATTTTGGTATTTAGAAAAACAAAAGAAGACGTAGGCTTGGATAAAAATAAGTTTTGTTGTTAGTTTTTTAATAGAAAAATAAAAATTAATATTTCGTCTAGATTGAATTTCGACGACTGATCCCAAATATTTTGAACTTCAAGAACGGTGGTATTATTTTCTTTCCTTCTTCATGATTTGGTTTTTAAAACAAGAACAAAAATTTATATCAAACTCCAATTTTGTCTTTATTTTCCACGTTCTTCGTTCGTCATCATCGAGTCCATCTTTTTCTTTCTACAATTTAAATGTTGTCGCATGACAGACGGTATTTTTAGCCTATATAGTGTACTTTAGGGTACCTCAAATAGAAAGCGTAAAGACATGATCAAGGTCGCCGCCATTAGTCTGCCAAGAACATTTATAAACGTAGGAATAATTCAACATTTCTATTTTTATTAATAATTAAATTAAAGTCTATTTCCTATGCATTTTTGTCAAATATTTATAATGTGAGGGTACTGAATTGTGTAGTCCTTGAATTGCATATGCAAATAAAAAGTTAGACTCCCATTGAACATAAGAAAGTTACACACGTATTTCGAGAATTACTGGTAAAAAAAATTTTTGTTACTAGTTATGTAATAGACTTAGAAAATGATATTTCTTTGCTAATTTAACCAATCTTGTAGCTCTTATAGTTCTCGAGATAGCAATGGTGGGACAACTAAATATATAACAGTTTTAACAGTCATTTTGTTCTCTGCCGTTTTTGTGTTCGCTTCGTTTATAGTTCTCTTTTCAAATATAACTGTACAATTTGTGTTTCCAGTGGGTTTTTTGATTGATTGTCTCAGTTATTGAAAGGTAAGTTAACAATATTATTTTTTATTTAAAAGAAATCGTATAGTTTGTTCTGAGTAGTGTAAACGTTTTTTATTGCGCATTATATCTTTTAACTGTTTTTAAATCATTTAACAATAATTTTCTGATCTCGTAAAACTGATTATTATTTGAACACGTTCGTTTTTGTTCGATAAAAATTAATTTTCAACACTTGTTATGCATATAACTATTGTATAAATTTATTTTCATACATCGAACATTTGAAGATAATAAAAAATAAGATTATACCTGTAGCACTGAAGGTGGCTGCCGAGGTTTTGCCAAGTCCTTCCAGCAATCAACAATTACATTTTGAAACTCCACCACCAGGTGTAGGTATTTTTATTTATTTAATTTTGTGTTTTTTATTATTATTTTGTATAAAGTATATACTGATTTATTGTATTTGTTTAAACTTATTAATTTTTTTTTTCATATTATGTTTTATTACATTTGTTGTGTACAACTGGCTTCAACATTATATTTTACTTAATATTATTATTTTGCTCTTTAATGGGTTTCTGCTGGGCAATAAAATTTATATTATTATTATTATTACGAGGGCGGTCCGATAAGTACTTAGCCTACAAAAGAATAACAAAAATTTTGGAAAAGTGGCGATTTATTTTTCAACCTAATCTCCTTTGAGTTCGATACACTTGATCCAGCAATGCTCCAACTTCTTTAACCCGTCTGAAAAATACGTTTTCTGGAGGTCTGCAAAATAGGCCTCTGTGGCGGCGATAACTGCCCCATTCGACTCAAATTTCTGCCCGGCGAGAGACTTTTTCAAATTTGGAAACAAAAAAAAGTCGCACGGGGCCAAATCCGGAGAATACGGTGGATGGGGCAGCAGTTCGTAGCCTAATTCTATCAATTTGGCCCTGGCGACGGCGGAGGTGTGTGTATGGTGAAAGAGAACTCTTTTCTTCGCCAAATGGGGCCGTTTTTTCTGCAATTCGGCGTCGAATCGGCCCAATAATTCGGCATAGTAGAGCCCTGTGATCGGTTTGCCCTTCCCCAGGTAGTCGATGTAGATCACACCTTTTGAATCCCAGAAAACGGTGGTCATCTCCTTTCCGGCCGATAGGACAGTCTTCGCCTTCTTTGGAGCATGTTCGCCGGGTGAAGTCCTCTGTTTCGACTGTTCCTTGGTCTCTGGTGTGTACCAGTGTACTCATGTTTCGTCGACGGTCACGAAACGACGCAGAAACTCCTTCGGATTGCGCCTAAACATCGTCAAACTCTGCTCTGAAGTAATCTCACGGATGCGCTTGTTGTCCGGAGTGAGCAAACGCGGCACCCATCGCGCCGACAGTTTTCTCATGCCCAATAATTCATGCAGGATATGACCCACGCGGTCTTTTGAAATGCCTACTGTCTTAGCTATCTCGCGCACCTTCAATCGGCGGTCTGCCAATATGAGATCGTGGATTTTTGTTACGTTATCCTCCGTGGTAGCCGTTTTCGGGGCACCTGGGCGTGGCTCAT
The DNA here is from genome assembly GCA_911728475.2 of Pterostichus madidus. Classification (NCBI taxonomy): domain Eukaryota; kingdom Metazoa; phylum Arthropoda; class Insecta; order Coleoptera; family Carabidae; genus Pterostichus; species Pterostichus madidus. The sequence goes on from OU452312.1 coordinate 12,333,125, forward strand.
CAAAAACCGACGTGCGACCACGTTGAAACTCATTAAACCAATTTTTGACGGTCGCCATCGAAGGAGAAGAGTCCCCGTACACAGCATCCAAGCGTTCTTTGATTTCGATGCGCGATTTCCCTTCCGAAAACAAGAATCGAATCACCGACCGATATTGTTCTTTTTCCATTTTTCTCAAATCTGCGGACACGCTCGCTTCCACACGCGGTCAAAACAAAATTACGCGTCCGATTCGGCTGAAAATTTAACAGTAGCTGTCTACGAGAATGTTCTAATCGATACAAAATTGCTCTTGCGATAGTGGTGCTATCTGGCGGTGAGGCTAAGTACTTATCGGACCGCCTCCGTTTATACGATATGTATAAGTTTTAATACATAATTTTGTATATTATCTATTTTATATTTTTATTTCACTTATCTCGACACATCACTAATTTTTAAAGATGTTGCTAAGTATTAGCGATGTGTACGAAAGAATCTTACTATTTGAATTTAAATATTCTCCGCGTTTTATTTCAAATAATACCTTAGTTCTTGGATTCAAAAGTAACGGATGCTGAACTATTACAGTTTTTTGCTCTGTCTAGTCTCTCTTTAGATATTTGGTCCTTGGATCAAAGTCGCAGTTAACTAACTAGATATACAAAAGCTAGGATGCCAAGTACATTACCAGGTACTTTTGTATATAATTATCACTATACCTGTTGGAGTAAGCATCACGGGCTTGATACCGCATTGAAAGCGATACATTCACATCTCGTGATGTAGATAAACATGGCACTGTCACATTGGCATAAGGAAAAGTAGTAGGATATCCTTTATATGGTTTATTGAGAATCTGTGTATCTATAAACAAGGAGGTAAAATGTAAATGAATAGAAGAAATCAATAAAAACAGATAAACTCACCTTTGACAAATATATAAGTTCTGTCTGATTTAAATAGATGATTTGTCAAAGAATCATTCTCATGGCAGTAATAGAAAAAAGTATTTCTATAACTCACTTCCATCAAATGCAAGTATGTCTCATATCGCCCACTAACATTTGAAATGTATTCTATCTAAAATAGGATTTGCACCAGTTAAATGATTATACATGTCTAGTGTCCAGAAGTTAATTCAGATTGGATGATTTATTTGTTTTTAGAATGCATCTAAGTTAAATACATGATGTCTGCTGTAAGACAGAAGTCTAACGGCATTAGTGGAACATATCAATGGAGTTTATTAAAAAATATAAAACATTAGGTACAAGTGAAGATGTGAAATTGACATTTTTTCATATTCAAGTAACTAATAACCGATTTTGTTAATTATTTTAATTTTTCTGTATTTTCAGTAAATGTATGAAATAAACCATTATGTGCTTGGTATGGACGAAAAAGGTAAATATATATATATATATATATATATATATATATATATATATATATATATATATATATATATATATATATATATATATATGGGATGGCTAGCTCAGTGGTATGAAGTCGGTCTGTGGATCCTGAGGTCCCTGGTTCGATTCCCACAGGCGACAAATTTTCATAATTTGAAAAAGCCTGTGGCTCCTCCACCACTATCATGTTTGGGGGCCGTGATTTGACGACTGGTAACCGCACTTCACGCGCAAAATATATTACTTACCGAGATCTGCTTCAGCAGAGTGCCACACCCAGTAATGGGTAGAAGGCGTGATGATATATTTATTTATTTATTTATATATATATATATATATATATATATATATATATATATATATATATATATATATATATATATATATATATAAAAGATACTGCAAAATTTGTTCATATTATTAAATATGGATTTCATTAAGAAAAATACAATTGATTGACATATCAGTAAATTACGCGGTCAAAAAAAAAAATTAATCAAAATTTATATACACCATTGGTTGGATTGGAAAAGTAATATTTTTTTTGTTAAACATTTTCTTTGATTCGCAATAGTTTAAAAGTTATTACAAAAAGAAAAAAAATCGACCAATTTAAGTTTTTCTCCATAATCTAGTAACCTATGAGAATTTTGTAGTAAACGAAAGCACATTTGAAATGCCTTCCCCCCCCCTCCCACTCCAATGCTCTTATAGTTTAGAAGTTAACCATGTTATCCTATCGAAGTGACTGAGATATGGGGTATGTGGCTCAGTAGTACCGAGTCGGCATGTGGATCCTGAGAATCCTGACCAACAAAAATTTTAACACGTTAAAAATTACGCCTATGACAATAACATCTTTTAGGCCAAGATTAGATGGCTGATAACCGCACTTTATGCGTAGAAATATATCACTTACCGAGATCTGCTTCGGCAGAGTGTTACACCCAGTAATGGGTAAAAGGCGTAATGATATATTTATTATATTTATAAATAAAAAATAAATATATCTTCACGCCTTCTACCCATTACTGGGTGTGGCACTCTGCGTCAAATCACGGCCCCCAAATATGTTAGTGGTGGAGGAGCCACAGGGATAGCTTTTTCAAATTATGAAAATTTGTCGCCTGTGGGAATCGAACCAGGGACCTCAGGATCCACAGGCCGACTTCATACCACTGTACTAGCCATCCCATAAATTATATATTATATTATTATTATATTATATTTATTATATTTATTTATTTTTATGTATGTTAATTAAATTTAAAATACATACAATAGAAAGCGGTATGTGATTGTAATTATATTTCTTAATCAAATATGTATTTTTTTTTTAATTTTCCATAGAAATAAAGTAGCACTTCACAACCTGTTAATTGTCCGAACCTTTCAGATACTGTTCTAATGTTGCATTAATTGCTCGTACCATGATTAACATGTTGTGTCACGCAGACAAGGTATACCTGATAGCTAAGACGATTGTCTATTGGCTTTGCCCACGTAACTGGCCGGGTGCCTGTACAGCGAAGTGTAATGTTTGCTCCTGGGTTTACCTGAATTTCGCCTCCATTTGGAAAGTATATCTGAGGAGCACTATGATTGTTGTTCTTGTCTGGAAATCAAATATATCAACTTGAATTAATTTTTGATACATGTTACTGATGACTTTCATTTACCGTTCACGTAAATATATTTTGAGGTAGAGCTAAGTCTTAATTGAGCGTTCATCTGACACTTGTAATCTCCTTCATCTTCATTTGTAATATTGTTCAATGTTATAGTATTAATTATAACTATGTAGATTTGTAATTTAATTATTTGAAGATATTCCTTACGTTTTTTTCCCTGTAGCAATTTTAAAATAAAGTATTCTCTAATGATACAAGAAAAATATCTTTATCTATATATATATCCAATCAATATTACCTTTAGCAGATATTAAAAGGTAAAGTGGGGCAATAATTTGAGAGAATTTAGATACGAATTGACGAAAATACGAAGCTAAGCCTATAAACTGTCGTAACTGCGTAGAGGTTTTAGGTGGTGGTAACGCAGTTAATACTTAAATTTTTTTCGAATTGGGTCTTACTTCACCATCACTAACTTCAAACCCGAGATACTGTACCTTTTGTTTCAAAAACGAACACTTATCAATATTAAATGAAAATCCAGCTTTAGTAAGTGTTTCTAAAACAATAAGGAGTCTTTCTAGTGCTTCTTTAACATTACTAGCAACAATAAGAATATCGTCCAAGTAAACAACAACGAATGAATGTGCAAGTTCACCTAGTGCTTTAGTAACTGCGCGTTGAAAAACTGATGGTGCGTTTCGTAAACCGAAAGGCATAGTTAAATACTCATATTGTCCATCAGATGTAACAAAAGCAGTTCGTTCAACAAATTCTGGGTGAACAGGAATCTGATGAAAACCACTGGCCATATCCAAAATAGTAAAATAGTGACTACTATGTAATCTCGCAATTTGATCCGAAATAAGAGGAAGGAGGTACCTATCGGGTATGGTATTATCATTTAATTCGCGAAAATCTACGCACATACGATCTGAACCGTCTTCTTTTTAACAAGTAATATAGGACTTGCAAATGGTGAACAGCTAGGACGAATGATATTAGCATTTATCAATTTATTAATTCTATTACGAACAACATTTCTTTCCTCTGGACTTAATCTATAAGGACGTCGACAGACTATCTTATTAGGATCCTTTAATCGTATCTGCATTGGATCGGTTTTGGCACGACTATTAGGTATGCCATGAATAAAATCATTTTTAAAATCGTTTAATACGAAAAGTAATTTTGGTTTAAATTCAGTATTTACTTTATCAAAATCAACAATATATATATATATATATATATATATATATATATATATATATATATATATATATATATATTTCGGCTGGCTTATTCCTTTTCTCATTCCGGTTGAGCCCCCAAATTGTGGGAATTTCTACTTGTCCCCATTTAAACGTCTGATTAATAACACTCGTCTTTTAAGGTACATCAATTTTTATATAGGCATCTTCTTTCATCACACTGACATCTGCGCCGGTGTCTACCAAAACAAGTAGCTCTTCACCATATATTTCTCGTCTTATTTTCTTCTTCGCATTGAATAATTTCTTCATCTTCAATTTCTTCAACGCCCACTTCATCATCATTATCCTCTTCTTCTTGTTCTTCGTCTGAATCGTCTGGAATGTTTTCGATATGGCACAAAAATGACACTATTCGCTTCCTAATATCATCTTCAGTACCTGAGTATGCCAGGTCGAGGATGTGGTTTACTGATATTAACAGGCCTATTCTGTAAAATATTTTTATAACAGATCGTTATTATAACGATTTTCGTTATATTTGATTTTTTTATCACATTGTAACGATATTCGTTATTTTTCTATTCTGTAACATCGTTCGTTATTAGATAATCGTTATAATTTTTTCTAACGAATTCGTTATTATTTTTGACACATGAATTTATGTTGGCAATTATATCTATTATAATTTGATAACATCATGTGTATTATTTTATTCAAATGACAGCAGTGTCTATTTGTTATCATAGCAACCATAGGAGATGAGAATCTGTCAAAATTAATAAAACCGGCAGCTAATAAATATAAAAGTTGCAGTACGTAATATTATAAATAGTTCAAACATTTTTGTAGAACTTTGACAAGTGTAGGAATATTTTTCCCTATTTTTCTTATTTATTAAGACTCAGTTTCACATCGCAATTGACATTTTATCTTTGTATTATTTATGTAGTACCTAATATATTAAAAAAATGTAGAAAAACCATAGCACGGGAAAAACTACAAGGGGGCAATATAAATCCTATGTAGATTTTTTAGAAACTGATGAAGTCTTGAGAACTAATAAAAATACTCCAGAAAATCCAAACCAAGTAGGCAAAGCTTTTGAATTATTGGCCGCAGATTTAAATTCACTTGGAGGACCAGAAATAAATAATGTTGTTTTTTATCTCCTACAAAACATATGAAATTGTGAAGATTATTTACTTTTAAAACAGCGGATATTGTAGTAGATCGTATATTTTGTTCCATCACTGGCAATAATTCATGTAAAAAATCTCGTCCAGCTTCTCTTGATAATCGAAATAATTTACGGAAGTTTTCTTCCGGTATTGAAAAAGGATCACTTAAGTAAATTTAAAGAATTTAAGTCATATGGATGACTTTGAAGTTTGTTAAATTTAAAGTTTATGACAGAAAAATTCGGGTGACGCCCGGACTCGAACTTTGTGGTATGATTTCCTTAAAAAATCAGATTGTGTCGCTACAGACGAAACCCGTTGTCAATTCCTGTGAGACATAGGAGTCTTGGGATCGATGCTGTGTTAGACACTATGACAGATAAATTCGGTTGACGCCTATTCGTTCAGGGGAGCCGTGGCTTAGTGGTTAAAGCATCAGCCCGGCAAGCTGAAGGTCCTCGGTTCGAGTCCGGGCGTCTCCCGAATTTTTCTGTCATAAACTTTAAATGAAACGTTATGACTTAACGAATGCTTACAGAATAGATCTGTTACGAACTTCGTTATAATAACGATTTTTCGTTAAATAACGAAACGTTATGACTTAACGAATGCTTACAGAATAGACCTGTAAATGTCGTTTCTTTAATTACAGGTAAAGTTTGAATAAATAATATAAATTAGAACGTGTAAATAATAAAACTTTAATTACAGTTGAGAAACTCAGTTGTTTTACTGATTGCTGGTGTTATTTACCCTAATCATATAAAAGGAGCTTACAAAACGACATTTTTGGTCATGGCAATAAAAATGGATAAATTAAGATTCCAATTCACAATGCTAGGATCATCAGATGGCAAATCAAATGTAATCTGCATAACCTCAATCGAGACTCCAGATGGACGTGTTTTTGATATCCCAGACGAATTAAAGTCTGTACATAAACATACGTACATTGCGAATTCCAGCACATTTACAAAAGTAAAAAATTCGCTGAAAAAGAGAGCTGAAAAACGAAACATATGGATATCAGTGGATGATGAAATGAGAGAAATTTATCTTGATGAAGGTGAAAATTTACAGTTTGGTGACCAGTATTTAGAAGAAAAAATACAACCTACGACTATTGGCCATGAAGATGTACCAAAAATTAAAAATATAGGAAAACTAACTGAAAAGTTTTTGATTGAAAAATTTTCCATAAAAATGCCAAATGCTAGTCAATGGATTGAAGAATTTGAAAAAGAATGTGAAAGGTTTGAGATTCTAGAGGATGAAGAAAAAATAGAGACCATGAAACATCTACTAGAAAAACAATGTTTAGATTGGTATGGTAGTATGTTAATTAAGTTCACAGCCAATTCAGATTGGAGAATTTGGAAAAAAAACTTTTGTAATACTTATGAAATAAAATATGCCTTTACATTCAAATACCAAACTGGTTCCCTATTAGAATATGCCACAAGAAAAGAAAGATTATTGTTAGAAGTTAATAAATTAATTGACAATGACACACTGATAAACCTGATTGTGTTAGGCTTGCCAGAAAATATAATGAACAGGCTTGATAAAGAATCATTGACTTCAACTACTCATCTATTCAGTGAGATAAACAAGAATGAACACTGGGTAAACAAACAAAATGAAAAAGTATTCTTGAATTATATAGGAAATGTTGAAAGCAAACAAAACAAAAATAAACACAGATTGAACACAGAGAAGAAACACAAATGTAGTATTTGTGAAAAGCTCAAAAAAGGAACACACTATCACTCAGAATCGACTTGTTGGTTCAAACCAAAGGACAAGGCTAACAAAGATGATCAAATTAGACTTATCAACAACTCAGAGTTAGCATGTGAACTACAAAATGAAAACCAAAAAAACTATTAGTGTCGCCATTTATAAAAATAAGGTTAGTACTGAATAAAAATATTGAAGTTTTGGAGTCTACGACTCAGGCACAAATGTCTCATTAATTAACTCAAAATTATTAAAAATAAAAAATAAGAAATCAATTGATTCTAACAGTACTAATTTGAAACCTATTTATGGCGTTAAAAAAACAAGTGGCATGGTAACATTAAATGTAAAAAATTTTGACGTAGAAAAAGAAACTAATCTTTTTGTAATTGACAAAGATAATTTTGATTATGAATTTTTGATCGGCTTAGATTGTATAAAAAAATTCTATTTATCTCAAGATGAAAACCTGCAAATAATTCAAAAAGTGCCAGTACAAAAAGCTAACATTTCTGAAGACATAAAAGACAATAATGAACAAACAAAATTTGCTTCTAAGGAGACAAATACAAATTCAGAAGAAACTGACATTTCCAAAGAAATAAAAAATAAATATTTAATAAATTTTAATGAACACTTTACCGAAAAAACTTCGAAATTTATATAAACCACTTAGATTGCGATCAGCAATCAATAAGAAATAAATTAATAATAGAAAACAAGTCCGTCTTTGCCAAAGATAAATACGATATCGGGACAGTAAAAGATTATGAGGCACATATCGATTTATTAGAAGAAAAATATTGCAGCAAGAGTCCGTATCGATGCACAATTGGTGACAAAAAAGAAATTGAAAAACAGATTGCAATGCTACTAGACAAAAAACTAATAGAAGAATCTTACAGCCCCTTCGCAGCCCCAGTAACATTAGCTTATAAAAGAGATGAAAATACAAAATCAAGATTATGCATTGATTTCGGAGACCTGAATAAAATTGTTGTGCCTCAATCACAACCGTTCCCACTAATAGAAGATCTAATGGTAAAGACGAGAAACTGCAAATTTTTCTCAACACTAGATATAAACTCGGCATTTTGGTCAATTCCTCTACGCACTACGGACAGACACAAAACCGTATTCGTCACACAAGGACATTTTCAGTGGACTTGTTTGCCATTTGGTCTTAAAACAGCGCCAGCGATATTCCAAAGAATAATGTATAACATAATAAGAAAACACAAACTAGCAGACTTCACAGTAAGCTATATAGGTGATATACTAATTTTTTCAAAAACATTCTCGGAACATATCAGGCATTTAAGACAATTATTTCAAGCTATCAAAAATGAAGGATTCACGTTAAAATTTGTAAAATGCACGTTTATAGCTGATTCAGTGAAATACTTGGGTCATATAATACAAAATAATTCTGTAAGGCCATTTGAAGGATAACTTAATTTCAATTAAAAACTTTCCAATTCCGAGGACGCAGAGAAATGTAAGACACAATTGGAGGTTTTGGAGATTCTCGGTCTACAAAAAAGTACTTACATCTTCTAATAGATCACTTCACGAGATATGCATATATCCTAACATCGAAAACACAAACTACAAAGGATTTTATTAAACTTGTGAAAAAAATCTCAGAAATTGATCAAATTGGTATAATTCTTTCAGACCAATATCCAGGAATAAATTCCAAAGAATTCAAAATATTTTTGGATGAAAATGTTATACCAATAATCTTCACTGCAGTAAATTCACCATTTTCTAATGGCTTGAATGAAAGACTGAATCAAACCCTAGTTAATAAAATCAGATGTAAGATTAATGAAAAAGAAAAAAAGAAACATGGACAACCATAGCTCAAGACTGTGTGTGCAAATACAACGAGACAGAACATACTGTCACTGGTTACGCACCATCATATTTAATGTATGGCACAAATGTTACAATGTTGCCAAGCGAACTAAAAGAATTAAATTCCGAGAAAAATTGGATACGAGACAGGAAAATTGCTCTGAATAGAACGAGAAAATCTCATAATTATAATAAACAAATTTACGACAAAAATCGCAAACATTTCGACTTCAACATAGGTGATTTGGTGTTTGTGGAAAATGGCAACAAATTGAATAGAAAAAAACTTGACGAATTAAAAATTGGACTATATGAAATCGCAGAAAAATTATCGAATTCAATTTACAGGATAAACATGGGTCGAAAAATATCAGAGTCAAATCTTTTTCATGTCTCTAAGCTGATTCCAATCCCAACATCTGAAGAAGAAGAAGATGGCAACGATTATTGAAATTGTAAAAATATTATGTAAATATTTTCTCCTCCGGGAGGGGTGATGTAATGAAATTATGATTCCATAATTCAAATATTTCCGTGCTCTCACGAGCGCCGATATAGTAGGTCGGAACATGTGATTAATTGTTTATGAAACAATAGAAATATTACTTGTGATTAGTGACATTAAATGTCGTTTCTTTAATTACAGGTAAAGTTTGTATAAATAATATAAATTAGAACGTGTAAATAATAAAACTTTAATTACAGTTGAGAAACTCAGTTGTGTTACTGATTGCTGGTGTTATTTACCCTAATCATATAAATAAATATATATATATATATATATATATATATATATATATATATATACCATGTGTCCCACTTAAATTCTGGCATACGCAGTTAACATGTAAAATCAGTTTTTTGTAAATAATAAGTGTCTCGCAATAAATTATGGGATTAAATTTTATATTACAATACTGCCAATATTTTTACATTTTATTTACTACAATTTATTTAATTTCGATAACGTAATTTAAGGATATTAATAAAAATATTTCCTAATTTTTCGCCTACTATTTTATTCCTATTGATGTAAAGTGTTTGCAATTTGTTTTAAAATTTTAATCTATCACTGTCAGTGTTATTATGAATATTTTAATTTGTCTAATAGTTCCTGGCGATGTATTCAGATATTTGTCTTGTACTGCGCCCTTCATAATACATTCTAATAATATTTAGGCAGTCGTCGATTTTTAAAATATTCAAGATGACATATTAAAATATTTAAAACAAATTACAAACACTTTATGTCAGTAGCAATAAAATAGTAGGCGAAAAATAAAGAATTATTTTTATTAATTTTATTAAATTACACTATCAAAATGTAATAATCTGTAATAAATAAGATGTAGTGATATAAAATTTGGTTCCATAATTTTTTGCCGGACACTTTTATTTATAAAAGACTGATTTTTCATGTTAACTGCAGAATTTAAGTGGGACACACGGTACATATATTGTAACGTTTTTTTGTCTTTTTAGAAGTGTGTAGAATGTTTAAGGCACAAAAATAACTCACAACTATTTATGTTAAACGAAAATAAAAGTATTTATTTAATTAAATAAGAATAAGAATGAAACAAGCTTATTTAAAATTAATTAACACTACAATAAAACGTAAACACTACTAATAAATATTCAAACACTAATATTATTTATATAACGTTCACTAAAACTACTATTTATATTACGTACACTAGAGCTGTTATTTATTTCACGACATTTATGTTACGCGTTCGCAGTCAACTGTCAACTGAACTGACTCGAGCCGACTCTTCGCTTTTATACTGTTGTTCGTAGAAGAGTTCCGTAATAATCCCCCTCGCTTCCCCAACGCACGCACAAATATGCGAGCTCGCTCCATGTACCGCCTGAATTAAATCCTAAAAGAAGATTTGGCAGAAAATTCTAGAACTTTGGAACAGACGTTGGAAGAAAATTCTAGAATTCTAAAAGAAGATTTGGCGGAAAATTCTAGAACTTTGGAAAAGAAGTTAGAAGACTTACCGCGAACACACGGTTTTCCCCGTACCATTTTGGATGTGGTGCCGACTTCTTAGTGGAGAAGAGTGGATCGCTCGGGAAAAGAGGAAGGGCGCCACGCAATTGGAGCAGCATGCTCACCCAAACCTAATTGCGAAGGTCGATGTGGAGAACCGATAATTCGCAAACTTAAATGATGGCGAGAGCACAATATAATATATCGAGGATGCGTAGACAAATAAACAACAGACGATTAACTAATAATTGACGGGCTATATTAACGTAAGTGAAATTGTGTACTACAAAAATAATAAAATAAATCAAAGTTATTTTTTTATCATAAACAGTTAAGTATTTAAGTAAAATAAAAAGTGTATCCAAAAATTAAATATAATCCAATCAAGAACGAGAGTGAATATCTGTAAATGAAATGAAATAGCAAAAGCCGTGGGTCGCCGTGTTTCAGGGTAGACTTTAGGACTGCGAAGTAGGAGTAAAATCCCTAAATAATAAAATATAGGCGCAAAATGAAGCATGCTATGCGCTGGTATCAACAAACGCGAGAACGAACGCCGAATTAAACCTAAAATGCAGGCCCTACAAGATACCGTGATGCACAAACCACACACCACTAGTGTGAAGTTCAAATAAATCAAAAATAAACTAAATTGAATAAAACAAAAATTGCTAGACCGGATCTTACAATTAAGATTAATAAATCAGAATGAATTAATTAAGAAAATAAATAAAGTAGCTCGTCAATAAACAAATTATAAACAAAACAGAAAGATTTATCTTAGCTGTTCGCTTTTCCACGAGGTCGTCAACTTGAATTTGCGTCAGCTGGGATGATCGGCAAGTAGGCATATGTGCACGAGCAGGTCCGAAGATAGAATGGCTCAAGATTACACTCCAAAATGGCGGCCACGCAGCTCCGATTGATGGATCGGCAGACGACTCCACGTGCCACATCGTGACATCTCACACGTTTATAGCACTTATTGCCAGGTAAAACAGTTGGCCAAATAAGTGCCGAACAGCAATGAACGGTAGAAATTCCAACGGCACAAATTGAGATAAATCGTTTGGACAAAATCCAACAAAAACGCTAAATAAAAGACAAAAAGAAAAAGCTTGAAAAAGAATATCTCAATTAGGACCATACATGGAGACGGAATGCCACTGCATTTAAAACGAAGATATAAAACTGACAGAGTTGATTTTAATCATAAAATACTAGCATTTACCTTGGCTCTTGTGCGGCTTTTAAGTTGTAATAAAACTTTGATTCTTGGTTGAATCCAAATCCGGAATTAATCCGATGAATAAACAATATTCAAAATAGTTGAGTTATTTTCAAATCCCAAATAATTGGTAATTAATTTTACGCAAAATAAAACTCCATAAACGTACAAATCAATCTTCGCAAAAAAAAAAACGCAACTTTCAACTTCATATCTTATTTTACAATGACCATTACAAAAAAAATAGCTAGATAAATTATTCAAATAAGTTCGCGAATTTGCTAACTAATTTATACTGAATGCAGTGACGATTCAAAGGCCTCCACGCATTATACTTCATCGCGGCATTCCGAGGATACGAAAATAACAAGAAAAAGAAAGATAATAAAGCAAGCTAAGAAACTACCTAAGAATTTGGGTACGAACTACAATCTAGGAAAGATAAATTAGGAATAAGGAGAACAAACTGTAAATTAATTTAATTAACAATAAAATAACAACTCAATAATTCGCGCCTTTATAATCTTTAAACCAACCGCGTGCCAGTGGCGAAACAACAAACTAACAATATTGCTAATTGACAAATGTTAACAAAACATTTGACACAACTAAAGAATAAAATTAAAAATAATTAAATTCAAGTGCAAATTTAATTTTATCAATTGAAATAATGAAGAAATAAAAATCTACGTGAGTATCTGTTTTACTGAAATATTTAAGAAGCTAAATTACAAAACGTTATATTCTATTTTAGGTTAAAGGAATAGGAATAAGGTAAAAAGGATCAAGGATTAGATTGGCACGTCACAAACTATTCTAGAAAATCAGAAGAAAGTTCTAGAATTTTAAAAGAAGAATTGGAACAAAAGTTACAGGAGGGTTTAAATGAATTAAAAGAGAAATATGAAAGAAAAATAGAACTAGAAGACAAATTCTTCAATGCAACTTCATCAGAAAATAAATGTTCTGGGGTACTGGAAACCGAAGCAGCGGGTGAAAGAAAAATAACAAAAGATGACAGTATAACAACAATTTGCATAAAAACACCGGAATTTGATGGAAAAACAGCATGGCCGAATTATTTGAGGCAATTTGAAGCTGCTGCAAAAGCTAACGGTTGGTCACCCAGGGAGAAGGCAATTTCGTTGACAGTAGCGTTGCAGGAAAATGCCGTCGATATCTTGCAGATACTAAATCAAGAAGAGCAAGAAGACTATGACCAGCTGGTTAAGCATTTAGATAGGAGATATGGAAATGCGCACCTAGAACAAGTGTATCAAACACAATTAAGGAACCGTTATGAGAGTTCAAATGAGAATCTCCAAGAATTTAAAGCTGACGTTGCTCGCTTGGTTCGCCTCGCACATCCTACAGCTCCGGACAGCGTATTAGAGTGCTTATCTATCCAAATATTTTTTTATGGAATCCGGGATGGCGACATTCAGCAATCACTAAGATTGGCTCGACCAAAAACATTAGCCGATGCACTGTCTCATGCTTTAGAACAAGAAGCTGCAAAACTAGCTTCGCGTAGCCAATCTAGAGTGCGATTAATAAACAGCAACACGAAGAACGAAGACAATAAAGATATGGAAGAGAAAGTACGACGAATCGCTACAGTATACAATTTATAGTAGTGCGATTTTCTGCATCTCGTGGTAAGTTGTCTTCTTTATATTGGGAGTCTTTAGACAAGAGTAAATTGCTTTAGGTATTTAACCTGTGGTGCCTATTATTATTGGGATTATCTTTATATGCGATACTTGCTTGATGGTTTACATTGGCATCGTTCAATTTAATTATGAATCTGCATCCCTAACCACCTACCGATCTTATATTTATCCTCAATCACGTGTGAAGTTGAGTTTGGTCCATCTAACAAATATTCTTATGTAAGGGGCTGTTTTGACTCTTAGCTTGAAAGTAGTCTCTTAAGTTTTGGATTTGATTTTAGTGGCTGTTGAGGTCTGTGATACCCCTACCTCCTTTTGCTCTAGATAAATGAAATCGTTCCATATGTATGTTGTTGAGAGGTACGTGAATGATCGATAAAGGAATGGATCTTCACTCGGTGTTTTAGTTTTGGGGAAGAGATATGTAATTTCTGACGTTAAGAAGTGTGGTGCTTCCTCTGGGTTATTGATGGTATATGTAAGTGCGTTGGCTATATAGATGTGATTTGGAGTGAACCTTTTAAGCTTATATGTAGTTATGAAATTTATCAGCCTTCGGAGCCTTCCAGTTGCTGGTCTTATTTAGAGCAGCTGTAAAATCCTTCTGTTTTATTATAAAGCCTGCTATTATTTGCACTTTGCTGTTTCTCTGGTATTCTGTTCTCAGCCACGCCCTTCTAGTGAATTCGTGTTCTATTCGTTCGGACCATATATTCGCACAGAAGTGTTTCACCTTATCTGGATTGGGTAAGTTATTTAGATAGCCGTCGTTGTCTTTATCCATGTTTTTGTGGAAAAGTTCGTTTTGCTTTCTTCTGGTGTTACTGTACGTAGCTCGTCTAAACCTAGTTGTTGTCACTGCCAGTTCCTGTTTTAGGAAGTCGAGAACATCTTTGGTGATCTTATTCTGTTCTGATACGTCTTTCTTTGATTAACTTTGATCTTCTTTGGGCTTTCTTACTTGGGTTATATCTCCATGCTTGATGTACGACGTCTATATTTGCTCTGAGTTCTTTTATTGAGTTTTTTAATCTCCTCTTCCATAGTTAGGTTAGGTTACGGTTGTATATATTCTTTTTTCGTGTTTGCTCATATGTTTCCTATTACGGGCTTCCCCAATGGTCTCGTCTAAATGATGGCAAGCATTTGCAGAAGTCGGAACTAGTTGCGCTGTATTGTTGTCCTCATTGATTTCTGCGTTTCTTGTGGTGCCGGTTGACTGAGTTGTGTCACTCATTTCACCATCTTCAGCCCCATACTGTACATCCTCACGACGCTTCCGAGTAGAGCCAGCCTGGTTCCCTATCACGCCTTGGCTCTTGCTTCTTGTAACAGGAGCTTGCTGATACATACATGTTAAGCGGTTGGATCCGCTGGCTTTCCCTTCTGCTGGCTGGCTGAATAGGTTCTGATCCTCCCAACCATGAAGAGATGAACCCACGTGGAGGAGAGGTGAACTCACTTGGATATTGTTATTATTATTGTTATTATTATTATTATTAAAGGAAAAAAAAATGAAAATACATTGGACATACGATACGTAAACACCTATAGAAAAGCAAGCACTAGGATGAAACCCATAAGGACAAAGAAGAAAAATCTGGTGAATAACAATAAAAGAAGAAGCCAAAGCAGTCAGGAAAACAGTTAAAACCGTGATCCAAAACCATGTCTGCTAGTTGAGGGAGAAGTCAAGCTGAATTGTTTGTATCAGGAAATCTTACCAGTTGTAATCAAATTTGACTAAGATAATCTTACAGTTTAATTATTTTTCTTTCTGAAATAACTGATATTCACGCATATTTTTAATTATGTGTTACGGAAATTATTTAAATTGTATTTATACATTTTTCTAAATGATAGATTAGATTATATATGTGACTAAAAATATATGTGATCTCTGCAGTTTGACGACCACATTTCCTTAAGTCTGACGTCACAAAAAATAAATAAAAATCATTATGGCTTAAATAATAACAATTAACATATTCAATTTAGATGAAGTATCATACAAAAAATTAACGTAGTATCCCATTGCAAACACTTATAATGTCAATGAGATTTGATTACCTATACATATAAATTAGATTTTAAAATATTCACACTTACGGTTACGGGAAAGTCCCAATACGGCCAATGTTTATCATATGGAAAATACTGATCAAATAAAACAATACATTGCAGTTTTATGTCGTCCCCCACATTTGCTGTGTATGCGGCTTGACCAGCAATGAACAAGTAATGCTCATACGAAACTATACCTAAGACCAAATTCATAATTAGACAATACAAATTTGTTTTCAAGTAAAGATAAGTAGATGTAGGTATGTTGTACTTTACATGATTGAATCTGAGACAAAAGTTAAAGTGAATAGCATATAAAATTCGCGACCTTCTAATGGGGTTGTTTCTTGCCGTAAAATGTCATTTGATATCTACTCAAATATCTGTATTTCAGGGACGTCATTTCGCTCTCTCATTTCAGTAGAATTTATCAGCCCTCTACGCCGATTAGTTATAAAGTATTTGACAAGTGTAATGTACCTAAAGCTAGAAATAACGCGTTACTATTCATATTGATTATTTTTTCCAAATTAAAGAGTAAATAATGAGAAGAAATTTAATAATATCATAAAGTTGTATGTCCATGTAATTGAACCTTCCAGAACACGCGATAAATCTTGACTTACAAGCATACGCACCAGTCTGAGGGACCATTTGCCTAAAACACGAGGGACCTTATCAAAATAAACCTCAATAATTGAATGGTTTATAGATTTAATAAAATTATATTATATTTATGGGATGGCTAGCACAGTGGTATGAAGTCGGCCTGTGGATCCTGAGGTCCCTGGTTCGATTCCCACAGGCGATAAATTTTCATAATTTGAAAAAGCTATCCCTGTGGCTCCTCCACCACGAACATGTTTGGGGGCCGTGATTTGACGACTGGTAACCGCACTTCACGCGCAAAATATATCACTTACCGAGATCTGCTTTAGCAGAGTGCCACACCCAGTAATGGGTAGAAGGCGTGATGATATATTTATTTATTTATTTATTTATATTTTTATAAATTATTAATATGTTCTTTTAAAATCTATTATAGCAGTGTTTCCCACATTGTAGGACACACCCTCCCGTCCAAATTTGACTCTAGATCAGTAATCGCTACCCTTAATTTACGTTCAATATTAAGGTGATTTCAGCATTTTATTTTATAGAAGCAACAGTAAAAAATCCAATTTGACATGGATAAGAGTAGGAAATGGCCACAAAATTTTCGTTGCTTTACTGAAAACTTATGAAAATTCTTCTTGCATGTTTATCCAAAATGTATTATAATCGATAAAAATTGTCTCTTTATCACCATACTCGATGTTCTATACATACATAACATTACGTTATATCTCATAAAATAAGGTAGCACAAGCCCTTGAAACTTTAATAGAACATCCATTCATTAAATTTTTCAAATCAGTCTTCATCTATTCGCTCCTCTACATGTTTCAACAATATTTTATTCGATGTATGTTTCATACATGCAAATCATCTCAGGTCACTCACTCCTACTTCTCTAACAACGAATATAAAAAGAAATGAAAGGAAGAGATCGTTGCCTGTTTTGGAATAAAATTGACACAATGTGAACACTTAGGGTTCGGACTACATTGAATCTATTTCGTTTTAATGTTGGTCGTATTTGTTGGAGGCCCTAGCTTACACTAATGAAAAAAACAATTTTGCATGCAAGCTCTTAAAAAGACCTTTCATTTGATACCAAACACGATAGGTTTTGGAACACTTTCGCTAAAACAATAGCCGATCGACAAAATTTCAATTCTGCATGCAAGTCCTTAAAAAGACCTTTCATTTGATGCCAAACACGTTAGGTTTTGGAACACTTTCGCTAAAACAATTGCCGATCGAACAAATTCTAATTCTGCATACAAGCCCTTAAAAAGACCTTTCATTTGATGCCAAACAAGATAGATTTCGAAGCACTTTCATTAAAACAATTGCCAATCGATAAAATTCCAATTTTGCATGTAAGCCCTTCAAAAGACCTTTCGATTGATACCAAAGACGATGGGTTTTGAAGCACTTACACTAAAACAATTGACGATCCAAAAGTAATAAATTTTGCTCGCAGGCCCTTCAAAAGATCTTTCATTTGATACTAAACACAATAGGTTTTGGAACACTTTCGTTAAAACAATTGCCGATCGAAAAAAAATCCAATTTTGCAAACAAGCCCTCAAAAAGACCTATCATTTGATGCCAAACACGATAGGTTTTGGAACACTTTCGCTAAAACAATAGCCGATCGAAAAAATTTCAATTCTGCATGCAAGTCCTTAAAAAGACCTTTGATTTGATACCAAACACGATAGGTTTCAAAGCATTTTCATTAAAACAAATTCCAATCGATAAAATTCCAATTTTGCATGTAAGCCCTTCAAAAGATCTTTCAATTGATACCAAAAACGATTAACTTTGAAGCACTTTCACTAAAACAATTGATGATCGAAAAGTATTAAATTTTGCTCGCGAGCCCTTCAAAAGATCTTTCATTTGATACCGAACACGATAGGTTTTGAAATACTTTCGTTAAAACAATTCCCGATCGAAAAAAAAATCCAATTTTGCATGCAAGCCCTTAAAAAGACCTTTCATTTGGTACCAAACACGATAGGGTTTGGAACACTTTCGCTAAAACAATAGCCGATCGAAAAAATTTCAATTCTGCATGCAAGTCCTAAAAAAGACCTTTCATTTGATGCCAAACACGATAGGTTTTCGAATACTTTCGCTAAAACAATTGCCGATCTAAAAATTTTTAATTCTGCAAGCAAGCCCTTAAAAAGACCTTTCATTTGATTCCAAACACGGTAGATTTTGAAGTACTTTCATTAAAACAATTGCCAATCGATAAAATTCCAATTTTGCATGTAAGCCCTACAAAAGACCTTTCGATTGATACCAAAGACGATGGGTTTTGAAACACTTTCACTAAAACAATTGACGATCGAAAAGTATTAAATTTTGCACACGAGCACTTCAAAAGTCCTTTCATTTGGTACCAAACACGATAGGGTTTGGAACACTTTCGCTGAAACAATAGCCGATCGAAAAAATTTCAGTTCAGCATGCAAGTCCTTAAAAAGACCTTTCATTTGATGCCAAACACGGTAGGTTTTGAAGTACTTTCATTAAAACAATTGGCAATCGATAAAATTCCAATTTTGCATGTAAGCCCTTCAAAAGACCTTTCGATTGATACTAAAGACGATGGGTTTTGAAGTACTTTCACTAAAACAATTGACCATCGAAAAGTATTAAATTTTGCACGCGAGCACTTCAAAAGACCTTTTAATTGATACGATTATCGGCTAATAAAACGTTAAATGGAATAGCAATTTTCGAATATTGGCTCAAAGTTTATATTACTGTAATATAGACAGTCAGTGTTGTTTTCTGCTTAATCTTGGCGACGACAACTAACGCCTGTCTTAATTATATATTTTTGAATACAGAAATACTTGCATATGAACTTTAAACATATATTTTACACAAATTTGGTAACTCGCAATGTCAAAAGTCAATAAATTTTAGTTTTTGTACTTCTGGTTTTGCATCAGTTTCCGATCGACAACGAAGCGAGCGAACGGTGCTGCCGCCAGTCGGACAAGTCGCGAAAAACCAAAATATTCCGGAAGTCGGGAGGAATGAAAAATTGATTGAAAAAAATCTTATATAGGGAAATAATAGCTTGTAAAGTAATAATTAATACAAAAATTGTATCTAATACAAACAAGGGTGTTATGTAGTAAATTATCATATGTTAAACGTGACTAATTTATCGGCTAATAAAAAGATAAATGGAATTACAATTTTTGCATATTGGCTCAAAGTTTATATTACTGTAATATAGACAGTCAGTGTTGCCGGCCGTAGGCTGCTTGATCTTGGCGTCGCCAACTACCGCCTGTCTTGATTGAAATTTAAGTTTGTTATCAACAGATGAGGTGGGTGTGTGTTGTTTTGAATTTGAATCGCAACTCTCACTCAAGATATCGTTATAAAAAGGCACTTTGATACTTATTTATTCTGATTTATTTATGGTAATAGGTTTCACTTGAATGTATATGAAGTAAGATGAGATGAAATATATCTAACTTTTACGAATACAAGAGCCAGATAAACGCTGCAGTTTTTTCATCGAAAAAAAAACACAAAAAAAAATATATTATTTATTATCATGAATACTATTTATCGAAGGATTTTAAATTTTTTTCAGGTATTGGGATATTCAACTAGATACGAGTACCTACTAAGAGACAGTGCTGATCACAGTATGTCAAACTTGAGACAAAGGTGCACTTTCGGAGGGTCTCTATACGCTTAACATTGCTGTTTGCTAATAGTCGGTTTTTATTAATTTATATAGAATAGCCATTACTTGTAGTTTCAGAATTAGTTTTATTTATCTAAGTATAAATTTAAGTATGTACCTAGTTCATAAGTTCTTTTAATAATATATGTTATTAATTTCAAGTATTTACAAATTACACCATACTCCAAAAATGTAGTAGAACGTATATGATTGTATATTGACGACTGTATTTAATATGTTTCTTCGAAATTATGTTGATAATATTTATAATTTAGACGTAATATGTATCTAATATCCGTGAAATGACCCGAGCATATTCTCGTAATACTTGGAATTACTTTTTTTCCTGATCAAATTATAAATTCCCATATTTTGCAATGATCAAATTTGACATCGGCATAAGATATTATTTTCATAGTATTTTCATCTTTTTTGGGGCAAACGTGAAAACTTTAACTTCCCTTGCATCCCATATTCGAATGACATCCCTAAATACATTACTTTTCAACTTTTTACAGAACTGAACTGCAGATGTCATATCGCTTCTCATATATTATCGTCAATAGTATATCGTGCTCCAAGATTTATCTAACTCTTGTAGAAGTGGCCATAAATAATAAAAATACGAGTAATAATTACTTACGAAAAACAGAAAATAGTTTTAAAGTAGACATTCTGTTATTTCTTATAAAATCGCAAGAACAATTCTTCCACGAACGTTTCAAGTATTCATGTTCCGCTATGAATCCGTAATAGGAATTAAATTGTATCTGAAATCCACATTACATACATAAAAAAATTATGAATTTATTTTTATAATAATTAAAATATTGTGGTAATTAAAATGTGCGTGTTACTTACTAGGTCCTTGTTTTCCGAACGTAATACCGCAGTGTAGTTATCGGGATTCACTGACATGACTAGTTCCCCTAGTACATCAGCACAAGTCACAGTTATATTTATATCTGGAGCTGTAGGTCTGCATGGAACAATCCTACGCCATCGACCATCAATAAAAGTGCCCTCTTTAGAAGTAATTACTGATAAATGATTGTCGTCTTGAAAAAAACAATTATTTTAATTATATTTGCGGATTTCACTAACATTGGCTTGTCCAAATTTGGATGGGATAACATAGTTTATATATATAACTTCTAAATTATAAGGCTTTGGTTAAACGATACTTTTGTGCATCTTTTGGGAACCATTTCGTAAATAGTTGCATATCGAGAAACTAGTTTGAAGCAAGAAAAATAAGCAATATTGATAAGTAATCAGTGGCGCAGGAAAATATTTTTCAAAAACAGCACATTTTTTAAATATGACATAAACTTATGATTTTTAAAATTGAACCAATAATTAAAAATTCATTTTTTTATTATTTCAACGATACTAAGCATATGCTCGGTTACATGAAAGTTTTATCGGTACATTAGCAACTAGCGGTTCCATAAGTTTTAGAAAATCGCTAGTGGTACTGTTACTAGATAAACAATTCTTTAACTAAAGATCACTTTATTTTTTTCTTGCAACCAAGAATTAGTATTGTAACGATTATACCCAAGATATGAGTCATCAATTCGAGAACGTTCGAGTGTGTCGTTGTAGCAATCCTAAATGGACGCATAAATCATAGTACGATTGTTAGGACACGCAACTTCGGGGTTATTGGAACGTTCTAGCCGTGTCGGACTTTTGTATATAAGAAGAGCTTGACTGCTAGAGGGACAATTGATACCAAACTTCAGGTTCAGTTAGATCTATATATATATATATATATATATATATATATATATATATATATATATATATATATATATATATATATATATATATATATATATATATACATATATATATATATATATATATATATATATATATATATATATATATACACCATGTGTCCCACGTCAATGTTGACATATGCAGTTAACATGTAAAATCAGTTTTTTGTAAATAAAAAGTGTCTCACAATCAAATTTTGTATCACAATACTGCCAAGATATATATCGTGATAATTTGGGGTTATGGCTCAGTGGTATCAACTCGATCTGTGGGTCCTAAGAACCGACAAAACATTTTCACCCTTTTAAAATTACCCCTGTGGCTCCCCCACTACTAACATCTTTGGGGGCCGTAATTTGACGGCAAGTAACCGCACTTCACGCGAATGAATATATCACTTACCGAAATCTGCTTCGACAGAGTTCTACACCCAGCAATGGATAAAAGGCGTGATGATATATTTATATATTTATTTTATGAACTTGTTATAAATAATATTAGTCTATGTGCATTAATAATTAGTGTTTATTAAATAAGTTGCTTTGTTATTATTTGTCGTATACTAGATAGATATTTTAAATTTTCGTTTAACATAATTAGTTTGAGAGTAATTTTTTTTGTGTTTTAAAACCCAGACACTTCACACGAGACGTGGAAAACGTTACAGTTGGTGTCAGGTGTGGGTTACTAAATAGTGAACTGTGAAGTACAAATAAATGGATAGGGGGTTTGGGGAGCGAGATTTGGACTCATCTGGATTAAAAACAGCGTTATGAAGAATGAAGATAATGAAGACATAGAAGAGAAAGTACGACGAATCGCTACAAAAATATTACGAGGCAAGAAGAAAATACATTGCTGGAATTGCGATGAACTAGGACAGTTCCGGTATTGGAATCCAAAGATCCCAAATTCGAATCCCACTCAAACTAAAATATATGAACTAGCACACTGCGGCTCTGTGAGTCCGAACTCTGTATTATAATTGGGATTAAGTTCCTGTTGTGCAGAGTACCATAAATAAATAAATATGTCGCCTCTCTTCATTATCAAGTCAACATAATTTTCGTGGATGGCCTCTTAGACGGAAGGCTACTCAAAATATTACTAGATACGGGTGCAACGAAAACAATAACAAGTTCCGACTTTAAGGTTTGCACTGACATAACTACATCTATCCAACTAAGTGGCGATTATGTACAGCAACTGGAGAACTAGCTACATTATCAGAAGAAAATGTTTATAATTAAATTTTATGTTTAAAAAGTTTAAATTTGTTATACTGGCTTGTCTATAGTACTAGATATTTAAAAAATAAAATATCACATTTGTGTCATAAATAGATAGACACGAAAATTTAAAAAAAAATCTCTTTTTGTCAGCTCAGTCAAAAAATCCTTGTCTTACTGGTTCAAATATCAATATCTCTTTTAAATTACGTGTTTGCTAGAAGAATATTGTTTCCATGTTTGAGATCCTAAATTCATGTTTAAACTAGGAACGTGCTGTACAAGAAACAAGTATAAGTGTGGTACGAACCATGGACGAAGACGTATATCTTGCCGGACCTCCTGGGGGTGTCCAAGTTTACCTCTGTTCCGTGGCAGTAGTAGAAGCCAACATTCACACCAGACACATTGAATAGGGTCAATATTGTCTCATATTTATAATCCAATTCTTTATCATTATAGATATTGGTTATGCTTTTCTGAGAAGTGTTGAAATGCTGTAAATAGTATAGATAATATTTTTATTAACTAGTTATTTAATTAACATTAATATTAATAAACAAACAAAAAATGAGAAAAATGTCGTAATTAGATTGTGATGTGTACAATTTAGAGCATTTGAGATTTTTAAATAAGAATGCGCTCATATTGATGAATATTGCAAGTATGCTAAGGTGCAGTTTGCTACTAATCTAATAACTAAGTACTAGAAATACAAATAAAAATTAATGATAATAGAACTGAAATTTCCAATAAATGGAGAAATAAGACTATAATTAATTAATATTATATATACAAGAAAAACACACACTATTAAAAGAACCTATGAACTATTTACTTCAATTCGTATATTTGTATATTTAAAGGTTAAATATATATATATATATATATATATATATATATATATATATATATATATATATAAATTAAACACCTAAATAGATTTCAAGTTAATTTGAGCAAATATTATTATTAGCTAATTTCTGTACAAAATTCAGGACCGTATTTATAAACGTTCCTTAGGAGTTCCTTAGCTTAAGGTTTCCCTAGTTACCATTCCTTAACAAAATTCATATCTATATCAGATAATTCTATAACATTGTGAAGAATAACAAGGACGATTTTTTAAATAAATTTTGCAATATGTGGCTGAAATTTCTCAAAAGAGTACCTAAAACATTTTTAATAAAATTATTAAACCTATTTGTAAAATAATTTTGTTTAAATTTACATTCTACATATTCGAAAATTAATGTTTGTATTATTGTTTGCAGAATTTATTATACATAGCTTGTTAGCTTCGTTCTTGTTATCACGATTGCTTTACATTCATGCTATTTACAATCAAAAATCTATCACAAAATCACATATTTTATGCTCGCCAAAACACAAATTCAAATTTCTTTTGTACATCAAAATAATTAAATATTTCATTATTAAGCGGAATTCAAATAATAAAAACAATCTAATTTAAATCATACCATTTTTTCTAATTCTATTTTCTTAATTTCTAATTCAATTTCGGCCTGCTAACGCCTTAGAATTTTTTCCTTATAAATTTCTTTATCAGCTTCAACCTTCCACTTAACTTCTTCCTCTTGTGCTACTGAGTACTTCACGTTCTTTATTTTTTGGTATTATTTCATCTTCCACATTTAATTCAGTATTAGTAGTAGTATTTTCTTTAGAAATATTAAAAGAAAAAACAAATACATTAAAATATTATGCAGAACATTCCAATATGTACCTATTATAGGATTCAATATTTTATCTTTAAAAATATAAAATTCATTTCATCCTGCCTCGCTTAAACTGACCGTATCGCTATTTAATACACCTTCTATTTCTGTGGCGAAAGTTCCATAACAAGGTTTGTAATGTCAGTAGATTTCTTTTGGTGCTGGTCCTTAACCTGTACGTAGAGCGTATTTTTTACAGATGCAATGTCTTTTTTGCATTTAGATTTTAATTGTGCCAGAATTTCCTAAGTTGTTTTTCTGTCCGCTAAAATTAAATATAAATTCATCCGATATATTTGTTGTATACTCCATTCTCTGTATCAAAACGATGACGTCATGTGTGGACGAGGTTATCATAGATACGATGAAATATAGCTATCTTTTTTTAATAATATTATTCGTACCTATGCGAATGACATAACGTATGTCTTAATAAGTAAAGACACACATTTCATGTTTTTTTCACGTTCTATCAAATTGATTATTTGAATGAAAACGTATGACAGTTCTTACAAATACGAAAATTTATATTTACTTTGTTCACATTTGTTTATAAAATAAAAATAGAGACCTATGGCCATGATTTTGTTATTTTCTCGCCCGTCATTTCTAAGTTTGTGACAGAAATGCGTTTGTCATCTTCACGATTATTTTGCGCTGGAGTTAGAGAATCGAGGATCTTTAATTAATTTAACTGTAGTACAAGAGGTGATGTGCATTGTATTTTGTATTTTCATATATTATTTATTTATATATAATAATAATACATATAAAAATGTATATTCTTTTGAGTTTTATTTTACAAAATTACATATTTCAATAAGGTAGTTAATATTTTTCGTGAGTTAAGATAAATTTTATTTGGTTTCTTTTATAAACTAATTAAATTTTATAAAGTAATAAATATTTTAATCTGACATTTAATTTTTAGGTTATGTTTTAAAATTGTCAATCCAATACCAATGTAAACGTTTTAAGCACAAAATCTTGAATCACATGGATACCGAATGTGACGTAATCGTTTTCATACAGGGAATAGAGTATACTAGCGGTCGCCCTGGCTTCGCCAGGCCTCACGCTAGCTCCGCGGACCCTGAAGTAAAATTCACTTTTGTAAGACAGTAGACACAATATAAATGCAATTATTACAAATCAAAATCATTTCTGCGTATCATTCCATCGAAAGACCTTTTAATTGATACTAAACACAATAGGTTTCGAAGATCTTTCACTAAAACAACTGACGATTGAAAAAAATCCAATTATGCACGTGAGCTCTTCAAAAGACCTTTCATTTGATACTAATCACGAAGAATTTTGATGCATTTTCACTAAAACAATTGAGGATCTATAAGTATTAAATTGTGTACGCGAACCCTTCAAAAAATCTTTCTTTATGATACAAACGCGATAGGTTTTAAATTCTTTCACGAAAACAATTGTACATTTTGCTAAACTATTAAAAATCTTTTGGACGTCATTTTTTATAATGTTTTACATTTATATTTTATATGTACATGAAATCAATTGAAATTTTTCTCTAAACTTTTTTGAAAAACTGTTGGAAATCGCTGAAATATACTTTTTTGCATTGTAGAATGCTGCTGTTAATTTTTTTTTTTTAAATGTATATTATTACCGCACACAAATTTTGCTTTGTTTTATTATATACTTTTAAAAATTATTTGTCAAGTTGACGTTTTATCTAAAAAAATTTTACGTAGCCCTTCAAAAAACCTTCCATTTGTTACCAAACACGATATGTTTTTAAGCACTTTCACTAAAACAATTGATGATCGAAAAGTAATAAATTTTGTACGCAAGTCCTTCAAAATACCTTACATTTAATACCAAACACGATAAGTTTAGAAGTACTTTCACTAAAACAATTGCCAATCGTAAAATATTTAATTTTGTCCGCGATGTCTTCAAAAGACCTTTCATTAGATACCAAACACGATAGATTGTTAAGCACTTTCACTGAAACAATTGCCGATCAAAATTAAATTAAATGCTGCACGAAAACACTTCAAAAGGCATTTCATCCGTTATCAAACACGATAGGTTTCAAAGGAATATCACAAAACCAATTGCGAATTGAAAAAAAAAAATTCACGCGATCCCTTTAAAAGACTTTTTATTTGATACCAAAAAATATTTTATGTTTAAAACAATTGACATTCTTCATTTTTTTTTACTTCATATAAAATTTCTTCCAAATTTTCATATGACATTAAATACGGCATTAATCCGAATATTTGAAATTTGAAACAATTGACAACCGTAAAGTCTTATTTTTTTTATTTCGTCTGAAAGTTCTTCTAAAGCCCTGTCATATGATATCAAACACGATTTGATTCGGACCACTTTGAGCTTAGAACAATTGACGGTCGTAAAATTTCAATCAAATACGTGTTTTATTTCCGAAAACATTTTGCTAAAATAACTTTTTTTTATTTCATCTGAAAGTTCTTCTAACTCTATTTCATATGCTCTAGCATTTCTTCAACTAAAGGTTGCACGAAATGTATGAGTATTCGCCGAGTGTTTGTAGCTCAATTGGTTAGAGCAGTCACCATGCGAGTGAAAGGCTCTGGGTTCAAATTCCGGCGAACGCTCATTGCTTCTTCAAAAACTAACTTTTTAATTATTTTATCTAAAGGTTCGTCTAAAGCCCTTTTATATGATACCAAACATAGCATAATTCGGAATACTTTATGTTTGAAATAATTGACAGTCTTAAAATTTCAATCAAATACGTGTTTTATTTCCGAAAAGATTTTGCTAATCTATTAAAAATCCGTTGGATGTAATTTTTGATAGTTCCACATTTTTTTATAGAATCTATTAAGTTTGAAACAATTACCTATCGTAAAATTTCAACTTATATATCATCTGAAAGTTCTTTTCAAGCCCTTCAATATGACACTAAACACGGTACGATTCGGAATACTTTAAGTTTGAAACTATTGACAGTTGTAAAATTTCAACTTCATATGACACCCAACACAATATGATTAGAAATAATTTATGTTAGAAACAATTGCTTGTAATTATAATTAAAACGTTCCCTCATTTCCCCAATATGTGTAAAATATTTCAAAAGTTCTCTAAAAAAATTAATACTTGAATAATTTTTAATTAAAAATGCGATATGTCCACATACAAAATTTAAAATTAGAGTAGGTGTTCTTTTTAAAATTTCAAAGCCTCCATACTTTTTGTATACTTTATAAAACTTGTCAATTTGACGTTTTCAATTAAAACCAACTTCATAGTGGATTGTAAAAAATTTTCTTTTTAAATACACATATTTAAAATACTTAATTATAATAAAAACGTCCCCTCAGTCCTCTAATGTGCGTAAAATATTTCAAAACTACTCTAAACCATTTAATATTTAAATAATTTATAAATAATAATGCGACATGTCCACTGACAAATGTCAAAGTGACGTTTGATGTTCTTCTTAAAAATTTCAAAGCCTCCACACTCTTAGTTGATTTTGCCCCAAAAACGCATGTTTTTTCAAGTTTTCTCGCACATCATGTGCACGAAAAATCTGAGACTATCAAAAGGCACTCCCCATGAATGACCCCGATCAAATAAAAAAAGTTGTAAATAAATCGAATAAACCGTCTAGGCTGTAAAATTGTTAGAATGAACGTGATGAAACTATATATACATAGGGAATTAAGCCGTTTAGTATATAAGACTAGCGGTCGCCCTGGCTTCGCCAGGCCTCACGCTAGCTCCGCGGACACTGAAGTAGAATTCACTTTTGTAAGACAGTTGACACAATATAAATACAATTATTACAAATCTAAAACATTTCTGCGTATTATTCCATCCAAAGACCTTTTAATTGATACTAAACACAATTGGTTTCGAAGATATTTTACTAAAACAACTGACGATTGAAAAAAATCCAATTTTGTACGCGAGCCCTTCAAAAGACCTTTCATTTGATACTAAACACGAAGAATTTTGAATCATTTTCACTAAAACAATTGAGGATCTAAAAGTATTGAGTTTTGTACGCGAACCCTTCAAAAAATCTTTCTTTTTGATACAAACGCGATAGTTCAAATTTCAACTTTTTTATTTCATTACAATCTTCTTCTAAAGCCTTTTTATACGACACCAATACTTTAAGTTAGAAACAGTTGACGGTTGTAAAGAATTATTTTTATTTCATTTGAACTTTCTTTCAAAACTCTTTCATATCATACCAAACTCGGCATGACTCGGAATACTTTAAGTTCGAAACAATTAACAGTTGTAATATTGAATTTGTTTCTTTATTCCATCTACAAGTTCTTTTAAAACTTTTTTATATGACATTAAACACGGCATGATTCCGAATACTTTAAATTTAAAACAATTGACGGTCGAAATATATATATTTTTATTTCGTCTGAAAGTTCTTCTAAAGTCTTTTCATATGATATCAAACACGATATGATACGGAACACTTTAGGTTTAAAACAATTGAAGGTCGTAAAATTTCAAATACGTGTGTTATTTCCAAAAACATTTTGCTAAACTAACTTTTTATAAGAATTTGTTTATTGACACAATTGTTTGTTTGTAGATATTAATAATAATTTTTGAAAAAACAATGAGCGTTCGCCGGGATTTGAATCCAGAACCTTTCATTCGCATGGTGACTGCTCTAGCATTTCTTCCACTAAACGTTGCACGAAAGGCATGAGTATTCGCCGAGTGTTTGTAGCTCAATTGGTTAGAGCAGTCACCATGCGAGTGAAAGGTTCTGGGTTCAAATTCCGGCGAACGCTCATTGCTTTTTCAAAAACTAACTTTTTAATTATTTTATCTAAAGGTTCGTCTAAAGCCCTTTCATATGATACCAAACATGGCATAATTCGGAATACGTTAAGTTTGAAATAATTGACAGTCGTAAAATTTCAATCAAATACGTGTTTTATTTCTGAAAATATTTTGCTAATCTATTAAAAATCCGTTGGATGTAATTTTTGATAGTTCCACATTTTTTTATAGAATTTATTAAGTTTGAAACAATTACCTATCGTAAAATTTCAACTTTTTATATTTCATCTGAAAGTTCTTTTGAAGCCCTTCAATATAACACTAAACACGGTACGATTCGGAATACTTTAAGTTTAAAACTATTGACAATCGTAAAATTTCAACTTTTTTTTATTTTATATGAAATTTCTTTTAAAGCCCTTTTATAGGACACCTAACACAATATGATTCGAAATACTTTATGTTAGAAACAATTGCTTATTGTAAAATTTCAACTTTTTTCATTTATCTGAAAGTTCTTCTAAAGCCCTTTAATATGACACCAAACACGATAGGTTTTGTTACAATTTCACTGAAATAATTGACGATTGAAAATATTATAATTTTGCCCACATGCCCTTTAAAATAACTTTCGTATTACCGAAAAAAAATTTAAGAGTGATCAAATGATTCCAATTCGAGTTATCTGGTTTTTCTAAATTGTACTCTGCCGTGGATAAAATTTGCTTGGTTTTACTGTATATTATTACTGGAGACAAATTTAGTTGAGTTTGCCTGTATACTTTATATAACTTGTCAATTTGACGTTTTGATACAGCGGATTGTAAAAAATTTTCTTTTTAAATACACATATATAAAATGCTTAATGATAATAAAAACGTTCCCTCATTCCCCCAATATGTGTAAAATATATCAAAAGTTATCTAAAAAATTAGATACTTCAATAATTGTTAATTAAAAATGCGATATGTCCACATACAAATGTCAAAATTAGAGTAGGTGTTCTTTTTTAAAATTCCAAAGCCTCCACACTCTTTGTCTGTATATTTTATAAAACTTGTCAATTTGACGTTTTGAATTAAAACCAACTTCATAGTGGACTGTTAAAAATTTTCTTTTTAAATACACATATTTGAAATTTGTAATTATAATTGAAACGTCCCCTCAGTCCCCCAATGTGCGTAAAATATTTCAAAACTACTCTAAAACATTTAATAATTAAATAATTTATAATTAAAAATGCGACATGTCCACTGACAAATGTCAAAATGACAGTAGATGTTCTTCTTCAAAATTTCAAAGCCACCATATTCTTTATACTTTATAAAACTTGTCAATTTGACGTTTTGCTTTAAAACCAACTTCATAGTGAAGTGTCAAAAATTTACTTTTTAAATATATACATTTGAAATGTATAATTATAATTAAAACGTCCCCTCAGTCCCCCAATGTGCGTAAAATATTTCAAAACTACTCTAAACCATTTAATATTTAAACAATTTATAATTAAAAATGCGACATGTCCACTGACAAATGTCAAAGTGACGTTTGATGTTCTTCTTAAAAATTTCAAAGCCTCCACACTCTTAGTTGATTTTGCCCCAAAAACTCATGTTTTTTCAAGTTTTCTCGCACATCATGTGTACGAAAAATCTGAGACTATCAAAAGGCACTCCCCATGAATGACTCCGATCAAATAAAAAAAGTTTTAAATAAATCGATTAAACCGTCTAGGCTGTAAAATTGTTAGAATGAACGTGATGAATCTATATATATATAGGGATTTATGCCGTTTAGTATATAAGACTAGCGATCGCCCTGGCGTCGCCAGGCCTCACGCTAGCTCCGCGGACCCTGAAGAACAATTCACTTTTGTAAGACAGTTGACACAATATAAATGCAATTATTACAAATCTAAAACATTTCTGCCTATCATATCCAAAGACCTTTTAATTGATACTAATCACAATAGGTTTCGAAGATCTTTCACTAAAACAACTGACGATTGAAAAAAATCCAATTATGCACGTGAGCTCTTCAAAAGACCTTTCATTTGATACTAATCACGAAGAATTTTGATGCCTTTTCACTAAAATAATTGACGATCTATAAGTATTAAATTTTGTACGCGAACCCTTCAAAAAATCTTTCTTTTTGATACAAACGCGATAGGTTTTAAATACTTTCACGAAAACAATTGTATATTTTGCTAAACTATTAAAAATCTTTTGGACGTAATTTTTTATAATGTTCTACATTTATATTTTATATGTAGGTACATGAAATCAATTGAAATTTTTCTCTAAACTTTTTTGAAAAACTGTTGGAAATCGCTGAAATATACTTTTTTGCAATGTAGAATGCTGCTGTCAATTTTCTTTTTTTCTTTAAATGTATATTATTACCGCACACAAATTTTGCTTTGTTTTATTACATACTTTTAAAAATTATTTGTCAAGTTGACGTTAAGTCTTAAAAATTTTTACGCTAGCCCTTCAAAAAACCTTCCATTTGATACCAAACACGATATGTTTTTAAGAACTTTCACTAAAACAATTGACGATCGAAAAGTTATAAATTTTGTACGCAATTCCTTCAAAATACCTTTCATTTAATACCAAACACGATAAGTTTAGAAGCACTTTCACTAAAACAATTGCCAATCGTAAAATATTTAATTTTGTACGCGATCTCTTCAAAAGACCTTTCATTAGATACCAAACACGATAGATTGTTAAGCACTTTCACTGAAACAATTGCCGATCAAAATTAAATTAAATGCTGCACGAAAACACTTCAAAAGACATTTCATTCGATATCAAACACGATAGGTTTCAAAGCAACATCACTAAAACAATTGCGAATCAACAAAAAAAAATAAT
Organism: Pterostichus madidus; assembly: GCA_911728475.2. Lineage (NCBI taxonomy): Eukaryota > Metazoa > Arthropoda > Insecta > Coleoptera > Carabidae > Pterostichus > Pterostichus madidus. Next base: position 12,365,874 of record OU452312.1, read on the forward strand.
TAGCACGCGATCCCTTTAAAAGACTTTTTATTTGATACCAAAAAATATTTTATGTTTAAAACAATTGACATTCTTCATTTTTTTTTATTTCATATAAAATTTCTTCCAAATTTTCATATGACATTAAATACGGCCTTAATCCGAATATTTGAAATTTGAAACAATTGACAATCGTAAAGTCTTAATTTTTTTATTTCGTCTGAAAGTTCTTCTAAAGCCCTGTCATATGATATCAAACACGATTTGATTCGGATCACTTTAAGCTTAGGGTCGTAAAATTTTTGCTAAAATAACTCTTTTTTATTTCATCTGAAAGTTCTTCTAACTCTATTTCATATGCTCTAGCATTTCTTCAACTAAAAGTTGCACGAAAGGCATGAGTATTCGCCGAGTGTTTGTAGCTGAATTGGTTAGAGCAGTCACCATGCGAGTGAAAGGTTCTGGGTTCAAATTCCGGCGAACGCTGATTGCTTTTTCAAAAACTAATTTTTTAATTATTTTATCTAAAGGTTCGTCCAAAGCCCTTTCATATGATATCAAACATGGCATAATTCGGAATACTTTAAGTTTGAAATAATTGACAGTCGTAAAATTTCAATCAAATACGTGTTTTATTTCCGAAAAGATTTTGCTAATCTATTAAAAATCCATTGGATGTAATTTTTGATAGTTCCACATTTTTTATAGAGTTTATTAAGTTTGAAACAATTACCTATCGTAAAATTTCAACTTTCTATATTTCATCTGAAAGTTCTTTTGAAGCCCTTCAATATGATACTAAATACGGTACGATTCGGAATACTTTAAGTTAGAAACTATTGACAGTCGTAAAATTTCAACTTTTTTTTTATTTCATATGAAAGTTATTCTAAAACCCTTTCATATGACACCCAACACAATATGATTCGAAATACTTTGTTAGAAATAATTGCTTATTGTAAAATTTCAACAATTTTCATTTTTCTGAAAGTTCTTCTAAAGACCTTTAATATGACACCAAACACGATAGGTTTTGTTGCAATTTCACTAAAATAATTGCCGATTGAAAATATTATAATTTTGCCCACATGCCCTTTAAAATAACTTTCGTATTACCGATATAAAATTTAAGAGTGATCAAATGATTCCAATTCGAGTTAATTGGTTTTTCTAAATTGTACTCTGACGTGGATAAAATTTGCTTGGTTTTACTGTATATTATTACTGGAGACAAATTTGGTTGGGTTTACCTGTATACTTTATATAACTTGTCAATTTGACGTTTTGTTTTAGTGAATTGTCAAAAATTTTCTTTTTAAATACACATATATAAAATGCTTAATGATAATAAAAACGTTGCCTCATTCCCCCAATATGTGTAAAATATATCAAAAGTTATCTAAAAAATTAAATACTTCAATATTTGTTAATTAAAAATGCGATATGTCCACATACAAATGTCAAAATTAGAGTAGGTGTTCTTTTTTAAAATTTCAAAGCCTCCACACTCTTTGTCTGTATATTTTATAAAACTTGTCAATTTGACGTTTTGAATTAAAACCAACTTCATAGTGGACTGTTAAAAATTTTCTTTTTAAATACACATATTTGAAATTTGTAATTATAATAGAAACGTCCCCTCAGTCCTCCAATGTGCGTAAAATATTTCAAAACTACTCTAAAACATTTAATATTTAAATAATTTATAATTAAATATGCGACATGTCCACTGAGAAATGTCAAAATTACAGTAGATGTTCTTCTTAAAAATGTCAAAGCCTCCACACTCTTAGTTGAAAATGCATGTTTTTTCAAGTTTTCTCGCACATCATGTGTACGAAAAATCTGAGACTATCAAAAGGCACTCCCCGTGAGTAATCCCTATCAAATAAAAAAAGTTTCAATTAAATCGGATAAACCGTCTAGGCTGTAAAAATGTCAGACTGATCGTGATGAAACTATATATAGGGAATTAAGCCGTTTAGTATATAAGACTAGCGGTCGCCCTGGCTTCGCCAGGCCTCACGCTAGCTCCGCGGACCCTGAAGTAGAATTCACTTTTGTAGGACAGTTGACACAATATAAATTCAATTATTACAAATCTAAAACATTTCTGCATATCTTTCTAACCAAAGACCTTTTAATTGATACTAAACACTACAAGGTTTCGAAGATCTTTCATTAAAACTAACGATTGAAAAATGTCCAATTCTGCTCGCGAGCTCTTCAAAATACCTTTTACTAGATACCAAACACAATAAGTTTTGAAGAACTTTCATTAAAACGATTGATGACAGGAAAAATCCAATTTTGTACGCGAGCCCTTCAAAATAGCTTTCATTTGATACTAAACACGAAGAATTTTGAATCATTTTCATTCAAACAATTAAGGATCTAAAAGTATTGAATTTTGTACGCGAACCCTTCAAAAAATCTTTCTTTTTGATACAAACGCGATAGGTCAAATTTCAACTTTTTTATTTCATCACAATCTTCTTCTAAAGCCTTTTTATACGACACAAATACTTTAAGTTAGAAACAGTTGACGGTTGTAAAGAATTTTTTTTTTATTTCATTTGAACTTTCTTTCATAACTCTTTCATATCACACCAAACTCGGCATGACTCGGAATACTTTAAGTTTGAAACAATTAACAGTTGTAATATTGAATTTGTTTCTTTATTCCATCTACAAGTTCTTTCAAAACTTTTTTATGACATTAAACACGGCATGATTCCGAATACTTTAAATTTAAAACAATTGACGGTCGAAATATATATATTTTTATTTCGTCTGAAAGTTCTTCTAAAGCCTTTTCATATGATATCAAACACGATATGATACGGAACACTTTAGGTTTAAAACAATTGAAGGTCGTAAAATTTCAAATACGTGTGTTATTTCCGAAAACATTTTGCTAAACTAACTTTTTATAAGAATTTGTTTATTGACACAATTGTTTGTTTGTAGATATTATAAATAATTTTTGAAAACACAATGAGCGTTCGCCGGGATTTGAATCCAGAACCTTTCATTCGCATGGTGACTGCTCTAGCATTTCTTCCACTAAACGTTGCACGAAAGGCATGAGTATTCGCCGAGTGTTTGTAGCTCAATTGGTTAGAGCAGTCACCATGCGAGTGAAAGGTTCTGGGTTAAAATTCCGGCGAACGCTCATTGCTTTTTCAAAAACTAACTTTTTAATTATTTTATCTAAAGGTTCGTCTAAAGTCCTTTTATATGATACCAAACATGGCATAATTCGGAATACTTTAAGTTTGAAATAATTGACAGTCGTAAAATTTCAATCAAATACGTGTTTTATTTCCGAAAAGATTTTGCTAATCTATTAAAAATCCGTTGGATGTAATTTTTGATAGTTCCACATTTTTTTATAGAATTTATTAAGTTTGAAACAATTACCTATCGTAAAATTTCAACTTTTTATATTTCATATGAAAGTGCTTTTGAAGTCCTTCAATATGACACTAAACACGGTACGATTCGGAATACTTTAAGTTTGAAACTATTGACAATCGTAAAATTTCAACTTTTTTTTATTTTATATGAAAATTCTTCTAAAGCCCTTTTATATGACACCTAACACAATATGATTCGAAATACTTTATGTTAGAAACAATTGCTTATTGTAAAATTTCAACTTTTTTCATTTATATGAAAGTTCTTCTAAAGCCCTTTAATATGACACCAAACACGATAGGTTTTGTTGCAATTTCATTGAAATAATTGACGATTGAAAATATTATAATTTTGCCCACATGCCCTTTAAAATAACTTTCGTATTACCGAAAGAAAATTTAAGAGTGATCAAATGATTCCAATTCGAGTTATCTGGTTTTTCTAAATTGTACTCTGCCGTGGATAAAATTTTAAATACACATATTTGAAATTTGTAATTATAATAGAAACGTCACCTCCGTCCCCCAATGTGCGTAAAATATTTCAAAACTACTCTAAAACATTTAATATTTAAATAATTTATAATTAAAAATAGACTGATCGTGATGAAATATATATATATATAGGGATTTATGCCGTTTAGTATATAAGACTAGCGGTCGCCCTGGCTTCGCCAGGCCTCACGCTAGCTCCGCGGACCCTGAAGAAGAATTCACTTTTGTAAGACAGTTAACGCAATATAATAAAATATAAATGCAATTATTACAAATCTAAATCATTTCTGCGTATCATTCCATCCAAGGACCTTTTAATTGATACTAAACACAATAGGTTTCGAAGATCTTTCACTAAAACAACTGACGATTGAAAAAAATTCAATTATGCACGTGATCTCTTCAAAAGACCTTTCATTTGATACTAATCACGAAGAATTTTAATGCATTTTCACTAAAACAATTGAGGATCTATAAGTACTAAATTTTGTACGCGAACCCTTCAAAACATCTTTCTTTTTGATACAAACGCGATAGGTTTTAAATACTTTCACGAAAAAAATTGTACATTTTGCTAAACTATTAAAAATCTTTTGGACGTCATTTTTTATAATGTTTTACATTTATATTTTATATGTACATGAAATCAATTGAAATTTTTCTCTAAACTTTTTTGAAAAATTGTTGGAAATCGCTGAAATATACTTTTTTGCATTGTAGAATGCTGCTGTCAATTATTTTTTTTTAAATGTTTTGTTTTATTACATACTTTTAAAAATTATTTGTCAAGTTGACGTTTTGTCTAAAAAATTTTTACGCTAGCCCTTCAAAAAACCTTCCATTTGATACCAAACACGATATGTTTTTAAGCACTTACATTAAAACAATTGACGATCGAAAAGTAATAAATTTTGTACGCAAGTCCTTCAAAATACCTTTCATTTAATACCAAACACGATAATTTTAGAAGGACTTTCACTAAAACAATTGCCAATCGTAAAATATTTAATTTTGTACGCGATCTCTTCAAAAGACCTTTCATTAGATACCAAACACGATAGATTGTTAATACTTTCACTGTAACAATTGCCGATCAAAATTAAATTAAATGCTGCACGAAAACACTTCAAAAGACATTTCATTCGATATCAAACACGATAGGTTTCAAAGCAATATCACTAAAACAATTGCGAATCGAAAAAAAAATATTTCACGCGATCCCTTTAAAAGACTTTTTATTTGATACCAAAAAATATTTTATGTTTAAAACAATTGACATTCTTCATTTTTTTAAATTTCATATAACATTTCTTCCAAATTTTCATATGACATTGAATACGGCATTAATCCGAATATTTGATATTTGAAACAATTGACAACCGTAAAGTCTTAATTTTTTTATTTCGTCTGAAAGTTCTTCTAAAGCCCTGTCATATGATATCAAACACGATTTGATTCGGACCACTTTAAGCTTAGAACAATTGACGGTTGTAAAATTTCAATCAAATACGTGTTTTATTTCCGAAAACATTTTGTTAAAATAACTTTTTTTTATTTCATCTAAAAGTTCTTCTAACTCTATTTCATATGCTCTAGCATTTCTTCAACTAAAGGTTGCACGAAAGGCATGAGTATTCGCCGAATGTTTGTAGCTCAATTGGTTAGAGCAGTCACCATGCGAGTGAAAGGTTCTGGGTTCAAATTCCGGCGGACGCTCATTGCTTTTTCAAAAACTAACTTTTTAATTATTTTATCTAAAGGTTCGTCTAAAGCCCTTTCATATGATACCAAACATGGCATAGTTCGGAATACTTTAAGTTTGAAATAATTGACAGTCGTAAAATTTCAATCAAATACGTGTTTTATTTCCGAAAAGATTTTGCTAATCTATTAAAAATCCGTTGGATGTAATTTTCTGATAGTTCCACATTTTTTTATAGAATTTATTAAGTTTGAAACAATTACCTATCGTAAAATTTTTATATTTTATCTGAAAGTTTTTTAAAGCCCTTCCATATGACACTAAACACAGTATGATTCGGAATACTTTAAGTTTGAAACTATTGACAGTCGTAAAATTTCAACTGTTTTTAATTTCATATGAAAGTTCTTCTAAAGCCCTTTCATATGACACCCAAAACAATATGATTCGAAATACTTTATGTTAGAAAAAATTGCTTATTGTAAAATTCCAACTTTTTTCATTTACCTGAAAGTTCTTCTAAAGCCCTTTAATATGACACCAAACACGATAGGTTTTGTTGCAATTTCACTAAAATAATTGCCGATTGAAAATATTATAATTTTGCCCACATGCCCTTTAAAACAACTTTCGTATTACCGATAGAAAATTTAAGTGCTCAAATGATTCCAATTCGAGTTATCTGATTTTTTTTTTATTGTACTCTGCCGTGAATAAAATTTGCTTGGTTTTACTGTATTATACTGCAGACAAATTTGGTTGGTTTTACCTGTATACTTTATATAACTTGTCAATTTGACGTTTTGTTTTAGTGGACTGTTTTCAATACACATATTTAAAATGCGTAATTATAATAAAAACGTTCCCTCATTCCCCAAATATGTGTAAAATATTTCAAAAGTTGTCTGCAATATTTAATACTTGAATAATTTTTAATTAAAAATGCGTAATGTCCACATACAAATGTAAAAATTAGAGTAGGTGTTCTTTTTAAAATTTCAAAGCCTCCATACTCTTTGTCTGTATATTTTATAAAACTTGTCAATTTGACGTTTTGAATTAAAACCAACTTCATAGTGGACTATAAAAATTTTTCTTTTTAAATACACATATTTAAAATACTTAATTATAATAAAAACGTCCCCTCAGTCCCCTAATGTGCGTAAAATATTTCAAAACTTCCTTAAACCATTTAATATTTAAATAATTTATAATTAAAAATGCGACATCTCCACTGAGAAATGTCAAAGTGACGTTTGATGTTCTTCTTAAAAATTTCAAAGCCTCCACACTCTTAGTTGATTTTGCCGCAAAAACGCATGTTTTTTCAAGTTTTCTCGCACATCATGTGCACGAAAAATCTGAGACTATCAAAAGGCACTCCCCGTGATTGACCTCTATCAAATAAAAAAAGTTGCAAATAAATCGGATAAACCGTCTAGGCTGTAAAAATGTCAGACTGATCGTGATGAAATATATATATATAGGGATTTATGCCGTTTAGTATATAAGACTAGCGGTCGCCCTGGCTTCGCCAGGCCTCACGCTAGCTCCGCGGACCCTGAAGTAGGATTCACTTTTGTAGGACAGTTGACACGCGTGCTCTTCAAAAGACCTTTCATTTGATACTAAACACGAAGAATTTTGAAACATTTTCACTAAAACAATTGAGGATCTAAAATTATTAAATTTTGTACACGAACCCTTTAAAAAATCTTTCTTTTTGATACAAACGCGATAGGTCAAATTTCAACTTTTTTATTTCATTACAATTTTCTTCTAAAGCCTTTTTATACACCAATACTTTAAGTTTGAAACAGTTGATGGTTGTAAAATATATTTTTTTTTATTTCATTTGAACTTTCTTTCAAAACTCTTTCATATCACACCAAACTCAGCATGACTCGGAATACTTTCAGTTTGAAACAATTAACAGTTGTAATATTGAATTTTTTTTCTTTATTCCATCTACAAGTTCATTCAAAACTTTTTTATATGACATTAAACCCGGCATGATTCCGAATACTTTAAATTTAAAACAATTGACGGTCGAAATATATATATTTTTTATTTCGTCTGAGAGTTCTTCTAAATCCCTTTCATATGATATCAAACACGATATGATACGGAACACTTTAGGTTTATAACAATTGAAGGTCGTAAAATTTCAAATACGTGTGTTATTTCCGAAAACATTTTGCTAAACTAACTTTTTATAAGAATTTGTTTATTGACACAATTGTTTGTTGATATTATAAATAATTTTTGAGAAAGCAATGAGCGTTCGCCGGGATTTGAATCCAGAACCTTTCACTCGCATGGTGACTGCTCTAGCATTTCTTCAACTAAAAGTTGCTCGAAAGGCATGAGTATTTGCCGAGTGTTTGTAGCTCAATTGGTTAGAGCAGTCACCATGCGAGTGAATTTTTTTATAGAATTTATTAAGTTTGAAACAATTACCTATCGTAAAATTTCAACTTTCTATATTTCATCTGAAAGTTCTTTTGAAGCCCTTCAATATGACACTAAATACAATACGATACGGAATACTTTAAGTTTGAAACTATTGACAGTCGTAAAATTTCAACTTTTTTTTTATTTCATATGAAAATTCTTCTAAAGCCCTTTCATATGACACCTAACACAATATGATTCGAAATACTTTATGTTAGAAACAATTGCTTACTGTAAAATTTCAAATATTTTCATTTTACTGAAAGTTCTTCTAAAGCCTTTTAATATGACACCGAACACGATAGGTTTTGTTGCAATTTCACTAAAATAATTGCCGATTGAAAATATTATAATTTTGCCCACATGCCCTTTAAAATAACTTTCGTATTACCGATAGAAAATTTAAGAGTGATCAAATGATTCCAATTCGAGTTATCTGTTTTTTCTAAATTGTACTCTGACGTGGATAAAATTTGCTTGGTTTTACAGTATATTATTACTGGAGACAAATTTGGTTGGGTTTACCTGTATAACTTGTCAATTTGACGTTTTGTTTTAGTGGACTGTCAAAAATTTTCTTTTTAAATACACATATTTAAAATGCGTAATTATAATAAAAACGTTCCCTCATTCCCCCAATATGTGTAAAATATTTCAAAAGTTGTCTAAAATATTTAATACTTGAATAATTTTTAATTAAAAATGCGATATGTCCACATACAAATGTCAAAATTAGAGTAGGTGTTCTTTTTTAAAATTTCAAAGCCTCCACACTCTTTGTCTGTATATTTTATAAAACTTGTCAATTTGACGTTTGGAATTAAGACCAACTTCATAGTGGACTGTTAAAAATTTTCTTTTTAAATACACATATTTGAAATTTGTAATTATAATAAAAACGTCCCCTCAGTTCCCTAATGTGCTTAAAATATTTCAAAACTACTCTAAAACATTTAATATTTAAATAATTTATAATTAAAAATGCGACATGTCCACTGACAAATGTCAAAGTGACGTTTGATAATATATTATTACTATTAATTGTGTACTTACAATTGATGTTCTGGAATAGAATTAAATTCGGTTATAATTTCAATTCATGCCTTATTTTTATCTTGAAGGGTATCATTGTCTCTCTTTTTATTTTCTATAATATTTTCTTTAATTCTTTTAAATATTCTTTTTCTAGCAAACTGAAAGATGATATTCGTTTTCTTTTTCTATCTTCCATTTATAGAATATAATGACAGCGATAATACGTAAAAATATATTGACGGGTACTCTTTTCAAATCAGGTAAATGTTCATAGTAACATAATTCATCATTCTTATTGGTTGTTCCTATGACGTTTTGCATAAAGGATACCTTTATCATATCTTAATAAAGGTTTTCTTTAATAAAGTAAAGACAGGTTTATAAAATACTATTTCATTTAAGGAAACCTTAACCTTAAGGAGTACATAAAAGTGCATAAGGTTGCCTATCTTATTAAAGGTACACTTAAGCGTAAGTGAAGGAACTTCTAAGGAGCGTTCATAAATACGGGCCTTAGTTAATTTGTAACAATTCAATGAATTTCATACTTAACAAATAGTTAATACACCGACATGGTATTTGTCTATGGTTTTTGTAATGGTAATATGACTGGTGCTTCTAACAGGAGATATACATATGTGAGTGCGTGAAGCAGATGTGACTTACCGGACCGTTGAAGTCGTCGTTGAACGTCCAGGTCATCGGTTCGGTGCCGCGGCAGCCCAGCGTCATGTCCGTGGCCGCATCCACCGTCACATCGGAACGCTGCGGGTAGATCAGCGCCACTCTAGACAGCTGCTGCGCTCCTAGACCTGGAGTCAACACGAAAATTTTCTCTATCAATGTTAAATATGATTGAATTTACCAAGACACAAGATGCTTCACAAATAAATTGTTATATCAATAAGGACTGATTTTTCTAACAATAATTAACGATTTGATTAAACTAATTGTAATGAACTTAAACAAAAACTATGTTGTATTTCTTTTCGATATTTTACATTGTAGATGATTTATCTAATCCGTAATAATTGACGTGTTCTCTGCACTGCTTGCTTGCCTTTCTAGATTATCGTCTTTGTATTTTAATTGAATTTGAAAATATACTATTATATTTATTTATAATTATTTATTTAGTAGTTTAGTATGTTAAAACAAAAATACACAAATGTATTTGCTGTTGTCTACCGCACCGCTAATCAAATGCATTCACTGGCACACGAACTATTACGATCCTACCTAAAACACAATACATGCCGGCATGTAGAACTTCGAGTGGCCATACCTATCGTATTTCGAACATTTACGAACATACTAGAAATATTGCGCCTTATACGTTGAATTGAAAGCAGAAGTTATATTTATTTATAATGTACATTTTGTATCAAATTCGTTTTAAGTTTTGAAAATAATAATAATCCTTGTATTTTTTTGTTGTCATTGCTTGCCTTACGTAGTTTTGTAGTCAGACAGCTTTATCATTTTACTCTAACAATCAATATCTAGTATTCTGCTTATTTATTTATTTATTTTTTTGTTTACTTTATTAAATATAATGATGAAAGACTATGTTAACTGTGATTAACTTATTTCACTGTAGTGCGATATAGGTACACATAGTGGCGTATTCAGAGGGAGGGTTCAGATGCCCGGGCACCTTCTAAACTAAAAATGTGATTTTTTTAAATAAATTTTACACCATACACAAATCATAAATATATGAAAATTTTCAGAAGCCATGTTTCTTAATAGATTTATATTTGGAAACAGGTGAATTTTATCCAAATATTAAAATATATATTTCATTTGTTTTTATGCCTTCCAAGGACGACAAGTCAGTTGAGTGCTCAGTTTCCTCATGAAAATTTTTGAAAAGACTTTATTATTTATTCATCTGGATATAATTCTAGTTCCCGATGAAGTTGTAAATAATTTTGTATTGTTAAATTCACGAAGAATGTAATTACGATATACTTATACGTAGATACGTAATGCGTGTAGCTTTATTTCAAACGGCAAATTATTATTCTTTGTTTCATGTACATTTCCTTTATTGTTAAACTTATATTTATATTGTTTCTGTTCGTTTATTTTATTATAAACACTTATTATATATGATATTCATAATTTTATATTTGTTTATATTTAAGCCACTCCCAAAAAAAAGTCGTACCTATATCTGCCCCTTGGTAAGCACTGGCAAGGTATGACAAGTAGCTCAAACGAAATCTACATGTATGTATTTAATCTCTCATTTTGTGTAGACCGATGTATAGGTTTGCTTTTGCACATTTTATGTAGTAATTTATTCAAAAATATCTTACGGTGGCGTTTCGTTCATTCCTCCAGAACACTGAAATATTATTTAATTTTTCATTATATTTTTTTTAATAAAAAATAATATATCTTAAATTTTATGTAATTGTGCGGCGAATTCTATTCGAGTGCAGAACGTCTCTATAAAAATGTAGCGAAGTTACAGCTACAAACTAAAAATTAATGTAGCTGTTAAATTTTAATGCTACTTTTTTTAGCTCGTGTATTATAGGCAGCAAAAAATAATTATTTTTGCGTAGGATGAAACTGCTTCAGAAAGTAGCTTTGTTACACATATAGTTAATTTTATATATTTATTTTATTTCAGAATATAAATTTTCCATAATGTATTTTTTCTTCCTGTTACACATTTATTAAAGTTAATTCTTGTATTTCCTAAATTATTTAATGTTTCTTTCAGGATTATAGATTCGGAGTCGGAATCAGGATATGGAATCGTGCAATCGGATAATTTTTAATTAAAACGAAGTCTTAGTCGGTATAAATATTTCGACTGCGACTCCAAATTTTTCGAAACTAAACTGATTTGTCATAGTACTAAAAAAGTTTTCTATGTTACAATATTGTTAAAATAAAAGAAAACATATATCATCACGCCTTTCATCCATTACTGCGTGTGGCACTTTGCCGTATCAGATCGCGGAAAGTAATAACAAATTAAATAACTACACATATGCTATAGGCAAAAATGGCATGTAATACATAAAAGTAGCCAGTCTGCCACTGCAGAGGACACACGTTATATTAACTCCATAGCATTAAATAGAGAACAGTGAAGTTGAATCAGTCATAAACAGAATGTTCAATTTAAGTGTTCTACCATTGCTATCTCGTACTATAAGAGTTATAAGGTAGGTTAAATTAGTAAAGAAATACCATTTTGTAAGTCAATTAGAAAACGATTAATTAACACTTTCTCACGTTCTCAAATATTCAATGTAACTTTCTTGTTTTATATGAGGACATATGTTTTAAATTATATTTATGCGGATATAAAGTTCAGTACCATCAATAAATAATATAAAGACAAATTGTCAATGAATAAATAAAACAAATATAAATTGTCAATAGCGATGTGGAACTAAATCTTAATAAAATAATTTTATTCAGTACCATCACATTACAATTTTTTTTAGAAAGATGGACAAATCGCAATATTTTTGTTTATTTGATTAATTATTAAATATCAACACGACTATTTTGTGAAAAATTAATTAATTAATAAATTTTGATAATCATTTGTTTCTCGTTGCACGCTTGCAGGCGTTAATTGTCGACCCCAAGATTAAGCACAAAACGGCGACACTAACTGTTCTATATTACAGTAATACAAACTTTGAGCCAATATTCGAAAATTGCAATTCCATTTATCTTTTTATTAGCCGATAAATTAGTCTCGTTAAACATATGATAATTTACTTCATAACACCCTCGTTTGTCATAGATACAATTTTTGCATTAATTATTACTTCACAAGCTATATTTTTCCATATAACATTTTGACCAATTAATTTTTCGTTCCTTCGGAACATTTCTGATTTGCTGGAAATATCGTGGTTTTCCGCGACATGTCCGACTGAGAGCAGCACCTTACGCATTAAAACAAAAAAGCCTTAGCGACCCCAGACTTTAAAAAGTTACCAGTTTAAGTACCTTTTTAAACACTGGGGTCGCCAAGGTTGTTTTAATATATTTTTTTTATTTGATCCGATATTTTTTAATCTGGTCGACATGGTTTTTTAAATTCGAATATTTTTCTTGGTTTAATTAGATATCTTTTTTTTTAAATCTGTAATATACAGATACTATAAATTTTGGGGCAGGTTGTAAAATAGTCAACTTTTTGAGGGAGAGACTTTTTCGGGAGAGAATCTTTTTTCTGTGAAGGCGCGAATCTGCGCAATCTTGGCGTACCTTTAACAATGTAATTGTTTTTTTTTTTTGAAATAATAATAACGATAATAATGTGAAGATACTTAAGTTTGTGTTCATTGAATACAGAATAACATTCCCGCACAAAAAAAAAAACAAAAAAATAGTCTCTATTAAAAATAAGAATATTATATCTTGGTTGTTTCAAAGAAAAATTTATATTTAATACTTGATGCGGATTTCGGTTTTTACACCATCGTCAGAAGTGATGAAAAGTTCAAAATCGATCCACTTATATACATATACATGGGGTACCTGCAAGTACCTACAAACACTTTAGAGATGGAAACAGTTTAAAACATTTGTGAACGGGTCATTAAGAAATATTGAGGGACTGCCATTAAAAGATTAAATAGAATTTAGTAGAGGCGAATGAATGAGATCTAATTGTTCGTTCATAAGATTTTTGTTGGCTTTTAAGGCTTTATTTATTGCAATCGCCTCCAAACAATTCTTTTTTAATCCTTTCTTGGCAACATGTAAGACCCTTAGAGATTCTATTGTTATACCGTGTTTATTTTCTATAAGGTGTTTCGCGACATTAGAATCGGTTTTCCCTAATCTCCAAGAGCTCACATGTTCCTTAAATCTAATATTAAAACTACGGCCTGTCTGTCCGATGTAAATAAAATCGCAGTCTTTACATTGAATTTCGTAAATACCGCTATTGTTTAATTTATTCTTATCAATAATTTTATTGTTAACTAGTAAATTTTTTAAAGTAAAATCATTATAAAATGTCGCCGAAATATTTACAGTTTTTAGTTGTTCTGAGATTTTATTACATACAGTTCCAAAATAGGGTATTTTCCTATAAATTTTACAATCTTGCACCGCTTGTAGTATTAAATATAAATTTTTCTTTGAAACAACCAAGTGTTTTTATTTACTATTTTTTTATCAAACATGTTTCAACAAGTGCCAACAGCTTACTCAATTAATTATAATATTATATCCTACGAGTATAATGAGAGAATCATTTGTCGAAAAAATATTTGTAAATATTTTTTTGTAGACTTGCAAAATGGTATTTTTCTGCTAATTTGACCAACCATGTAGCTCGAGATATAAATGGTAGCACACTTAAATTGAACATTCTGTATAGCACGATAGATGAGATTAGAGTAGAAACACTTTTTTTAACTAGCACGAAACAATCAAACGAGAAACATTAACATTGTTTTTTTCGCTCTCACAAAACTATATTTGAAATATCACATTCTGGCTTCATCATTTCCGGAAATAAAAACGTAACACAATTGACATTTAAAACGAATAAATACAATAAAGCAATAATATTCTTGCCAATGCATTGCCACAGTTAATAAGTACTAGAATAATAATTGTTATAAATTAAAAATAATACTACATTTTATAGTGAAAAATAAAATTTAGTATGCAACATGGACATTATTAGGTGATAAAACACAGAGTGCGACGGTATCCAGCCCAAATCATGGATAGCGTCCTTGGTGCATAAATTACTATTTCACTACAAGTAGGTATACGGTTTTTCTGGATAAACTCACCATGAAAAAATATTCCAGCAAATATGAAGGCGTAGATGAAATATGTCGCCATCATTATAACAAAAGACATCATTACTGAAAAAAAAACTAATCACTCGAACACCGAGATAGAAATGTAACTAACGTGATTACGAGTGTGTCGTAATTATAATAGAGCTGTTGGTGATAACAATAGGAGCAACCATCGCACCACATAAGAGCGAGCCGCTGACGGAAATTCCTGTTTCCTTTGATATTTCTCATGTTTACACAATGAATTTTTATAAATAATAATTTTTAGAAACTAAATTGGGGGTATTGGTTAGAAGTGAATATAAACACTGGCCGCCAACATGTTCGGCGCGGCCCTGTTTGTAATTATTTATAGAATTACCTTTTTCCCTTTAACCAGAAATAATACTAATTTTTATGAATGGAATGGAAAAATGTGTTTTTTTTTTAATATTCTCTGTATGATACTGATATCGATGTGATACCATAAAGTAAGTACCTGCCTACTGAGTACAAATTAGTACTCTTAGAGTAACTGAGTGAACTAAGAGTACGGACAAGAGGTCCAAAATGTGATAGCTTATGTTTTCATGAGTCACTATTTTAACAAAAAATAATGCTCTTAATGACCTCGGCAATATAAAACTTACAAATTACTTTTGATGAAACTATTTTTCTTTTTTAATGAAATAATGAAATCTCTTATAATAAAAATATAAATCTACCATTACGCCTTTTACACAATACTGGATGTAGCAATCTGACGTAGCAGATCTCGGTAATGATAAATTTTGCACGTAAAGTGCGGTTACCTGCCGTCAAATCACGGCCCTCAAATATGTTAAGGGAGGAGGAGCCACAGGGGTAATTCGAATGTGGTGAAAATTGTTTGTCGACCGTGTAAATCGAACCGAGGTTCTCAAATCCACTACTGAGCCACCTACTCCTTAATAACACAGTGTATTATTATACATCTAGTTCGAGAAATGCATGATTTTGAATGAGGTGTAATTTGTAGCCAGAGGGCGAAGCTTGAGGACAATAAAGTACCGAAGGAAAATTTAATTCTCTTCAAAGTTTTATATACCATTTATTTCACGACACAAGTACGATTAAAAACAAAAAACTTGTTTAAAAACTTAATTTCTTTATATTTTTATTGACATTAATTTATTTCAAAATCATTAGTCGTCTTTACAAAAAAAGCAAATTCCTTCACAAAAGCATAAATTTACGAAAACAAGTTTTTTTCTAAACTGGAATACTAAAAATACAGCGAGAAGCGCAAGAATCCCTAGAAATTGTTGATAAAACTATTGTAGCTGTTCTAAACTTATTACTACCAATAGGGATGGCAATTGACTGGACAAATACTTTTCGTTTATGACCTAATATATGACTAGTCTTTTGTCAAATTGCTCGCGTCAAATACTTAAGTAGTGACGAGCGTGCCGATAGAATAATTATATGTGTAGCCTCTGTTGATAGGTCGACGCGTGTCCCGTGTTCGGCGAGATGCAGTAATTGCAGTATGCAGTCCGCACTTTTTGAGAGTTGGTGTGATAATAATACAGCTGTGGTAATCGCGCATATGTTTCTTGTTTATTTCTTATATTCTTATTCTTTATCTATTTGCATTAGCATTAGTTTTGTTTTTCTGTTTTACCAGTATTGTTTATTTCGTTTTTTCGAAGAATATTTTATTTTTTTACAATAAACTATTGTTTTTTACAGTTTATCTTTTAATTGGTCGAATTGATTAAGTCAAACATTCTATTATTATTATTATTATTTATGGGGTGGCTAGGTCAGTGGTATGAAGTCGGCCTGTGGATCCTGAGAACCCTGGTTCGATTCCCACAGGCGACTAACAAATTTCATAATTTCAAAAAAAAAAAAACTTCCCCTGTGGTTCCTCCACCACTAACATCTTTGGAGGCTGTGATTTGATGACTGGTAACCGCACTTCACGCGCAAAATATATCACTTACCGAGATCTGCTTCGGCAGAGTGCCACACCCAGTAATGGGTAGAAGGCGTGATGATATATTATTTTTTTTAAACATTCTAACGTCGGTCAAATTTACCATCAATTGACAACTTTTGACCAGTCAATTGACCGAGCTGCCATCCTTAATTACTAACGAAATTTAGTAAGTTGTACGTTGCAGCCTATAACCGCTGCAGAGAATGGTGTGCAGAAAAAGGCACAGATTTATACGGAAACGTAATTGTTGGCTACTTTTAATTAAATATCTTAAAATTACAAACTTCTACATTATGGACTAAATACCCCTTTGACTTTTAGTCACCGACAACATTGACATAAGCAACTGAAAATACTATAAAGTCAGTGGACGAATAATATGCATATTATTTACATACAGATAAAATGTTTAACTTGTGTCGAGCTGGTAACTACTTTAAGTAATAGTTCTGGAAGTAGTACTTTAAGTATATCATATACTTAAAATACTTTACTTAAAATACTTTTGAAAATTAGTATTCAATACTGTAGTTAAAGTACTCTTTTTCATGCAAAAGTACTTTAAATACTTTCATGTACTTAGAGTACTAAAAAGTAGATAAAGTAAAAAAAAGTATTTAAAGTAATTTAAATACTTTAAATACTAAACACTTTTCGCATGCGCGTAACTCTTGCGTAATTTGAATCATAAAAGGCACTTAGCACTTAGAAAGGTGAGTAAGTATTGATGAAAAAATAGACAAACAGTAATCAATGAAACATCACATATATTTTAGCAGTTTAATGGTGTTTAATGAAGTAGGATTTAATAACATGTATATTTGAAAAATTATCAATAAAATTGTAGCTATAGTTGCGTAACAACAAGGAAGTAAATTATCAGTAATAATATAACAAGAGAGTGAGAATAAATTGAAAATAATTTAACAGATCTTTCAAAAACTTGTTGCCAGGCAATAGTCACGAAAACCCGTAGGGCTTGAGTGGCTATTGCCAAATGGCAACAAGTTTGAGAAAGATACTGGAGAATAATTTTCTAACTTATCCAACTGTCAAGTTATATTTAATTAGATTATTTTTTGACTTAGCTGTTGAGGTCGATTCATCCAACTTAAAAGATTTTGGAAGTTTTTTCCAAAATTTGTTGGTATATTTCTGTATATGCACATATATATATATATATATATATATATATATAAACCCTTTCATGTTTGTTATAGTTGCTGAATTTCTTGCTTCTATTTAATTTTGAATTATAAAAGTGTTAAAGTATCTTTCTAAAATATTAATTTTGTTTTTAAATTAAATTCTGTATTAAAATAACCTAGTTGTTAATTTTACTTAGTATTTAGTACTGTAATTACATATAAAAAGTATTTCAAGTAATACTGGTATTTAGTATTTAAAATACTTTTTTAGAAGTATTTAGTATTTAAATACTTTTTTGAGTATTGGTCCCAGCTCTGCGTGTCCCGGTTCTTGTCATAGAAACGGTCAAATACTCTCGGTCATAAAAACGTCTATTTATTTGTCAATGGTAGCCACATCTAATAATTACAATCGACAGCACAACCGATACTACTATAGATACTATCGATAATTTTGAACTATCAATAGATTTCTTTTAAAAGAACTGTTGGTAGTATTTTTTATTAGAAATTATCGATGTATCGATAGTTTTTCAATTGTATTCTACAAGCGAGTCGTCGACTGATTTCTCCTTGAAATGTTCTCTATTAGCCTGTATGCGAGACAACGAACTAAACCTGTTGCTTTAGTGCTGTTTTCTGTAGCCCAATGCTTTCAGAAACAGCAGCACGTAGCCACCTGCTCGCTAGTTATTTCAATCAATACTTTATAACCTTTACTATAAGGTACAATATTTCATTCGATTCTATAAAGGAACAAGTCTATTCTCTATTTTAAAAAGTAAAGATTTTATAGAACGCAACTGAACTGCTAATTGTTGGTTAAGTTTTGTCATGTCACTGTGGAAGTGGTATTCCACTTCCGGGATAGAGATTATCAAATTTTACTTGGATAGCTTGGTAAGCATTTGTTTATATTTTTATAATATGTACAATATTTTCACATATTTTTATATTTGGAAATTGTATATTTATTTTTAATTTTTTAGGAGCAATTAAATAATTTCAATTTCTATTATAACATGCTTCTACCTCGTTTTAATATTAACAAACTGCAGTAACCAAAACACACAGTTTCGGATTTAAAGGGAGGATCCCCTCAAAATTAAATTGTGTTATTTTTCGATAAATTTTACACCATACGCAAATCTATCAATATATATATATTAAAGTTTACAAGAGCCATGTATCTTAATAGATACATATTTAGAAATCAGTGAATTTTATTCAAATATTCAAATATTATTTCAATTGCTTCTATGCCTTCCAATGACGACATGCTCAGTTCAGCGCTCTTTTTCGATATTAAGATTGTTGAAAATATATTTACTTTTTATGACAGAGGATATAACGATAGACCCTGTGGAAGTTATACATAATTTCGAATAGTTACATTCACGAAAAACACAATTTAGATATAGATGTGTGTAGGTTTTATTTCTAACAGCAAATTATTTTTTTAATATATTTAATTTAGTTTTTTTTTATAAAATAATCACAAAATTAATATTAATTTTTAAACAAACGGAGAAAAAATTACCAGCTCAATTCTCAAAAGAGTTTTAACTAATACTGAATTTTGGATTAATCAAATTCGATTAAACTATATTTTCAAAAAAGTTTAAATAAATTTTAATAATAAATCTTGTTACCATTTGATTTACTGAACTTTTTAAAATCGGACTAGAATAAGATTTACTAATCCATACTTCTGGATTAGTAAAAACTTTTTTGAGAATCAGGCTGGACACGTTCAACAAAGAAAAAAAGCTGATTTACTGTGTTGTCTAGATTCATAGTCGAAGCTGCAACTTTTTTTGCCTAGTTACACAAATAACTTTTAATAGTAGCTCAACAAAATTTGATAAAATTTAATCATATAACTTATCATAAATAATATAATAAGAGATATGATAATTGCCAATAATATTTAGACACGAATTATGAGTTTTTATGAAAATAGAAATATAACCAGCACGAGCTGTATTTCTTATTTCCGTAATAACGAATTTAAATTCATTTCAATATATTACGAATTATATTTTGTTCTGAGAATTTAAGAAGCAAAAATAATTAACTAAATTTGCCATTTCGATCTTTCAATTTACGTTTATGAAAATATCTTATTTTATTGGTAATCAATGAGATTTAACCCCTTAACGTACACGCTCGAGTTAATTCGAGCGCGTTAAACGGGCCAAACTGTGCACACTTGAGATAATTCGAGCGGTTTATTTATTTATTACCTTGAATTTGTACAAATGCAATTGTTTGTTGTATTTTACGATTTAGTCGCGAAATAACAAATACTTTTATCTCTTTTTTATAAAGTTAAATATTCTAAAATGTGTTTTCTTAAATAAAAAAAAAATGTCGGTGTTTTTTAAAAAAAAAGAGGTAAGAGGTTAATTACAGTGAAAAATGATTACTTATTTATTTTACTAGTGGAAAATTACCAAAATAGCATATATTTCATAGGTTCATTTTCAAACAAATTCGTGATCCTATTGATTCTCATCGCTATCATATTTGATTTATGTCACATCTCTAAAATGAGCGACTAACAAAAATCTCTACTGTAAACAGAACTTTAGTATCTATAATTTTTGTTTGAAATTTATCGCTCTATTTATTACTATTTGCTATTTCCATTTCACTCATATATAGCGATCCATGCATTTTTTTGCATCATTAAATTAGCCTACTACTAACTTTTCTCTAATTTAACCGACGTCGTAACTCTTATCGCTCTCGAGATTTCAATTTTGGCCCTCATTGTGGAATGAAAAGATTAAAAAAAAAATTTATATCATATATATATATATATATATATATTCATAATTAAATTATAATTGACGATTGGGTTGGAGAAGGGCTAAATCGAATTAGGTCAATTTTGTTGAAAATTGTTCAAATTTAAATTAGAATCCTATTTTGCGCATGCACATACAATAATTACTTTATTTAAAGATTAGGAATGAAACAATAAATAAAAAATAAAATAAATATATCATCACACCTTCTACCCATTACTGGATGTGGCACCCTCTGCCGAAGCAGGTCTCGGTAAATGATATATTTTTTAATTAAATAAAATAATAAAACATAAGTTTAATTTCAAATATATCCTCCAGTTGATTAAATTCTTCATAAATTTTTCATATTTCATAAACCAATCGTGTAAGTTCTCTCATACGTTACTGAATATTATTGCTTAAATGATGTTCGCGACAAAGTTTTAAAAATAAATCGGATCCAAATAAAAGAATTAATCGGTAATTTATTGTAAGTTCAGATATACGTATAGTTGTTTTTTTTTAAATCTGGCAATATTTTTGTACGTAATATATCAGTAGCATAATTATTGATAGGTAGTAATCCTTTAATGGGGTAGATGGCTCAGTGGAATCGAATCGGCTTGTGGTTTTGAGAACCTGGGTTAGATCCCCACAAGCGATAAACAATTTTCATCACATGAAAACTACTCCTATGGCTCCCCCACCACTAACATATTTGGGAGCCGTGATATGACGGCTGGTAACCGCAATTCACGTGCAAAGTATATCACTTACCCAGATCCGCTACGGCAGGGTGCCACGCCCAGTAGTGGCTAGAAGGCGTGATGATATATTTATATTTATATTTCAGTAATGCATTATTAGTTTTTTTGGATTCTACTTTTTTCAACAAACAGTTTTAGATCTCCTAACATGTAAGTAGTGTACGACGTGAATAATAACCTTGATAAGAAGCACATGGCAAAAAATGTTTTGCCCCTCGTATAGTATTTGGTCTTTGAGTCATAATTATTATTTTTTCATTATAGTCTATGAAATGGCCTTGTTTTTTTAAGTTTGAAATTATTTATAATTTTTTATGGTGTCTTATAGGCAGGTTTTCGAATTAAATATCTAAGTGATTTTAAAACTAATTCGTTATAATATTTACAGCAAGTTCTTTTGTCAATTTTGTTTCTACCGATGAAATAATTAAATTACAATTACTCGTACTAGGTAGTACAATATTACCTGTTAGAATTTCTGATGAGAATTTGGATTTTAGGTTAGATGTTTTGTTTCTTAAATTTTTAGTTTTTTTTGTATATTTACACCGTTATCACTTGCTTTCATGTCCACATGATAACTGTCAGTAGATGGTGAATATGGTTCACTAATATCACTATTATCAGATATTTGAAAAGCTAAAATTCACAGAACTACTGTCAAAATGTCAATTGCGCCATAAAGCCACATGTAACCTCATAATCACTGCAAAGAACGACGCGTAATGGGGGATTCAAGTGGTAGAGCTTTTTAATATATATTTATTAAAATAAATTCTTGACCGTGAATCATATTTAATACAATATAAAATCATACCATAAATTATATCTTTATTGCTGAAATATGAAAGTTAAAGTTGAATAATTTAAAACGTTCGCACTGCCATATTTCAATGACGTAGTTGCATTAAGCCAATCACAGAGCTTTGTCTGAAACGTTTATCGGTGCTCAAGAAGACGAAGAAGAAATAAGCATTCAGCATTCAGCATTCAGCATTCAGCATTCTAGGATTCTACCAATGACGTATAATACTAGACGAATTATGTCGTATTCAAGTCAATGCAGTGTTGTGAAGCAGAGAGGAATGGAATAACTTGATGGTACGCCGGATGCGCGGCAAGGAGCGAGTACACTTTTATGTTATGCAAGTTGCTCCTTGCCGCGCACCCGCCTCGCCAACCAGTTATTCTACCCCTTTCTGACTCACAACAAACGCCGATGTTATTCGTCTAGTTATGTTTTGTCTGAGGATTCTACTGACAACGACAAGTTACGTGTTATTTATCTCTGTCTTATCTGTCTCTCTTTAAGCTAAGATGCAACTACGTCATATTAATTTGTTTCGAAAGTTTAAATATTTTTATCATGCTTAATAAAAGTTTTTTAAAAAAATTAAAAATTTGGGTATAATTATTTTATTACGTAGATTAATATATAAAACATTCAAAAAAGTCTTGAAAGGCCCATTGCGTACAGCTCTGTCATATCTCTTACTCACTGCATTTCCGCGATCTTTAAGGCCGCTCCGTAGTCAGCGTAAAACCGCTTGAAACTTATATGTTTTTTTTCCAGTTCTAGATAAATAAATTTGTTCAAATTTTGTTAGAATGAAGATAATAATAAAATATTAAGTTTTGTCTCTTTATAATTTCTAAAAACTTAAATTCAATAGATTTCACTGTCGGTTCTCGTTGCAAGATCATCAATAGTTCCAGCCTCCGATTTGAAGTTCTACCCAAGAGTCCACAACATGTCTTCATTAGTTTTTTCTTCCGAAGAAACTGTCCTTCTGGAAAAGGGCTTGAACTTCGCAATCCCGAGAAGCCCATCTTTACAGGATTTTCAAAACCTCTCAGTAGATTCTGAATTATCTTTGTATGGTAAAAAACATATTAATAACATTAAGTGGAAAATAGCGTCTGTTATTAAAAAAGATTTTCCTAAAGTCACTAAATCAAACAATAATTGTAAATCAAAAACTAATAATTTCATTTTAAATTCTATCAAGACAAAAATAAAAGTTCATGATCTCATTCTAACTAAAGCCGACAAAGGTAATACGATCACTATTTTAAATAAATCCTATTACTTATCCAAAATTAAAGATTTTTTAGATAATAATAACCTCACAAAATTAGGTTCAGATCCAACTAGTATTTTTAATAAACAAATTAGAACGTTGATTAATAATGATAAAATTTTATTTAGTACATATGACAAACACAATTTAGTTTCAATGAATTCCTCGGCCCCGGTACTCTACGGTTTACCGAAAATTCACAAAATTAATATTCCAATTAGACCAGTAGTTTCTTACGTTAATGCGCCAGCATATAAACTATGCAAAAAAGTCAACAGATTGCTACCAACTTATACAAATTTTGAACCTTGTTACACTGTTAAAAATAGCCTTGATCTTATTGATAAAATTAAATACAAAACGACACCTAATAAGATTAAATTAGTTTCTTTTGATGTCGTGAGTTTGTTTACCTCAATTCCGATTAACCCATTGAAAGACATTATTTTAGATTATTTAATTAAAACCAATTTGAGAGGGGCAAGAGAAATGTTCGATCTTGTTTGTATTTGTTTGGATCAGAATTATTTCCAATGTGATGGTGTTTTTTATAAACAAAATGAAGAGCTTCCGATGGGTTCCCCACTTTCGCCTCTCTTAGCAGACATTTTTATGGATCATTTAGAAAAGTTATTATTCAAATCTACAGATCCTTTAATTAAATTAATCTTCTGCTGGTACAGATATGTAGATGACGTCTTCTGTATATGGACGGGCTCAGATAGACAGTTAGACATGTTTCTTAACCTTTTGAATAGTTTAAACGTTAATATCCAGTTTACTGTAGAAAAAGAATCAAACAAAACCTTAAATTTCCTAGACATTACCATTTCACATACTAACCGCGAATTAGATTTTCAAATTTACCGTAAAAATACTTATACAGATACAGTTATCCCTCATGATTCTCAACATCCTATGAACATAAAAAAGTCAGCTTTTCATAGTTTCATTTACCGTTTACTACATATACCTTTGTCTCAAGATAACTTCAATAAAGAATTGAATATTATTAAACACATCGCCGTAAATAATGGCTACACTACTTCCATGATAGATAATATTTTCAAACATAACAATAGAAACAAAATACTTAAATTAATTTATAATTCTGGTAACGCCAAAGAAGTGCACTCATTTGTTTATAAAAGATTACCATTTTTAGCCAATACAAGCTATAAAATTCAGAGGATACTTCATTCACAAAACATTATTTCATCCTTTTATAATCCATATACTTTAAAAAATTTACTTGTAAACAATAAAATAATTAAAAAAGATGTTCTTCAAAACAGTGGGATATATCAAATTAGTTGTAGTGATTGTCAAGCGATCTATATAGGTCAGACCGGTCGTAATTTTAATATTAGATTCAATGAGCATAAAAAAGCTGTATTAAATAATAAATTGACCTCAAACGTTGCTAAACATTGTCTTGAGAACAATCATAAATTACACAATAATAATTTGTCAGTTATACATATCTGTAAAAAGGGATTAAAGCTGGACTTCTTAGAATCATTGGAAATTCAGAATGCTATTAGGGGCCAGAAAACCATAATGAACGAACAAATAGATTTGTACCGTTCACCGTTAATACGCCCGCTTTAATTCCTTTACAACCATTGACAAGATGTATTTTCCCATTCGCATTTTACCTGTTATAACTGTTGTCATTATATGTACTTTCCCTTTCCTGTTTATAATTTACTTGTTTCTACTATTTATAAGACTCACACAAATGTACAAACTTATTATTCTTCTGTAATCATTACCTGATGATGGTCTAGTCGACCGAAATACGTATAGTGAATAAACTTATTTACTTTTTTGAAACCTACCTAGTGTTGATTTTTTAATTTTATTCTAAAAACTTAATAATAAGTTAGTTAAGTGCATATATATGTGAAGACATATACACGATTTTAATAGTTTAGAAAGTACTTGGGTATATAAATTAGATATTAAATGAAAGATTTTGCAAAAATAAAACTTTCTTTATACGAATATTTTCATTAAAGTTTCGCATTTCTGAGTAAAGTATATATTTGTTTTCGATATTTCGTGTCACAATGTCACATATTTAACGTCTGACGTACAAAACGATGCAACCCAAATGACAATGTCTGCTCTGAACGATGCGGTGTCTGAAGGATTTCAGACCAGGTACTTTTTATTACGGTTTCACAAGAAACATCGCAAACTTTTGTGCCCACAGGCACAGGCTTCTCTCTAAACTGACTATAGTGATGAACTGATGACATATCGTGCACGGAACTACTGTTCTGATATTTCGACATGAAAATGTTATAGATACTTACGAGAAATTTAATATTTAGTTTGGTATTTAGTATAAGTATTTATATATAAAAAAAGTAAATTAAATATTGTTATGTAAGTATTTGATTAAGATTTTCATGTTATTTAAAATAAGGGCAGATAGACGCAAAAAAATGTAATTATATAGATAATAATAATAATATTTATTCAGGTTTTATAATACACAATCTAGTCGTCAAGACATACAAACACATAAAATCAAAATAAACGCTCATTCATATAAAGACCATTCAACATATATCAATATAATTAATAGTAACATAGAAAAACATAACCGTGGCATAAATTAGTAATTTATTAAAAAATTTCTGTATTAGGTAAGCCGCGATTCTACCTCGAATTAATAATTTCTGGTAAAAGTGAGTTGAGATAAAAATTTGTTACTTTTGGTATAATTTTATCTTGCCAAAATGAATCGGATCTATTAATTTTTTCAATGAAAATATCAATGTTCGTGTACACCACAAAATAGCATGCATTTTTATTACAAATATTTAATTGTCCTTGTACTTGATACTCATTTTCTTTCAAACAAATTTTACCATCTTTTGATTCTAAAAATTTTATAACTTTTTTTTCTATTGCATCTTTTATAGTCATATTTTGGGCACTGAATGTACATTTTATTTCGCATATCTCCTATTATTCCATCTGGTGACCCAGAAATGGTATATCTTCATGAATCCGCTTTTATTAATTTTTTTATTAATTTTTTCTTCTAGCATCGCTACAGCCTTGCTTTCATTTCTGATTCCATATTCTGTAGCTTTACTGCCAGTGAATGAACTATAAAGCAAATTTTTCACTATATTTGCAGTTGATGTACCTTTCCGTTTTTTGCAAATCTTTCCGAAATTTGAGGCAGTAAGTCGTTTCCTTCTTTCCTCTTTTCATAGTTGATCTGTAAACTGCCCAAGCGTATTTTGAAGAAAATAATTCTCATCTGCTTCTTTTAATTTGTTTAAATATTCTTCTTTGGCCTTTTGTAAATCTTCGTTGTTGAAATCTGCTACGGGATTTTCCGCGTATGGACCATAATTACTATCCTGATGACTAATAGTACGATTTTTCTTCTTTCCATAATCCCTGTTTCGCCTGGATCTAATTTTGTTTCTTATTTTTGCCGCGTGTTTTAAACTATATTTTCCAATTTTTCGACCCAACCCTGACTGTATAATTTCATGAAATTCTTCTTTTGAATTCATGGATATGACTGCCATGTCACAGCGTGTTTCATATGAATTTTTTAATGAAAAATTAATTCTTTTACCACCCACGAATTTTGCAACTATTGAATTGTACAATTCTGCAGCGTTATTAGTAACATTTTCTATTAAACTATCAGATTTGTTAGCTACATTCTGAACTGCCTGTAATATTTTCGCAAAAATATGTGTTGGAATGGTTGATATTAGATTTGGTTCGGTATCTGCTTTTTTACAAAAAAAACATCTTTCTCCGCAATTTTGGTGATCTCCAAATATATGAAGAGGTCCATTGAGAATATCCTTACTTAGTTCTACTATTTTTTCGTGTCTTGTTATATTCTGCTCCTTTCTATACTGGATTGCTTTTGTTATACTCCCATAAAATCGAATTAAATTTCTTTTTATATGATGGCGTCATATGTATTTCAATTTAGTTTTTATTTTTATTTTTGCAAAATTAGGTATAACTTGTTGAGATTACAATACAGAACAATTTTTATCAATATAATTTTTGTCTAAAACGCATAGTAGAGATAGAAAATATAATTGAAAATTTTACATGGGAAATCGCTGTTGCGAACCGAAACCGGACTTACGGTTTAACGATATATTATAAGTACTAGTACCACTTAGTACATATTATACTTCGATTAAAAATCTTAACTGTTCTTCAACAGTCGAACTTATTTTTTAGAAGACATCTCATAGTAAGACCGAGAATCTCAAACGAACAAAGATTTGCTGTTTCAATAGAACTTTCATGTTTAAGCAGTCATAAAAAGACCTTTATTTGATTTATGGTTTATCCCTGTCTAAAATTATTTTCTTCTTCTGCAACCCAGTATGCTTCTGTGATTGTATACAACTAAGGCGCAAACATGAAATATTTTTTTAGTCCGGAGCGCTCTTAAGGCTGTGGAATCAGTGGTGGTTCCTTACAATAACTAAAGTAATGTTGATAAATTAATAGGAAAATAAGCACAGACATTTAGCTAATATGATTGATGTTTTAGCAATAATACTAGCGGTCGACCTGGCTTCGCCAGGCCTTCTCGCTAAGGTCTGCAGAAGTAGGATACACTTCTGTAAGACAATTGACACAATATAAATTGAATTATTGCCAATCTAAAACTTGATATATCCTAGACAACAGAATAAATAGCACTCGCACGTCAAGTGAGAAATTTATTTGGGTTTTTGACTGGGTTTTTGGAGTTGGATTTAAATATACTGTTTGTCACCAGACTTTTTGAATATCGTTTTACCAAGATAAGTGTTTATAGTATATTTTTTTTCATATCGTTATTTGTTTATATTGGTTACGTGCATAGAAACGCTGAGTTATGTTTTTAAGTTTTTCAATTTGTTGATTATTTGTTCCAAAAATCAACTGATCATCGACATAAATTAAAACGAATAACTTGTCAGATTTGTTAAATTTTGTATAAATAATTATCATTTCTAGAATGGTTAAATTCTTTTTGCTCCACAAACGAATTGAATTTTATATTCCAATGTTTTGGTAACTTTTTCAAACCATATTCAAGCTCTATTTAATTTACATACTTTCCCAGGTTCTTGTGAAACTCCTTCTGGAATACTCAGAAAATATCTTTAATTTCTCCGTATAAAAATGCACTACATACGTCAAGTTGACATGTAAACATTTTCAATTGATTTAGCATGGCTAACATGATTCTGAGGATTGTCAATTTTGCAAGCAAATTAACATTATCCTTCTGTTTAAACCCTCTAGCTATCAAACGAGCTTTATAACTTGATGGTTTACCTTCTTTATCTTTCTTAATTTAAAACACCCATTTGCTGTCAATTACATCACATATTTTAGGTCTCTGTATTATTTTCCAAGTATCATTTTCTTCCAAAGCGTCTAACTCTACTTCTATTGCCTTCTTCCATTTTTCGCTTTTCATTGCTTCTTTATACGTAATTGGTTCTTTTGCTTCTACATCTCTGGTATCAGTAAAGCAAACTTGATTTTCACTGAAACCAAATCTATAGGGCTTTCTTAAAATTTCTCTATTTTTAAAATTTCTCTTGTTTTCAATATCGGATGTTTCTGTCTCTCAATATTTGATTCTTTTTTTTGTCTTCGATATTTGATTATTTTTCTTTTTCTTCGATAATTGATTCTTTTTCTTTCTCTTCGACATTTAATTCTTTTTCTTTCTCTTCGATATTTGATTGTTTTCCTGTTTTTCCGTTTTCAGTTTCATGCAGTTGTATTTCTGTTTTTTTTTAGGAATAAATACAACATTTCTTGCGTAACGTACTTTATTTTCTGTTTTAAAATATATTCTGTATTCTTCAATATTGTCTTCATATCCAACGAAAATATCTTTTGTTGTATAAGCGCCGCCAGAGGCGCTACTTTCGAGATCCATGACAACCCGGCGGGAGGAAAACATAGAAACAGCAGTTGTTATTGTTATGATTATTGTTCAATTATTAATATGAGTTTTTTGGAGATTTGGCAAGTTATACAATAAACACAGTCTTGGTTTATTCGGGTATCGTTCCACAAAAGCGTTAATTGTTCTTACAGAATTTTGAGGACATTCACCATAAATCATTAATAAAGTAAATAAATCATTGTTTGAATACTCTTCAGCGAGAGTTTCTTGTTGTTTACTTTTAAAGAATGATTTATGTAGGTATTTAATTTAAATTACGTTTTGCTGAAAGAAATAGTTAAGTAAGACTATATTATTTTTAATTCTTTTAAATCAGAAAAATATCCATTATTTTATAGGCTAATCAAATATACTACTTGCCATTTTAAAAAACGTAATTTGAGAACTACTGGAACAAATAATTTTTGGTATGTAATAACATCGCTTCTACGAGTATGTACTGAATATTTTTTCTTAATAAATTTGTTGCTAAACCCATAGTTAGAGAAATAACAGAATTGATCACTTTTCTTGAAACATCCTGAACATTTAAATTGTAAACATTGAAATAATAATAAATTTATTGGAATTTATTATTATTTTCGGTATAAATTTTTAAAATGTATGAATTATTGCAAAAAATATCAATAACAATTCATTTCAATTTAAAATAATGTTCTGAAAAAATTCATATCTTTTATTCTAAACTGGTATCTAAGCTGACATTTTGCAGATTATTTATGGTACAAACTTCTATTGTTTTGGAAATTGTTTATCGCTTATTTAATTACTACGAATTATTTGCCCGAACTAAAAACTCAAAATTTCTTTAATAATAATTTCACTCGTTAAACGTCCATTAAAAAATAAAGTTTTGTTTGAACGTTATACGAAAATTGGTTTTAAGGTTCTAGTAAGTAAAAAATAAATATATGTTTACTTTTATAATTTAAATATGGGTTACATTTTTATGTGGATATGCTACTTCGGTTTGATAGCCTCACAAATTACGTAAAATCATCAGTATAGATATTATTATTTATACAATTTAAAGTAAGTGTTTTAAGAATTTTGAACCTCTGCGGATTATATTCCTATGGTAACCATCCAGGCACGACAAATATTTTTATTAATTAAATTGCCAAATTCTTTACATTAATGCCATGTGTGTTGTCCGCCCCGTGCAAATCCATTGTTACAACCACTAACCGATGCCTGATAGCTTTATGATTAACATGTTAATTGTATCCCAACTTAAAGTGGTGAATGCCATGAAAACAGATTAAAGCCATGACAACATTTTTTGACCTGATCCGGATTCGAACTCTGCGTCCAAAGGCTAACGCTTGAAATCAATGTAAAATTATTTATTTAAATCAAAGAAAATAAGACCAACAAAGCTGTAAGTCCTCCGTATTATTCTAGATAGTTATTTCTTCTCCTTAATTGCCTACAGGGATTTGGAAATAGAGTTTTAGCTTTTTTTCCAAGAAGATTAAACGAAAATTTGAAAGATTAACCCTTAATTATGTCTTTACTATCCATTTATGGAGTTTTCATTCATGGTTTGAAATAACATCAAATAAATAATTCTTGGAATACGGTTATTAGTTACTTTTCATTTGTGTTATTTCATTCTATGTTGTGTTGTCGTGAACAACTGTTGTTGAAATAGCTGCAAATTGTGAATATTATTACTGCCTCTGTGACAGCCTATGTAGTATTTACAAATTAGTGATTGGGTATTCATTTCTTAAAAAGTTGTAAATGATAGAGTATATCTATTAAAATTGATAAAGTAACATTACGCAAATGACTACAAATATTTTGCTTAATATTGATGATTTAATTAAAAGTTTCGATTTTCTTTGTGTGGGCGTAGGAAAATAATTCCCGAAACTTTTATAGTTTAGGAAATTATTTTCGTGTCCGTTTTATATGAGAAGCAAATGTTTAAGTAAGTCAGTCGAGAAATCTGTTTTAAGCCAACATACAATTATTATATTATTACAATAAATGAGTACATAGATGAGCTATATGATTTTACCTTAAATTAAAATTTTATTTAGTTTATAACATTATCTTTTTTAACAAACAGCTCTGCAGTACTTTTCATCTCCCCATATTGGATCTCTTGCAATAGTTTAGTAAAAATGGTTAGACATAAAAATGATGACATTAGCTTACTCACAAGTTCATTGTTACAAAATAA
This sequence comes from Pterostichus madidus, assembly GCA_911728475.2. NCBI lineage: Eukaryota > Metazoa > Arthropoda > Insecta > Coleoptera > Carabidae > Pterostichus > Pterostichus madidus. Next base: position 12,397,699 of record OU452312.1, read on the forward strand.
ATTGGACTTATTTGATGAAAGTGGAAAGTTAATGCCGCCCAGTAATCCTGTATGGAAAAAAATAGAATCCAATATCAATTCAAAAATATGAAGTAAATACATTTATACAATTGTACTGCAGACTAGACACAATGTGAGAACTTTACTAAAAAACGAAAATAATGAAAATTCCCAAAATCATTCTGCGAGTTCAAAAATTAATAATGAAGATATAACCAAGATGGAAATGAGTACGAGAGAATCCGAAAATAATTATTCATCCTGCAGTGGTAATGATAATAAATGTAAATATTTATCATTTGTAAGAATCATTAATAACTTAGATTAATACGAACAGAATTAGTCGCATTATTCCAATTTTTAATTAATATTTGATTGATACTTAACATTTGAAAATAATTACATTAACGTAATTTTTTTTTTTTAAATAAAGTATTCAGGTTGTTTAGCTTTCAATGTCTAGAAGATATTTTTTTAAACTAATAACATAAAGACAAATTCAAATATATTTTTTTTAATATTATGTATTCCATATTATGCCGTAATTATTATTTTTTCTGTTATAGCATATTTATGTACAAAAAATATATTTTTTTAAATAGCAACATAATTATTTCTACAATTTTAGAAAGACATTTTTTTAAGTCAACGATATATAATTTCTATATTTTGTCATAGAATTTATTTAAATACAAAAATATATTTTCTTAAAAGATCTATAGAAAACTTTAACAGGCAGATTCATAAAATGGATTAGCTTTAACACCGTTTTTAATATTATCTACAACTCTGTTTCAAATTCAAACAGATTAAAGAAATGAACTAAATTTGATGCTAATTAACTCTCTTTATAACTCAAGTTAAAATAAACTTGTTTCGTACATTGAAAAGAGAGTTAAAAACGAAATAAAAATGGTGTTAGCGCTAATCCGTTTTATGAATCTGCCTGTTAATTGATTAACAAAGAAGTCTATAAAAATAAAAGAAAACATCAGCTTACTTTTTTATTATTCTTAATTACTTAATTGTCTAATATTAGTAATAAACCTGTGCTAATATTAATATTAACAACAAATAAATATGTATATTAAATGTTCAACATGACCACAAATTATTTCTTTTTTCTCATTCGCATTGCCTTCATTTACTACATTTCTCTTGTTATCTCAGTGTAAATTTTCCAAAGAAATTTTGATCCAGCATTCCAAACAAATTTGCATGTGGTTGTAATCTATTTGAAAATAAGTTAAAGTTGCGGTATCTGATTTGCGCATTTCGTTTCAATTTCTCTTTAGATACTTTTAAGATAATAAAGTGTTTTTTATTTTCAAAAATTCACGGCAAAATATAAAAGTTCAGCAAATTATTGTCTTTTTAAAATTGTAGAAATAATTATATGTTACTAGTTTAAAAAATATATAATATAGAGTATGTAATAATGAATAACATTTATTTGACACCTGTGTACATGTATATATTTTTTCAGAAATATCTCCGATAAATTGAAATAATGTTTTGAATTTTACCATAACGCTATCCCGAGAACAATGGGTACTTTTGAAACCAGTCGATATGATATATAAAAGAAAGCAGATGAGGAGAAACTATAAGGTATTGCCAAAAGGAAAATGTACAAATATTATTGTTTCACATTTTTGGTCTCATTCTAAATTAATTTGTGTCTTGATTTTTAAAAGATGTAAAGTTTATGAGTTTGGAAAAAATTACATAGAAATTTTTGGCATGTGTAAAGAATGTTCTTCAAAATTGTTCGGAATTCTCGAAACTCGTCCTAAAGAAGAACAAGAAAGAATTTTGTTAAAATGTACCTATCATGAGAATTTTAATACTATTCATAAACGCGGATACAAAAGACAATTACGAGGTGAAGATCGTGCATGTGCATTAAATATTTTAATAAATTCCTATGAAAGTGCCAGTAGTTATCGAAAATTATTAGCAAATAAGATAATGAATTTTAATGATTTAGAACCAAGTCAATTACCGTCATGTATTAAGAGCTGCTAAGTCTCAGAATATAAGAAAATCGCGTATTGATGATGACCCCATTAGTTCACTTAATAAATTAAAATATATATCTCCCTTTTGCTCTCTGTTGACAACAAGCGCGACCGTATGACAAGTTCAAAGGAGTGTTTGGCGATGTTAATGCATTCCTCAAAGACTTAGGGATCAATAATTTTTGTATTCATTACTGGAGCTCAATGCAAATGAATGTATATAATGAATATTGCGCAATGTCGAAGTGGTCTAGTATTGCAATAGATGCGACGGGCGGCATAGTAAGTAATAATAAAAATGACCATTTGGGGAAAAAACAGGTACAATTTTTTTTACGACATTACTATTTTAGAACCCAGCTCTCATTTGCAATATTCTATATGTAATATGTTATCTGAAAGGCACGATGGTGTTAGTATTTGTCATTGGTTGGAATGTTGGTTAAAGGATGGAGCGGCCCGTCCAAATCAAATTGTATGTGATATGTCAATTGCACTTCTTTCAGGAGTAGTGAAATCTTTTACAAATATGTCATCACTAACCCAATATATTAATTATTGTTATAATATTGTTATAAATGGTTCCTACACTACAAGTTTAAATTGTTACATTCGGTGTGATGTAGCACATTTAGTCAAATTAATAATCACGTGGTCCTGTTTCCCCGAGATACAAGTGTTAACTATCGTATTAAACGTTTTTATGTGACATATCAAACACAAATAATTTTTCAAACAGACATTAGTGCCATAGAAAAAATTTTAACAGCATTATTTACCATATGAATTAGTGAAACTGACCTACTAGTAGCTAATACGTTCTACGAACATAAACAAATTCACAAGTACACAAGGCAAGGACCAATCGAAACCCATAAATCATTAATTGGTTATATACTAATAAAGAGAAATAACAGAAATAAAGTAAGAGATGTCAGGACAAGAAGAGGATCACAAATCTTTAGTGATCACGATTTAGTTGTGGCAAGAATAAAAAAAAAGCTGACGAAGATATACCAAGCACAAATGATGGGAATAGAAAAAGTGAACACAAGGTGATTAAAACATATAAAGTAAGGGATAAAGAAACAGTAAAAATATATGAAGAAATAATATGTAAAAAAATCGAGACAAGCAATGTATACACTGGAAATAAAACTGTAGATGAAACAAGGGCGGATCCAGGAATTGTCCAAGGGGGGGCCATTGACTTTTTTTTTTTATCAAACAATAAGTCGCATGCGAAAGGGATTCAACGACATGTACATACGAACAGAAGCAAATATATTTCTTTAGAAACAAACATTTTCGCTTGTTAAACAAATATATACATAACTCTTGTATCGTTTATTTACACATTGCGATAACAAAATAAAATAAAATAATTTCATTTTTACAATCGAATTTTAGTTTCACTCAGTTCTGTCAGAATCATAAATTTATCACTATTTACATTTTTTCCTACAGTTCAAGGTTTGTCGAATATAATCATGAAACTTATAGAAAATCCCGACTACAAAAAATGACCCAAGGGGGTGGGGGGCATGGCCTCCATGGCCCCCGTGTATCCGCCCTTGAGATGAAACCTGGGCTCTGTTCGAAGAAATAATAACGGAAGCAGCAATAGAAAGCTGTGGAACAGCTGTAATAACGAGTAACAAAAAACAAACATCATGATGGAGCCAAGAAATAAAAGAAGAAATAAAAATAACTATGTGGAGGAAATATCTGGGTAGCAAAAGAGAAGAAATTACAGCATTTACAAACATCGAAAAAAGTGAAAGATATGGTGAGCCAAGTCAAAGAGAAAAGTTGGGAAGAATTTGGAAAATGCATGGAAGCTAACAGTAAGGAAAACCAGAAACTATTTTATAAAGTTCTTAAAACTACAAGAAAATGCATAGCACCCAAAAATATAACAATGAAAGATATAGAGGAGTACTACTAACAGAAGAACAACAAATCATGGAAAGGTGGAAAGATTATTTTGAAGACCTACTCTGTGTTGCAGAACACGATACAATTACTACTCAGACAACAGCGGATGGAGATATAGAAGAAGAAATAAAAATAGATGAAGTAGTGGCATCCCTAAAAATGCTAAAAAATGGTAAGGCACCAGGGCACGACAAAATAACTTCAGAAATGTTAAAATACATGGAGGTGGATGGAGCCAAATTATTGCTGAACATATATAACAAAGCTTGGATGGAAGGAAAAATACCATCAGACTGGGAAATTGCAGTAATTGTTCCAATCCATAAGAAAGGTGATATACGGGTCTGTAGTATTTATAGGGGAATTTCATTACTAAGTTCAACATTAAAATGTTATGAGAGAATATTAGAAAAAAAGCTAAAACAGAAAATTTTACCGACACTGTCAGAAGCGCAAAGTGGTTTTAGAAAGGGCCGAAGTGTACAGGACCATATATTCACAGTTAAAAAAATTATAGATAAGGTTCTACTGACGAAAAGAAAAGCATATATGGCCTTCATAGATTTAGGAAAAGCTTTTGACAGAGTTCAGCGAGCAGCAGTATGGGAAATCCTATCTAGGAGGAGAGTAGAAATAGCACTAATATGAGCAGTAGAAAGTCTGTATAAAATTAATCGGAACTATGTCGTTAGTAATAACATGAAGTCAGAAATCTTTTTAACCAAAGATGGACTCAGACAAGGAGGGGTAATAAGTCCAGTTCTATTCACATTGTTTATGGATGAAATACTGAAAGAATGTCAACCTAAAATAAAATCACTTCACTCACAATACAAGAAGCAAGAAAAATAGCAGAAAACAGAGAAAAATGGAAAAAACTCGTACAAGAATAGAAGAAATAACCCCTACACCTTAGGGTAGAAGGGAATGCGATATATATATATATATATATTATAGGTCATTCTCTGGGAAACGGACACCCCAATTTTTACAAAAATTTGATGCGTCAAACATTTTTTTGAAGGACATGAAAGAATCGGAAAACGTATCTAATTTTGAAATATGAGTGGCGAAATTGATAATTTTTATAATATTGTGGTATTTTGGCAATTTTTTTGGCCAAATATTTAAAAACCAAAATTTTCAAGTTGAAATATTGCTTGATTTTGGTTTTTTATTTCATTTTGACGACGGCATCTCGTTTCTTGTCGAGAAATTGAAATTTATCTAAAAAGTTACCCTTCTTTAGCAAAAGTGGGTCGAAAAAATAATTCATATTTGAACTCTATCAATTGTTAAATTTTATTTCAATTTCATAGCTATCGATAGTTTTAAGACAATTTTAGTCATTTTCAGATCTAATTTGTGGCGTTACAAGGCATGCAAAATTAATTTCGTATTTTATACCCTAAAACTTTTACTTGAAGCTTTTTTGTTTTAAATAAATAGGTGTAACAAGTCAAAGTCAGCACATTCGTAGTGAATACAATTAAGTAAAGTAGAGCATGATGTAATGAGGTCAAGTATTCTAAATAGTATTGTTTGACGTAAGTAGCTAACTATTTGCTGACTTAGTACTTTTGTAATTAGATATATAGTAGCGTTAGGTCAGTTATAGAGACAGTAGTCACAGACTCAGTATAGTCGATAGTCAGATAGTCAATACGAGAGTTCAGTAGGAACTCGACAACTCCAACCATGTAGTAAGTGTTTGTTATTTGTTGAACCAAATTGTAAGTACAAACTTATTTACAACAACCCTAGTACTTGTCCTTTCTCCGGTCTGACAAGAACCCATATAAATTATTTGTTAATTCTCCTTTTGAATAAGGGAGGCTTACAAATTGGTGGCAGCGGTAAAGGATATTTTGTCAGATCAGAGGGGCCCAATCGTTTTTGGTCCGCTCGCGGAAAAGCAAGTATTAGGAATTATTTTTTTTTCTTTTTCAATTTTATTTTGCTAAGTAAATATGGTGAGTAAGTCAGATGGAAGGCCTGTCGTAAGAGAGCTGGAAAGTAGGTTTAACGCCAGTAAGTGTCAATATAGTTATGCTGCGAATGCAATGGAGACGTTTTGCGGGAAAAACCCAGAAGAATTTTTTGCTAAAGCCAGAATACGGAAAGATATTGAAGGATGGACCGAGACAGAGACAGTGGACATACTTAGATTACGACTGACGGGCGAAGCTTTCGAACTATACATGCAAAATCAAGAACTACATAGAGGTACACTAGAACTAGATGCATTCGCACAACCATTTTTAGAACGCTTCACAAAAAAACGAATCCCAGGACAGATCTATCACGACTTATCAGATTGCACGCAGAAAAATAAACATAAGACGATGGTGGTGTTTATTTGGACTATTTTATGGACGGTACAAGTGATAAAAGTGTTTTGTGTTTATGTATATTTAATTTAAAATTAGTAAAAATTAAGGTATAAAAAAGGGAATGTAACAAGGAAATAATAGTTAAATTATGTTTTGTGTAATATGTAAATTGTGCCCCTTTGCAGGAAGCAAATTGTTTGAAAAAGGGAGGAATGTAACAAGTCAACGTCAGCACATTCTTAGTGAATACAATTAAGTAAAGTAGAGCATGATGTAATGAGGTCAAGTATTCTAAATAGTATTGTTTGACGTAAGTAGCTAACTATTTGCTGACTTAGTACTTTTGTAATTAGATATATAGTAGCGTTAGGTCAGTTATAGAGACAGTAGTCACAGACTCAGTATAGTCGATAGTCAGATAGTCAATACGAGAGTTCAGTAGGAACTCGACAACTCCAACCATGTAGTAAGTGTGAATAAATCTTTGTTATTTGTTGAACCAAATTGTAAGTACAAACTTATTTACAACAACCCTAGTACTTGTCCTTTCTCCGGTCTGACAAGAACCCATATAAATTATTTGTTAATTCTCCTTTTGAATAAAGGTCTGGGTTACATAGGGAAGCAGGAAATTAAAACAATATGATTTCACATGTTAAAGTCCCATGTTCGAGAGTCGCGATCATCACCCTATATATGTATATATAAATAAAGTAAAAATTAAATTATAAGTTTGAAGATAATAAATTCAAGCTGAAACTACATTTTCAGCAGTATTCTTATAGCCAGTTAGCGACATATTTCCTATCGTAACGATTGAGTAATCTAAGTTTATTAAATATACACAGACACAAAATATAAGAAAATAAAAACGGTAAAACTGCTAAATCAAAATTTATTGAACAAATAGTGTCAATTTATGGAAGAGTTATTCGAAGATTGTCCTTCCTCTTCAATTCAAATCCAGACGATAAATACTAGTAATTTAATTCACAAATTTAAATATTTTTTATCTATTTGTTATGTGTATATATATTTATGTTATGTAACAATTTTTGTTTAGAAATTTATGAATATCGCGGAAATTCTGATGATGCATTTACATTTCCGCCAAAAAGGTTGTCTAAATAAGGTAAATAAGAAATAGAGAGAACAAGAAAGGAAGACCGTTAAGCACGTCATAGAAATAAGTAAGGATTAAAGAGGAACAATGGGTCAGATTGAAACGTAACACCCTATAATCTGTAAGCTTCCTTTATTAAATTGCTGTTGTGCAGAGTAATTAGAAATGAATAAGTAATGCTTTAAAATTGAATACTACAACATGAAAGAAAATATGAATGAAGAGCTAAATATTACGGAAATTTTGTTTACAAATATTTAACGTATAAATTAAGTCCCATCTGTCTGATAACAAAAAAATTATCAGAATATAAAATAAACTAAATAGAACTAAGTACGTGACAACTTACTATATTTCAAAGATAGATATAAATAGTCAAATTAGTGTGCCAGGAGAACAACATCAGAGGCAGCACTGTAATTTTTTTCATTACTTTGCGCTTCTTTTTATTTTATTATTTTGTGGCAGTATCGTGGCATCATCTTACACGCCAACATTTACAGCATTAATATTTACTTCTTGTGTGAATGTTATGATCCACATGTGTATTTCCTGAGGGATGTAGGAAGAGGAAAGTCTCGTTCGTCAGGTTTTATAGCTTCAATTTGAGTTTTCGGCACTAATTTTACTAACTTGGAATATATTTTGTAGCTCACTTTAAATATTATTTTAAATAATATATTATTGTGTTTTATTATTTGATTTTCATTTATAATTTTTTTAATAAATATTACTTCATCACATCTTTCATTTTGTAACTCCTAACTTATTTCTGTATCGTAGTGTAACAGTGGGATGCTACTGTAACGTTACCTTTAACAAATTTAACAAAGAAAAATTGTAGATTTACTTGATCCGATGAAGAAAATATCACATTCACCACGCTTAGAGAATTATGAATTAAATCACCTATTTTAAAATATCCAGATTTCGCAAGCCATTTATCTTATGTCAGGATGCACCTATGTGTGTCATTGGTTTAGTTTTGTATCAAGAGCATCATGAGCATGAGATGCTGGTAGCTTATGTAAGTCTTCAACTTAAACAGCCAGAAGGAAATTATCACACGACAGAACGAGAGCGTTTAGCATTGGTCTGGGCAATTAAATACTTCAGGTGTTATCTATATGGACACAAATTCACAATCTATATGGATCATTAATCCCTAAAATGATTGATGGCGATCGCAAAGCCAACCAATCGTTTAATACGGTGGTGATTATTGCTTTCGGAGCATGATTTTGATATTTGTTATGGGTCGGGTGCTAAACATATAAATGTGGATGCATTCTCAAGTGTAAAACTAGTACGTGTTTTATTCCAACCACCATACGAACCTATGATATGGAACCGGGACGCCATGAAAGCAGCTCAGCAAGATGATGCATCGAAAAGAGCGTACTTTAAGCAGATAAAATCTTATATAAATCTTCCTATTGCACTACAATCCTTTGTGGATTTTGGCATGCTCCATATAGGGACCAGACGCACCGAGCCGCAGTTTTACACTGCCGTACTGCTGGTTTTTTTTCATAGTCGATGTTACATTATTTCAGGTGTATGAGTGACTAGCTTATAGTGCCCGAGCGTGATAATACATGTAACTGTATTTTTTATATTTAACGACAAATCACACATTGTCGACAGGCGGATTCGAACTGACGACCCAATGTTAGGAGGTGTACATTAACACGCTCGGCCATCGCGCCTATATATATATATATATATATATATATATATATATATATATATATATATATATGAAAATCAGGCGATGAGTGTTTCCATAACCAGCTTATCCCCGTTAAATTCCGTAAAAATATTTTGCAAGCCTGTCATGACTTTTCTCTATTAGGTCACGGAGGGATAGAAAAGACGTTTAAAAAATAAATTCGAGATTTTTTTGGACACATTTAGAAAAGACGTCAAAAATTATATGAGACAATGTGTGTCATGCGCACAACGAAAAACATCCACATTTACAACCTGCCCCACTAATAAAATTCAAATTAACTACTAAATATTTTGAGCAAATCGCAATGGATGTAGTGGGACCTCTTGTTATTACGTCAGCCGGAAACCGACACATTTTATTCGTTGAAGACGCAGCTACACGTTATCTAGAAGCCTTTCTTATACGAGACTAAACTGCAGAAACGATAGCGAATACATCTCGACAGCTTCTCACTGACCTTGATATAAATTTTGTATGAAAACTAATAAAAGAATTGTATAAAGTACTTAAAATCGAACGTTTACACACGACAGCGCACCGACTACAAACCAACGCGAGTTTAGAGCGCAGTCACCGAACGCTCAAAGATATTATTTCGCATTACGTTAACTCACACCATACAGACTGGAACGAATGGCTACCCTTTGCTGCTGCAGCTTTCTGCAACACTACGCATTCTATGCTCAGGGATACGTCATTTTTCTTAAAATTCGGGCGCGACATTGAGTCGTTGTTTGACGAGATCATTCGCCCTAATAGAACTAGATATGATACTGACTCAAATTATGTAGCTCAATTCATGCAACGCTTAAAAATTACACATGCTAATGCCCGCCAACAGCTGGATGAAATGATAAAAACATCGACCTGTATACCGTACATTTTATAAGAAAACTGCCTGTGTCAAGTTTCAACTTGGTGACCAAGTTTATTTGTATACACCAGCTATCAAGGTCGGTACTAGTGCTGAGCTGGCTAAGAAATGGTCTAGATCGTATCCTATAATTGAAATGCGAGACGTAAATGCGTTGATAAAAAGAAATTTGTGGTCGTAGAAAATGAAAGTAAATGCTAATAGATTGAAACTTTGTTATGTGCGTTGGTTAACATAACAATTCCCATGCGCGAATTACATCTTAAAAAAACAGAAGGGATAAAACACGAAGGTCAAATATATTCCAGACCAACACACAACTAGAATATTGCCCAGATATGTCAACACCTACCGTTTAGACAAAGCGCGATAGTTCTGAGAAGCCATAAACTCAATAAATATCATCTAAGGTTAATGAAGTTATTATAACATACACAATGCACTAATATATTTGATACACAAAATAATCTCTGTCAAGTCAACTGTCGCAATCTCGAATATAAAACAATTTAACAATCTATCCACTTCTGATAATTGTCGCCTAAATACGATGTAACTTTTTCCGGATTGATACTGCTCTTTCTGCACTTCTCTATTCAAGTATTTGTGAGGATAAATAATAGACGAAGTACAGGGAATATGTACATCAGTTTTATTTAATAAACATTTACAATAATAATTACTTTTAACCTCTCTTGTCTATCGCCGGATACACACTATCTTAAAACTATCTACAAAGTCACCATGCACCCTTAACCATTTACACACGTCTCTTCATCCCTCACCCATTCCAACATGTTCTCACATTCGGCGTCACTCAGACAAACCCAGACACACTTGACCATAATTTATTAGTTTTAGAAACACAAACACAACCCCAAACATATCATTCTCACGATACTTAATATTTTCTAAAACCAAGAACCATAACTTAACTGAAACGAGTAAAACTAAACACATAATGTAACAATAATAGCCTAAATTATAAATGTTGCCACAATTCGGCTATCCTGATGGAATGATGTCCTCATCAATTCTCACATAAACTCGATTCTTACAAACTCGATTGTCAGCTAATTCCCAATAAAATCTCTCAAGTAGTAACTCTTTTTGCTTCTCGTGAGGTTTCACTGGGCGCACATTTACATGTTTATTAGCGATTTTCATTCTACTATCGCACACCTCACAACACTTATCGCGAACCACATCAATCTCTTTAAACGTTTTATCCACTAAATTATCCGCTCTACACTTCACATTCACAGTAGCATCACTAGTTGATACGTAGCCCTCGTCGTTCGCTGCACCACACTCGTTGTCGACCTCGTTCACCGCGCTGCTGGCTACATCGTCCATGTCCGCGTTCTCCATGCTACAGTCATCGTACACGCTATCGACACCATGAATTTCACGAGATGCGACGCTCGCATCCACGTCACTACTTCCATTAAAATCAAACGCGACCATCACGTTGTCCACATTATCGGGCGCATCATCCACGTCTACGGACACGACATTCTGGTAATCGACGCCAGTAGACTCTCTGTCCTCGCCGGAAAACCCTCGGAATTCACTCCGCTCGACTTCTTCACTGATGACCCCCAAATTGTGACACGTAGCCTTGTCAGCTGCGATCACCTCGTCGCTTACACCGTCGAGCACGTCATCCACGTCTTCGGACATAATGTTCTGGTAGACGGCGTCATTGGCCTCTGTGCCTTCACCGGAATACCCTCGGAACTCGTTCCGTTTGACCTCATCGGACACGACGCCAAAATTTAGCTCGCTACTTTCACACATAGCGCTATTTCCGCTGCATGTAGCATCGTCCTCGGCAGCTAGAACACTTTTCTCTTCTGCTGACGATGCTGTCACTTCTGCATCAATCACTACATCGTCGCACTCAGCTAAATAATGATTCTCAACCACACCAAAATCAGACGACATCCTCGCCGGCGACTTGATCAGCGGCAATTCCACCGATCGCGACTCGAACACTACGTTGCTCGACGCCTCCGCGAACTGCAATTTCGCACCACGGCACGGGTTTCTCTTCGGCACCGGTTTCACAATTTTCGCACACGATTTTACAGAGTTTACATTTTCTAATTTAGATTTCTTGACCGAAATACACAAATTGTTCTTACTTTGTCTCTTAGGACAATCGCGCGAATAATGTCCATCCTCCGAACAGTTAAAACACTTCACTATGTCTGTTTTATTCTCGAATTTATTCGCCATATGTCCTATTTCACCGCACGCGTAACATTTCACAATAACTTCTCGCTGATTTTCTTTAACATTTTTATGAGGCGCCGTTTGCGACAAAACGTTTTGAATATTTCATGTAAATTAAAACAATATATTCTGTGATTAAACGTATATACAAGATTTATGTAGTAAAATATTACACATTTTGAGGAAATATACTAAATAAATTGAAAAATAGCAACTGTGTAAAATATTACCTCTTGCATTTTGTCGTACTTCAAATGCGTATATCAGACATAATTCTAGAATACAGACTAGGATTAGAACATTTGCCGCAAGATGGCTCTGCTTATTACAGTGTTCTGTAGCAATTTAAGGTGAAACATACGGGCTGAAGTTCGTCAACCAACAATTTGTTATCGTGTATATAAGGTTTCTTGCGGTCCTGACAAAAATGTAGATTTGACCAATCACAGAAAATCACAAAAAATCTGTATAGAATAGTGGAAGGAGTATTGGAGCGCATTTAAAAACTATACAAACTTGAAGATTTTCAAGAACATTATTTAAAATCACAGGAAATATTTCAATATGATGTCAACACAATAAAAACTAAAATTTAATAAAATACAGTATTTTATTTAATATTATAATATAAAAATAAAAACATTTTTATTTCAGTTATACATAAGCATATACAATAGTATATTATTTTATAAGGAACTAAAGTGATACTTTTTGTGCACTCGTCCATTAACTACAGATGAAGCACAAAAAGTCACTTTCACTGCACATAAAGTATACCATTTTTTCTTCAAATGCCGGAATATTTACCCATTCTATCATATAATTTCTCTGACTCACGTGAGCGGCAGAAAATGTCTTTCTGCTCAAGAAATTCTTTGCTTTTAAAGAGCGTAAGAAAAAGTATTTGACAGAAAAATCAAACTAACTGTTTCTATGGATTCTGTGGCATATTCCTGATCGACATACTTCTTTCTTTTCGCGAATCAACTATTTCTGGAGCAAGTTCTTTTACATAAAATGTCTTTAATATTGGAAGCATCCATTTAACACTCTTCATCCATTTTTATTGTGTCTATTTCTATACCCAGAGGTGTCCAAATAATAAAATCACATTCCTCTCGTCCTGTTATGAACAACTGGCCTTGTATTTGGTAATAATAATTGTGATTCGTCTTTAATTTTAACTTCTCACTATCTAAAACACAACAGAAGTTTTTATTTTAACAGCAGCTTCTTTTGGTGACAAATGTCGAGCTGTGTATGAACATTTTGATCAACTAAACCAACTGGCGAAGCAGCTAAATATCCTGCATTAGGTTCTAAATTTACAAATAAACCACATGGTGTTACTGTAACTCCAGTTACCTGCTCTTAAACTTGTATTGCCACAGATTCTCTAGTTTTACCCCAATCAGTTGCTGCAGTTGTAATATTTCGAACGTAAAGTATTCTTTCTACAAGTGGTCCAGCTGGAAGTTTACACACTTCACCAAAGTTTGAAGTGATTAATCTATGCTTCCTTGCCTCCATCCATAACATGTCTTCAGATTGTCCACGCATTTTTATTTCCAACTCATTGCGCTTGTTGATATCTACACTTAACATTGCTATTAATTTATAGTAAAATTAGGTAAAAAATACTTGCAATATAAAAATATAAATAAAGCGAAAGTAGACTTCATTTATGGAATGTATAGTTTATTCCTGGGCAACATTTCGATAGTTCTGTTCTGATGTATTTACTTTGTCAGCCTAATCTTATTAAGGCAGTGTCCGCTTCAAAACTGTTAAATAAAGCTTTAATATTAATAAATAAACACTTATAAATACAATTCTACTTACCTTACATACATTTGACGTTTGAGGTTAAAACTATATCCAAAAACTTTATTATTACTTTATTATTTTGTAAAACTTGATTATTTTGCAAACAATATATAATATATTCACTATTATTATCATTAATACTTAATCTTAAAACATTTTTACATATCTGATAGCCAAATTTAATTTAGACTGAAAGTTCGATACTTGAGTGTACATCATACGTCATCAAAAATCCGAATCACACAACGAAAACTCATGATTCAAGAACACCAACAATAAATCTATGCAAATTTGAATTTCAACAATTAATTTCTTACGAATGTCATTATATAGATAAATATAAAGCAGTGTATTACTTTCTTATAACATTGTAGTTCATGAATAAATACTATTTAAGAGCAAATAAATCATGAAAATATATGAAAAAAATTATATAAATGAAGCAGCCAAATACACAGATTTTCTCAAAATTGGGCCCTACGTTTTCAATAAAAAAAATATGTATATTTAAAATTAAGATAGTCTATAACACAAAAAAAAATCAGCCAAATTAAACACAACACTTTTGAGAAAAAAAAGAAAAACTCTGTTTTTCATGGTATTTTGGCCTATTTTATTTTTTTGCTAAAAATTGTCGTGTTTAATTTGGCTGAAAATTTCATCAGGCTTAGTCTGTCGTATTTATAATTTACTGTATTTTTTATATTGATATCGTAGGGCCCATTTTTAAATAAATTCAAATTAAATTTGGTGTGATATATAATTTATTTTCTTTTGTTATATGAAAGATATGTCAAATTAGTAATATTATTATAAAACTTTGAACCTTAGACTACAAGAATATGTACAATAAATAATATGTTTCATATATAATAAAAAAGATATTTTATTTCAAATAGATCGAGGCAGATCGTCATTTCATCACTGTTCTGTTGTTATCTTCAGCCCGTATGGTTCACCTTAAATTAATTTCCTACTTTACCAATAGTGTAAAAATCAAGGATGACCAAAGTTTTAGTGAGTAAATGGTTGCCTATTTCATTGACGCCAACAAATATTTTTAATTAAACAATAAATAGGTATAGTTTTCTATTTTGTTGTCCCAAGACAAGAGAAAACAAATATTTGACTAATAAATGACAAAACTTTTACAAATAAATTATTACTTTTTATTTCACAACTTAGCCAAATAAGTTTTATGTACTATATCTTGAATACTCAAGCTCCACCGGCTATAAATTTAAAAATAATTTTTTGCGCAGCCGTTGTGTCCCAATAAAATTTAAAGAGAAAATATTCAAATAAAAATTGTAGATATTTCAATATTGCATATGTTTAGTTAACATTTCTTGTTTTACTTGATTAGTTACTGTAAAAACTAGATTAAAATTAACTAAGTATGTGGAAGATGATGGAAATGCGAACAAATAAAATTTTTAAATGTAGAAGATGTCAATGAATAACACCGATTAATAAACAACGTAGATAAACAATAGATTTGCATAAGTTATCTCATCTGCACCCCGGTACTCCTTTTTATGAGTACTTATGTGATTTATTTGCCTCGATTGATTACAAACACAAAGTTTAACTTCTGTCTATGTACACAAATAATAATTATTATTAATGCAAAGTATCTTTGGTCTCAACTAAAATTATTGTTTTTTTTTTTTGGTAATGGCGTCATTTTTGAAACATGTATTATAAATTTATGTTTACTTTTTGGTTTTTTTTATTTTCGGAATATTTTGTTGTTATTCACACGACTACTACTTTATTTTAATATTTGGAACAATTGCTTTGCAATAATTATTGGTTACCTTAGAGATCAACATTTTTTTTTTACTCTTTATTCCCTAGTTAAATAAATAATCATCACACCTTTCACCCATTTCCATGTGTGGCAGTCTGCCGGGACAGATCTTGATAAGTGATTTATTTATACGCGTGAAGTGCGGTTACCAGCCATCAAATTACAGTCTTCCAGAGATGTAAGTGGTGAGGGAGCCACAGGGATAATTTTAAATGTGGTGAAAATCAGTTTCCGGCTATGGGAATTGAACTCGGGTTCTAATTTCCACAACCCGGCTAGCTACCATTGTGCCATAAGTTGATAAGTAATAAATAATAGTCAAATGTTCAGAAAAAACAGAATAAAAAATCGGAGAAATTATAAATTTACTATAAATGGCTCAAATATTAAATAAAACATAAATAATAAATATATGTGGGGATGTAACTATGACTATAACTAACAACGAAAGCAAAAAATATTTGTAAAAGAAATGAAGAGAACATTTTTTTCATTACATTAAAAAATATATATAGGAAATATCTATCTACATTAGACAACCAAATACACATCCCGAAATAAAACACATTGCAGAAGGTACTAATGACAAACTGTTACCCGATAAATCCAAGAACAGATATTGCACTAACTGTAATGTCAATATAAACTATTTTGATTCAAATAAATAAAATATTACCCTCATTCTACTAGTCATGTCAATATAAACTATTTTGATTCAATCACCGATTAATGTTAACCATGATTAAATAATAATGGAAACTATGGTTTCCATTATTATTTAATCATGGTTAGCATTAATCGAGCGTAAACCTGCGATTGAAAAACTGGCCCTTATTCTACTAATCTTTTCTTAAAATGTATTGAAGGTTCGAGACAATCGTTTTTAGAAACATGTCGTGAAAAAAATGTGGTGTCTAACACGAGAAGAAACAGTTTTTTCCACTCTCGCTCGAATTGCCTCATGAGCGAGTGGAAAAAAGAGGCACTTTCTTCTCTAGTTTAACAAATAACTATTTATAATGTCTCTATGTAATATGAATTTATCATAACAATGATATAATTTTCCATAACATACAAATTTAGAAGTATTTATTTTTAGATTACTTAAAAATTGTAATCTCATTTCCGTTAGCTATAAAGAAATTCCAGTTTTGTTAATGTTACTTAAACTAAACCTAAGATAGTTATTTTAAATCTGGAGAAAAAGATTAAAAATAATATTTTGTACACCCATTGGGTGTACATTTCATAGCGCCATTTCGTTCGAATGTTGCACTATCTCTCCAAAATGCAGCGTGAACTACATGAAATTCAGCGCCATCTCTGAATAAGTGGCACAATCCTATTCTGTATATATTTTTAACGCGACAAAAGTATCACAATATACAGGTTTATAATATACCCGATTTTCTTAATACAGTACACAAAATTTGTATATATACAATATTTTTTGTGATATTGTAATAAATTTAATATATATACAATATTTTATGTGATATTGTCAAAAATTTAGTATATATTGTGAAAAGAATTGTATATTTACGAGTCTGTATATTGTCGCAAACGGCGCCTCATACATTTTTGACTTTATGAATTTCTTTGTTACTGTCTCTGTCTCTATCACGCCTAACTCTGTCTCTGTCACTTTTTACTTTATTTCCAAAATCATTAACACTTTGAATTGCCTCTATCAATTCAAACACCGTTTTATACCGAAACAACGGACCGAGAAACACACGATACTCCGAACTATCTAACCCGTCAACAATCCACTCGATTGTTTCACATTCTTCCATTTTTGCACGATTGCAGCGTGCAAACTTCTCGTACACATACTCGAGTACATCTTGAGTGTATCTCCGACGGTAGTTTTGAGCTTCCAACCTCAAGCTCATCGCAGACTGTCGACTCGGGAACGTCTTCTGCAGGAGCCTCTTCCACTCGCTCCAGGTCCGGTCACCTACGGGGACGCTGTCTCGCCAGCTCCTCGCAACTCCACTTAAGTTGCCCAGAGCATAATGCCGAATCTCGACGTCGTTCCATCGGTAAAGGCGCTGAAACTCTTCCAGCTTAGCGATATACTCTCCAATATCGCAACCCTTTACTGGATCGAACACCGGCAATAACTCACGTACTCCACCCAGATGTACGCCCCTGGCACCTACGCAGGTACCGCTGCGACCACTACTGCAACTCTCCGTTTCTACTTCCTGTTGTCCACGTCTTGCACCCATCGTTAAATAATTATAAAGTTAACTCACACGAATAAAATAAAACCGATGCACGCACTAATTATTCTGGAGGCACACGCACAATTACAGACACTTGGGGTTCAATCCCACGCACTTTGAGCTCAATCCCACTTCTGATAATTGTCACAATCTCGAATATAAAACAATTTAACAATCTATCCACTTCTGATAATTGTCGCCTAAATACTATGTAACTTTTTCCGGATTGATACTGCTCCTTCTGCACTTCTCTATTCATGTATTTGTCAGGATAAATAATAGACGAAGTACAGGGAATATGTACATCAGTTTTATTTAATAAACATTTACAATAATAATTACTTTTAACCTCTCTCGTCTATCGCCGGATACACACTATCTTAAAACTATCTACAAAGTCACCATGCATCCTTAACCATTTACAAACGTCTCTTCATCCCTCACCCATTCCAACATGTTTCCACATTCGGCGTCACTCAGACAAACCCAGACACACTTGACCATAATTTATTAGTTTTAGAAATACAAACACAACCCCAAACATATCATTCTCACGATACTTAATATTTTCTAAAACCAATAGCCCATAACTTTACTGAAACGATTAAAACTAAACACATAATGTAACAATAATAGCCTAAATTATAAATTTTGCCACACAACTTAAAAAAAAATACTTTAGATAACATTTTATTAATTTGGGTGAATAAATGAATAACTTGGCTTGAATATCAATTTAATTTTATTGTATGGACGACGTTTCGACCCTATTATCAAGTCTAAACATAAATTTGTAAAATATATTATTATTCTTTAATTTGATAATGACCCTAAATAGGGTCAAAATATCGTCCATACAATAAAATTAAATTAATATTTAAGCCAAGTTATCAATTTCGTCACTACAGAATTATCTTTCGGTTTATTTAACTTAAATAAATTGAATTAATTTGTATCTCTCGGAGCTAAAACACCGTTTTTTGAGGAATTCAATCAAAATTTTGAAATTTCTTTCCATTTTTATTTGTACATAAAGTTATTGTTATTACAATTACAATTACAATACTTTCAGGATAGAGATGAATTTCAGATGTGGGTATTGTACCCAAGATACCAAGTGTTTGGGAATAGCCAGGCCGGTCAGAAAGAGCGACTCAACGTGTGAAGATGTGCGGTGGTCCTCACACGATGCGGTGGCGCGAATTAATTTAAATATTTTTAATCAGTTTAATTTATAAAGTAACCTGTTTTCATCACATTAGTTTATTTGTGTCGTCATGTAATTTACTTCTATTTTTTGATAATCTTTTGTTGAATTAACAGAGTTCGTTTAATTAAACCTTTGATTACCTAAATTTTCATCAGTTCTCAATAAAGTGATTTGTATGTTTTAACTGGCAACGGAATATAATGAAAGGACATAGGCTTGAGTTGTTAGTCGGTTTGCCAGTCCATAAACGTTCTTCACAAGGAAATAATTCAGAGAACAAGTAAGTAACATTTGCGTCAAATAAATTATATTATCATATTTTAACTTAGTCACCTTACGCTCAGCTATCGTGTTACAAATTTAACACTAGAAATCAGTTTTTTCTTATACTAAAGTACCCAGAAAACAACAACGATGTGAATTATACATTTATACTTCATTTTATAATAATACAACAAGAAAATATTTTTCGATATAAGAGTATTTCGTTAAAACAAACAGTAGCTTAAGAATTCTCAAAAGGCTTCTCCCAATGGTTTAATTATCATTTCGTGTATCTAAAAAATAAATAAGTAGTAATAGTATTTAGTATGAAAGATTTGCAATCGTTGATTCCCTGATACTTTATAGGAAAATATTTTAAATAAAAGTTGTAGAAAATTAAATTTTAAACTAATGTGCAGCTGCAATGAAATAAATAAAGTACAACAATATTAATTGATTTAGATGCAGAATAAAATTTTATTTTAACATTTTTCTGTAAAATACGAATATTCGGGAATCAATGATAGGGAAAAATTTATTTCTCGTGTTAATCACCTATGTATATTTTTAATTTACCTGTACATGCGGTTTCGTACTTAGGGCATAAATAATGCCATCTGTTACATCTTCTGGCTGCAAATGCGGCATTTGTTTAATTAAATCTTTTGTTGACATTTTGCCACTGTCGAATATATCGGTTAATACGGCTCCAGGTGAAATGCTCTAAAAAATTAATCATTTATAATACTCGATGACCTTTCGTCGCATTTTACCTCTGTCCTGGTCGTATCTAAAGACTAGTTTTACGTACTATTATCGTAAATGATTATTGGATCATTTTGATGTTTTTATGCAATTTTATCTGTATTTTGACACTACTAAACAGATAAGTTCAGCAACTTAACATAACTACTATTATATTTCAGAAATCAAAATTAATCTTAATAAGAATTGACCGTTAAATATCATATTCCAAACGATTTATTGTTTTTATTTGAAGTACAGGGAGATACTATTTCAACATGAAAAACAGTGTACCTACTATTACGCCTGATATGTATAGGAAAATGTAGAATCAATACGAATGATTTAAAATCAAACAAAATTTTAAAAGTGTAATCTGTCTATCAATTAAAAAAATATCAATTGTTAAAATTTAGTTATTGTACAAGACTGATTTTTTTACAAATTTGTGACTATTAACAAGTGATTTCCCTGAAATGTTTTTCCAAATTCAAGACTTGTCAAATAAGTGTAGAAATGTAGGTACACTAGATACGCTAGTGCACAATTCCTTCTTCTCAAGGTACTATGTGGAAGGACTAAAACTGACTGGTTTGACAACACAAGTTACTCAATCTTTCAATCTAGTAACCATGGTTCAAAGTACTATAGACGTAGAACTGCAGTGCTTAAAACAAATGAAGTTGCATTATCAAAAACATCATGGTAAAATATGACTATAAAGTTTACAGTTAATATCAGAATATTAAGCTAAGATTTTATATATTTTATTCTTATAGAAAAGAAAAGAAATTCTAAACTGCTTCCATCTAAAATTTGTAATTTTTGTAGTATTTATTGTAGTACAATCTTGCTGTTCAGTTCAAACTATAATAGACATTAGTGTTGCTGAATTCAGTTCGCACAACAACGAAAATTCATATATTAAAATTACTGATTAATTCATTGTTAAAATCACAATCTTTCTTTGTTGTGATCTTTCATTATTGTAATTTTTCATTGTTGTACTCAGAAAGAAACACTAGCGCGCCATTTTCAGTATTTTCAGTGCTATTCGAGGTCAAATATTTTAATCACAAAAATACCGTGGAATGAAACTACTAGTTGTATTTCGTTTATTTTGAAAGATACACACAATAATGATATTAATAAGAATTTTCTGTTACATCCGATTGTAGCGGGAATAGGTTACCCCAATATATATATATATATATATATAAATACAGATTTAAAGATAAATAATTGATTGACGACTGGTAACCGCACTTCACGCGCTAAATTACTTACCGAGATCTGCTTTAGCAGAGTGCCACACCCAGTAATGGGTAGAAGGCGTGATGATATATTTATTTATTTATTTTATAATTGATTGAAACAATAACTTTAGGTGAATACTTTTTGACATTATTTGTTTTGTTTTCGAATAACACACGTATGTTTAGCTTGCTATATTTGATTTTTAAGGTATTTTTATTAATCCTCTTCTTCCAATGGCGCAACAGTCCAGACCGGGCCGAGACCTATCGGGCATACCGAGCCACAGTTTTTACACTGCCGTACTGCAGGTTTTAGAAGTCCATGTTACATTATTTAAGACGTATGTATAAGTGACTACCCTCTAGTATCGTAAAGTGGGGTTAGTTTGTCAGACGGGGGAACTTTATCAGACCGTGTCCTCCATGACAACTTTTTTTTTCTCTAAGCGTGGTAACACTGTCGTCTCCACTACTGCGTAATCTCTCTCCCCACTTATCAAAGAAGTTGTTAGTACTAATTTGGTGGTTTGTGTTAGAGGACCACTCGAGCAAGTAAGTAAAACGAGGTTTGTACGTATTAAAAACATGCTGGTATGCTAAGGGTTGTGTAGACCGAACCTTTAATATTTGATAACTGCTGTTTATACTACTTATGTATGAACCTAATATCAGTGTATTCATGTAAGATTAATTTATCTAACACGTAAATTAAGTCATGTTTTGGTAGTTTGAAAATTTGCTCCGGAGTTTACAATATTTAAAATAAAAGTACATATTTCAGAAAAATGGTTCGTACATACAAAAGAAAACTGGGTAGTAGGCGGTATCGCGACTATATAGATGAAATATTGCGTAGGGCTGTAGAAAATATAAAAATCGCCGAATGACAATCACGGAGGCAGCAAACACATATAATATTCCAAGAAGGACCCTGGTAAACAAGCTCAGAAATAACCAGTAGGTGCATCTCAGATAATATCTCCCGAAATTGAAAGAAGCGTTGTGGATGTTGTTATTGCTAGTTCAGAATAAGAGTGTCCTTTAACCATGACGGAGTTGAGCATGGTTATAAAAGCGCACTTAGACAAAGAAGAAGTCCAAGTTACTAGATTCAAAAATAACACGCCCGGAATTGACTGGTGCTATAATTTTTTAAGAAGACAGATATAGGATTACCTACTACTTATTTTCGTTTTCTGTTATATTTATTTTACTTATTTTTTTATAGAGTTTAATTGTTATTTGAAAGATATATTTTGTTATTTAGAATAAAGAACATATATTTATCAAATCAACCAGGTGTGACGCAATAAAGTTCGTTTTTCGTCCCGTATTTTTTAAAACATCCAGTTCTAGGGCAGAGTTACCCTCGCGTATGATTTATTTGCTCAGAACTGCAAATTTAACAATAAAAAGCCGCTTGGAAAAATTACCCCAAGTTGAAGGAAACTTTGCCAAATTTTTGGAGTTTTTTAAAAAATACTTCCCGACGCTTTTTTCGAGTTGAAATTTAGACAGTAATTAGAAAAAATAAGAAAATATCACACAGTTTGAATTCAAGACGATTCAAGAATATACAGCAAAATTATTGTCCAAAAACTGCGAAATTTAAACAATGTAGCCCCACGTTACAGTACCTGAGTATGATTAATACATGTAAGTGTATTTTATATTATACGACAAATCACACTTTGTCAACAGGCGGATTCTAACTGACGAACCTTGCTTCTGGTGACGTCACAGTATGTTCAGATATGTGCCTTAACACGCTCGACCACCGCGCCTCTATTTTTATTAATAAAGATTAAAAAATAATAATAACCGCCATTTTGAAATGATTGAAGTAAAACTATGATATTTTGTTATCATTATGAAACTATATTTACGTATATTTCGAAAAAAAATATTTTAAAAAGCGATTCTCTATAATAAATTTAAGTTAATCCCAGTTCTGCTAAAATCGAAAGTGACACAAAATTCTTATTACCAGCTCATGCGCCCCTTTCTCTAGTCTAACTTTGCCTTATAATTTTTTTTGTATCTCTCAAAATAAACAAAATATTCGTGGTGGCGGTCTTATGACAAACATCCAGTATAAAATTTATGAATGATGGTTGTTCCAATAAAATTTTGTAAAGTCGGCGTCTCTGTCTTTCAGTAATATTAATTTATATATTTATGTTGCTATGAATGCACGAACAAAAATGAGATAATAACTCTCTTACTCTTATACTTACAGTTATTTTAATTTTCAAACCAGTATTTCTTAATTCTTGTCTCATAACTTCTGTGTAAGCAGTAACTCCATATTTTGACGGGGCGTACAAATTGACAGCGAAGCTATTATCTGTATTATCTATTACTTTATGTCCAGCAACACTGTTAATATTGATAATATGACCGTCTATGCCTGCGTCTTTCATTTGTTGAACAGCTTGTTGAGTGCACACTGCAGTACCAAACAGGTTTATATCTAGAACTTGTTTCCATTGTTTGGGATCGCCATCTGAAAAGAAATAAATTAATACAGCTGATAATCTAGTTGATTCTTAACATTGTTAATTTTTTTTTATCATGTATAGAGTTTCTTGTGGACGTTATAGATTGTAAAGAAAATGAAAAGGATTATAAGTCACTGAGTGAAAATGAGATTTTACATAAATATAAGTATGATTTTAAGAAATTTCTAGATTGACTGTAAAAATAAATTACCTCTCGTAAAAGATACTTTAATATGTTTATCCTAAAAATATTACGTACCAATAAGAGAATTATTTCTTAGAACTCCAGCGTTGTTAATTAGTATAGAAACGGGCCCTAGATTATCCTTAATCCATTGAAACGCCGTTTTGACTTCATCTTCATCTGAAACGTCACATTTCAAGGCATGCAGTTTTCCAGGTTTTCCAACCAATTTTTTTGTTAACTCTTCAATTAGTTCTGCTCTTCTTGCGAGCCCTATAACCTAAAAAAACATACATTGTGTTATTGTACATACAGGAGACTGAAAGAGAGGGACATATAGCTAATTTCTTTATTTTTAATTTTAGACTTGTAATATTAATTACAAATATAAATGGTATTCTGTAGTAAAGTTCCTAAATCTCACTTCTGGTTTCACCGGAAACGATTTCAATAATATCATTTCAAATATTATGATATATTTTTTATTTTATATTCTGAGAGTATTTTTAATTAACTATACAATGGTATCAAACACATGAACTTTTAATAAAAAAATTACCCAGTTAATAATTTTTTCCAAATTTTAAATATATCAAGTCGTTCGGTCGACACGACGACGGCAAGAGTCAAAATAGCAAGTCAAAATCTGACCGAACTACTTATTAACAGTTAACATTAGACCTAACCTGAATCGTCAAACCGAAAGTATTACTTGCGTTCGGTTTTCAAGTGTGTTTCCCGTATTTTCAAGTCGTTTTGATACACACATAACATATTAGCCAGGTCACGATGCGAGTCCGGTTGTTTTTATACGTTTTTTCAATGATTTTCGTGGGCGCGGAACCGTTTTTGTCAAATTCGCTTGTCTTCAGATTTTGTCCATCACAAAAAGTCGCCGCGGAGGGCAGCACCTGACGGGTCTTTTAATTGTCACCAGTGAGTTTAGCGTAACTACTGCTTAAATTTTATTTTCGTTGCACAGATTAATTTTAGGTCATTGTTAATACTAGGATATTGGAACTAATTATTTTATGACTAAAAAATATTCATGTGAATTCTAGTGACATTTAGTAGAATATAGTGATTTTCACTGTCAGTCGCGGATTTTACTTGTAGGTTATTTACATAATAGCTGTCAGAATCGTAAGTTTTTATCATATTTTCTTGTTATGTTATTTAAGTTATAAATTAGAAATATTTTGATAATGGTAAGTCAAAAATAACTATAATGTAAAATATATGTTTTATTAATTTAGATATTTTTATAGATGGCTAAAAAAAGATCAAGCCAACCAAATTATACCAATGAAAAAAATGACATTTTAAACATTATTGAATCATACAAATCCATAATTTTAAATAAAAAAACTGATCATACCACATAGAAATATATAAAGAGACAGTGTGGGAAACTATTGAGAAAAATTTCAATGCAATATCTCCTACTGGTTAATATAACAATTTTTAATTAATACCACACAATTTTAAAATATCGATTTGTTTTAAGGTGTATATCGATCTGCAGATCAACTAAAAACTTATTTTAATAATATGAAAAAAAAAACTAAAAATAATGCTGTAGATAAAGAAAAAACAGGGTCTGGTCCTCTAGAAAGCATAGTGGAAGTTTTGAACCCTGCATTTGATTTAACATTATCCTTGTTGAATGAAAAAATCGGTTATGGATTGCAAAATCAATTTGATTCTGACAATGCTGCGAATTATATGGATCAACATATAAATAATGAAGAACCACATAATAATACTTTGACTGGAAATATGATGCAAGAAACAAGTAGCAACATTCTGCAACAGGAATTACTAAAGATGCTTCAGAAAATATTATAGAATGAACAAAAGCAACTAAACCTACCTGACAATATTGAATTTGGATACATGTTATTTTCAAAATTTCTTAATATACTGTCATTAAAAATTGTGGAATTGTGTATTGAGCCTGGCCAACGTGCTACTGAATTAATTATTTCGTAATTAACGTTGCCTACTGTCTGCACGTTAATAGAAAAATAGCCTTTCCTATTACGGTATATTTCAGCATAATTTTTACCAGGTGAAAATAAAATAATCGTTACTTATATATATTAATGGGGTACGTGACTCAGTGGTATCGAATTAGTCTGTGGATTTTTTATCTAACAAACCTATTACACCTACAACTCTGGAAAATGAAGCAATGGCATAGAAATAATTTTGAGTGTCTTTTATTTGATCGGGAATTGATGGAAATAGTATGTATTCCGGCGCTAACTCAGCAACAGCTTCTGCAACTCTACGGATGATACTTGATACTGTTGTCTAACAAATTCAAATTCAAATTTTTTTACTTCAACCTTACGGTTGTAAAATATTATATTATCATGTAAATTTAAACTTATAACAAGGTTTGATAATGACACTAATCAGTGTCGAAACGTCGTCGTTTAAAGATTTACTCGTATATTGAAAAGCCAAGTAATCCACTATTACAATAAATCATTATCCTTTCAGCTTATTAAAAAAATCTATCATTGTCACTGTCATTCATATGACAAAAATTGAAATTTAATTTTAATTTAATTAATAAATCTTGGATAGAAGCAAATGATTTTACAATTGCCAAAAAAAGTTGGTCGAGAAATTCCAAAAATGTTTACTTAGTAATATTGGACAACACTACACTATAAATATTTTTTGTATCAACAAAAATAAATGATATCTAAACTCAAAACACAACTACATTGTAAAGAGTTACGGCAAGAGTTCCGCAGCTGCGTTTTAATTATAATTTAAAACATTTCCCAAATAAAAATGAGTGATATCATTTGTAAGCAAGAAATAAATTTTGATAAATCAAAACGTCACGAACGTAATAAATTAAAATAAAATCGGACAAAATACTAAATTAAATATATTTTTTTAAACTATCATGATTAAGTTATTGTTTCAGTAATATCTATCCCATCAAACCGTAACCATCTCAAATTGCATTGGTTGACAAGGTATCAAACGTGCACAACTTGAAATTAGTTAGTTTTGTTAAATACAGAAATAAAGGGTATGATACAATAAAAAGCCTAAACAAATTTTAATAAAACAAAATTGGCGTGTCCATTTATAATTAACAAATCTTTTCTTCATATTCAGTCCACTAATGTTAGGTAATAATACGTTAGATAAGAGGACTCGGCGTCACTATTACATACATTTTATTCTAAATATTCGGTAAAAAATGGACACGCCAATTTTGTTTTATTAAAATTTGTTTAGGCTTTTTATTGTATCATACCCTTTATTTCTGTATTTAACAAAACTAACTAATTTCAAGTTGTGCACGTTTGATACCTTGTCAACCAATGCAATTTGAGATGGTTACGGTTTGATGGGATAGATATTACTTAAACAATAACTTAATCATGATAGTTTAAAAAAATATATTTAATTTAGTATTTTGTCCGATTTTATTTTAATTTATTACGTTCGTGACGTTTTGATTTATCAAAATTTATTTCTTGCTTACAAATGATATCACTCATTTTTATTTGGGAAATGTTTTAAATTATAATTAAAACGCAGCTGCGGAGCTCTTGCCGTAACTCTTTACAATGTAGTTGTGTTTTGAGTTTAGATTATATATTACTAGCGTGCAAAAATGGATGTATTCTTGTTTTGTTTGCGAAATTATTTTGATTTCTACTAGTTGTATTATTTGTATCTGAATATATTGAACTGTTTTGAATTTAAAAAGTATAATTTTGAGAAACATTTGATATAACAAGTAAACTTCAAAATAATTTCTCAAACAAAACAAGAAACATTCATTAGCCAGGGCTGGCAGAAGTCATGTCCTCGGTGTGTAGTACTCGATATCAGAAAAATTTTCGGATGTCGAATTACCCACTTGAAATTTTAAAGAGCGTTTTCTATTTTTCATTCAGTTTTTTTCTCTAGATCCATATATGTCTAGATCAAAGAAAAGAAATTTAAATGTAAGCAGTGTGTCATTGTAGTGACACTGATCAATGGCAACAGGGATCTTGGGCCGTGTCAACTCCTGTTTTAATAAGTGTGTATTGATCAGCGCCTCTTGTCCGCGTAAACATGTACTAATCTTAGTTAATTGACAGCTAATAGGCTTTTTAATGTCAGAAGTATTGTGCGCAAGGCGCGGCGAGGGTGTGGGGAAGTCAAACTGCACAATAATCAAAGATGGCAACACGGTGTTCAAATTCAGATGAAATTTCTTGGAAAGCCTATTCAAATTCATTTGTTGTTCTGAATTTATTTATAATTTTTCATTTTACTAGAATTATATTTTGTAAGTGTAAAAAGTGCCCTTCCCCATCCTCTTGTCACCCTTTACCCCACCTTCTCACTCTATACTCAAGTTTTACCTGCTCTGCTGGCCATGATTTTAGCATACTGTTAATACATAAGAGATTTAAAATTAATAACTTTTTATTAAAAGTTCAAATGTTTGATATCATTGTAAAACTAATTTAAAATTCTTTTAGAATATAAAATTAATATAAATATAATATAACGCATGATGTGATTCTACTATGGTGTAAAAGTGACATGTACAGTCGCAATGAATACACTTGCACCACGTACGATATGAATGCGTAATCAGGTTGGATTAATGATATATTAATTTATTAGTCTTTTCACATCCTATTCAAATAAATCACCATTTTTATAAACTAACTGTATCGACGATAATAATCATGACAACCTCTATTACATTAATATTTAAAAAATATATCCATAATATAATGTACATATTTATGGGTCATAGACGTTTGACATGGCCAATCAGTTTAGCCACCGCCATTGTTAGTTAATTCATTTAAGTAAAAAGAGATTCAAACAAAACTTGTAAAGATTTAAATTCTTCATATAAATCAATAAACAAATTTTGATTTAATTTTTTTTTATTTCAAAATTTAGATATAAAGATATAAGTTTAAAACAACTCTGTTTTTAATTAATTTTCTATGAAAGTTGCAACAAAATGCGAACAAATGTGGACGGTTATTTAATTTCACGATACTGTCAGAAAAAAAATTCTTTCATCAATTGAGAGAAGAAGTGATATTTTTCTTTCCTAGGGAAGAAAGCAGATTTTACTTTCCTAAGAAAGAAAAGGAAAGCCATATCTCTGGTAACTGGAAATCAACGGTTCGATTTGCCAATAGTTACATTCATCCATCAGAGTGGAATATTATTCTCTTGGATATTAAACACTTATTGACTTTCCTTTTTGTTTCAAATATACATAATTAATTATATTAGATTCTTTAAAAATTTTGCTAAAACATAGAATAATTAATGACGACAGCGGTCGCAATGTATTAGTATGACAACATTGCTTAATAAGTGACTAACGAGCAAACCGATGTGTGTTGTTTTAGTTGATGTTCATTTTTTTTTCAAAATTTATTTTTAGAAATATATACTTTTATTTACAATTATTTTTTGTAAAATTTGTGCTATAAAAACTTATTAAACGTAATTTGAAATGCGTATATTTTCATTAAAGATTTAGTAAAATGATATTAATTTATTCTAGATTGAAGAAAACAAAACAAATAAATATTACTACAACAAACAAATAAAAAATAATATAGTAATTTATCTGACAAACATATATATTCACAATCAACACTCAACAGGAAACTGCGTCGATCCGCTCGTTGCACGACACTCTAACATAGGTTAGACCAAAGCAATAACATTTATAATGAACTCTCAAATTATGTTAATAAAAAATTACCAAATCTTTAAACCAATTCTTCTCAAAATGTACAATATAACTCTGATAAGAAATTATGTAACCATAAAATTTGATAAGAGATAATTTATAAACTATAAATAAAATTGTATTAGTGTTTACATATTTAATTTTTCACATTCTTTAATCCACAAGACCATAGGCGTAGAACATGGCAAATAAGTTTTTTCCTGCGTAAAAGTTCTCATATTAGAAAAATACTTTAAGTAAAAGTTGTAAGGAATAAAATTCTAGAACTATATACATAATATGCCAATTTTATTTAACTTATTTAGTACTTTTCCCCATTGACATTAGTGTGATTTTTTAAATATTTTCCAGACAATAGAATGTTGCTATAGAAAACCCATAAATTTTAAATTTATTATATAATTGAAAAATCATAATTACAACCGCATATCGCTTCTTTAATGTCGAGTAGGGTTAACATTCCTTGGAACTTTGCATTGAATATTGTAAATTTAATTAAAATATACTGTTCGACAACATTAACAAAAAACAGAATGATATTTATGAAATTATAAACGACAAATTTATTTTTATATATCAACCTTTTAACAAATGCATAACAAGATGTCTTATGATAATGTCGATAACATTAAAATATGGAAAATAATCGCAAAATTAATATTAATTTAAAACAGTCAACAAGAAATAGTAATTTACTGCTTTAACTAGATTCATATAAATTGTATTAGTTAAACAAACAACTTTTAATTTCTAATTAATATCATATGTCATTTATGTATGGGGTAATTGGCTCAGTGATATCGAGTCGGCATGTGGATTTCAGAATCCGGGTTCGATTCCAACAGGCGGCAAATAATTTTCACCACATTCAAATTAATCAGCACTAACATCTTTGGGAGTTGTGATTTGATGACTAGTTTAACAGCTGCTAATCGTACTTCACACACATGAATATATCATTTACTGCAATCTACTACTACAAACTGCCACACCCTATAGTGCAAAAGGCGTGATGATATATTTAATTATTATTAATTATTTATTTATTCACTCCTCACACAAAGTATTTCATTTACGCCTTTAAAACCTATAATGTCCTGGTATACAGTAAAAAAAAATAAAAATGTATTATATCTTAATATGAATTACAATTTATGTTATTGTTATGATAGCGTAATCACTGACTTACTTCGCCTACTAATATCAGTGTTTAACATTTGTATAAAAAAATAAATATATTTAATACAGACCAGTAATCCTTGCTCGACTAATTTCTCGGCAACATTTTTTCCTATTCCGGCACTAGCTCCTGTTACTACAGCTATTTTACCGACCCAGCGATCCATTTTGAATAACACTTATAATTTCTTAATTATCAAGGTCTTCAAATATTATCTTTATTTCTAAAAAAAACTACTTATATGTTTTCAGCTACGAAGTCATCGTAGGAATAGCACTTCCTCGAAAATGTGCTTCTGTTTCTGAACGCGTATTAATAAATATGACCACGTGCTATATTATATATAGCACTTCTTTACAGTGGCGTAGATTAGATTCTTTTAAATTAATTACTTTGTATCATACATGTACGAGCTAATTAAATTAATACGCAATATTTTATAAATTCATTTATATATATATATATATATATATATATATATATATATATATATATATATATATATATATATATATATATATATATATAGATAACTTTAGAACAAAAGTTAGAAGAAAGTTCCAGAATTCTGAAAGAATAGATAACAGGATCTATGCAACAAAAATGAGAAGAGAATTCTGGAACTTTTGAAGAGAAGTTAGAAAAGAATTTTGGAAGTTTTGAACAAAAGTTAGACAAAAATTCTAAAATTTTGGACCAAAATTAGAAGAAAGTTCTAGAATTCTAAAAGAAGATTTGGCAGAAAATTCTAGAACTTTGGAGGAGTAGTTAGAAGATAATTCTAGAAAATAAAATGTATTTTGAAGGGCTTGAGTGCAAAATTAGATTGTTTTCGATCGGCGATTGTTTTAGTGAAAATGCTCCAAAACCTATCGTTTTTGGTAACAAATGAAAAGTCTTTTGAAGGGCTCGCGTGCAAATTTGCATTTTTTTCAATTGGCAATTGTTTTAATGAAAGTACTTCGAAACCTTCAGTGTTTGATATCAAATGAAATGTCGGTTGATTTGGTGAAAGTGCATCTAAACATATCGTTTTTGCTATCAAATAAATAATCTTTTGACGGGCCCGCATACAGAATTGGATTTTTTTCGATCGACCATTGTTTTAGTAAAAGTGCGTCAATACCTATCGTGTTTGTTATCAAATGAAATATTTTTGAACGGCTCGCATGCAGAGTTGGTTTTCTCTCGATTTTCAATTGTTTTAGTGCAAGAGCTTTGAAACCTATCATTCTTGGTATCAATTAAAAGGTCTTTAGAGGCACAGACGTACAGAATTGAAAACTTTTAGATCACCAATAATTCAATTAATATTGTATTAATAGACCATATTACTATCTCATAATGCCCCAATCATATGCTAGGAAGTACAGCTAAAATGAAACCAATGTATTCTTATGGAAAAATTGTATTTTTAAAGTAAAATATCATTTTATCTAAACGTAAATGAATGATAATTTTTTTATGCAAGTTATATTTCATTTTTTACTATCGGATTCTGCCCTTATAATATATAAATAATCAATACATTAATATTAAAATAAATATTAAAATTTGAAAATTTTAAGCGCCAATTTGCTCTTCTGTCATCTGTCACTGGCTGATAACCTCAAACTTACGTTTTGTTGTGATTGTCTTGCGAAGTGTGAAATTTGTTTGAAAAATGCCTGGTTACAATTGTTGCGTCCCGGATTATAATTTGAATTAATTAATTAATAAGGGAATATCTTTTCATTTCTTTCTCAAGAATAGTAAACAGACTAACATTTCAAATTAAAGATTTCATATCAACTTCAAACTGGCGGCAATAAAACTGTCACAATTTATGCGCACATGCGTATATGCATCACCGTTTGAGGCATATGGCGTCACAAACATTAGTATTGCCAACATAATAGACCACGGGCGTGTGACGTCACGATTTTAGATGTGGTCCGTAACTGTCAAACGAGTGACTCTCACATCAGTATTAAATGTACGATTTAGACTGTATAGATAGAATATATTTTTAACAAATATATGTGCATATAATTCCAAAACTGACAAGTTTCTATTTTGTGCATCATTTTATGCATGACAAAGTGTGTGATTTATTTTATCAAGTGAAACGTAATTTGAAGATTGTGTCGCGAGTGCATACTTTTACAATTTTATACTGTTTATATATTTAATATATAGAAAATAAATGTTTAAAAACAATTTTATATGTTTACTTCATAGTGTAAAGCCATGTAATTACTATAATATACAATAGTGTTACTTGGATTGAAGTTTGAACTTTCCATTTTAGGTTACATTTTCCAAATCAACTAATTTCGTTAAAATTTTTAATATTTTACTGTAATATTTAATTTTTTTCATTAATAATTGTTGTTGTGTTTTCGATTGTCGTAGAAATTAGAAAGAATCGACAAAACGAATGTTTAAGTTATAATCAGAAATGAATCAAAAGGGAAAAGGACTCTTTGGCTCTGAAATAGCAATAACAATATAAAAAGGTAATATAAAATATTGTCATAATCACAATATTACAAGACCTAGAGCAAGAAGGGAAAGAACGTCGATTTGTTTGATTACAACAATGTGTTCATGCAACAAAACATTGGTTACAACAACGTGTTTTAATATAACATGATTCGCATTTATGACAGTAACCGTCAAAACCTAAAGAAAACTACATATAAATGTTTTGAATTCCTGTTTCTATTTTTTATATTGTAATATTCAACATATCTTGAGCCAAAAACTTCGACCTACCTTCCTTTTCTCTTTTAATTCAATTCAGATAGTATCATAGACATTCGTTTTATCGATTTTTTTAAATTTCCACTACGATCAAAAACACAATAACAATTATAAATGAAAAAAATTAAAAACTACAGTAAAATGTTAAAAATTCTAACAAAATTAGTTGATTTGGAAAATGTAACCTAAAATGAACTGTTCAAACTTCAATAAAAGTAACATTATTGTATATTATAGTAATTACATGGCTTTACATTATGAAGTAAACATATAAAATTGTTTTTAAACATTTATTTTCTATATATTAAATATATAAACAGTATAAAATTGTAAAAGTATGCACTCGCGACACAATCTTCAAATTACGTTTCACTTGATAAAATAAATCACACACTTTGTCATGCATAAAATGATGCACAAAATAGAAACTTGACACTTTTGGAATTATATGCACATATACTTGTTAAAAATATATTCTATCTATACAGTCTAAATCGTACATTTAATACTGATGTGAGAGTCACTCGTTTGACAGTTACGGACCACATCTAAAATCGTGACGTCACACGCCCGTGGTCTATTGGAAAATATAGAAAAAAGTTTGTCACCCTGGCACGCTTTTTTCATTTCATAAATTTTCCGGCAGAGGCGCTATAGAAAGTAATATGGTCTATTGTCTTACAGAAATGAAAGTATTTCAGTGTCAACGAAGCTTAGCGTGAAGGCCGATTTAATTAAAGTGCTTGCAGCTACTAATCAACTGAAAACCATTCAACGATATTTAAGTGAAATAAAATTACAAGCAGATACATTTGTTAATTGGGCTAATGGTCAATTTATTTCAAAAGACATAGATGAGGTACCAGATCAATTACACAGAAGAATTTGATATGTTAAGAAAATGATAAGCGAATTACTCAGTGATAATCTAATTGAAGATATAACTGAAAAATTTGAAGATGAAGTTTATAACCTAATAATGGATATTGTAGTCGAAAGCGTGAAGGAGCGTTTTAAAAACAGTAAAGAACTCTTTATTGATTTACATTTTTTAGCACCAATTATTTTCACTGAAATTAAAAACGGAACAATACGCAAAAATGCACTTAATACTCTTTATAAAAAACTGAAGTGGATTGAATGTCCTAGTGACACGAGAGTTGGAAGAGTTGGTAGAGTTGGTAGATTTGGTTAAATTAAAAGTGAGTAGAGCAAACAACTTACTGCAAATAGGCAGAAAGATAAAAATAACGCTGAATAACCCAGAGAGAAGGAAATCCTGGGTTTTTTTTTTCGGTAAGAAAAGTTAATTCAAACATTCAGGAAATAACCTTAAAATTTTGTTTCATACATACAAACCTGAAATCGAAGGATAAACAAGAAGAACGCAGATTGAAAGAGACTGAAGCAATATATTTTTTTCTTAAGTGTTTCTGATAAGGAAAAACGATAACAGAAAAATTAACAAACAACTCATAACAACGTACTTGGTTGGAGGACAAGCAAGCAGATCAGCAGCGGTGTAAAGAAGGCGTAAGACAGTAAAGGCGGAATTAAAAGCCAGAACAATCAGTGCACCACTATAGACAAATAGAGTTTAGCTAGATTTTACGTATAATATTCAAGATAAGTAAGGTATAAGTAGGTTGTTTTAAAAGGTATTTTGACAGTTTAGTGTGGTATACGTGCCTTAAGGTAGTACTAGTCATGGCCAACTTCATTGAATTGCGCTACGCTTATTATGGCCGTTTCATATGTCATTAAAATTCCTAGTTTCAAATTTACAGAGCGGGTACGTCAACTAGCGCCTCTGACGAGATATGTCGTAATTAAATGCCTCTTGCATTGATTGAAATAATCCTAAAAACAAGTCTAGTCATTGTATATGTATTATCATACGATCTTTACAGTAAAATACTAACCGTTGGCACCAATAATTCAATAATACTTCCTTCTTTTGACCTATAAACACTTCAAACATTTTAAATAGGTAGACAATATGGCGGCATCATTTACCTGAAGTGACAGATAATGCTACGTTGCCAAATAAAATTCACTTAGTCTAGACTAGCTAGTCACTGTAATCGAAAGCTCAGAATACTAGTCATGATATTTAATAATATTGAATGTATAAATAAAATACCCAGTTCCATTAAATGTATTTTGTTTGATCACATAAACTTTAGTTTTCAAATATTTTAAGGTTGTTTTTGTAACTTAACAGCGTTGTCACTTTCCTTTAATAGAAATAAAAAGCACTAGATGGCATTACTTGACGTACCAAAACTGTAAAAAACTCACGACAAATTTTTATATGGCAAAACGATGAAATGAAACGGCCATAATAAGCGAAGCGCAATTCAATGAAGTTGGCCATGTACTAGTGTGACGGTGGCGCTATCGGTTGTCGAGTAGCGAAACTGACGCTCAAAAAAATATACAAATTTAATAAAATAAGTGTTTTATACCTATTATGATTTGAATATTATGAATTGTTAACAGGTTGTTCGTCTAGTGAATTGTCAAATACCATACCACTGTGTGGTGTTGCCATTATAAATTGGGATTCTTAATTTTTCGTTAAAAATAAGGCTTTGCATGGCTATATATCCATTACTAAATGATAAAAAACTTTCTCCTTCTGATACAATATACATGGATAGTTCTAGAACATCATACTAGTTTTTCAAATGAGATTGCAAAATTTTAGAGGTACACAAGCCAAATATGTGCGATTCTGAGTGATGATCGCCATAAGCCCCGTGTATAAGAACTCAACTTTACAAGAAAATATATTTGTTCACAGACGATGAATGTGTTTCATATTTTAACAGGATGCGTATGACATTTTGATCTGCAAAAAAAATTCACGCTAGTACTACCTTAAGTGCAAGCCAATAAAATCGCCCGTTTAACGGGTCTTATCGCTCTGCAAGAGGACACAGAGCCATATTATTTTAATATGCTTTAAAAGTCAGTGCAATAGGGAGTTTAAAAAGTAGAATTTAACTAGAAGTTTTAAGAAGCGAAGGCGGGAGAATGCATAAAAGGTAAAAATCCAAAGAAGAACAAGAACACAATCATATATTTAGTAAAAGTAAGAAAATACTGAGATCACCACAACAGAAAAGAAAAGAGAAAGAAGCAATAAGTAAACAATAGAATAGTGCGATACCAGTAGGAAAGATAAATACAGAAAAGATGCCGAATTGAAGGAAGCAATTACTGATGATTAAAATGGATAGTATGGAAGAAATAAAACAGGAAATAGAAGTGTTAAAACTAGAATTGGTGGAGAAGGAGAAAACTTGGGATAAAGAAAAAAGCACTAATAGACAGAATAGAAAAACTTGAAGATAAACAAAAGAGGAACGAAAAACAATATAATAAAGGTATAAAACACGGTACGAAACCAGGAGTACAAGTAATGAAATTATTTAAAGATTGAAGATGAACCTCCACGTATTATAAAACTACCCGTTCCATTGTAGAGTTCTCGGTTCGATTCAAAAACTGAATAAAATGTGTGATACTTCCTTTATTATTAAAAAAATACAATAATAATGATTTCTTTTCAAAATATGGCACTACACTTTTTTTTTTATCAACAACTATATTCAACTATTTGCATTCAAAAATATATTAAATTTTGAAATATATAAATAAATAACAATTGTCATACCTGGTGAGAGATTTATAAACTAATCAAAAAACAAGGAAAAATGAATCTTACAATATATAACCTTAAATTATTATACATATTTTATTATTTAACAATATTAAACAAAGTTAAATTAGTGTAGAAAACGAATAGGAGTGTGGTAAATATTTCACTTTGACAGCCCATAATTTCACACTATTTTTTTACTGTCACTTGCACATTTTGGGATATTTCATAAAGATCTTTTCTGCCTCTCAGTAGCGACCCTTATCATTTTCAGTGTTATTATTATTATTATTGTGTTGTAGAGTGTTGTAGAGTGTACTTCCTCATTACACTCTAATGGGTCGAGCCTTTGTATTGGACGTAGGAGTTGGTGTCCGCTGGCTGTACGGAGCCTCGCAAGTCGTACTTCGCCATGCTTTCCGAGTAACACTTCCACAACTCGGCCCAGAGGCCAATCGAGACGTTTATGATTGTCGTCATCGATGATCATGATATCTCCCACCGAGAATCTGTCGTAGCTGTCCCAAGTATTCCGAACGGAATCTTTGTCGCAGATGTTTACTTATCTGCTGTCGATACTGGACTCTTCGCTGCAGATTCCCACACTCCACTTGGTCGCAGTCGTCAACACCGTCTTTGGAATGGTCTCAAAGAAATATCTTTGGAGACAGTGGTACTGGATCGTCAGGATCATTGGAAAGGTAAGTAAGTGGCCGGCTGTTGATGACCGAATCGTAATCGCATAGAACCGTATGAAGTTCTTCATACGATAGAAATGAGCTGCCCAACACCCGTTTGAGTAGTTGTTTGAGAAGTCGCACCAACTGTTCCCACCAACCACCCCAACACGGAGCTGAAGGTGGATTGAACTTCCATTGTATTCGGATCGTGGAGCTGAACTTCTCTACTTTCTTCCAGTTGATAAGAGACAACAGATTGTCAGCCCCCACGAAGTTTGTGCCGGTGTCGGCATACAAATTAAATAATAAGTTCGGAACAAAGCTTTTTTAAAAATTGTATATTTTACACAACTGCTCACAACTCAGTTGTTTACACGTTCAGTGTTAGCTATGATCTGAATACAATCTTATCTTTTACAATGATACATTCCTAATCTCACATGCGATAAGGGGCTCTCGGCAGACATGCTGATGTTGCATTGTTGGGTTGGACATAACTCCTCCACCCTTAGATGGAAACTTCCCCTGGAAGTTGAATTTTCCTAGCAGGAATGTTGGTTTCTTTTGTCTTTTTAATTTTTATATTCTTACAATAGTTATACAAAGTTTTTATTACTATCATTACTATTATGATTATAACAAGAATATACAGATTTATATAATTATAAATTACAATTTCATTTATTAATACAGGATTTATTTCATTTAATTTTTCTACATGAAATTTCATTTCCTTTAAGTTTTCCAATTGTATTTCTTTATTTAATTTATTAATATGATTAATATTTTTACCTCTTTATTTTCAAAGACAATAGGGGATCCAATCTGGTTTAAGTTTAGGATGTTTACATCATTTATCTTACACTTATTAGCTTCTAACATATAAATACCTTCAAGATTATATGTATACTTTATTAATATTATTACAATCAATATTTATTTTTTGTTTATTAATAAATTATATTATAATGTTAGTATTTTCTATACTAATTGCATGATTATTTCCTTTTACAGATATATAATTACAGCTATTATTAAACTTATTACTAAGTATCTCGTAGTCGCAGTTTTCCCTTTCTAGTGAAATTAAGTCTTCGTTATTGCAGAAATATAGAGATTTTTTAATTTTCAGACACGGTTTAGAAACTTGTTTTAGAGTGTTTTCATGTTTTATTATAAAATGTTGGGGTGAGAACACAGTGATGTAATTATTGCCATGTTTTGTGGGTATTGGAGTAAATTGGAATAATTCAAATAAGTTAGGGAAGTTTATTGGGATTTTTATTATCTCGTATACTTTATTTTATTAATGTCAATCTGGCAGTACAATTTCATCATTTTAATTAGTGAATTTATATTCTTTTCATTTGATTCTACTGGCAATTGGTCGCCATAATAAGAGTAAATTAATTTTAAATTATCTGAAAGGATATGAGTTTTAATTACACTGTTGTGGATTAATCCTAGACTACAGAATGACAGTGACGTTTCAATCTCTTCGAGAATGTTTAATAGGTTATTAAAAATGTAATTTGGTTATAAATATCTTTAACATGTAAAATTTCTTACCAATTGAAGTCTAAATTCAATAATGATTCTATTTGCTTAATTTGAGATTTCAGAAGAAAGTGATTATGTTTAATTATTTCAATACTTTGATTATAATTTTGAATTATTTCAAGGTTTAAGTTATAGTTTTGTTTTAATTGCTTTTGTAGGGACAGCTGATTTTTGTTCAGGTCATTTATAATTTTATCATAATGTTCCGCGTCTGCGTTATCTAAGTTTCTTGTTATCTGCTTGAGTATAGAGCCGAGGCCGTTGATAAGTCTTCGTTAAGTTCTTTTCGAATTTAAATTATTAATTTTTGTTTGAACCTGCGAGATAATATAATCAAGTATCTTTTCGTTATTTTCAAATTCGAGTTTAGTATTATTCGAAATTTTGTACTCAACAAATGATGTTGTAATTTTAGATTATTTTCAAAGTGACCGTTTAGTAATTCTATAGGCTTATAATTAATGACACTATGAATAGTGTTATTATATGCAATTAGGGCCTATTTTAATTTAGTTTTTAGTATTTTGTTTTTAAATTCATCTCTTATATTTAAGATTCTGAGATGTTCTATTATTGTTGAGTGAAACCTCTCAACTAGGCCGTTCGAATTTAGATTATCTATGGATGTGAAGTGTATTTTGATTTTGTGTAATTTTAGAAACTCTTTTAAGGTGTTATTATTAAATACTGTTCCGTAATCGCATATTATTTTATCTGTGATACCATGATGCGAAAAATATTTCATTAATTTGTTGATTATTTCTATAGAATTCATAGAGTATAATTTATATGCTTGTCCGTATCTAGTTAAGCTATCGATTATTGTTTGGAATTTTTATTTCCCTAATGTTAATACATCAATATGAATTTGTTCTAAAGGTCTTCTAGCTAAATAGGTTAAATTCAGTTCCGATTTTATAGAATTTCTTTCATATTTACATTTGAGACATATTTCACATTGGCTTACATAATTTTTAACAGTTTTCATTTGGTTAGGCCAGTAATATTTTTGTTTTATCTGTTTTAGGGTTATCAGTATACCTCTATGATTTGTTTTCCCTTCATGATAATTACGAATGATTTCTATATGATCTTCTAGTTTATGAACATCCTCAAGAATTGAGCTACGTTTAATTAATTTCATTGTATTATGTTTGAAGAATTTTTTTAATAACGTCGTTAAAATAATAATATAAGTTATCTTGGAATAGACAATAATATTTTACATTTGGTTGCATGTTTTTTTTTATAAAATTAATGATATCTTCATTTAATCTCGTATTAGAAATTTGAACTGTGATTCTTTGTTTCATTCCAAATAATTTTTCTATTTTAACTCGATTTGTCGTGAAGGGGACCTTTTGAATAATAATTTGGTTATTGCCGATGTTAATGAGAGAGTCAATTATAGTTATGCCGCTGAAAGGGTTTTCTTTGGCTGACTGTATTGTACTTATGTCGCTTTGGTCATCTTTTACCCCCCGATTACTATCTATATCGGTTTCTTCTACTTCGTTTACGAATATTTCTACTGGGCTAAAAATATTAATTTTAGTTTTTATATTTGAATTTTTGAAAACATTAACAATGATTTGTTTTACTTTTTCCCAACCTAATTCGTCTCGTCCCCATTCTAATTTAGGAATACAAATTTCATGTATTTCATTTTGTATCAGGAATTCTTTTAATGAATTTAGTGTTAAGGGTAGATTTTCATTACTCGGTTTTTCAAAATAATTTCGTTTAGTAACTAAATGGAATAAAAGTTTATTATTTTCAATTCTCTGGATTAGAAGAATGTTGGTTAAGTTACATTTTAAGTTTGCCAAGAATTTTTTATTTTGAAATTTTCTCACCTACTTGTACCGCTAGGCCTTTTCCTAATTTTAGATCTTGACTAATGCAATGTGTAATATTACTATGGCAATTTAGTATATTTTCATGTATTTCAATTATTTCGTAATTATTAATTTTTATTCGCGATAATACGTCTGCGTTTTGATTTAATTTTCCTTTTTTTGCACTCGATTTCGTAATTATATTCTTCCAATCGTAATGTCTATCTTATTAATTTGGAATTGGGATCTTTCAATGAAAAAAGCCATTGGAGGGGTTTGTGATTCGTTACAATTTTGAATTTTGTTCCATAGAAGTATTTGGTATTTGGTTGCCCAAACGATTGCCAATAGTTCTTTCTCTATGACTGAGTAATTAATTTCATTTTCGTTTAAAGTTCTGCTTGCGGATGCGACCTACTGGTTCTTGAGACAGAATGGCGCCTACTGCAAAATTGCTTGCATCAGTTGTGAAGACGAAAGGTTTGTTGAAGTCAGGGTACTGTAGTCGTTAGTCAGTAGTATTTTACATTTTTCGAAACATTTAATGTATTCTTCGTTTTTTATCTCAATTTTTGAATTCTTTTATAGGCATTGCGTTAGCGGCTTGGTAATTTTGGAAAAATCTTTTATAAATCGACGATAGTACCCTAGTAATCCTAGGAACCCTTTAATTTCTGTCGTCGTTTTTGGAATGGGATATTCAAGAATGGTATTTATTTTATCGAGGTTTGGCTTTACGCCGTCTTTTGTGACTACGTGTCCCATATAAGCGACTTCCTTCTGTAAGAATTCTGATTTGTCTATTTGGATCTTTAAGTTTGCATCTTTAAGTTTTTGGAATACTTTTTTAATATTTTGAATATGTTCTTCAAAACTCGTTCCTAAAATAATTATGTCGTCAAGATAGACAAGACATATTTTGCCTATTAAATTTTTTAATACAAAATTAATTAGGAGTTGCAAGGTACTAGGCACGTTTCTGAGACCAAACGGCATTTTTTTTAACTCATAATGTCCGAACTCGACGCTAGAAGCTGTCTTTGAAATACCTTTTTCATCGACTTCGATTTGATGAAATCCCGAGGCAAGGTCTAGTGTCGTAAAATAATTACAATTTCCGAGTTTATCTAGGATATCGTTAATAATAGGTATGGGGAATTTATCCTCTATCACATGATGTGTGTTCCACCAAGTATAGTTTCGCGGAAGAATGTTAGATTACATGCTGTGCGGTATCCAGTAAGATCTTAGACATTTTTGTAACGCTTATTGTGTTAGAGTTTAGAAGTATTTTTGGTTAATTGTCTTTTAAAGTTATGTGACGTTTTGCTGCAGTTTGGATTTGAAAAGTAAAGAGTGGCTTATTTATGGTTGTTTGTTAAGAAGCGAAGGCGATTTCGGGCGAGGTCAGTGTTCATTAGTTTACAAAGGTGGGCCGTTTCCAAGAACTAAAAAATCCGTTAAAGATGCCTTACGCAAGTTCCGCACTCTTCGACTCCCGAAATAATCTAGCAATCGCTTGACTAATAATAGTTGTGAAATTCTAATATTAACCAATGTGAAGTTAGTGTTAAGATGCTCAAGTGGGGGCTAGTGGGGGTGAATTCACCCATCGAAGGCTGATGTGTGAATTCAGTTCGATAGTCTAGTTACAGACATTGATCAAAACAGTTTTGCACGTTTGAGTTCGTCTTCAGCAGTCTTTAAATTGTGAGTTGTAAATTTGTACTAAGTCTTTATTGTTGGTCAGATCTAGTAAGATATTTTGAGTTGAGTTATTTGAGATCTAGTAAGATATTTTGAGTTGAGTTATTGAGATTAGTAAGTTGAGTTGAGTTAAGAAATTGAAGTATCAAGTTTATTTGTGTTGAAGTCTAAACTGAGTCTTTATTTTAATTGTTGA
Source organism: Pterostichus madidus (assembly GCA_911728475.2). NCBI lineage: Eukaryota > Metazoa > Arthropoda > Insecta > Coleoptera > Carabidae > Pterostichus > Pterostichus madidus. The sequence continues at coordinate 12,441,325 of OU452312.1, forward strand.
GTCATACGAGTTGAGTTGCGGATTTTAAGTTCGATTAATTTATATTGCTTAATTCTTTATTAAAGTATCAGTGTTGTAAAGCAGTGTCTACGCAAATGACGAGTAAGTAATAATATTTTACTGTATTTTATTGAGACGAGAAAGTTAGTTCGAAACTATTATTATTAACTAAGTGAGTTAGTTATTAGAGCAATCTGTTCTTGGTCGTGTCCGCGAGAATAAGTTAATTAGATTCATTTTGTAACCTATTAATTGGGATTTATTTTATTTTATTTATTTGTATTAAAATTGTTATTGTGTTGAGAATCTTGCGTGTCCTTTATTTCGTTAATTATCCTATCATTAAAGTTGTCTAAGCGGGTTGAGTTACGGTTTTCAAATTAAACTCTTCAGAGCAGAGTCATGAAAGTTCTGTGGTGGCCGGCGGATTTACGCTACCCTTGGTCAATAATTGATTAATCATTTAATTTTTAGTTGATAATTTGGTCAAGTAAAATAAACACTTGTCAGTACTCATTGGCACTTAGTGCAGGGTAGCTGTTACATCTATACCCATGCGGAATTTTCTTGTACCCGATGCGTCTGGTTTTTTTTTTTGCACGGCCTACACTGGGTGACCAGGGTGAGAAACTGTCTTGTATTATACCGTCTCTAATTAATTTTTAAATTTGTTCACTGACTTCTTGTTTATAAATTTCGGGATACCGATAAGTTTTAGCATACGTGGGAATTTCATCTTTGATTTTAATGTCGTGCTTTATTTTATTAGTGAATGATAGATTGTTTTCATCTTTATAGAAAATTGTTTTGTATTCTTTAATAATTTTTTGTAATGCCCGTTTTTCTTCCTCGTTTAAATGTTCTAGTCGGAATTTTTATACGCAATTTCCGGATTTATTAAGGATCGTGTGGATCCTGTGTCGATTAAGTCTTTATATCCTTTTAACTGTAAGAAATGCAGTTTACTTGTATAATTTAAATTCATTATTTCACTCGGTTGTTGTGGAGGCACGGATCTTCTAAAAAAGAATAACCGTACCTTTCGCTTTCTAATTGATTATCATAAGTTATATTTTCCTGCACGTTTTCTAGATTAAAAATTTCTTCATTTTGTATCTCATCGTTTGAGAAATTTGAAGTTTCGCAAGTGGGATTTTATTTGTTATTTATGTCATTATTAAATAGTTCTCCACTAATGAAATTAGGCATTTGTCTATAATTTTGTCTGAATTGTGAAGTACTTGGCCGTGGCGTAAATGTTTGTTTTGTTGAAATACTCATTGGAGCCGGATTTGGTTTGGCTGGTTTATTAAAGGTGGTCTAATAAAATTTTGATTATTTGGTTTCGTTATCGTTTGTGAATTTGGATTATTTAGGTTACTATAAAAGTTATGATTAAAATTTGTATTCGGGTAATAATTTGGTCTGATATTATGTGGTGTATTTATTTTTAATCTTTGTGTCATAGTAGGTTTTTGGATTAGTTTAGTATTAGTTTTAAATACTTCATTTTGGAAGTCATTAGTTAACATATGTAAAGCAATATTAAGATCTTCGGGACTTTTAGTTCGCATAAGAGATCCTAAGGGTTCTTTTAAACTTTGAAGTAAATCTCTTAATGCAATATTTCTACTTATTTGATTTTTATATTTCTGGTTCTTGGGCTGCTATAATATGATTTTTGACATAGGCAATATACATATTGTAACGAATTTAAAGCCAATCAGTCGAGAGCGTTCCAGAAACCTTCTCGGGAACAAGTGCGTGGGAGCCAGACCACTCAAGCGGTATAGGTGTGAGCGCTTCTCTGGTCATGCGGGGAAGAGCGAGATGAGAGTGTTTTTAGAACTCTTCTACGTACGGGAGTATATAAGCCGAGATCAGGCGACTAGTTCTGTTCAGATGACAGTAGACTTCGAACGCGTAATATAAATGTCGTGAAATAAATAACAGCTCTAATGTACGTAATATAAATAGTAGTTTTAGTGTACGTTATATAAATAAAATTAGTGCCTGAATATTTATTAGTAGTGTTTAAGTTTTATTGTAGTGTTAATTAATTTTAAATAAGTTTCTTGCATTTTAGTTTCATTTCATTAAATAAATATTTTTATTTTCGTTAACATAAATAGTTGTGAGTTATTTTTGTGCCTTAAACATTCTACACACTTCCAGAAAGACGAAAAACGTTACAATTGGTGTCAGGTGTGGGGTTATTAAATAGTGAAGTGTGTAGTAAAAATAAATAAAATGGCGTCGTTCGGTTTAAAACTATGTGAGTTAAATGTTGTGGACATAAAGAGGGAATTAGAGGAGCGAGACTTGGACTCTTCAGGTTTAAAAGCAACGTTACAGCAGCGTCTTCGAGAAGCTTTAGAGGCGGCTAACCAGGATCCTGACGAATATGTATTTGAAAGTAGTTCAAGTGACAATCGTAAAATGTTGGAGAAATTAAAAGAAGAATTAACAGGAGCTGTACATCAACAGTTAGAAGAGAATTCCAGAAAATCTGAAGAACGTTCTAGAACTTTTGAACAGAAGTTAGAAGAAAATTCTAGAACATTGGAGCAGAAGTTGGAAGAAAGTTCTGGAACTCTAAAAGAAGAATTAACAGAAAATTCTAGAACTCTAAAAGAAGAATTAACAGGATCTGTGCAACAACAGTAAGAAGAGAATTCCAGAAAATCTGAAGAACGTTCTAGAATTCTAAAAGAAGAACTGACAGAAAATTCTAGAACTTTGAAACAGAAGTTAGAAGAGTATTCTAGAAAATCCGAAGAAAGTTCCAGAATTTTAAGAGAAGAATTGGCAGAAAGTTCTAGAAAATCAGAGAAAAGTTCCAGAATTTTATAAGAAAAATTGGAAAGAAAGAAGAGGATTTAAACGAATTAAAAGACAAATATGAAAGGAAAATAGAAGAACTAGAAAACAAATTCTTCAATGAACTTCGTCAGCGAATTCATGTTCTGGGGTACTGGAAACCGAAGCAGCGGGTGAAAGAAAAATAGCAAAAGAGGAGAGTGTGTCAACAATTCGCATAAAAACACCGGAATTTGATGGAAAAACATCATGGCCAAATTATTTGAGGCAATTTGAAGCTGCTGCAAAATCTAACGGTTGATCACCGAGGGAGACAGTAATTTCATTGACAGTAGCGTTGCGTAAAAATGCAGGCGATATTTTGAAAATACTAAAACAAGAAGAGCAAGAAGACTACGACCAGCTAGTTAAGCATTTAGATATGCGATATGGAAATGCGCACCTAGAACAAGTGTACCAAACACAATTAAGAAACCGATATCAGGGATCGAATGAAACTCTCTAAGAATTTGAAGCTGACATTGCTCGCCTGGTTCGCCTCGCACATACTACAGCTTCGGACAGCGTATTAGAGTGTTTAGCTATTCAAACATTTATTTATGGAATCCGAGATGGCGAAATTTAGCAAGCACTAAGATTGGCTCGACCGAAAACATTAGCCGATGCACTGTCTCTTATTTTTAAAAATGTTGATTAAGCCGTGTAGATTAATTTGAGATGGAAAAAAATATAAAAAACAATATCTTTCCAACGTTGTTTGGATTGATGGCTTTATTTTATTTATTTAGTAGACAAAAAGACGACGTTTCGGACCATGGGTTAGGTCCATTATCAAGTCGAAATAGAAAAAGAGTAAAAATGTACTAAAATTTTTGACCCGTATTCTGGTAGCCCCACATTCCATCGGATATGTCGCCCCTCTTCATCATAAAGTCAACAGCATTTTTGTGGATGGTCTTGTTGATGGAAGGCTACTCAAAATGTTGCTGGATACGGGAGCGACGAAAACATTAATACGATCCGACTTAACAAATAATTTTGCACCGACACAACTATATCCGACTAAGTGGCGTTTACGTACAGCAACTGGAGAACTAGCTGCATCATCAGGAGAGTTAGATGTGACCATCAACATCGGGAACACCTCCCTCAAACATCATGTGTTGCTAGCCGAAATTGAAGATGACTTCATTCTTGGAATGGACGTTATGGAAAAATATGGTTTTAAACTGGACCTCAAGCACGGCGTAATAATGGTAAATGATGAAGAACTCGTACTACATCCACGAGAAGACGAAGTTGCACGTGCTTTGTTAACAGAAGATGTAGTACTTCCGGAGCGAAGTGAGACAATTGTGGAAGCACAGCTTGACGGAAAATTTTGTGTAGGAAATGTTACCATGTAGGAACCCCGAAATAATGATGAAGAAACTGGTCGTGGAGTGATAGTTGTAAAATCACTGGTAAAAGCCAACAAGATAATACCAGTTCGAATAATGAACATAAATAAGTATCCGGTCACAATTAAGCAGGGCACTGTAGTAGAGGAATGTTTATCCGTATCTTCGATTATTAGAACAATGGTAGCTCAGAAAACTCCAACTAGCAAGATTCCGAGTACTTTGCTCAATCAAATATCAACATCTTTTCACGGACTGACATCTGACGAGAAAATCAAAGCGAAGAACCTAATTAGCCAGTATCAAGATATCTTCGAATATGACAAGAAATCCAAGGTCAGAACAAACGTTGTCCAGCATAAAATCTACATTGGAGATGCACCCATCCGTCAAGGAGCAAGACGATTACCACTTTCAAAGCGTGAAGAAGCTGAAAAGATAATTGAAGAAATGAAGAAAGAAGGCGTGATTGAACCTTCTACTTGAAGTCCATGGACTACTTGTCCATGGACTTCACCAGTGGTATAAGTGAAGAAGAAGGATGCAACCACCCGATTCTGTGTAGACTACTGTCAACTTAACAACGTGACGAAAAAGGATAGTTATCAACTTCCCCGAATAGACGATACACTGGACACGTTAGCTGGGTCAAAAATATTTTCTACGGTGGACCTAAAAAGCGGATACTGGCAAGTTGACTTGGAACCGAAAGACCATGAAAAGACAGCTTTTACCATCGGAACAGGACTTTAGCAATTCACTCTTATGCCATGCTCCTGCAACATTTGAATGATTTATGGAAACCGTGTTAGCTGGGCTGTCATGGAAAATCTGTTTGGTGTACCTCGATGATATTATTGTAGTTGGAAAAACGTTCGAGGATTACATGAAGAATTTGGAAGAAGTTTTTCAAAGATTGAAACAGACAAATCTCAAGCTCAGCCCGAAGAAGTGACATCTGTTCCATGATAAAGTGCATTATCTTGGGCATGTGGTTTCTGGTAAGGGAATTGCAGTGGATCAAGAGAAAATAAAAGCTGTAAAGGACTGGCCAGTACCAAAGGACAAACATGAATTAAGAAGTTTCCTTGGTTTATGCGCACCTACTATCGGCGATACTTACGAGGATTTGCCAATATTGCTAAACCACTGACAAGGCTTACCGAAGAAGGTAGAAGATTTGTTTGGGAAAACGACTGTCAAAAAGCATTTGAAAAATTGAAGGATTCTCTGACAACCGCGCCAGTCTTAAGTTATCCTCTTCCGGAAGGGAGATTCATTTTGGATACAGATGCCAGCAATGTTGAGATTGGCGGCGTCCTATCTCAAGTACAAAATGGTCGTGAAAAAGTTATTGCCTACTTCAGTAAGACACTGTCGAAACCGGAAAGGAACTATTGCGTCACTAGAAAAGAGCTATTGGTAGTTGTGAAGTCCACTGAGCATTTTTATAAATATTTATATGGCAGAGGATTCCTGATAAGAACTGATCACGCTGCCTTGAAATGGATATTACAATTCAAGAATCCAGAATGTCAGGTAGCCAGGTGGATCAAAAGGTTGCAGGTATATGATTTTATCATTGAACAACGAGTGGGAACTAGCCATCGTAACGCTAGCGCGTTGTCCAGGAGACCGTGTTCCGAAGAATGCAAGCATTGTTGCCGAGTAGAGGAGAATCAAGCTGCTGCGTTAAGAGCAACGGTAGGCGATGATAAATGGCAACCGAAAGAATTGCAGAAAGATCAGGAAAACGATCCGGATTTAAAGATTGTAATAAATTGGAAGAAAAACGGGGATAAACCGATTTGGCAAGATGTTGCACCATACTCCCAAAATGTGAAATCGTACTGGGCACAATGGGACTCTTTAATAATTGAAGAGGGTCTCTTAAAACATGTTTTAGAGAATGCGGAAGGTACAGAGCAGAGAACTCTGTTACTAATACCTAAGAACAGGGTAGTGTTGAAAGAGATCCACGACGGATCTGCTGGAGGACACCTTGGAGTCAACAAGACTTCTGAGAAGTTGCGGGAACGATTTTACTAGCTAAATTGTAAAAAAGATGTTAAAGTTTGGTGCAAGAAATGCGTAGTTTGCGCTGCAAGTAATGGGCCAAATAGGAAACGTAGAGCCCCAATGCATCAGTATAATGTAGGAAGCCCATTTAAACGCATTGCAATCGACATGGCTGGACCATTCCCCGAAACTGATGATGGCAAAAAGTATATAGTAGTCGTCATGGACTACTTCAGCAAGTGGGTTGAAGCTTACCCTCTGCCCAACCAAGAAGCAATCACCATCGCTGAAGTAATGGTGAAGGAATGCATATGTCGATTTGGAGTACCACGCGAAATACACTCCGATCAGGGAAGAAACTTCGAGTTTATTTTGTTTCAAGATATCTGCAAAATATTCGTAAGACAAGAACGACTGCATTACATCCGCAGTCTGACGGCATGGTTGAGCGAATGAATAGAACGATCAACAGATATCTGTCGAAAGTTGTCTCTAACCACCAAAGAGACTGGGATCGTCATCTGCATATGTTTTTGATGGCATATCATTCATCTGTGCATGAAACAACAGAACAGACACCCGTAAATATCGTATTCGGACGTGAGTTGCGGTTACCGTGCGATTTGAAATTTGGATGTAAACCCGGAGAAGATCTAGCTGGGGAAGATTACGTCACCAATTGACGAAGAAGAATGAACGACATTCACGAACAAGTTCGTTCAAACATCCAAACTTCAATCGACAGAATGAAAGATCATTATGACATCAGGGCATAAAAGGGTGGATATGGACCTGGAGAGTCGGTATGGTTATAAAATCGTCGTGGTCTATCTCCGAAGTTACAAACATGCTGGGAGGGACCCTATGAAGTAATGAAGCGGATAAATGACGTTATCTACCGAATTAGGAAAATACCGACTGGGAAGCTGCGAGTAGTTCATTTTAATCGACTAGCCCCTTTTTCTGAAAATAACTATAAAGTTAGTGATGATTGTGCAGCAAATTTTCGCTGCGTTCAAGGACATGAACATGAATTAACATTTGAAGACTTCATGAAGAAATATTCCACCGGTCATAAAGCACGGTACGGCATGACAAAAGAAGAACATCGTGATCTGTTCTTTGTGCTTTTGGAGTATTCCATTGCCCACTGTGTAGCGGAAGACTTAAACATATCTCGAGGAATTGCTACAGTATTTAAAAGGAAATTTGGACGGCAACAAAACCTGGCCAATCAACGTCCATCTGTTGGAAAAACACAACTCGGAACACAAACAGTACCTTTACTATTTAGTCACCAAGGCACGATCATCTCAGAAGCCCACCTATCGCACCTTATGGGATGCTCTAATCGATTTGAGGGAACATCTTTTAAATAACGATGTTATGAAGCTGGCGGTACCAAAATTGGGTTGTGGACTAGATGGATTGGAGTGGAGAATAATTAGGAATATATTAGAAGTTCTCTTCCGCCGCACCAGAATAGAAATTCTTGTCTGCAGCTTTGATCCCAAAGGAAGAGCAAAATTAGATCGCACTGTGGATTTCCACTTCTTTACGACCTCAGGATGCATCAAGGGTTCGACTTGCAAATTTCGTCATAACTCCGCAACCCGTCAACCTCTGTTCCGAAACGTAACATAACTTACACAACTTGCGATCTGCCTCTACGATAGATAAAACTTTGTAGTTCTTGCAGGAATCCATCGGTTCATAAATTTTAAACTAGTTCGAGATGGACGGCCCGGTAAATTCCACACGTAAACAGGCAAATCCAAACTCTTTTCCGTACCTTTTATATATAATGGAGCCATAAAACCTATTTCCGTCACTTGAAATGTGAACGCAATTTTTACGCGATCGAAAGGTAACGGCGGAGGAACTAAATATTTCGTTTCTTGTCTTCGGCAAATAACGCATCGCGACACAATTCGACGCACACTACGGCGCCCACTCAAAATCCAAAATCGTTCACGCAAAATGTTTAAGAGCAATTGCGTGCCGGTATGACATGCTTTTTTATGTTCATGTAAAATTAATTTTTCTACCACTAAATGTTTAGCTGGTAACAATACCGGACAACGAAAGTCGTATGTATCGGGTCGCGACAGCAGACGCGTTTTCAGTCGGATTAGTCCTTCCTTATCTGTGTATGGGCGAAGATGACTTATTCTATTGTTGTTTAGATCGATGGTCTCCCTTTGTATGAATTTAAACAGTCTTTTTTTGGCCTCCGCTTTTTCATTCGTTGACAACTCTCCATTTCTCCGCTGTACTGGACTTCTGGCGTTGTGAATGAAACGACATAACCACGCTATGTTTCGAATATTGGCTAAATAATTGGAAAATCGACTGTACCATGGTTCCATACTAACCGTGGCAATTGATGTAACAATGCATTTTCTTTTTTCTTAATTTATTTCCACTTCGTTGTTATCTACCTTCGCAGTAGGCCAGTGCTCTGTACTGTGTTTGAGCCAACTCGGCCACTCCCACCATCGCGATTTAATTAGGGTTTCACAGCTACATACCCTTGACGGTAAGTCTGTTGGATTGCTCGCACCAGGTATGTGTCTCCACAATGATTAATCTGTAAGCTTTCGAATCTCTTTTATCCTATTTCCCACAAAAACAGTCCATTCGTCTTCTCTTTGTATCCAATTGATTATAGTAGAGGAATCGCTCCAAAAATAAGTATCAAAATCTTATGTCAGATAGAGAATTTCTTATTTCTTGATAGTCTAGCACCGATAGTAGCAGATAGGAACTCAAGTCTTGGGATTGAAAGCTGTTTCATGGGAGCTACTCTCGTTTTAGCTTGTAGAAGATTCACATTTACTGTTCCTAAATATGTTGTACGACAAAATATTGCTGTAGCGTATGCTTGACCACTTGCGTCACAAAAATATGTAAACTTCGACATTCTTCTTGAGAATCTTGTACATTTATACATTTAGGTAAATTGATTGATGTCAATTCTTTCGATTCCATGTACCAATTTAGAAAACTATTTTGGGTTTTTTTATCCAACGCTTTATCCCATCCAACCTTTCTTCACCATAGCTCTTGTAGCATAATTTAGGTCTGAGAGTACAGGACAAGTGAATCCTATAGGATCAAAGATTTGTTGTGTCTCAGAGAGTATGTACCTCTTCGTAATTCTTTCTGGTAACGTCGATAGTTTTCTAATCAGACTCACAAATAGAGTATCTGCTGCTCTATTCCACATCAAACTCTGTACTGATGTTTCTATTCCTGTCTGTTGTGAATCGTATTGCGTACTTTTCCAAACTCTTAAATCAAACGCTGTTAACTTCAATGCTTCAGAGGATTTCTGGATTAGCTTGGTCAACTCTTCAGTTTTATTGACGCTAGTAACACAATTATCTGCGTAGAAGCTACCTTACAACTTTTGAATAATATACTCTGAAAATGGTAAAATTCCAGCTTTACAATCTTGTGATATCTTTTTAAGATAATAATTTAATGTCGTTGCCAGCAGAAGCATCGAATACCGGCCGGATCTTAGTTGTTGATTCTTCTTTAACCACTGCTCTGTTAGGTAAATAATGCTTCGGAAGACTCTCTTCTAAGTCACTTACCTCTCCGATGATGCCTTTTTTTGCCAATCAGAGAATACCTTCTCGTAATCTTCAAAAATACCCTCGGTCCTAAGCTTTTTTGTTGTATTTTGGAGTCTTTTTAACGCAAGTTGAAAATTTTCGGGTAAAATGGATTTTTTTTTTAACCACGGTAAACTAACTTGATACCTGCCATTATCAGAAACAGCTACAGTTTCTAAAAAATATTGTTGAGCTGCCTCTTCCATTTGTTGCCTAGGCTGTCTCTCTGTGGAATCGGTTATCCGCAAGATATCGAGCTTCCACAGATTCTCTAGTGAAATTTAGCAAGCAAACCAATGACAGTCATGGTTGAGCTCTTGCTTAAGCTGTCCCATCACAGTCCAATCAAGGAATGTATGCACTGAAACCAGACCAGAGTTTAATATCAGATTACTACCTGTAAATAATTTTCCAGCGATATCCGCGCCAATTAAAATTTCTATTGGGCTAGGCAACTTGTCAGTAATTTCTATATTTCGTGCTTTCATTTTCTTTATCCATTCTTCATTTGTGATATAAGGTAGAGTAGTACAAATTGTCTTCTGACTCAAAGCTTCAAATCTGCATCGGTAACTGCCATCTGGATTCGCCAAACGTATATCGTAACACGAATGTTGTTGTCGCTCGCTTGATAAACCTCCAAACAAAGCATCAATAATTTCCTCTGTATGTTTTAGGCAAAACCCGAGCTTTTCTGCGAGGTCATTCGAAATATATGACCGTTGAAATCCACTGTCAATTATTGCGCATACTTCGCATTTCGCATTTTCATTAAGTACTTTAATCCGTAAAGTTTATAAAAACACTTGTGTGTCCGTGTAATTCGAAAGAGCTGTTTCATACGTATCCTTTTTCTTTTCTACGGACGAGTTATTCGCGTTTTTATCCTCTGTTCGATTTACTAGAATGTTCGAACAGAGTAATGTATAATATTATCCGTTACAGATCACGCAACTAATTCGCTCGTGACATTTTCGCAATTGATGACCTTCAGCTGCCAGAGAGATCCGTGCTTCGTTTTCTACTTCCGCCTTGAGAAAATTCATCAACCTAGTTAAACGATTCATACGGATGGTTGTCTCATTTGAAAAAAAATCGCTCGATCTTTACCAAACTCTCAATATGTCCATAGGCAAACAAGATTCTACTAAAGGATAAAGTATGGCTATATACTTGTCTGTTGTGATACCAAGAGTGTCTAGAGCACGTAGTTTGAATTTTGTCATACAATATGTCCAATGGTATCTTTGTACTGTCGAACAATGCGTTGTTAAGAACTAACTTTAACAATTCTCTAACATACACCTCAACGAGCATGTTATCTTGACCGAAGCGTGATTTCAAACTATCTACGACTTTTTGGTAGTTTTCCTGCGTTGGGGGAAAACTTTCTACCAGTTCTCTGGCTCTTGAGCCCTGGAATGTGGCTTGTAGCAAATACTGAAACTTGACTTCTTCAGCAAGGTTCGGATCTATGTGTATTTTCTTGAATTGTGCCCAGAACGCCAGCCATTCCTTTACATCACCTGTGAACTTTTTAAATTCAATCATCGGCAGCTTATATCTCTATTGTCCATGATCTTCGATTGAATTATATATCATTCTAACTGTTCCTGACTTTTTCTGCAACAAATTGTTATATGCAATATTTAACTTGACAAATCTTACGTTATACTGCTCGCAATTATTCAATTCTTGTGTTAAATCTCCTTCTTCGTAATCGCTTTGTATAAGTAGATCTTGAATTTTAGCATCTTCTCTTTTTCCTTTAATACCGTCCACTGCACCTCAATTTCTTGTAAATGTGTGTTTTTCGTAAATTTGGTACAGTACGCACGTCGACATTTTACAAGATTATCCATTTTGTAAATTAATACTTCTTTCCGTAACGACACGAACTAAATGTCCGCTGTTCAAAAGTACGTACACGGCAAAGATATTGAAATAATTTGAGCACACGAACAACAAATACGTCAGGATATTTTTCTTTTATACATTTTGATACCGTCCGCGAAATGTTTTCTCTATTTAAATAAAACCACGTATTATAAAACTACTCGTTCCATTGTAGGGTTCTCGGTTCGATTCAAAAACTGAATAAAATGTGTGATACTTCCTTTATTATTCAGAAATAAAACAATAATCATAATTTCTTTTCAAAATATGACACTACACTTTTTTTTTATCAACAACTATATCCAACTATTTGCATTCCAATATATATTAAATTTTGAAATATATAAATAAATAACAATTCTCCAACAAAGAACAAATACAAATAAAAGTCGAAGTAAAAAAGATAATAAACTTGAGGAACGAAGTAATATTAGTAGAAATGGCAAACTGGGAGGAGAAGAAGAAGATAATCATAGAAAAAACAAACTAAGTAAAACAAATATATACATTAAAAACGACTTGACGTGGGAGGAGAGAAGAATCTACAAAGAGATAAGAAGTATAGCGAGAATATCAAAAGAGAAAAGAAAAAGAGTAAAAGTTCGCTACCAAAAATTAATTGTAAATGAGGACGAATATTCATGGGACAAGAAAAATAATGGGGTATCCCTAAAAGGAAATGAAGAACCTAAAAACGATTACGAATCACCAAAACAGAAACGAATCAAACAACGACGGACCAACGCATAACCAGGACATTGCAGATAGAAACATAGAACATTAAAAGTTTAAATAGGAAAGAAGAAGAGTTATTAGAAGAATTCGAGAAAGTAAATCTAAAAATACTTTCTATAAGAGAGACAAAAATGAAGGGAAAAGGGATAGTGAGAATGAGAAACGATCACATATTAATATAAAGCGGAGTGGATGAAAATGATAGAGCAAAGGCGGGATTAGGATGTATAATTAGTAAGGAACTTGAAAATCCAGTAAAAGAATGAAAATTTGTGAACAAAACCAAAATAACTTCATGGCGATCATTATAGTAGATTACGGCCCGAACGAAGACGAAATTAAAGCAAAAAAGACGAATTTTGGGACACTCTACAAATAGAATATGAGAAACTTGAAGAACCAATATACATGATGAGCGACCTTAATGCAAGAGTAGGAAACCAAAACAAAGAACTAGAAGATATAATGGGAGCAAACGGAGAAATCACAAAAAACAACAATGGAAACAGACTAATATATTTTTGTGTAATCCTACTAATACTAAACACGCTATACACGCGTAAAGAGATACATAAATATACGAGGGAAGTAAGGAGCAGGAATGAGAGATCTCTGATTGACTACGTTTTAGCAAGTAAGGCACAGATAAGTGATGTAAGAGTGAAAATGAGTAGCGAAATCAGAAGCGACCATTATTTGACTGTAGATAAAAAATTAAAAGACACATCAGGAAACAAGTAGGATAAGAGAGGAGAAAAGAATAACAAAAATAAGAATAGACAGACTAAAAGACGAATAAATATTAGCGAAGCATAAAGGCTAAATAATTATGGAACATGTTCAAAAACATAATAATAGAAACAGCCAAAAGAGCATGTGATACAATAAAAACTAAAACAATAGAAAAAAAACAGTGGAATAACGAAGTTAAAGAAGAAGTCAAAAAAGAACATTTCAAAGAACTACTAAAAGTTGATAAAAACGTCTAATAAGACAAGTCCGAAAGGAGAACGGACACAGCAAATAGAAGAGAAGACAGAGAAATAGAGAAAATCACTGAAACATAATTAAAAGATGTAATAAAAAACAAAAGAATGGAAAAGCAACAAGACATGATATAATTAAAGCAGAACAATTCAAGTATATGGGAGAAGAAGAATAAAGACTACTATTGTTGATATTAAACAGAATCTGGAAAATAGGGATAATACTTTCTGATTAGGAAAAAGCAGTAATATTCCCGATAAACAAAAAAAGAGATAGTAAAAAGCAACAGCTAAAGTATATGAATCAATAGTTGAAAAGAAACTGAGACTCGTTATAGAAGCATCAATGGAAAAATTACAAAGCGGATACAGGGGATATGATGTGGAACATACTGAAGAGAAGACAAGTAGGAGAATAGTTATTAGAAGTAGTAGGAATCATATACAGAACTACAGCCAATTACGTAAGAAGAGAGAATGAAACATCGGAAGAGTACGCTACAGCACAAGGTTCAAGACAAGGGGAAGCTCTAAGCCCGTTATTATTTATCATATTTTTGGATCAGATTATAAAGAACATAAAGAAGAAAATTTTAAAAGTTGAAGTTGGCTACCACAAGTTGGAGAGAAAAATGATAACAGAATGCGCCTTTGCAGACGATTTGGCAATGATGGCAAAGAGTGAAGAAGACAGGCAACACAATTTAGAAGTATGGAACGATGAACTAAGAAAACATAATATGGAAATAAGTGTAGAAAAAACAAACATAATACTGAATGGAAAAGAAATAGAACAAGTAGACACATTTAAATATTTGGGGACAGCCATAAACAATTAAGGAAGGATAGAATAGGAAATTAACATAAGAATACAACAAGCAAACAAATTTTCACAACATGAACAAATTAATACTAAACAACAAACAAATTACAAAAAAGACAAAATTGACATTGAACAAAACAGTTCACAGGCCCATATTAATATATGGTAGTGAGTCACGGATAATGAACCAAAGGACGAAAAGCAAGTTGCAGGCAGCTGAAATGAAGTACATTAGGAGAGTGGAAAAAGTTACAATAATGGATAAATATTAAATTTGAAAAAATCAACTTGCCTCCGCCAGGATTTGAACCCGGACTTTCCACTTTAGCCGCGAACGTCCTACCACTTAGACCACAGAGGTGTGTCTAAATGCTGGCGTTGACAAGTGATTTTTTCTGCGTGTCGATTGTTAGTAATTATCAAATGCGCGAAATGTTTATTTCGTCAGTTACACATGATATACAAACGCAGTGACACTAATGAAGAGAAACCTCATATAAATTTGTACGAATATGATTGTAATGACTGAAGTCAGTAGTAATTATATTAAATTTGAAAAAATCAACTTGCCTCCGCCAGGATTTGAACCCGGACTTTCCACTTTAGCCGAGGTTTCTCTTCATTAGTGTCACTGCGTTTGTATATCATGTGTAACTGACGAAATAAACATTTCGCGCATTTGATAATTACTAACAATCGACACGCAGAAAAAATCACTTGTCAACGCCAGCATTTAGACACACCTCTGTGGTCTAAGTGGTAGGACGTTCGCGGCTAAAGTGGAAAGTCCGGGTTCAAATCCTGGCGGAGGCAAGTTGATTTTTTCAAATTTAATATAATTACTACTGACTTCAGTCATTACAATCATATTCGTACAAATTTATATGAGGTTTCTCTTCATTAGTGTCACTGCGTTTGTATATCATGTGTAACTGACGAAATAAACATTTCGCGCATTTGATAATTACTAACAATCGACACGCAGAAAAAATCACTTGTCAACGCCAGCATTTAGACACACCTCTGTGGTCTAAGTGGTAGGACGTTCGCGGCTAAAGTGGAAAGTCCGGGTTCAAATCCTGGCGGAGGCAAGTTGATTTTTTCAAATTTAATATAATTACTACTGACTTCAGTCATTACAATCATATTCGTACAAATTTATATGAGGTTTCTCTTCATTAGTGTCACTGCGTTTGTATATCATGTGTAACTGACGAAATAAACATTTCGCGCATTTGATAATTACTAACAATCGACACGCAGAAAAAATCACTTGTCAACGCCAGCATTTAGACACACCTCTGTGGTCTAAGTGGTAGGACGTTCGCGGCTAAAGTGGAAAGTCCGGGTTCAAATCCTGGCGGAGGCAAGTTGATTTTTTCAAATTTAATATAATTACTACTGACTTCAGTCATTACAATCATATTCGTAATAATGGATAAAGTAAGGAACGAGTATTTAAGAAATAATTTATAGATAGAAAGTATTCAAAACGTTGTAGAAAAGAAGCAACTAACATCGTACGGACACTTATTAAGAAGCCAGACAAACAAAAATAATATGGAAAGCAAGAATAAAACCAAAAAAGAAAAGAAGAAGATCAAAAAAGACTTAGGAGAACAATATAGATTAAATACTAACCAGGAACCAAATAGACTGTCAAGAAGGCATGGAACAGAAAAGAATGGAAAGATTTGATTTGAAATTAAAGTAAATAAGCAGAACAGTGTAAATAATCTCTATACACGAAAGGCTATTAACAAGATTTAAAAGTTTATAATAATAATAATAATAAACTGAAATAATTTGATGTAACTATTACCACAGAAAATTTACAAAACGAACTAATCAGTTTTGCAAATAGATGGAATAGTCTTCACACTTCTCTCGAGGAAGAGTACAAAGTGATTATTAATTATGACAGTGACACCGATTCGGAAGACTGTGAAGATGATGTAAATTTAAAAGAAACAGTCAAATGCAAAAATTGTAAAAACTGTGTTCTTTGTTGCTATAAAGTTCTCATGCAATACAATTTGTATAGTAAAGCTTATAAATATATACTAATAAATATGTAGTTTATCCGATGCGAACTTGGAAGCATTTATGTTGATGGCAAGGGAAAAGAATATTTTGAATAATTTAGACAGTGATGATATTATTGATAAATGCCCCACTGCTTGGACTGCTTGGACTGCTGTTTCGTTTCTGGCGTATAGTGCTGGACCCATTTCTCATCCATGGTGACAAATCGCCGAACAACATCGGTCGGATACCTATTGAATCGGTTCAAACATTGCTGCGAAGATCGTTTGCGCATTTGCTTTTCTTTAGATATATTATAGTGGGAGATGGTAATTGAAATAAAAACACAACACAACGTTTTAAATAAAATAATATTACGCAACTTATACACCACAGATGAAAACTATTTATGTCAATTAATTTATTTACAAAACATTATCTATTTATTTATACTATATGTCAATAGCACCAAGTTGACGATTCATGGCAGGACATGATCACGTATCGTCATTGCTAATACTTTTGATCGGCATTCAGCAAATGCGACACCCATCTTGCGCAGAGTTTTCACATCTCTAATTATTTCTGCAAGATGTTTCGCACGCTTTCTACAGATTTCCCCACAGCCTCAGCTATCTCACTGACCTTCACTCGCCTATCGTCCAACACGATATCAGGCACTTTTTCGATGATTTCCGGTGCGGTGGCAGTTTTTGGCCGTCCTTTACGTGGGTCATCTTCGAGGGATGTGCGACCACGTTTAAATTCAGCTACCCAGTTTTTAACAGTTGACATGGAAGCAGCAGATTCCCCGTAAACTTTTGTCAACTTCGGATGAATTTCCTTAGGGGTTAATCTATGCAAAACAATTAATTTTATGACCGCACAATATTCAAGTTTATCTATTTAAACGAAAAACACGAAAGACGTCTACTTCAAAAAATCGTGTAAACAAAGTACTTGAGAGAACAAGTTTAAACTTATCATACGAACTAATGACACGTGCACCCAGGCAGGAAACACAAATTTTTGCTAATTGGAACGCCATCTCTGTGTGAGGCCGAGAACTTTTCACCTTACCCTCGTATTTCTTGTTTACTTGTTATTCATATAGGTACTAAATTAGAAGTTATAAACCATTTTTTCTTTTCAGAATGTATCGCTTCTAAATATTTTTCTAAAAATACTCATACATCGTTTTCTGTCCATACTACGAAATAACACAAATTTCTTCTACATACATGTAGTTGTGCTTGAACCTGATACATATAATTGTCATTTTCTTTTCATTTAAATTCGCCATTAACAATTATTAAACACTTTATTACTTTTTCCTGAACGGCTTTTCGAATTATCATGTCCTTGCCACTGTACGGACATTTTTTTTCACATATTTCGTCTGTATTTATGAGACCGTCAAGGGCATGCGGCTAGATATTGTCATGGAGCCACCCATAACCCTTTTTTACTTTCTTATATACAGTATAAGGAAGTATTGGAGTCGTGAAAAAAATAATTGACGAGATTTTCGTGGAAATACGTGTTTTGAGGTCCACTGATGCGTTTTGATCATTTTCTCAATGATGTCTGTCTCTGTGTGTGTGTGTGTGTGCGTGTGCGTATGCACGAGCGCGGGTGCGTATGCGTGTGCATGGGCGTATGCGTGTGCGTGTGCGTGTGCGTGTGCGTGTGCGTGTGCGTGTGCGTGTGCGTGTGCGTGTGCGTGTGCGTGTACGCGTGTGTGTGTGTGTGTGTATGGATGGATGGATGTGTGTCCGAGTGTGCAATATCTTATGAACAAGATAAGATTTGTTAACGAAACTTGGTAATTATAAGTAAAATGAAAATACGAAGAGCTGAGTTGACTTTGAATGAAATTGAAAACCCGAAAGAGGAAGTTTACAGGACACACAAATCAATAAATTCCATTTATTTCAAAAATGGAATCAGTTACAAAAAAAGTTTCAAATAATAGATGTTATTTGCAATTTTCCTGTATATGCGTCCAATTTTGAGAAAAACTAATATTTATATTTAATAATATATTTCAATAATCATAGTAGCAATAGGAACAAAAAACATAAATTTTAATTTTCCCGTTATCTAGTTATCTATGTCTATTTTCGGAAAAACAAATACTTCATTAAAATGGTCAACTAATTTGACAACTTTGGCTCAATTTAATCGACTTCGTATCTCACGGTTTTTGAGATACCAAGGGTTAGGCTCGAAAAACGGACATTCTGTATATGCCTCATCAGTAAAGTTAGATATAAAGTAGTCAACATTACTAAAAAATTATACGTAAACAAATTTGATATTTTATATGTTTCAAACAGATAAATGCTGAATTACTGAAAAACCAAATTACATATTTAATAATAATAATAGAACATTCATATATTCTAAATATTAAATATGCTGTGTATAAGAAAGTTGTGTGGTGCCCACACCAGATTTTTATTGTACATATGTTTAACTAGTGATATATTGTATTCTATCTTAGTACGTTTAGTTCATTGTCATAATTATTACTATTATTCACTTTATTAATTTTAAATCTTTTATATTAATTACTTTTTCTTAATTGTTATTATGTAACCTAATTCCTAATTCCTATTTTCGCATAAATTATATTCAGATTTATCCATGTCATCTACTTCAAACAATTTTAGTTCCAAAGTCATCTAGACTAATTTATTGTTTCCTTTAAAACCTAAAATCACATTAATGTCAACCCAAATTTATTTATTGCTTAAAATTTTTTAAATCACTTTTCCAAATTCTAATTGTTGACAAATATAATCCAGACTTTAGCTACTTAACGTTCGACCATAGATTTTGACGCGTTTAAAGAAAAAACAAAGTTATGTGCGTTTCATAACATATTTGAATATGTCTAGAATGAAATTACGAGGATAAAAACCCTCTAGTGGGGCGTAACTTCAAAGTTTATCTTATTACTAATTTTAGAAGAGAAAAACACTTGATTACAAAATCTCAAACAGTTGACATCCAAATTAAGACTTGATTACAAAATCTCAACCAGTTGACATCCAAATTAAGACATGATTACAAAATCTCAAACAGTTGACAATTAAAAATTAAAAAACGAAATCTCAAACTTATCAGTTCACTAACAACCGGGTCGTTTTGCCCATAACAAAACTGGTGTCAGAAGTGGGATACCATAACAAAACTGATGTACGACAGTGTAAATAAAATAAAATACGTGCAGTGGTAACAACCGGGTCGCTTTGCCCATAACAAAACTGGTGTCAGAAGTGTGGATCTGAAGACTCGAGCTACATACAGCACGAGAAGAGTTGTAACTCAACAACATTCAGACCAAACCCCGAAGATTTCCGGTCCTGTGGTACGACAATTAGCTACATCAACAGGATATTGGAGATTCGATCGGACTTGCTGTTTCCACTACGACACATGCTTGTATTATTCATTGTACAGCATCCTATCCAATCCAAAATCTAAATTCAAATTCCTTAGAAAATTCCAAAGTCAACAACATCTAAATCCAAGTAATCAAAATCAGAAACTAACTCTTAAACAAAATCTAAAACAAATTCTTATTCAAATTCTAAATATTAATATTATATCCAAATTCTAAATCTAAATCTAAATCTACAAATATTAATATTGTATCCAAATTGAAGGTCAAAATCGAAATATACAAATATTAATATTGTATCCAAATTCTAAATCGAAATATACAAATATTAATATTATACCAAATTCTAAATTAACAATCTCTTACTAAAATTGAAATTTACGAGTAATAATAATCAAATTCTAAAATAACAATCTTTTTCCAAAATCTAATACGAAAATTTATATTCAAATCTTACATCAAAATTCAAAATTTAAATCAAAATTTGCATCAAAAGCCCGCATAACAAAACTGGTGTCAGAAGTGGGATACCATGACAAAACCACGACAGTTTAAATAAATAAAAGACGTGTAGTGGTAACAACAGGTCGTTTTGCCCATAATTCTTCATCTATACTGAAACCACTTTTTTCAGCTTTTCTATTTATTTTTTTTTCACGCACATGATGGCCTTCTCTTTGTTATTTATACCATACCTTATAGATTTGATACTAACAAATGAATCGTATAAAATATTTTTTTACATTATTAGCTGTAGACGAATTTTTTTGTTTCTTACAAATTCGACCAAAATTCGATGCTATTACTCACTTTCTTCGTTCTCCTTTCCAAACTTGCTACTACTCAATAGTATTTTTAAAAATAGAAATGGTATCAGCTTTTCGCAATATACATAAAAATAAGTTCTTAGCAGCATTATATTCTTCTGTACCCATATCTGGCGATGGATTTTCGGCATTTGATTCGTAATTATTATCTGGAAGAGAATTTCCACACTTCTTTTTCTTTCCATATCCATTTAATATTCTTCTTCTGAACCTCCTTCTTACTTTTACAGAGTGTTTTAGTGTATATTTTCAGATTTTCTTTACTCCTCACGATAAACTATTTTTTTTTTTATAATTTTCTTTTAGGTTCATGGAAACCACTGCCATATTAATTTACTTTCATACGAATTTCTTAAAGAAAAATTTATTCTTTTTCCCATACGAATTTACATATAATGGAATTGTATAGTTCTGCAGGTTTATTTGTCTCATTTTTCTATTATTGAGAATCATATTTTTTTATAAATAAATCTTATAGGTATCATAATTATTATTTATAGTTCCGTAGTAATATATTGGAATATAGAACTGAAAACTCCTGTTCCCAGATAAATGAATTTTTACAACGAATTATTCCTGTGGCTACCTCACCACTACCACCTTTATATACATGAAGCCTGTGAGCTGACTATCTGAACTTTAACCGAGAACTGCTACACAGAAGAGTGCCATACCGAGCAATTAGTAAATGGCGTAATAGTTTTTACCATGATATCAACGAACGTCTTATTTTTAGTAAATCACGTTTGGATAACTTTTTGGAATTCGTATTCACTACTTTACACAGAAAGTAACACACAAAATAATACAAAATAAGTACAATAGGCAAATAAAATTAAGATCGCTGCGCCATCTAGAACACTTCAAGAAACTACTGTATCCAGGATAGATTTTTGACGTTTTAATACTACAAAACTTAAATCGTACTTTTATATTATAAAACACAAAATAACTCTCTCTTTTATATTTAATTTATTTATATGATTGTCACTATATATTAAATCTATTGAACTTAGAATAAAAATTAAAAAAGCAAAATTTTCTAAGCATAAAATGGTTAAGTGCTCTTTCTGTATTTGTTAAATATTTACTTGTACTTCAGAATTTCCAAACGTTTTCGGTTGATTATTTAATAAATTTATTATAGTATCTACTGTTTCTATCTCGTCTATTGTATCGTGACTTCTCTGTATATCGACATTACTATGCGTAGCGTTTTAATGTTCTCTTTGTGCGAAATTTGTATATCAATGGATTTTTTCATTTTCAAAATTCTATCACTATTTTGAATTTATTTATCTTATTTTCTTTGCCTTTTGCAAATTAGTAGGTATTGCATTTCGTTTGAGAAGTACAGAGAAAAAAATTATTTGGCAACTATTTACATATTACTTGATTAACTACTTACCATAAAAATTGTTATTTGTTTCATTAGGACTAAACATACCAGTTTTCGTATGGAATAATAAAGGTTATTATTATAATTATTATTTATCACCATGACAATTATAGTAAAAATATTATTTTTGGTCTTAAGACGTATCCCTGGTAACGTAAACATTCCTGAAATAGCATTATTTTACTGCAGAAAAAGTTGAAATAATAATGTAATATTTTTTGTGAAATGTAGGGAACATACTACCGTACACGGATTTACTTTTTCCCTATTTTTAATCGCATAATCCATACTGCATGCTTATCTATTAATTCGGCAACCCCGAATTTTGTCTCAAATTTTGTTTTTTGTATTTCTTTCTTTGGCAATACATGAAAAGATACATCTGGATGTTTTTTTTTACATCCTGGTACCCAGTAATAATCATTCTACATTATATATATGTAGGTTTTATTGTTAAAAGTTAAAGAGTTATGTTGTATAATAGTATAAACAAATACATTAATTATTATAAAAGTGAAATAAACAATACCACGTCACAACAAATAAATAAATTTACAAGCAATCATCTGTACGTCTACACGTCTACATTCGATCCGTCTCTCTCGTCAACTGCTCTACACGTCTACACTCGACTCGTCTCTCTTGTCCACTGCCTGTCGCCAACGGTTCACTAACAGTGTTGTTTCTAGGACAAAAAAAATTGTACTAACTTCTGGGAGAAATTTGTACTAAAAATAAACGCAATTGTACTAAATTCAGAAAATGGCGGCGAAGTATAATATATGGATAAAATGTTATTGAAAATTACTTTTATTGTTAAACAAAACATTAAATAAGTATATCATCATCACACCTTCTACCCATTACTGGGTGTGGCACTCTACTGAAGCAGATCTCGGTAAGTGATATATTTTTGCGCGTGAAGTACGGTCCGACCTGTGAGGACAATATATGGAGAATTAAATGGAACCATGAATTATACGAACTGTACAAGGACGTACCTCTGTCGACCTTCGTAAAAGTCCTACGACTGAAATGGTATGGCCACGTCAACCGCATGAAGGAAGACCGTCAAGTGTACAGGACCTACAAACGGAACCCAGTAGCTGGTAGGAGCCGAGGGAGACAAAAGAATAGGTGGAGGGACAGTGTGATTGAGGATATGCGGGGTGCAGGAGTTCGCTTTGTGGACGACAGGAAGGAGTGGGCAAAACAAGTTGATCAGGCTAAGGATTCATGGAGTCTGCAGAGCCAAAAGAAGAAGAAGAAGAAGTACGGCTACCAGCCGTCAAAATAAGTAATACAAATAAATAATTTATTATTCTTTGGTAACTTTTATTTTTGCTTGTTTATATTTATAACCTCAATCCTCATACACGACACAAATATACGGCGGCTAATTGTAAATGTCTTGTCAAATCAATGTTAACATTGTTAACAATACTCAACTACACACCACACCATTGGATACCAATCATTACAAATACGAATTCAAAAAAAGTCTTCAGTTTCAGAAAAAAAATATGTTTTTGTTTTCAACATTTTTTTCTTGTATAAATATAAATAACAAAATAATACTAGATTTTAGAAAGGGGTGCTGATGTACTAAAACGTTATTCATTGTACTAAATTAAGTACAATAGTGCACCTAGGAACAACACTGTTCGCTAACGGTTCCGTTCTCGTTCCCTCTTTCTTCTCCTCGCTCTGCTCCGTCACCTTAGGCGTAGTCCGCGTCCACAGTTCGGCCACGTACCGTCGAATCCGTCCCGGATTCGCTGTTGTAACTGGAGCTTGCCCACGGCTTCGAGTATTCGACCATGGTTGAGGTTTTCTTCGGACCTTCTCCAGCTGCGATTCTTTCGACGTCGTAACGGTCATTACTTTTAACCTTCGTCACCTTGTACGGACCTAGGAAATGAGTCTTAAGCTTGCTTAAATTAGTAAACTGGGTTCGCTTTATAGCTACTATATCGCCGACTGAATAAATGGTTGCTTGCTTTCTTTTTTTATTAAACGTGCTTCGATTCTCTTCTTGTACCTTTGCAATTTCCTTTTTCGTATTTCTTCTCAATTCGTCTCGGTTTTCAATAAATTGTTTTTGAAATTCTTCTTGCATCGCCTCATTTAATTTTATATCTTCCGGTCTACGCATTTGAACTCCAAATAATAATTCAAATGGATTAATATTGATGCTTCGCTGGTATTTTTTGTTCAATACCCATTGAACTTTATGCACATGCTGGTACCATTTTGACTCATCTGCTAAAGTTAATTTTGTAAGCACTGGACTGATAATGCGATTTATCCTTTCGACTTGCCCATTGGCTCATGCAACCCCTGTTGTTATATGTGTCAGATCAGTATTATGTTCTTTCCAATATGTTTTAAATAGATTCGATGTGAAAGCAGTTCCACGATCGGCTATGATACGTTTCGGATTCCCGAATATATTTTCTTACGTGTTCAGTTTCTCAATTACTTCTTCTGCGGTCAATGTTTTAGTTGGGTATATCCATACAAATTTAGTAAATCCATCGACCACTACTAATAAGTATTTATATATTTTTTTAGTCTGCGCTAAAGGTCTTTGATGGTCATATGATATGTAATTAGCGGCAAATCATCTTTTTGTATCGGATGTAAGAATCCTTTGACTTTACCTGCTTTCCGTTCAGTTAAAATGCATTTAATACAGTTTTCAACACAATTTTTTATCTTTTCTCTAAGATTTGGTATCCAAAATTCTCTTAATATCACATCTTTGATCTTCCTTGCCTTAAAATGACCATTTTCCTCATGTGTTCTTCTAATCAATTCCCCTTGTATTTTTGTTGGCACCCCCAACAATTCTTTTCCTTCATAGTTCTTGTATAAAATATTATTCTTCAATAAATAGTCTTGATAATAATGACCTTCATTAAACAGTTTTAATATAGTATGAAGTTTTTCATCTTTTGCCTGAGCACTCTTGATCATTGTAATGAAATTGTTTTTAGTTAATGTTAACACAGTGTTTCGTGACAATGCGTCTGTATGTTTCATTCTCTCGCCTGCTCGATGTTCTATACTGTAATTAAACTCTTCCAACAATAAGGCCCATCTAGCTACTCGCACTGCTAATTCTTTCCTAGTCATTGTTTGTGTGAATGCTGCACAATCCGTCACGATTTTGAATGGAATTCTTAATAAATAATATCTAAATCTCTTAAGAGCGTAAATTATAGCTTGAACTTTGAGTTCATAGCTACAATAATTGGATTCGGCAGGAGATTTTTTTTACTGAAGTAATGAATGGGATGCATCATTCCTTGTTCATCATTTTGCAAAATTATTGCACCAAATCCATCTTTTGATGCGTCAGTGTGAAGTTCTGTTTCGGCATCTGGTGTAAAAATTCCTAATATTGGTTCAGTCATTAACGCTCTTTTCAATTCTTCAAATGCTCTCTTCTGCTCTCCCTCGAAAATAAATCTGACATCTTTTCTTAGTAAGTCACTAAGAGATTTTACTATCTTCGCGTAATTTTTGATAAACTCCTGGAAATAGCCGGTTAGTCCCAAAAAATTATTGTACCTGTTTCGTTGTATGTGGTTCCGGAAATCTTAGTACTGCTTCAGTTTTCGATTTGCTTGGTTGGATCTTACCGTATGTTATTCGGAGCCCCAAATATTCAATTTCAGTACGTAAAAATTGACATTTACGCCACTGTATTTCTAAACCGTACTCTTCCGCCCGTTTAAGTACTGTCTGGAATCTCTCCAACGCTTCTTTCTCATCTTTGGACAGAATTACGATGTCATCCATTACTATTAATATAATGCCATTTTGGATTAAATCGTTGAAAATGTAGTTAACAAATCTTTGAAAGGATGATGGCGAAATACTCAGACCAAATGGGGTTCTTAAAAATTCGTAGTGTCTCGAATGAGTTACGAATGCGGTGTATTTACAGCTTTCTTCTTCCAAAGGTAAGTGAAAAATCCGTTACGCAGATCAATTGTGGTAAATATTTTAGTTCCTTGCAAACTATCCAACTGGTCTTCTATATTGGGTATAGGGTATCTCTCTTGTACAATTTTCTGATTTAATTTTCGAAAGTCTTGGCATATGCGGGTCTCTCCATTTTTCTTTTTTACTAGAACGATAGGACTGGCATATGCAGAATAACTTGATCGGATGATCCCCGCATCTAACCACTGCTTAATTTGTTTGTCTACTTCATTTTTCTCCGACTGGGATAGTCTTCTCGGCTTTTGATGTACCGGAGTATCATCTTTTAGAATAATCTTGGTTTTTACAGGAGCAATCTTTGTTTTATTCTTTATCGGATCATACGTTCTACATAATTCTTTAATTTTTCCTGCTACTTCCTTATTCTCGATGTAGCTTAAATCAAAATCTGAATTACAGACTTCAATACCCAATATTTTTGCTATTTCATCACTCTTGATTATCTTTTGCTCCTCCTCGTTCTCTCGTGTCGCTCTAGATGGTGATTCTTCTCTTACAACGGTCATACCGTTCTGATCGACTTTTACCTTGGCTTGCTTCAATATATCGTATCCAATAATGTGTAACAGTCACGTAGTTCAATTAAATAATATGATGAATTTGCTATTATTATTACCGTGACTGTTGCAATCACGGATCAGTAACCTGGGTGTCTTCCGCTGCATATTGCTGACTAGCAGCAAGCAGTGGAATACTACCAGCGAATTGCTGATACGATCAATCTGATTCGAGGGATATTTTGCTGTCTTCGAGGTAAACGTAGTCATTCTCGATTCGGTTACCTCCAAGACCAGAACGCGCGGTTCGGCTGGCATTTTTGTAGACAATCACTGTAAACTTTTCTGTAAACTTCACTTATATAAATAATATAGACCCGTTTACGTTAACAGACTGTGTGTGTGTGTGTAATTTGAACTACCCTTCCAACTTACAGCACGTCGTGGGACGACACAGAGATACAGGTAAGTATAAACTTGTTTATCTATTTATCATCCCGTATAATTCGGTACGTCGACGGGGGTTGTGCTTCATTGACACAACCCACTGTTACAATTGGCGCTGCGGACAGGATTAGTAATTTTAGTTGAAAAAAAATTACTTGTACGAGTACGGCGTGTTCTGACACTCTAAATTGTAAATTTAGTAGCGGTTCTGAAAAACAGTTTATAATACGCGCGATGGAAGAATTAAACATTCCACCGCGTCACACAGCTGTCTGTGAAATAATGCTTGATAAGCGCGTTCCGAACGCTACCTATGTTGTTGAACCGAAGGAATTAGATATACCGGGTGTTCTGGGGGCGCGTACCGTTATAAGAAAAGAACAAAATTCCAAATTATTTGTTAATGTTTTAAATGTCAGTCCCGAAAAAGTTCAAATAGGGAATCGTGTACCTTTAGGTTTTGCTGTTCGCGCGGAGGAACAGCTCGAAATTCAAAAAGAAAATTATCTCCCTATAAATGTAATAGATACGACAAAAATTCACAAATTTGAATTAAATCATTTACCCGTTGTGGAACGAAATAAGTTTGTTAATTTTTTGAATGAATACGCTGATATATTTAAACCAAAAGAAAAACCTTTAAGTAAAACACCGCTTGTTAAACATCGTATACATACGGATACGGAAGTTCCGGTCGCTAAAGCCCCATATCGTGTACCCTTCAGTCGTCGCCAAGTTATGAAAGAACTAATGGAGGATATGCTTACAAATAACATCATTCAACCATCCGTAAGCCCCTATTCTGCCCTGTAGTACTAGTAGAAAAGAAATCAGCTGATGGTGAAAGCTCTTTTAGATTTTGTATTGATTATCGAGAATTAAATAAAATAACAAAGAGAGATTACTTTCCTATTCCAAATTTACAAGACACTTTAGATCAATTAGGAAAAGCGGTACGTTTCACCACGTTAGATTTGACCAAAGGTTATTGGCAAGTAGAAATGGATTCACGAGATAGAGAGAAAACAGCATTCTCTGTTCCGTGGGGCCATTTTGAATGTAATCGAATGCCGTTTGGTCTTATCAACAGTCCCAGCACATGGCAGCGACTGATGTACACGGTCTTATCAGGTTTAACTGTAACTCATTGCTTTGTGTACCTTGATGACATAATTTGTTTTAGTTCAGACAATTTAGATGAGCACATGAATAAACTTAAATTAATTTTTGATCGATTGCGCGATGCTAATCTTACTTTGAACCCTAATAAATGTAAGTTTATGAAAAGCGAAACAAAATATCTCGGACACATAGTGAGTAAGAACGGAGTGAAACCTGATCCCGAAAAGATAAGCGTAATAAAGGAATTCTCAGTACCGCGTGACGTCACTGATATACGAGTATTCTTAGGATTAGCTGGTTTTTACAGGAGATTTATTCCAAATTTTGCTAGTGTAGCGTTACCTTTAACAAATTTAACAAAGAAAAATTGTAGATTCGCGTGGTCAAATGAAGCAAATAACGCATTCACCACACTTAGAGAACTATTAATTAGATCACCTATTTTTAAATATCCAGATTTCGATAAGCCATTTATCTTATGTCCGGATGCATCTATGTTTGCCATTGGT
This sequence comes from Pterostichus madidus, assembly GCA_911728475.2. Classification (NCBI taxonomy): domain Eukaryota; kingdom Metazoa; phylum Arthropoda; class Insecta; order Coleoptera; family Carabidae; genus Pterostichus; species Pterostichus madidus. Next base: position 12,469,876 of record OU452312.1, read on the forward strand.
GTAGTTTTGTATCAAGAGCATGATGGACACGAGATGCCGGTAGCTTATGCAAGTCGCAACTTAAACCCGCAGAAAGAAATTATCACACGACAGAACGAGAGTGTTTATCACTGGTCTGGGCGATTAAACACTTCAGGTGTTATCTGTATGGACACAAATTCACTGTCTATACCGATCATCAACCTCTAAAATGGTTGATGGCGACCTCAGAGCCAACCAATCGTTTGATACGATGGTCATTATTGCTTTCGGAGCACGATTTTGATATTTGTTATCGGCCGGGTGCTAAACACACAAATGCGGATGCTCTCTCACGTGTAAAACCAGTACGTGTTTTATTTCAACCACCATATGAACCTATGATATGGAACCGGGACACCATGAAAGCAGCTCAGCAAGATGACGCGTCAGTAAAAGCGTACGCTGAGCAAATAAAATCTGATAGAAATAGTGAATTCTATTTCGATGACGATGGTCTGATTTACCGAAAATCAGACGATGAGCGTTTCCAGGACCGGCTTGTCGTCCCCGGTAAATTCCGTAAAAATATTTTACAAGCCTGTCATGACTCTCCTCTATCCGGTCATGGAGGGATGGAAAAGTCGTTCGAAAAAATAAATTCGAGATTTTTTTGGACACATTTAAGAAAAGACGTCAAGAATTATGTAAGACAATGTGTGTCATGCGCACAACGGAAAACATCTCCACATTTACGACCTGCTCCACTAATGAAATTCAAATTGAGCGAATCGCGATGGATGTAGTGGGACCCCTCGTTGTTATGTCAGCCGGAAACCGATACATTTTAACAGTTCAAGACGCGGCTACACGTTATCTAGAAGCCTTTCCTATGCGAGACCAAACTGCCGAAACAGTAGCGAAAACTTTTTGTCAAGGGTATCATTTTGCGTCATGGTACACCTCGACAGCTTCTTACTGATCTTGGTACAAATTTTGTATCAAAATTAATGAAAGAATTGTGTAAAGTACTTAACATCGAACGTTTACACACGACAGCGTACCGACCACAAATTAACGCAAGTTTAGAGCGTAGTCATCGCACACTCAAAGATATTCTCTCGCATTACGTTAACCCGCACCATACAGATTGGGACGAATGGCTGCCCTTTGCTGTTTCAGCTTTCTGCAATACTATGCATTCTATGCTCGGGGATACGCCATTTTTCCTTGTTTAGGCGCGACATTGAATTGCCGTTTGACGAAATTATTCGCCCTCTGAGAACTAGATACGATACTGACTCAAATTATGTAGCTGAATACATGCAACGCTTAAAAATTGCACATGCTAATGCCCGCCAACAGCTGGATAAAAACATTGACCGTGTACACCGTACATTTAATAAGAAAACTTCCGGAGTCAAGTTTCAACTTGGCGACCGAGTTTATTTGTATACACCAGCTATCAAGGTCGGCACTAGTGCTAAGCTAGCTAAGAAATGGTCAGGACCGTATCGCATAATTGAAATGCGGGACGTAAATGCGGTAATAAAAGAATTTCGTGGTCGTAGAGAAATGAAAGTACATGTCAATAGATTGAAGCATTGTTATGTGACAGAGGACGATTTAAACAATGAGGTAGAAGTTGCTAATCCTGTTAGTTCGACCGAAACAACGAATTATACGGAGAATGATGGTACAAATATAATTATTCCTTGGTCAGCTAGAAAGTCTTTGGTGAAACCAAACGAAGTTCCAGCTGAATCGTCGGAAGTATCTGTGACCAGTCCATTTAACAGCTTTTCAGTTACAGATTTGTCCGGAAATTCCAGGACCAGTGCCAATCAATCGGCGGCCGGGAGCAACACCACGTCCTCACACTACGATACCACACTGTCTGACGCTAGTATCGTAACTACGCGAGAAGTTCCACTAGCACAGACGTACGCCACCCGAAGTCGCGGAGCCGTCCCTGACCATTCGTTGATACGAAACTCTCGAGTGTAGCGCTCAGTGGAAAATAAAAGACATATTTTAGCCTTTAAGATGCTTTTGTTAATTTTAGTTTTATTATGTTTGAGAAACGGAGGGCCGGAACTAATTGCGTTCGATTGCGCGGACCCGGACGTGGAAATATCGAAGATTTCCTTATTAGATGTCAAACCCTGCTTAGACCCGAAGAACAACTCTGAAGAAGCAACAACACGAATCCAACTCGTTCAAGAGCGTAGGTACACCGAGGTGCACGTTTTCAACTGTCTAGTCACCGTGCAGCAGATGGTTCAGCACTGTGGTATGCATTCACATACTAGTGCAGTTTCCGATGGTTTTTCACACTTCATACAATATGTGAAAGCAGAAAGTTGCTTGGAAGCCCACCAGTTCCAAAGACTAGACTTGACAGGACTGGGAGCCGGAATTGTCTCTGGTTTACTTCAGAATGGGACAACAGAGGTTTCAGCAACACTCGAGGGCCACCTGGAACCGAGTGGAAAATGCAGCGGTGTACGCTACACTCTACACGGTACCACCTATGAGGACGTCATCGTTAGCGCAGCCATCACCATCAAGCTATTTGACTATCTCGCCATAGCCGATGTCGAGGAGAATACAGTACGACTCCGTACGGGCACAATTTGTCCGTACAATCAGAAATACTGCTTCGACGACGTGGCAGGAGAAGTCATATGGCAGGCCGAGCATGCTGATCGATGCTCAGAACGAGGGATGGACGTCCTCTACAAGGGAACAGCCACAATATTGACGGTCAACAACACCAAAACGAAATACGTTGTGGTGGAGGCACGTGATACAGTGTTTGCTTTACGGCTGGTTCAGGCAGAGCTAGTGTGCTATCAACCAGCTTGGCGCACCGAGCAAAATCGCCTGATCGTAATTTTTTAATCCTCTCTTGGCTTCTTTTTCCAAAAGTCAAGGAGAGTGACACAGAACACTGATGTTATGGCTCAAGTTCTTAGCAAGCGGCTGTTTTTAGAAATTGCTTTTAAACAGCAGGCTAAGGGTCTTCTATACGACGCCATATTGAAGCGATGTCATCTACGAGAAGCAATCCTAAAAAACCGTATCATGTTGGCCTTGGAGAAACCGGATATTGTCAGTGGACTCGTAAAAGAAGCGGCAGGACATATGGGCCGAGTAATGGGAGAAGTGCTGTACATAACTCGGTGCAGCGCAAAAATTGTGGATTTCCGGAAGACAAAATTCTGTTACCAGCAGCTCCCGATTATGTACAACAATGAGAGTAAGTTTATGGCCCCGATTACTCACATCATCCAAAATCACGGAACCCAGGTGTACTGTGATAGTCAATTACCAGTGATGTTCCACCTAGAGGGCAAGTGGTTGGAGGTGGATCCTGAATTACGACGGACACAACCAGAGCCCTTAGTCCTGGATGCCAACGAGCCAAGCGAGGTGGTGCCGATGATGAAGATCGCGCCAATCAGCGCGCACGGGGTCTACAGCCGGCAAGATATGGAGGCGTTCCAGCACACGCTGATGTTTCCGAACGAACGTCGCGCCGTCGCTAACCTGATGACACGACGAGTTACAGGAGCCGAAGTAGACAGCCAGGGTTACCATATGCCAAGCGTTTTCAGTAGTGGAGAATTCGCAAAAATGGCCTGGAGCGCAGCAGAAGAAGTGTGGGGGTTCCTATCATACAAAGGAAACCTTTTTTCAATATTCATGCTCCTGTACACCTTTTACAACGTCATCAGGTATGTAGCGACGGTGATTTTAAATTTGTTTAGTTTGCGAAAAGCCGCTTCAGAGCAACCTCATCGCAAATGACTTGATCGGATGATCCCCGCATCTAACCACTGCTTAATTTGTTTGTCTACTTCATTTTTCTCCGACTGGGATAGTCTTCTCGGCTTTTGATGTACCGGAGTATCATCTTTTAGAATAATCTTGGTTTTTACAGGAGCAATCTTTGTTTTATTCTTTATCGGATCATACGTTCTACATAATTCTTTAATTTTTCCTGCTACTTCCTTATTCTCGATGTAGCTTAAATCAAAATCTGAATTACAGACTTCAATACCCAATATTTTTGCTATTTCATCACTCTCGATTATCTTTTGCTCCTCCTCGTTCTCCCGTGTCGCTCTAGATGGTGATTCTTCTCTTACAACGGTCATACCGTTCTGATCGACTTTTACCTTGGCTTGCTTCAATATATCGTATCCAATAATGTGTAACAGTCACGTAGTTCAATTAAATAATATGATGAATTTGCTATTATTATTACCGTGACTGTTGCAATCACGGATCAGTAACCTGGGTGTCTTCCGCTGCATATTGCTGACTAGCAGCAAGCAGTGGAATACTACCAGCGAATTGCTGATACGATCAATCTGATTCGAGGGACATTTTGCTGTCTTCGAGGTAAACGTAGTCATTCTCGATTCGGTTACCTCCAAGACCAGAACGCGCGGTTCGGCTGGCATTTTTGTAGACAATCACTGTAAACTTTTCTGTAAACTTCACTTATATAAATAATATAGACCCGTTTACGTTAACAGACTGTGTGTGTGTGTAATTTGAACTACCCTTCCAACTTACAGCACGTCGTGGGACGACACAGAGATACAGGTAAGTATAAACTTGTTTATCTATTTATCATCCCGTATAATGCGGTACGTCGACGGGGGTTGTGCTTCATTGACACAACCCACTGTTACAAATGACAGATGTCTTTATGGCGTCTGTTAGCACTACATGTAATTTGGCTTGTATTTTAATATAATCGATTCCTATTGTGGCTTGAAAAAACACCTAGAGTTTTCAACTTTTGGTCTCCGATGCCATATAATTCAGTACATGCATCTTCTAACGGCTGTTGACATGTAAGAAAGTCTTTTAATCGGATCAAATTAACATCGCTACCAGTATCTAGCAATGCTATAAATATTTTGTCATTTAAATCGATAGCTCTAGTCGCCGCACTTCTTGAGGATGTTATGGCAGCCACTCTAAATTTGCTTTTAGTACATCTTCTCTCTCTTGAGTTGAGGTCTTTCTTTGCTCCGTTTGTTTACTAAGCTTCTTTTCCTTTCTCTCAAATCTAGGTTCATTTATGGTTTTTGATTTAATTAAGTTGTAGACTTTAATCTTTTCTTTGAGTTGCACAAAAGTCGTCGTGTCGCATAGCATAGCTTTATTATTTACATCATCAACGATACCATCAACTATGTATTGTACAGTTACTTCTTCTTTAATCTCTCCTCGATTTGCTATCTCTCTCATTATCAATACATATTCTTGTAATGACTCTTCTTTCTTCTTTTTTCTATGCACAAGCATCCGATGCACCTCTGCACTACTCATCTTTGTGTCAAATTCTCGTAGAAGCAGTTTTTTTAGGAGTTCCCATGACGTCACTCCTCGTTCTGCTTGCACTGCCAAATTTGCCAAGTCTGACAGAGACTTTTTTGCAAAGATTAAATTTTTCAATTCGCTCCAACTTAATAGGTATGCAGTCTCTGCAAAATCAGCTTTCCATTACCGTATTGGGTAACCATCTTTTCCAGTGAAAGTCCTAATGGAGCCCTCCACATCTCGAAAAGACAATTCGAAGGTATCGGATTTTAAATTTACATTGACAATACCTGTACACAGCTCAGCTGGTGTAACTGTGCTACCTCCTTTTCCTTTTCCTACTCTGCCTCGATCTTCTTCATCCTTTTCTCATGCGCTCCTCTGATCGCCTTGTGTAATGATAATGATAATGATGCTTCTCTTCATACCCGTCGACCTTCGTCCTCTTCTACTTTCCCATTTTCAGTACAGTCGTCTTCTTCTTCCTCATTATCATCTTCTTCTTCTTCGTCTTCTTCGTCTTCAGGGACTTCCAAGTTGCACAGAAAATTCAAAACTTACGTTGCTGCCTCATCAACACTTTCGGTCCAGTTCAAATTTAAAATATGACACAACGATGTTAAGTTAGCCGTACCAATACTTTTTATCATGTTTAATTTCACAGTATAGTCTGTTGAGCCTATTTCATAATGAAATCCTCTGAACTCTCGCAATTTATTTCTATTTAAACGCGATATATCGTCACCGAATATAATTGTTTGCAACAGTTTCAATGGTTTCACTTTACTGTTTGTTATGCTATTATTTATTGCTTCAATTTTGCCTAAAGAAGCCATTTCTGTTGTTAAACGAAAATGCTCAAATAGTTCCGCACGCCACTGGAAGTTCCGACCCCGCGGCAGACCGTTGCAGCCGTTGAAGTACAGTTCTGCGCAGCGAAATACTACGTCTGCGACCACAAGACACTTTTCTAAACGCAACACAACACTTGAGCCCCCAAAATGTAGGTTTTATTGTTAAAGAGAGTCTGCAGTTAAAGAGTTATGTTATATAATAGTATAAACAAATACATTAATTATTATAAAAGTGAAATAAACAATATTACGTCACAACAAATAAATAAATTCACAAGCTATCGTCTATACGTCTACAGGTCTACATGTCTACATTCGACCCGTCTCTCTCGTCAACTGTTCTACATGTCTACACGTCAGTGTTGCCAACTAACGTTAACAAAAAAGTCTCTAGATTGCATTTTAAAAGTCTCCAGAATATCTCTAGATTATATATTTTTTTTAAATTGCATATATCTATAATAAAAACTCCAACAAATAACATTTTATATACATTGTATATTTATAATTTTTATTTTATAGCAAGACTAATATATAAATTTCCTATCACATAACTTTACAATCAGTCTGCATATCGAGTACCTACTATAAGGTAAATAAAAAATCGTTCACATTCACTATAGATTCATCTGGGCGGCAACCAAACATTATGATCGCCTACAGCCTAAACGGTTTGTGCGATTATTGTGATTTTTTTTCTAGGATTTAAAGAATGTTTCGGACTAGTGCCTTTTGGGTATTTCAGATTTTTTGAAAGTACAGTCCGCTTGAAATTTACGACAAACTTTGCAAATTTTCTTGATCGAAGCATGCACGCGTTTGAAATTTGGCCGCAAGCAGAAATTTTTCAGAGCAGTCAATCACTTTTGACGTTTCGCATGAAACGTTTTTACATAAATATTTCAATTTCTAGACAAGTTGGAGAAATTTTCTAATTTGATTTAGGTATTAGAAGATAGAGGATATATGTTTTGAACGGTTTTCAATTGATTTCATGTTTGTATAAATTTTTTTAAAGATAAAACGTCCATTTGACAAATCTATGGTTAAGAAACAACATTACCTCTTATATACACGATCTAGGTTTTGAAAAATTATAGACCTAAGCTGTCATTTTTGACGTTACGCATGGAATTTTTCGATGCAATTATTTCAATTTCTAGACAAATTGTGAAAATTTTGTAATTTGATTTAGGTATTAGATAATTGAGTATACATGTTTTGAACTGTTTTGAATTGATTTCATGTTCAAATAAAGTTTTAAGACAAAACGTCAATTTGACAAATAGTCTGGAAAAGTATATAGTAAAACCAAACAAAAATTGACCTCGGCGATAATATACAGTAAAACCAAAAAGAATGTACATTGTAAAAATATTAATCGAATAAAAAAATTTCAGAATTTTCAAGTTTAAAAAAAAAATTCAACTATTTCGAATCACGTCATGTTTGGTATCATATGAAAGGGCATTAAAAAAACTTTTAAATGCAATTAGAAAAGATTGAAAATTCACGATAGGCAACTGTTTGAAAATTTAACTATTCCGAATCACGTCGTGTTTGGTATCATATGAAAGGGCATTAAAAGACCTTTTAACTGCAATTGGAAACAATTGAAAAATTGCGATAGGCAATTGTTTGAAAATTCAACTATTCAGAATCATTCCGTGTTTGGTATTATAGGAAAGGGCATTAAAAGTACTTTCGAATGCAATATGAAAAAATTGAAAATTTACGATAGGCAACTGTTTGAAAATTCAACTATTCCGAACCATGTCGTGTTTGATATCATATAAAAGGGCATTAAAAGACCTTTTAAATGCAATTGAAAAAAATTGAAAATTTACGATAGGCAGTTGTTTGAAAATTCAACTATTCCGAATCATGTCGTGTTTGGTATCATATGAAAGGGCATTAAAAGACTTTTCAAATGCAATTGGAAAAATTTAAAATTCACGATAGGCAATTGTTTGAAAATACAATTATTCCGAATAATGTCGTGTTTGGTATCATATGAAAGGGCATTAAAAGACCTTTCAAATGCAATTGGAAAAAATTTAAAATTTACGATAGGCAATTGTTTGAAAATACAACTATTCCGAATCATGCCGTGTTTGGTATCATATGAAAGGGCATTAAAAGACCTTTTAAATGCAATTGGAAAAAATTGAAAATTTACGATAGGCAACTGTTTGAAATTTCAACTATTTTGAATCATGTCGTGTTTGGTATCATATGAAAGGGCATTAAAAGACCTTTCAAATGCAATTGGAAAAACATTAAAATTTACGATATGCAATTGTTTGAAAATTCAACTATTCCGAATCATGTCGTGTTTAGTATCATATGAAAGGGCATTAAAAGACCTTTTAAATGTAATTGGAAAAAATTTAAAAATTGCGATAGGCAATTGTTTGAAAATTCAAATATTCAGAATCATGCCTTGTTTGGTATCATATGAAAGGGCATTAAAAGTACTTTCGAATGCAATATGAAAAAATTGAATATTTACGATAGGCAACTGTTTGAAAATTCAACTATTCCGAATCATGTCGTGTTTGGTATCATATGAAAGGGCATTAAAACACCTTTCAAATGCAATTGGAAAAATTTAAAATTCACGATAGGCAATTGTTTGAAAATACAATTATTCCGAATCATGTCGTGTTTGTTATCATATGAAAGGGCATTAAAAGACCTGTCAAATGCAATTGGAAAAAATTGAAAATTTACCATAGGCAGTTGTTTGAAAATTCAATTATTCAGAATCACGTCATGTTTGGTATCATATGAAAGGGCATTGAAAGACCTTTTAAATGCGATTGGAAATAATTGAAAATTTACGATAGGCAACTGTTTAAAAATTCAACTATTCCGAATCATGTCGTGTTTGGTATCATATGAAAGGGCATTAAAAGACCTTTTAAATGTAATTGGAAAAAATTTAAAATTTGCGATAGGCATTTGTTTGAAAATTCAACTATTCAGAATCATGCCGTGGTTGGTATTAAAAGTACTTTCGAATGCAATATGAAAAAATTGAAAATTTACGATAGGCAACTGTTTAAAAATTCAACTATTCCGAATCATGTCGTGTTTGGTATCATATGAAAGGGCATTAAAAGACCTTTTAAATGCAATTGTAAAAAATCGAAAATTTACGATAGGCAGTTGTTTGAAAATTCAACTATTCCGAATCATGTCGTGTTTGTTATCATATGAAAGGGCATTAAAAGATATTTTAAATGCAATTTGAAAAAATTGAAAATTTACGATAGGCAACTGTTTGAAAATTCAACTATTCAGAATCATGTCGTGTTTGGTATCATATGAAAGGGCATTAAAAGACCTTTCAAATGCAATCGGAAAAAATTTAAAATTTACGATAGGCAATTGTTTTAAAATACAACTATTCCGAATCATGTCGTGTTTGGTATCATATGAAAGGGCATTAAAAGTCCTTTCAAATGCAATTGGAAAAAATTTTAAATTTACGATAGGCAATTGCTTGAAAATACAACTATTCCGAATCATGTCGTGTTTTCCAACGATTTCCAACAGTTTTTCAAAAAGTTAAGAGAAAAAATTCAACTGATTTCATGTACATATAAAATATAAATGTGGAACTATCAGAAATGATGGCCGAAGAATTTTTATTTGTTTAACAAAATCTTTTTGGAAATAAAACACGTATCTGATTGAAATTTTACGACTGTCAATGTGACAAATAGTTTTTAAAAGTATATAGTAAAACAAAGCAAAATTTGTCCTCGGCAGTAATATACAGTAAAATCAAAAAATATCTTTAGATGAGCAGAAGTACAGAAATAAAAAGTTTTAGATCGTAATTCAATTAAACCTTACTTCAGTGTCCGCGGAGCCTAGCGAAAAGGCCTGGCGAAGCCAGGCCGAACGCTAGTCCTATATACTGTTTTGATAAGTGAGGTATATATATTTGTATATATAGATTCATCACGCACATTAGTAAATCGCTACAGCCTAGACGGTTTATCCGATTTATTTCAAACTTTTTTTATTTGATAGAGGGCAATCACGGGGAGTGCGTTTTGATAGTCTCAGATTTTTCGGGCACATGATGTGCGAGAAAACTTGAAAAAACATGCGTTTTTGGGGCAAAATCAACTAAGAGTGTGGAGGCTTTGAAATTTTTAAGAAGAAGATCTACTGTCACTTTGACGTTTGTCAGTGGACATGTCGCATTTTTAATTATAAATTATTTAAATATGAAATTTTTTAGAGTACATTTGAAATATATTTCATATATTGGGGGAATGAGTGAACGTTTTTATTATAATTACGCATTTTAAATATATGTATTTAAAAAGAAAATTTTTGACACTTCACTATGAAGTTGGTTTTAAAGCAAAACGTCAAATTGACAAGTTTTATAAAGTATAAAGAATATGGAGGCTTTGAATTTTTTTAAGAAGAACATCTAACGTCATTTTAACATTTGTCGGGGGACATGTCGCATTTTTAATTATAAATTACTTAAAAATTAAATTTTTGTGAGTAGTTTTGAAATACTTTAGGCATATTTTGGAAATGAGGCGACGTTTTTATTATAATTACACAATTCAAATACGTGTATTTAAAAAGTAAATTTTTTACAGTCCACAATTAAGTTGGTTTCGGAACAAAACGTCTAATTGACTTGCTTTATAATTTATACAGGTGAACTCAACCAAATTTGATCTCGATAATAATATACAGTAAAACCAAGCAAATTTTGTCTACAGCAAAGTACAATTTAGAAAAACCAGATAACTAGAATTGGAATCATTTGGGCACTCCTAAATTTTCTATCGATAATTATGTAATTGAAAGTGTTTCAGAACCAGTCGTATTTCGTATATTATGAAAGTTCTTTTAAAGGGTACGTGTGCAAAATTAAAATATTTTCGATCGGTAAACGTTTTAGTGAAAGTACTTTAAGGCCTATCGTGTTTGGTATCAACTGAAAAGTTATTTAAAGGGCTCGACTACAAAATTGATTTTTTTTCAATCAATAACTGTTTTAGTGAGAGTGCATGAAAACCCATCCTGTTTGGTATTATATGAAAGGTCTTTTGAAGGGCTCACGTGCAGAATTGGAATTTTTTCGTTCGGAAATTGTTTTAGTGAAAGTACTTCAAAACCGATCGTGTTTGGTATCAAATGAAAGGTCTTTTGAAGGGCTCGCGTATAAAATTTATCACTTTTAGATCGTCAATTGTTTTAGTGAAAGTGCTTCAAAACCTATCGTGGTATCATTGGCAAGTTCTTTAGAAGTACTTTCAGATGAAATAAAAAATATATATTTTATGACCGTCATAAATTTTTCCGAATCATACCGTCTTTGGTGCCATATGGAAGGGCGTTAAAAGAACTTTCAGATGGAATAAAAAAAGGTAAAATTTTACGATAGGCATTTGTTTTAAACTTAAAGTATTCCGAAAATTAACATATTTGGTGTCATATGAAATGGCTTTAGAAGAACTTTCAGATGAAATAAAAAGAGTTGAAATTTTATAATAGTTAATTGTTTCTAACATAAAGTATTCGGAATCATACTGTGTAGGGTGTCATATGAAAGGGCTTTAGAAGAACTTTCCGATGAAATAAAAAAGTTAAATTTTACGATCCTCAATTGTTTCAAACATAAATTATTCCGAATCATGCCTTCTTTGCTGTCAGATGAAATAAAAAAAAGTTAGTCTAGCAAAATGTTTTCGGAAGTAAAACACATATTTTATTGAAATTTTACGACAGTCAATTGTTTAAAACTTAATGTGTTCCGAATCATATCGTGTTTGAAATCATATGAAAGGGCTTTAAAAGAATTTTCAGACGAAATAATAAAATTTAAACATTGCGACCGTCAATTGTTTTCAATTTCAAGTATTCAGAACAATGCCGTTTTTAATGTCATATGAAACAGTTTTGAAAGAACTTACGATGTCAATTGTTTCAAATTTAAAGTTTTGCGAATCATATCGCGTTTGGTATCAAATAGAAGGTCTTTTAAAGGGCTCGCATGTAAAATTGACTTTTTCGATCCGCAATTGTTTTAGTGAAAGTGTTTCAAAACATATTGTGTTTGGTATGAAATGGAAGGTCTCTTAACGAGCTTGCATGAAAAATTGAAACATTTTCGTTTGTCAATTGTTTTAGTGAAATGGAAGGTATTTTGAAGGACTCGCGTGCAGCATTAAATTTTATTCGATCGACAATTGTTTTAATGAAAGTGCTTCAAAACTTATCGTGTTTGCTATCAAATGAAAGATCTTTTGAAGGGCTTGCGTACAAAACTTAATACATTTCAATCATCAGTTGTTTTACTAAAAGTGTTTCAAATCCCATCGTGTTTGGTTTCAAATGAAAGGTATTTTATAGGGCACTCGTGTTAAATGAATTATTATTTTTTGATCGTCTATTGTTTTAGTAATGGTGTTCAAAAGCTATCATATTTGATATTAAATAACATGCATTTTGAAGGGTTAAAATATAAAATTGGTATGTTTTTCGACCGAGAATTGTTTTAGTGAAAATGCTTCAAAACCAATCATGTTTGATATAAAATGAAAGGTCTTTTGAAGAACTCGCGTACAAACTTAAATACTTTTAGATCGGCAATTGTTTTAGTGAAAGTATTTCAAAACGTATCATGTTTGTTTTCAATTGAAAGGTCTTTTAAAGAGCACGCGTGTTAAATTAATTTTTTTTTATCATCCATTGTTTTAGTAAAGGTGTTTCAAAACCTATCATATTTGATATTAAATTACAGGCCTTTGAAGGGCTCGAATATAAAATTGGGATTTTTTTCGACCGAGAATTGTTTTAGTGAAAGTGCTTTAAAATCAATCATGTTTAATATAAAATGAAAGGTCTTTTGAAGAGCACGCGTACAAAATGAAATACTTTTAGATCTTCAATTGTTTTCGTGATAGTGTTTTAAAACTTATCGTGTTTGGTATCAAATGAAATGTCTTTTAAAGGGCACGCGAATTAAATTGATTTTTTTGAGCGGTAATTGTTTTCGTGATAAAGATTTAAAACCTATTGTGTTTGGCATCAATTAATAGGTCTTCGCATGAATAAACGTACAGAATTAAAAAGTTTTATATTGGAATTAATTCAGTTTATTTTTTGTCAATTGTCATACAGAAGTGAACCTTACTTCAGTGTCCGCGGAGCCTAGCGTGAGGCCTGGCAAAGCCAGGCCGACCACTAGTCCTATATACTATTTTGAGAAGGTATATTTATATATTTATATATATCTATGGATTCATCACGCCCATTTATAAATCGCTACAGCCTAGACGGTTTATCCGATTTATTTCAAACTTTATTTATTTGATAGAGGTCAATCCAGGGGAGTGCCTTTTGATAGTCTCAGATTTTTCGTGCACATGATGTGCGAGAAAACTTGAAAAAACATGCGTTTTTGGGGCAAAATCAACTAAGAGTGTGGAGGCTTTGAAATTTTTAAGAAGAACATCTAACGTCATTTTGACATTTGTCAGTGTACATGTTGCATTTTTAATTATAAATTACTTCAAAATGAAACATTTGTGAGTAGTTTTGAAATACTTTACGCATATTGTGGAAATGAAGGGACTTTTTGTTATAATTATACATTTCAAATATGTGTATTTAAAAAGTAAATTTTTGACACTTCACTATGAAGTTGGTTTTAAAGCAAAACGTCAAATTGTCAAGTTTTAAAAAGTATAAATAATATGGAGGCTTTGGAATTTTAAGAACATCTACTGTCATTTTGACATTTGTCAGTGGATATGTCGCATTTTTAATTATAAATTACTTAAATATTAAATTTTTTTGAGTAGTTTTGAAATACTTTACGCATATTGTGGAAATGAGGGGACGTTTTTATTATAATTACACATTTCAAATACGTGTATTTAAAAAGTAAATTTTTGACGGTCTACAATAAATTTGGTTTCGAAACAAAACGTCAAATTGATAAGTTTTATAATTTATACAGGTGAACTCAACCAAATTTGAACTCGATAATAATATACAGTAAAACCAAGCAAATTTTATCTACGGCAAAGTACAATTTAGAAAAACCAGTTAACTCGAATTGGTATCAAATAAATGGTCTTTTGAAAGGCTCACGTACAGAATTGGAATTTTTTGTTCGGCAATTGTTTTAGTGATAGTGCTTCAAAACCTATCGTGTTTGGTATCAAATGAAAGGTCTTTTGAAGGGCTTGCGTACAAAATTTTATCATTTTCGATCGTCAATTGTTTTAGTGAAAGAGCTTAAAAACATATTGTGTTTGGTATCAAATGAAAGGTATTCTGAAGGTTTCGCGTGAAAAATTCATTTTAGAAAAACCATATAACTCAAATTAGAATCATTTGGGCACTCCTAAATTTTCTATCGATAATTGTTTAATTGAAAGTGCTTCAAAACCAGTCGTATTTGGTATATTATGAAAGTTATTTTAAAGGATACGTGTGCAAAACTAAAATATTTTCCATCGGCAATAGTTTTAGTGAAAGTAATTCAAAACATATTGCGTTTGATATGAAATGAAAGGTCTCTTAACGGGCTTGCATGAAAAATTAAATATTTTTGTTCGTTAATTGTTTTAGTGAAAGTGAATCAAAACCTATCGTGTTTGATAGGACTCGCTTCCAGCATTAAATTTTATTCCATCGACAATTGTTTTATTGAAAGTGCTTCAAAACCTATCGTGTTTGCTATTAAATGAAAGGTCTTTTCAAGTGCTCGCGTACAAAACTTAATACATTTCAATCGTCAATTGTTTACTAAAAGTATTTCAAATCCCATCATGTTTGGTTTCAAATGAAAGGTATTTTATAGGGCACGCGTGTTAAATGAATTATAATTTTTTGATCGTCTATTGTTTTAGTAATGGTGTTCAAAAGCTATCACATTTGATATTAAATGACATGCCTTTTGAAGGGTTCCAATATAAAATTGGTATTTTTTTCGACCGCAAATTGTTTCAGTGAAAGTACTTTAAAACCAGTCATGTTTGTTATAAAATGAAAGGTCTTTTGAAGAGCTCGCGTACAAAATTAAATACTTTCAGATCTTCAATTGTTTTCGTGAAAGTATTTTAAAACTTATCGTATTTGGTATCAAATGAAATGTCTTTTAAAGGGCACGCGGATTAAATTGATTTTTTTGAGCGGCAATTGTTTTAGTGATACAGATTTAAAACCTATTGTGTTTGGCATCAATTAATAGGTCTTTGCATGAATAAACGTACAGAATTGAAATGGTTTAGATTGGAATGAATTCAGTGTATATTTTGTCAATTATCATACAGAAGTGAATCTTACTTCAGTGTCCGCGAAGCCTAGCGTGAGGCCTGGCAAAGCCAGGCCGACCGCTAGTCTCCATATACTAATCGTACAATCATTAAGGATTCCTCCGGACGGCAACCAAACATTATGATCGCCTACAGCCTAAACGATTTGTGCGATTATTGTGATTTTTTTTCTAGGATTTAAAGAATGTTTGGGACTAGTGCCTTTTGGGTATTTCAGATTTTTTGAAAGTACAGTCTGCGTGAAATTAATGAAAAACTTTGCAAATTTTCAAGGATCGAAGCATGCACGCGTTGCTATGCATATGAAATTTGACCGCAAGCAGAAATTTTTCAGACCTGTCAATCACTTTTGACGTTTCGCATGAAATGTTTTTATATAAATATTTCAATTTCTAGACAAGTTGGAGACATTTTCTAATTTGATTTAGGTATTAGAGGATTGAGGACATATGTTTTGAACGTTTTTCAATTGATTTCATATTTGTATAAAAGTTTTTAATGATGCAACGTCCATTTCACAAATCTATGGTTAAGAAACAATATTTCCTCTTATATACACGATCCAGGTTTTGAAAAATCATAGACCTAAGCTGTCACTTTTGACGTGACGCATGTAATTTTTCGATAGAATTATTTCAATTTCTAGACAAATTGTGAAAATTTTGTAAATTGATTTTGGTATTAGATGATTGAGGATACATGTTTTGAACTGTTTTGAATTGATTTCATGTTCAAAAAAAGTTTTAAGACCAAACGTCAATTTGACATATAGTTTGTTAAAGTATATAGTAAAACCAAGCAAAAATTGACCTCGGTAATAATATACAGTAAAACCAAAAAGAATCTACTTTATAAAAAGAGATAATCGAATAAAAAAAATTCAGAATTAATATTCCAGGGATTTTCAACAGTTTAGAAAAAAAAAGATAGAAAAATTACATTTTTTTACAGTAACTATAAACTTTGCTGAATTGATTTCATGTTCAAATAAAGTTTAAAGACGAAACGTCAATTTGACAAATAGTCTGTTAAAGTATATAGTAAAACCAATCAAAAATTGACCTCGGTGATAATATACAGTAAAACCAAAAAGAATCTACATTGTATAAAAAAGTTAATCGAATAAAAAAATTTCAGAATTAACATTCCAGCGATTTTCAACAGTTTAAAAGAAAATAGAGAAAAATTAAATTTTTTTACAGTAACTCTAGACTTTGTTGAATTGATATCATGTTCAAATAAAGTTTTAAGACAAAGACGTCAATTTGACAAATAGTCTGTTAAAGTATATAGCAAAACCAAGCAAAAATTGACCTCGGTGATAATATACAGTAAAACCAAAAAGAATCTACATTGTAAAAAAAAAGTTAATCGAATAAAAAAATTTCAGAATTAATATTCCAGCGATTTTCAACAGTTTAAAAAAAAATAAAGAAAAATTAAATTTTTTTACAGTAACTCTAGACTTTGTTGAATTGATTTCATGTTCAAATAAAGTTTTAAGACAAAGACGTCAATTTGACATATAGTCTGATAAAGTTTATAATAAAACCAAGCAAAAATTGACCTCGGTGATAATATACAGTAAAACCAAAATGAATCAACATTGTAAAAAAAGTTAATCGAATAACAAAATTTCAGAAATAATATACCAGCGATTTTCAACAGTTTAAAAAAAATAGAGAAAAATTACATTTTTTTAAAGTAACTCTAGACTGCTGAATTGATTTCATGTTCAAATAAAGTTTTAAGACAAAGACGTCAATTTGACATATAGTCTGTTAAAGTATATAGTAAAATCAAGCAAAAATTTACCTTGGTGATATTATACAGTAATACCAAAAAGAATCTACATTGTAAAAAAAAAAATGAACTGTATAAAAAAATTTCAGAATTAATATTCCAGCGATTTTCAACAGTTTAAAAAAAATTCAACTATTTCGAATCACGTCATGTTTGGTATCATATGAAAGGGCATTAAAAGAACTTTTAAATGCAATTAGAAAAAATTGAAAATTCACGATAGGCAACTGTTTGAAAATTTAACTATTCCGAATCACGTCGTGTTTGGTATGATATGAAAGGGCATTAAAAGACATTTTAAATGCAATATGAAAAAATTGAAAATTTACGATAGGCAACTGTTTGAAAATTCAACTATACCGAATCATGTCGTGTTTGGTATCATATGAAAGGGCATTAAAAGTACTTTTGAATGCAATAAGAAAAAATTGAAAATTTACGATAAGCAACTGTTTGAAAATTCAACTATTCCGAATCATGTCGTGTTTGGTAACATATGAAAGGGCATTAAAAGAACTTTTAAATGCAGTTTGAAAAAATTGAAAATATACGATAGGCAACTGTTTGAAAATTCAACTATTCAGAATCATGTCGTGTTTGGTATCATATGAAAGGGCATTAAAAGGCCTTTAAAATGCAATTGGAAAAAATTAAAAATTTACGATAGGCAATTTTTTGAAAATACAACTATTCCGAATCATGTCGTGTTTGGTATCATATGAAAGGGCATTAAAAGACCTTTCAAATGCAATTGGAAAAAAATTAAAATTTACGATAGGCAGTTGTTTGAAAATTCAACTATTCAGAATCACGTCATGTTTGGTATTATATGAAAGGGCATTAAAAGACCTTTTAAATGTAATTGCAAAAAATTGAAAATTTGCGATAGGCAATTGTTTGAAAATTCAACTATTCAGAATCATGCCGTGTTTGGTATCATATGAAAGGGCATTAAAAGTACTTTCGAATGCAATATGAAAAAATTTAAAATTTACGATAGGCAACTGTTTGAAAATTCAACTATTCCGAATCATGTCGTGTTTGGTATCATATGAAAGGGCATTAAAAGACCTTTTAAATGCAATATGAAAAAATTTAAAATTTACGATAGGCTACTGTTTGAAAATACAACTATTCAGAATCATGTCGTGTCTGGTATCATATGAAAGGGCATTACAAGTACTTTCGAATGCAATAAGAAAAAATTGAAAATTTACGATAGGCAACTGTTTGAAAATTCAACTATTCCGAATCATGTCGTGTTTGGTATCATATGAAAGGGCATTAAAAGAACTTTTAAATGCATTTGGAAAAAATTGAAAATATACGATTGGCAACTGTTTGAAAATTCAACTATTCGAAATCATGTCGTGTTTGGTATCATATGAAAGGGCATTAAAAGACCTTTTAAATGTAATTGGAAAACATTTAAAATTTGCGATAGGAAATTGTTTGAAAATTCAACTATTCAGAATCATGCCGTGTTTAGTATCATATGAAAGGGCATTAAAAGTACTTTCGAATGCAATATGAAAAAATTGAAAATTTACGATAGGCAACTGTTTGAAAATTCAACTATTCCGAATCATGTCGTGTTTGGTATCATATGAAAGGGCATTAAAAGAACTTTTAAATGCAGTTGGAAAAAATTTAAAATATACGATAGGCAACTGTTTGAAAATTCAACTATTCAGAATCACGTCATGTTT
Source organism: Pterostichus madidus (assembly GCA_911728475.2). Lineage (NCBI taxonomy): Eukaryota > Metazoa > Arthropoda > Insecta > Coleoptera > Carabidae > Pterostichus > Pterostichus madidus. Next base: position 12,488,875 of record OU452312.1, read on the forward strand.
GGTATCATATGAAAGGGCATTAAAAGACCTTTTAAATGTAATTGGAAAAAATTTAAAATTTGCGATAGGAAATTGTTTGAAAATTCAACTATTCCGAATCATGTCGTGTTTGGTAACATATGAAAGGGCATTAAAAGAACTTTTAAATGCAGTTTGAAAAAATTGAAAATATACGATAGGCAACTGTTTGAAAATTCAACTATTCAGAATCACATCATGTTTGGTATCATATGAAAGGGCATTAAAAGGCCTTTTATATGCAATTGGAAAAAATTTAAAATTTACGATAGGCAACTGTTTGAAAATTCAACTATTCCGAATCATGTCGTGTTTGGTATCATATGAAAGGGCATTAAAAGATCTTTCATATACAATTGGAAAAAATTTAAAATTTACGATAGGCAATTGTTTGAAAATTCAACTATTCAGAATCATGTCGTATTTGGTATCATATAAAAGGGCATTAAAAGACATTTTAAATGCAATTTGAAAAAATTGAAAATTTACGATAGGCAACTCTTTGAAAATTTAACTATTGAGAGTCATGTCGTGTTTGGTATCATATGAAAGGGCATTAAAAGACCTTTTAAATGCAATTGGAAAAAATTTAAAATTTACGATAGGCAATTGTATTAAAATACAACTATTCCGAATCATGTCGTGTTTGGTATCATATGAAAGGGCATTAAAAGACCTTTCAAATGCAATTGGAAAAAATTTAAAATTTACGATAGGCAATTGTTTGAAAATACAACTATTCCGAATCATGTCGTGTTTTCCAACGATTTCCAACAGTTTTTCAAAAAGTTAAGAGAAAAAATTCAACTGATTTCATGTACTTATAAAATATAAATGTGGAACTATCAGAAATGATGTCCGAAGAATTTTTCTTAGTTTAACAAAATCTTTTTGGAAATAAAACACGTATCTGATTGAAATTTTACGACTGTCAATGTGACAAATAGTTTTTAAAAGTATATAGTAAAACAAAGCAAAATTTGTCCTCGGCAGTAATATACAGTAAAATCAAAAAATATCTTTAGATGATCAGAAGTACAGAAATAAAAAGTTATAGATCGTAATTCAATTAAACCTTACTTCAGTATCCGCGGAGCCTAGCGAAAAGGCCTGGCGAAGCCAGGCCGAACGCTAGTCCATATACTAAAAGGGTAAGGGTATATCAGTATATTTGTGTAGATTCATCACGGTCAATTGCGCATCTCTACAGCCTAGACGGTTTGTCCGATTAATTTGAAACTTTTTTATTTGATAGAGGTCAATCATGGGGGGTGCCTTTTGTTAGTCTTAGATTTTTCGTGCACATGATGTGCGAGAAAACTTGAAAAAACCTGCGTTTTTGGGGCAAAATCAACTAAGAGTGTGGTGGCTTTGGTCTTTTTAAGAAGAAGATCTACTGTCACTTTGACGTTTGTCAGTGGACATGTCGCATTTTTAATTATAAATTACTTAAATATGAAATATCTGTGAGTAGTTTTGAAATATTTTACACATATTGGAGAAATGAGGGGACGTTTTTATTATAATTACACATTTCAAATATGTATATTTAAAAAGTAAATTTTTAACAGTTCACTATGAAGTTGGTTTAAACGTCAAATTGACAAGTAACATAAAGTATACAGGTAAACCAAACCAAAATTGTCCTCGGTAAAAATATATAGTAAAACTAAGCAAATATTGTTCACGGCAATGTACATTAAATACAATTTTATTATTATTTATTTAAATTTATTATCAAAATTCGAAATTTATCGTATAATACGAAAGTTTTGGAGGTCACGCATGTAGAAATAAGATTTTCTCAATCAGTAATTGTTTTAGTGAAAGTGCTTCAAAACCTATCGTGTTTAGTATCAAATAAAAGGTCCTTTGAAGGGCTCGCATGCAGAATTCAATTTTTTTCGATGGGCAATTGTTTTAGTTAAAATATATCGTGTTTAGCATCAAATGAAAGGTCTTTTGAAGGGCTCGCGTACAAAATTAAATATTATTCGATCGGCAATTGTTTTAGTAAGAGTGCATCAAAACTTATCGTGTTTGGTATCAAATGAAAGGTCTATTGAAGGGCTCGCGTAGAAAATTAAATATTATTCGATCTTCAATTGTTTTAGTAAAAATGCATCAAAACCTACCGTGTTTGGTATCAAATGAAAGGTCTATAGACGGACTCGCGCAGAAAATTAAATATTATTCGATCGGCAATTGTTTTAGTAAAAATGCATAAAAACCTATCATGTTTGGTATCAAATGAAAGGTCTATGGAAGGGCTCGCGTAGAAAATTAAATATTATTCGATCGGCAATTGTTTTAGTAAAAATGCATCAAAACTTATCGTGTTTGGTATTAAATGAAAGGTCTATTAAAGGGCTTGCGTAGAAAATTAAATATTATTCGATCGGCAATTGTTTTAGTAAAAACGCATCAAAACCTATCGTGTTTGGTATCAAATGAAAGGTCTATAGAAGGGCTCGCGTAGAAAATTAAATATTATTCGATCGGCAATTGTTTTAGTAAAAATGCATCAAAACCTATCGTGTCTGGTATCAAATGAAAGGTCGCTTAAAGAGTTCGTGTGCTGAATTGGACTTTTTTTTATTGTCAATTTTGTAGTGCCAGAGCTTCGTAACCTATCGTGCTTGGTATCAATTAAATGTATTTTAAAGGACAGACATGCAAAATTGAGAACTTTTACTTCGGAAATAATTTGATTTATATAGTGTCAATTGTCTTGCAGAATTGAATCGTATTTCAGTAGCGTAGCGTGAAGGCCTGGCGAAGCCAGGCCAACCGCTAGTACTATACTAAACAGGTATATGTCTGTACAAAACATAAAAAATAAAAATAAATTCAAACTGGCATTACGTTTTTGACGTTGTACCTCAATAAGTCAAAAACTTGTAAACTTGGAACTTGGAACGAAGTTAGGTTATTAGTTGAAATCACGTAATACCAACAGCAAAAATAGTCCTGCTTGAATTATTTATATATTATATTTGTACAAAATCACAGTTTGGAGAAAAAATGTCTCCAGAAATGTCGCTAGTAATGTATCTAAAACTCTAGATTTGCGACAGGTTGCAAATTCTTTTAAAAAGTCGCGTTACGATAATTAATTTCTCTAGATTTAGCGACAAAATCTCCAAATTGGCAACACTGCTACACGTCTACACTCGACTCGTCTTTTTTGTCCACTGCCATTGCTGGCCATTGCCGTCTATATGAACAGGCCTTGAACAGCGCAGCGTAAGCGGCAGTGACGTCACAGCGTGAGGCCTACGAACGCGTCTGTCTTCCATATACTGCCATGTTAAAATTCTGTTCCTTATGTATAAACTAGCTTCTATCTCGTTAAATATCAAAGATATTGAAATTAAGTACATAACATAAAATTTGCTCGTCATAAAGACGAATAAATTGGCTATTTTTTATTTTCAAAATCTAATTTGACTTATGGAGAAACATGGCTTGTTTCTTCTTTTGTACTTTCTAACATATATTTTAAAAACTATATAAGACCTAACGTTTGTACTTAAAAATAATTCATAGATGTGGACTTAAATAGCCTAAATATTTTATAGTTAATGTAGTTTGTAATGTATATCAAATATTTCAAATAATAATTAGCTATAGCGATTACGGAAAAATGTTGTTATTAGTGAAAAATCAGAGGCAATGTTTGGAAGACATATGTATAGAAAAATTACGAGAGTATTCTTCAATAGAAATTTTGTTTGCAAATGTAGTAAAAGTAATGATAACTTCAGTAATGGAACAGTAGTACCCATGTGCAATATTTTACAAAATCATTATATATAATTATGTAAAAATAAAAAATAATAATATGGAAAATACTAAAAGAAAAACCGTAAATAAGAATGTCTCAGTCAAAATAAGTGACATTTTATGTCATGTATATCATTTCAATATCTTTTATAGTTAACGAGATAGAAGCTAGTTTATATATTACGAACAGTATTTTAACACGAGAGTATATGCAACTCAGACGCTTTTGTCGACCTCACGCGGGAACAGCACAGAAACGCTGTTCCAGGCCTCTACATATAGACGGCAATACCACTGCCTGTCACCAACGGTTTGCTAACGGTTCCGTTCTCGTTCCCTCTTTCTTCTCTTCTCTTCGCTTCGCGCCCACACACACACACACACACACAGAGAGAGAGAACCGCACGGCGTGCGGTGTTTCACTGCGTATATCCGTGAATTTCTTTCCCAAAAGTGGGTACAAACGTGAGATCCATAGCTAAAAGTATGAAAAAATTACGTGTAAGACCTTAGTGCGTGAGTTGAACAAAAAGACGCCGTGAAAATTGGCCAAATTCTCCAGAAACTAACATAAAGTCGATGTAATTAATTCATTCATCAGTAATCAATGCATTCTTGTGCTTCAATATTATGTGTTTGTTATTTCCAACGTAATTTTTTTGCTAAATATACGCGAATTAATAACAATTTACCGGTATTTTAAATAATTGTGTGATAAATTAGTGTTTTTAGTGATTACAATAATGTGAACTGCCTTAACAATCGTTTGCTGTTTGTTGTCATCAAGGATTTTCATATTTGTAGATCTCAGATCTACTAAGCAGAAAGTAGTCTACTGTCGCTTGCGCATGAAAATTGTTGAAAGAGGCGTACAAAAACAGCAAGGACACAGTCTGCTCAACATGAACATTCATGATATTATGGATACCATTGTAAACACAACGGAGAGGAATTCGAAAGAGTTTGGAAGGAAGCAGAATTTAATGAAACTGGAAAAGAAGATTCACGCTCTTCTTGACTTTATAAGACCAAGGAACAACATCCATGCAGAGATCAAGCGTATGACGAGCTCCATCACTACGCTCTTTGATCAACTCGCGGATATGGAGGACTTTCTGCCCTCAGAAAGACCAGAAAATGCAGTGGCAAGCACGCAGACCTCGCCCAGTCGAAATGTTGACGGCGGACGCAAGCCGGAAACAGCGGAAGCATGCATACAAAGCTCACCCGGTTTGGGGGCTAATGAGGGGCACGAAGCGTTGAACAAGAGGATACCGGTAGATTCCCGGCAGATAGCGGAGAAGAGGAGGGTGATGCCAGACCAGATGGAATGGCAGGTGGCAACAAAGCGCCGGTCGAAACCTTCGAAGTCGCGATCTTCACGTCCTGATGTTGTGATCGTGAAGGCGAGCGATAGATGGAGGCCCCTCGTACGCCGACATGCTACGACAGATCAAGAGCGACCCGTCCTTGAAGGCGGTGGGCGAGAAACTTGCTGCTGGAGCTAAAGAAGTCCGCGGCGGTAAGCCAGGTATCAAGTGCCATCCTCCGGAAACTAGGCGAGTCAGCGAACATTATGACCCGGAGAAACGAGGCAACACTCTAAATCCGGGATTTCGACGAGTTGACTACAACTGCTGACGTCCGCAATGCTCTTGGCAAGGAGTTGGAGATATCCATAGAAACGACAACCATCAAATCTATCCGAAAGGCGTACAAGGGTACACAAACTGCCGTAATCCGATTACCAACTGATCTTGCCCGGAAGGCAGTGGAAAACGGCCGTGTGCACATCGGCTGGGTTAGCTGTCGCATCAGGGAGAAGGTTGACGTGCGGAAGTGCTACCGGTGCTGGGCCTACGGTCATCTAGCGCGCGAGTGCAAGGGGAGGGACAGGTCCAAGTGCTGTCTTCGATGCGGCGAAGCCGGCCACACCCGTGAGGCCTGCAAGAATTTGGAGCCGAATTGTGTTCTGTGCGAGGACAAGAGGAACCATCCGATGGGGAGCTTCGGGTGCGCGGCTTATCAAGCAAAGGTGAAAGCAGTGGCAAGTAGGAAATGAAAATACTCCAGCTAAACCTTAACCACTGCGAGGCAGCGCAAGCCCTGCTGATGACCTTGACATCGAAATTGCCATCCTATCGACCTAGGGACCTCGAGAATTCGCGTTCTTGGATTCACGATGCCTCGAGTCGAGCAGCGATGTGGGTGTGCGGACGGATCGCCGTTCAGGAGACTCCGCAAACACCAAGAACCGGATTTATCTGGGTACGAGTGCGGGGCATCTACGTGTACAGTGTTTATGTCCCACCAAGTGCCTCGCTAAGAAAGTTTGAGAACTTGCCGATGACGCCAGAAGTCGACGACCCCACATAATCGCCGCCGACTTCAATGCGTGGGCAGTAGAATGGGGTAGCAGGGTGACCAACAGGCGAGGTGAGGCCCTCCTGAACTTTGCAGCGTCCCTAGAAGCCGCCCTTCTCAACACCGGGACAACCCCGACGCTCATGCGAAACAGCAATACCTCCATCGTAGATGTGACTTTTGCCAGTAAGAGTCTTTCTCCTCGAGTCGCGTTGTGGCGAGTCAGCGACCACTATACCCATAGTGACCACCAGGCTATCGTCATCGAAGTTGCCGCAGAGGGTGGACGAAGGGCAGGCGAGTCGTCAGCTCCTGTTAGATGGAACTCCAGGTCCTTTGACCGCGAATCCTTCGGCGTCATGATGGTACAGGAAGTTCGGCTCACAGGGTCCGCTGAGAGTATGTCTTCGCAGCTCATGTCGCTGGTCGCTAACGCTTGCGACGCGGCTATGAGTAAGGGAACCGACCGAAGCCATCACGCTCCAGTCTACTGGGAGAACGATGAAATTTCGGGGCTTCGGAAGCTGTGTCACAGCACCCGGCGACAGGCATAACGCGCCCGTGGTCGTGAGAAACACGACGCCCTGAAGATTCGACATTAAGAGGCGCGGGAAGTCCTAAAGAGAGCAATTAGGGAGAGCAAGCGGCATAACTGGAGAGAGTTGTGCGACTTGGTCGATGGTGACCCGTGGGGCAGGCCGTATAGGACAGTAATGTCAAGGCTAAATAGCCGCACTATGGCTCCGCCATCCTGCCCGGTATTTTTAGAAAAAATAGTGGCAACCCTCTTTCCACACCAACCCTCTTTCCACACCAACCGGAAATCACCTATACCGAGGCAATGTCCGTAGACCATCCCTCCGACGTACTGCCCATCACGGAAGAGGAGCTGCTCAGAGCCTGTAACAAGATCGGGGACACAAAGACATCTGGCCCGGATGGCGGTCCAAACGTTGCTCTTAAAGCTGCCATAAGATCCCGTCCAGACGTCTTCCTCCGTACGTACAACGCCTGTTTCGTTGAAGGAAACCCTCCCAACCAGATGGAAGAAGCAAAAGTTGGTCCTGCTTCCGAAAGGAAACAAGCCACCGGACGACCCGTCATCGTATCGTCCGGTAAAGTACTCGAAAGGATCATCGGCAATCGGTTAGAGAAGTTCAGCTAAGGCGCCCAAAGTCTATCGCAGAGCCAGTATGGTTTCCGGAAGGCGAGATCTACTGTGGATGCCAACAACGTGGTCATGGATACCGCGCGTCAGGTCACCGCAGGAAAGCGGTGGAGGCGGGAGGCCAAGCAGTACTGCGCCATAGTCACTCTTGACGTGAAAAAATCGTTCAACTCAGCGAACTGGAATCGCATCCTGGGTGCGTTGAGGAGGATGGAGGTTTCAGAGTACATCAGGCGTATAATCGTGAGCTATTTTAGCGATCGAACTTAGGTTGCCTCTGCCAACAGAAATCACGACGGTTGGCTTTGCAGACGACGTTGCGGTGGTGGTGGTTGCAAAGCATCTAGAGGAAGTCACGCAGATGGCAAACGAGGCTGTTGGCATAATCCGCCAATGGCTTGCTGCAAACGGCCTGCATCTGGCTGACCATAAGACCGAGGCAGTACTCGTAACAAGCAGGAAAGCCAGTTAGACCATCACCCTTAGTGTCGGAGGTTGCGACATACCCTCTCAGCCGTCACTACGTTACCTGGGAGTCCAGATCGATTCAAGGCTACGCTTCGACGAACACCTGCAGATAGCGAGCTCGAAGGCCAGAGATTTTTTTCTCTGAACGTTTATTCACTACAATTGTTTCCTACTATATATAAGAATTCGTAAAACTTTTAAGGTAACTCTTTATTCTGTACCAACACATCAAATAATTATAAGATGTGTATATCTTAGCAAATTTTCACGTTCCAACCCTGCCGCTACCTGCCCTACGAGTATTACTTGAATTTAATATATTTTTTATTTATAAATTTCAAGCATAGACATATTTGAAAATTAAAAAATATATATAGACTAATGAAATGATAGTAAAATCATTATATTTAAATAAAAGTACTGTCAGAACAGAATTCATGCATAAGATGAAATATTTCATTTCAAATCATTAGTATCAAACTAAAAAAGAGCAATTATAAATAAAATAAACCAATAAATTTTACATTACCAGAAGAAATACTATTTATTGTATAAAAAATTACTCCATCGAGTTGTATAAGTATATTGAAATATAGAATAGATAGTTGATACTATATATACAAAAAGGTTACAATAACTAAAAAGAAAAGAAAAAACTCAAATTATAAAGTGAAAGACAGTTTTTTGGCTGCAATTTTAAGTCTAAATAAAATAAATCGTTTTATTATTTTTGTGGTTTAGTAGCTAATAAAATTTTAATAATTCTCTAAAGGAAATATAAATGTCAAATCTAAATCATGACAGCAGCAAAGGTTATGTGTCATTTGACAATTTGATTTCGATTCGCCACAATTAATCTAAAAAATGCTTAATACCTAAATAATAGAGGTACAACTGGCCATTATTGTTTATAAAATTTAACATTATATTTATTGTATAAATTTGGTTTATGTTACTTACTTTGTTATTAAATAATCTTGTATTCAATCACTTATCACAAATTGTGTCCTAATAAGCACTTAAACTGTACTGAAACTACGAAGTATATAAAAACTAACATGTAATAATACACAGTAAACTAAATTAAACAATTTTAACTAATTCAATTTAACTAAAATTGCCAAACAAACACGAACTCCCTATACAACGCAAGCTAAAACAGCAACAGATTGGAACAAATATGGCGTAGCCAATAAAAATGAAGACCACTATTGGCATCACTCTCATTGTAGGCACTCTAGCTGCATTTGCCTATATTGTTCCACTAAGCATTAATCATAGAAACAGAACTAATTATTTGAAATTGTTCTGAGATCTGCTTCGCCAGAGTTTCTCACATATTTATATTTTATTTTTTCAAACTCAAGTATGTCTGCATTTTCACTAATCCTGTCATTATTATACTGAGAATAAAGCTTTTGTGATTATTCCAGGGAATAATCTCTGTATGTGCTTTTGTTTGTAACAAATGATAGGTAGTTGTCAAATAATTATTTAAAATTGTCAACATGACAAGTAAAATGTGTGAAAAAAAAATTGATTTATTTCCATATCTGATACGGAAATACACCAAGTAATCAATCGATATGGACCCAGTCAAAATCTTTTAAGTTGGTTGAATCGATATCAATAGCTAAATCAAAAAATAATCTAATTAAAAATAACTCGAGAGTTCGATAAATTAGAAAATAATTTTTCGGTATCTTTCTTAAACTTGTTGCCATTTGGCAATAGCCACTCAAGCCCTACGGGCTTTCGTGACTATTGCCTGGCGACAAATTTTCGAAAGATTTGTCAAATTATTTTCAATTTATTCTCACTCTCTTCTTGTATTATTACTGAAAATTTAACATAGGAAATCACTTAGTACATATTTTACTTCGATTCCAAAAGATCTTACAGTAAAATCGTTAATCTCAAACGAACAAACATGTGCTGTTTCAATAGAACTTTCATGTTTACAGCAGTCATAAATAGACCCTATTTATGGATTTTCGCTGTCTAAAATTATTTTCTTGGTTTTGCAATCCCGTTTTGTTCCTATGATTTTGGGAAGTGTATAAAATTAAGGCGCAAATACGAAATATTTTTTTAATTCGAAACACGCTTAACACTAAATGTAATATCAAAGCAGAAGCAAATTTCATAATAATGATTTTTATTTTGATCACAAAATTACAAATAAATAATATTATTCCACTAATATACTTCTTGTCATATTTTTAGTGGTCTGCATTTTTGTTTAAAATCTCAGCCCCCACAACCTCACTCAGCACACCCCTGTGTTTAACCAACTAGTGTAAATATTACTATATGAGAACACCTGACAATATCTAGTAATCAGTCTTCTGTAGATGGCCTAAAAAGCCGAAATCGATAAAGAATTTTAATAAACTTCTGAACCTTACATCAAGTGTTTTCTTTTTTTTTTCTTGACTATTATAACATTTCATCACGTGCCTACAGCTGAATCTAATAATTTTAGCAATATTTAAATCAATCGACCAGGATATACTATATAAATTTTTCAATTTTTTAATACAAATTTCGAGATCCTCGAAATATAGCTATTTTGTATATATGATCCATTGGAAAAGAAAAAGAAAATGGCGAAAGTGATTATTGGTGAAAAAGAAACAGATGTTTTATCCTCTCTCACCGAGTTTTATCCCATGAAGCTACTGCTTCAACGTCATTTGCCCTAGAACTCGTTATGCGCGTGAAGTGCGGTTATCAGCCGTAAAATTACGGACCCCAAAGTTGTTAGTGGAAGGGAGCCACTGGGGTAATTTTAATGTAGTGAAAATCGTTTATCGTCTGTGGGAATCGAACCAGGGTTCTCAAATCCACAGATCGACTTTGGTTTACGCAGACCTTGGTAAGCTGTAGCGACGCATGCAACTTAATTCCAGTTTAATGATTTTAATTATTATTTATTTATTTGGTATGGGGTAGGTGGTTCAGTGGTATCGAGTTGGCGTGAGAACCTTGGTTCGATTCTCACAGCCGACAAACATTTTCACCACATTAAAATTACCCCTGTGTCTCCCCACCACTAAAATCTTTGGGGCCCGTGAGTTGACGGCTGGTAACCGCGCTTCACACGCATAAATTTATCACTTACCGAGATCTGCTATGTAGTGCCACACCCAGTAATGTGTAAAAGGCGTGATGATATATTTATTTATTTATTATATTTGTTTAAGGTTATGTTGCGTTGCTACATTTATTCAAGTCCGTTGTTAAGTGGTTTTTGTTTTTGTTTACTTTATATGTAAAAATGAAAATAATATTCATTCAGTATTCGTTATTAAAATTGTAAATATCTACTCTTCAAATAAATAAATATTCTTCTAAGTTTATTTATATACAACATTTTATCCATTCTTTCAAATAAAGTAAAATAAATAAATAAATATATCATTATGCCTTCAACCCATTACTGGGTGTGGCACTATGCCGAAGCAGATCTTGGTAAGTGATATATTTTTGTGCGTGAAGTGCGGTTACCAGCCGTCAAATCACGGCCCCCAAAGATGTTAGTGGTGGGGGAGCCACAGGAGTAGTATTAATGTGGTAGTTAAGAGTTAGTGGAATGAGAGCCGTAGTAGTCATTTTAAATTATGGTAATGAATGTCGACTGCGGAAATCGAACGCTGGTTCCCAAATTTACAGGCTAGCGTGTTTTCACAGTATCTACCCTAAAAATTATCATATTTGATATCATAAGAAGCGGTCTTTACAAGATTCACTTGCAAAATTGAAACTTTAGTTGACCACACATCTTATTATATGTGCTTGTATTTTGTACTGATGAAACTCCATATATTTTATTTTACCTATAAATTAGACTTTTCAACATTTATACATGATTAGAAATAATAAGGAAATGATGACACGAAAATGTTATTGTTACTGGCAATTTAAGGACAAGTTCTATTTTGTAGCAAATGGGATCTAGTCCTCTAGTATATTTATGCTATAATTCACCAATTTTTGATACTTTTATTTAATTTTTAGCACAAATATTATGTTTTAACTGTTTTTAGAAAATTATAATTTAACTCTTTAACAATTTTTTTCTTCAATTTTTATTAGGATTGTATGTGCAGTTGTATTACCAAGTATTATAACCACCAGATATTTTATCAATTCAATTATCTGTTATCTAATTAAACACTTGTAAATTTATTTAGATCTAGTAGCGATAACATTAATATATCAATATTTGTTTTTGTGTTTTACGTAACACGAGTCTGATGATAATTTGTAATATGCTCATAAACAAAATTATACTCAATAATCGATATACTAGTAAGAATATTATCTACCATTAGTACAGATGTAGAAGGAATATCGAATCCTCTAGAATATCAAATAGTACAAAATCTGTATCCGAAAGATTATCCTAGTTATTAATATTACTATATTAACCAGATGGAGAAATGATAGCTTTTTACAACTCAAATTTATTACTTTAAATTAAATATTATTCATACCATATTCAAAAAATACTAACAAGTCTAGTATTATACATTTCGCTCTGTAAAATTTTCCAAATAAAATTAAATTATTTTTATTATTTTTATTTTTCTTTAATCAATTGAAATCGTTTAATATGGATAATACATTTTGTCCTAATACACTATATTTATATTAATGTGTCTATTAATAATTAACTAAATTTAATTTATATAAATATTTCAGCTTTGTATTCTACCGCAGTCTAATGTATCAACGATTTTTTTTATTTTGTTTTGTCATTATTCATTTATTTATTTGTGCTTCTCTGTATAACAGAAACTTAATCCCAATTACAGTACAAGGCCCGAACTTACCGAGCCGCAGTTAATATATTTTTAGCTTGAGTGGATTTAGAACTAGTTATTTCGACAACGAATACTATAAAGCTAAAAACAAATCACATCATTATACAAGTATGAATTTTATAATTTCAAACAAATAGATTCTGATTGAAATATATGGTACCTATTACTACATTTTCAGGAAAACAAATTATTTCGGCTTATAAGAGGTCGAGACATTTTTGTAGATACTAAAATAAGTTAAATAAAATCCGTTGGCTATATAAATAATATAATTTAATTCTCTACAATTTTTATGTTAAATATTTTCTCCATATGGGGTAGGTGGTTCAGTGACATTGAGTCGGCCTGTGGATCCTGAGAACCTTAATTCGATTCCCACAGCCGACAAACATTTTCGCCACATTAAAATTATCCCTGTGGTTCGTCCTCCTCTAACATCTTTGGGGGCCGTGATTTGACGATTGGTAACTGCATTTCACGCGCATAAATATATCACTTACCAAGATCTGCTGGGCAGAATGCCTGAACCAGTAATAGGTAAAAGGCGTGATGATATATATATATATATTTATTTTATTGTATTTTCTCCATCAGTTGTATTTTTTTATAGAAGTGAAATAAGATTTAAACTCACGAACACTCGCTTGTGAAACTATCGTTCTGTCCAAAGAACTATAATTTCCATAGCCTGTGTTCCGTTATACTCGTTTATATTCAATATATGTTTACACTCTTATGAACAGTATAGTACAACATATTATAATAGATAAACAGGAAAGTTAGTGAAAGATTTATTTATTTCATATAATACATCTGAAATTATTGTGTAATTATATCTTTCAAGACTAGGAAGCGTTGCAATGCAGCAGTGTTTTTCAGTGTGGGTCGCGATCACCCGGTGGGTCGCGAAACAGTCCAAGAGGGGTAGCGAGTATTTCAGTGAGGATCTACTAACTAAAGCAATAAAGCTTTTGACTGTTGACTAAAAATAGAAACTCCTGAAGAAATTCGTTAGATATTTATTTACAAAATATATAATTGCAATTATAATACGGTTAAATCAGTGAGAAGGGTGTGCTCGTTCTTACTTTTATTAATTTTTCAAATCGTGGTTCCAGATATGAGACGCAAATAATCAATTTCTGTTTCTCTTTGATTTTGATTCACTTCTAGTAGTTGAACCAGTCGTAGAAGGCTCAAAATATCTTTTAAGAAACATATCCAGTTAGAATCATGTCAAATAAACACCCAACAATAAGTAATTCAAAACAAAACGTATAATGCGCGTGCTCGTACTGCAATAAATTATTAGATAGATACCCATTTATTTGTATTTTAATTTGCACTTCTCTCGTTTTATTTCCTCGTACCCGCCGAGGAATATTTCATTAATACTACCGTCATTATTGAATACATTTTATTTTATATCATCACGCCTTTTACCCATTACTGGGTGTGGCACTCTGCCGAAGCAGATCTTGGAAACTGATATATTTATGCACGCGAAGTGCGATTACCAGTCGTCAAATCACGATCCTCAAAGATGTTCGTAGTGGGGAGCCACAGGGGTAATTTTAATGTGGTGAAAATGTTTGTTGGTTGTAGGAATCGAACCAGGGTTTTCAGGCCGACTCGATACCACTGAGCCACCTACCCCATAACTAATTAATTCATTTAATAAATAAAACATATAAACTTCTTATTTATTAAGGCGGAGTTGAAAGCTTCGGGGGTCGCGAGAGGTTTTCACAGTCATTTTGTTTGAAAAGCACTGCAATACAGTACTGGGAAATTCAATGTCTCATATCCAATACTAACAAACATTTCTATATGTACACGCATATCTCCAATGTACCTCTGTTTTTCATGTGATCGGCGATACAGCGCTGAAACTGAAACTCATTGATCAGCTCGCCTGTATCTGCGTGCGCATCTTCATCTGTAAACATGCTCACCACATCTAGCCGTAAACATCGCGTGTGCCTTGACATCCAGTGGCTCCTGCCAAACCGTATGTTTTTGCTGGAATCCCGCACGAAAAAAAGTTAGTTTGCTTAAAAAGGTGTATATTCAATTTAAAATATTTAGGTTTTTAATTTTTGTTACAGGAGGGGAAGATGCTGCTGCATAGATTATTATTTCGTTCATTTTGCTGTTGTATTAGTTTGGAGAAAGGATGCACTTTTATTGGAGCGTTCGAATGGGTAATATGTGTTTTAGTATATGTGAAAAATTGTCTTAAAAATTTAAAACATCTCAGGGTTTAACAGTGTACCTGTCGTGTCGATATTATGATATTAAAAACGTTGGATGTGGTAAAGGATTTAAAATAAGTTGCAGTCAAATTTATTACAATATTCTATCGTTTGTTGTTAGTGCTGCAATAGTATCAGGTGTCAATAAGGTAACAATTATTATTAACTCAAATATTTATATCAATATTAATTTGTACTATTTTTTCAGAAAAGTCGAGTATATTTTATACCATGGTTAATAATAAAAACGGTAGAATATGCCGTGTATACTGTTATAATGATCTATGATTTACAAGCAAGATTTTCTCCAAGTACTGATTTATTACTTCCTCTCGCATTTGTATTAGTTACAATATGTAAGTATTTAATCGTTTTATAAAACTAAAGTATTAAATTTATTATTTATTTATTATTAATGTTTTTCTAAAAATTGGCAAACCAATTTAAAACCTCGAAAAGAATGTGCGTTAGCAATCTTTAAGAGTAAAAAAACTAAATAAATCAGTAGAGGTGACAAGACATTTTTATATTATTTATTTAATTATAAAGGATATTAACAATCTATAGTTGTACAGTTTTTTAGTTTAAAAAAACATCAGTCAAATGATCATATTTTAACCTCGAGTGTACATGCGGTACTAGCGGATTCTTCGGCCACACCTTTTAAAGGGGGGCATTAATTACTTTGTCGGAATAAATTGATGATGAATAGTTTCTTCTTAAAATCCACCTCTGTAATGTTGGTTGCTAGCTCGTGCATTTAATTTTAATTATGTTATTTCCAATTAAATATTATTTATGAAGTAGGTGGTTCATTAAATATACACATTTATCTGTTTTAGTCGTGTTCTGGTATTCATGGTTGTGCGTACTGAGCCTTTACTTCAACATGGGTCAAAGCAGTAAACAAGGGGACCAAGACGATTCACAGTTGCAAGAACTGGTGTGAAAACCGTCCTTTACTCGTTCCAATTTCCGAAATTTCGTGCCACAATCGCGCAATTTTAAGAATAGTGTTCGCTTAGCAAATTTAAAAATGCCAAAGTTCAATTCAATGCAATATTTGCATGACTTTTAAGGGTGCCTTACTATATATTTATAAAAAGCTCGAAACTACTTATTTCAAATAACTAAAGATTATATTTACTCTCAAAAGAATAAATAACTTATTTTATTGTCTAACATGAAAATAATGAAGTATGACAAACTAATACTAAATTGACAATATTAAGTAAAAATGAAAATATATTGTTGCCTATTATAATATAAAATATTAGATGTGAAATAGGACGTATTATTGTCATTTTGTATTCGTAGTAACTCAATAACAAATTTAAAAAGCAGATTATTAATATTTATAAACTGTTAAATATTTAAAATATATACCGAATTAATTGTTGAAACAAATTATATAACAAATAACTACTATAGCAATATATTTGTTTGAGTAGAATTTTATTTGTTTCACTGATAAAAAGTGCCATGATAACTTATTATAGATACAAATATACAATTTATATATTTTCTTGTATTTTGCCTAAAACTTTAAAAGTAAAGTATTGTTATGTCACATTCATACATCTGTGATGAAACATTTTTAACCAAATATACCTTTTCAAATGTGCCAACGAAAAATAGCTTAAAATACAAAAATATTCTTTTATAAATTTGCAATGTTATACCGAATTGTTACTGTTTAAATATTAAATATTGTACTTAATGCTGCCTTCCATGGTTACATGCTGTGATGTTCATTGTTAAAATGTGGCTTGATGCTTCAAAAATGTTAAAACTTGCCTTTATGTCGTATACAATAACTTATATACCTGCTGTATATCTACCAATGTATTTATGAAACTGTATATAATATACGTTTTTCGATACTCAGTAAATATTATTACAACAATCGTATTAAAATATTTCAGTTTTTTTTTTTTACGTTTTTATAATGAAGCAAATACATTTTTTTTGTAATTGTTATTCATTTAATTATATAAAAATAATTTGATTAAATGGTAGGTCTATATTCTGCTTACTTTAGCTTTATCTATGTTTACAACAACAAAAAGCATAGGTATCATATTATGCTTACATTTGACTAGTCTCTTTCCGTTCATTCTGTATCGCTACATTCATTGCTGAGTGAACTGCATACTGTTTAAGTTCATATTGTCAGTGGAAATTGAAAGAAAAATTCAAAATACATTATTATATATTCAAAAACTAATTATGGGTGTAACTAGATTTTGTTGCTGTTGTGATCTGAGAAGAGGATGTATTGTATTTACTTGGTTGCAACTGGTAATCTTACATTTATATATTATTTTTACATATTTAAATTCACGCTCATAAATATATCATTTACCGAAATATGTTACAGAAGAATACCACGCCCAGTAATGGGTAAGAGAAGTGATGATATATTTATTTATTTTTATAATTGGAATTTAACAAAAATGTATATTTTTTATTAATTTCGATAAATAATAAAATAATTAAATTATATATATATATATATATATATATATATATATATATATATATATATATATATATATATATAATTTTATTATTTTATTATTTTATTATTTATCGAAATTAATAAAAAATATAAATTTTTGTTAAATTCTAATATTTGTTACATATCAAATATATTGTTATGATAATTTTTGGAGCCTTATTTTAATTCAAATTTCATTATCAGTTTATTGTATATCTACTCTGGGAATACCCTAATTTTTGTCTTGCTTATATAACACACATTTCCTGTATTCAGGGCAGAGCCGGAACAAGGGAGAGGCGAATAAAGCACTTGCCTCAAGTGCATTAATCTAAGGGGTGCTTTCATTGACTACTTATGTTGAAGAAGCATTTTTATATAACTCGCTTTGCTCGCTGTTTTACTTTTGAAGTTTGATAGAAAAAATATATTTTTTTCTGAGGCGCAAAAATTTATAATAACGGCTCTGTTCAATGGCTGATGCGAAATACACTCATGTGACTAGTTATTAACGTTAAAAGTTATTATGGCTACGAATTCAACTTTTTTTTTATTATTAGAGTCTTTAGGTTATTGTATAGATACATACATTTTTCCGTAGAAAATCTCATTTCAAATATGAAATACTGACGTCTAATACAAAAAACGTAATGAAATAGTTGCTACGAAATTAATTTCTAAATAAATATTTTTTATTTATTAAAAACATTATTTTTTTATTGAAACATCGTGTAGCAAGTGACGTAAAATAGTAACTATTACATTCTCATTGTTATAATTTTAAATGTTTCCACTATTTTTATGTATTTATTTCCCTAGAGAATATTTAAAAACATGCTTTCAATATTGTTACATGTTTCAAAATAATTTTAAATTTTTATCTATCAATATACAATATGCAAAACAATACGTATTCCACACGTAATAAAAGCACTTTTTTTTACGATTTTAAAGTTTGACGACGGCGGAGTGTATCAAACTTGAAATTCGTGAAAATAAGTATTGCTATCATTACTAATTAACCATTTTGACGCTAAACATATAATAAGTAAAATTTGTATAATTAATTCAAACTCGATCGTAGAAAAAATAGTGTATGCTACTCGTGTTACTAGTGACATTCTTAATAACCAATTGGGATGTTTCGAACTATAGTCAACCACGTCGTTTTTTTTTTTTTTAATTTAAGATAACTAGAAACAAAGTTTAATGAACTCACTTAATTACAATAATTTTTTGAACAACCGTTCTATATTTTCATAGCTCGGATATTATTAACTTATTTATTATTTTTTATTGTTCAATTATTTTTTATTATTCATTTGTTTATTTTATATTTATTATATATTTTTTTTATTATTGACATATCTGCTATTGACATTGTAACTTTGTTATTCCTCTAAATAAAATGTAATTTTAGACACCTACAGTGCATCAATTTTTATTTTATTTATTTTTGACCCTGGTTCTCTACATATCTGACCACCCGAATTATAGTCAACATACTCGTATTTTACAGATGTTCATAACATTGGCTATAGCTGGAATGTCAATACCATTGTATATATTGAGCTACACAAGAAACCCTTATAGCCAAAACCCAATCGAAGAATATTATTATAGTGCTGAACGTGACGAAGCTATTGGTGTATATTCAGGACTTAGTATGATTATTGCTCAGCAAACAATAAAAGCAATAACTTGCATTGCTCTCATTTGGGGTCTTGTTAAGGTAGGTACCTAATCAAATTAACAAATTTATATTTTATAAAACATTTAAAATATCAAATAAATTCTAATTGAATTATCGAAAGAAAAGTTGCGGTATCGCCGCAATTGAACCTTTCTCCTTTGATCTCCGAAGTTCATAGGTCACGTCGCCGAAGTTAGCATTGAAAATTAACTGCTATTAACTTTTAATTATATTAGTACACTATATAGATCTATCCTAAATTGTCATTTTATTTTTATTTCAATGCGGAGAGTGGTTATGAAGTTAAATATCTAGAAAACGCAATAAATATATCCCTTTCAAATTTTTAAATATATTTTATGTAATATATCTTGTATAAAAGCAACAATGGGATCTCGAAAATGAATTTTAAAAATAAAAAAAACAAACAAGCTTATCGTCGCTGAAATGGAGAAAAAATATAGTATTTAAAAATTTAATTTTTAACTATCCGTTCCATTTAAAAAATATAACTTTATATCATACCTATCTCAGTAATGGGCAGCTGACTAATTATTTTAATGGCTAGTATAAAGAGGGCTTTAATATATACCATTTTTCTGTTTAATATTATTTTTTAATTAAAATTATTTAAAATTTTCACTAGTTCCCTATTTTTGCTTATATCTAATGACCAATGCATTTTTTTGAAATAACAAAAAGTCATTAAATTGCTCTACTAAACTAACAACTTTTGTCTAATTTAACTGAAGTTGTAGCCCTTATAATTCTCGAGATCCCAATGGTGGCCTTCGTATAGGAGACAGAAATAAAAATTAATCTTGTATTGCACTAGTTATAGAAATATAGTGTACCTATCTACCTCACATATAAAAAAAATTGAGAAGAGAATATTTTCTGTTTGCTAAGAATATTGTAATGAGTTTAGAATGTTAATATGTAGGCATTAATTAATTCATAACCCTCTTCTCCACTGAAATAAAAATAAATATTGTACTGCATTTGAAAAAGGAATATACTGTACATTATAAAAAAAATTCAGAGAGGTATGTTTTCCATTTTCGAGATATTCAATTTATAATGAATTTAGAATATAATTTCAAAAAGTTTTCTCTGCCCACTGAAATTAAAATAAAACGATAGTTTCGAATAGATCTATATAGTGTAAGTAATATAATTAAAATTTAATAGCAGTTATTTATTAATTTTACCTCCTCGAATGGAGAATGATCAAGGGAATCATTCCAGTGATGAAGTGCGCCTGGTATTATTTAAACTAATCTAAATCTAACATCAGCTACGTGATGTCCCGTGTACCGAAGTAAATTTTCTGAGAAACTTTTTAGAAAGAAAAAAAGTTTCTTAAAAATCTGTCAGTTACTCTTCGATATGAATTGACTAAACTACTGTGCCATAAGCATGAGGTTCTTTCTCGCGATAGAAGCGCCGCTATAATTTTCAAGAACTTTCTCGACTTCTTCTACTTTCTAAAAAAGTTTCTCAGAAAACTTTCCCCGTGTGCACGGGGCATGAGCTATGAACTTCGGAGTTCCTAGGTCCTTAGTTCAAATCCTGGCGATATCCCAATTTTGCTC
Source organism: Pterostichus madidus (assembly GCA_911728475.2). NCBI lineage: Eukaryota > Metazoa > Arthropoda > Insecta > Coleoptera > Carabidae > Pterostichus > Pterostichus madidus. Next base: position 12,509,551 of record OU452312.1, read on the forward strand.
TCTATAACTCAATTTAATTTCATCAATTGTTAAGTATTTACTTTAAAAAATGCTAATTAAATTGTAATTCTTTTATTATTATTACAGAAGCAGCACTTGTTTTATCAAGCATGGATGTTCATTTCTGGAATTGAAAATTGTTTATTGTCCTTATCATTTCTTGTGTGCTTTTTCGGAGGATTCGCTTTGCCATATTTATTTATTCCAATGATTCCGGTTGGCGTGTTTGTTGGTAATGTTTTTCTCAGTTACTTCGCATAACATTTTTGTTTACTATTAACGAACTGATTGTTTATATTTTTATTTACTTAGGATTGGCGTGGTATTTCTGGTTCAGCGTTTATGCCGTTTATCAAAGAGATATGCAGACGACTAATATTGTATTTTCCGAAAATTATGAAAGGATTAGTTTGATCATGAATAATACTACACCAACTGTCGAAGAATCATAAATTGCTGCCTATATTGCAGATATTTCATTTACGTATTTACTCGTAGATTTATAATAGTTCTTTTTTATTAATAATATATGTATAGTTAGTCAAATATAAAGGCCAATTTACACGATTATAGTAGCCAGGCGTGGATTGGCACCATTTGTTGATGGTGACACCCTAATTCTGAATCCATTTTTTTTTGTATATCTACAACAAACCGTTAAATATTCAAATAGTTTACACCTGATATTCTAAAATATCGACGCAATTTACATTAAATGAATGATTCGATAATATACCAAGTTTAAAGACAAAATTTAATACTAAATTACATTATTATTTTCTGTAAATAGTATAGTTGAATAAATAGAAAGCAATTATATTACTAACGCAAATTTGTGTTGTAAGATCTTTTAATAATAATAAAATAAAATATTTCTGTATTGTTTTAAGATTTCGACATACCTCATCACTAAAATATCGTATAAGATGAAAATATTAACGCCTTAATAACTTTACACGAGTGATATTTTGTCGGACGATTTTATATCGTACTACAAAAAAAATCGTACGGTAACATTAACTGTCGTTTCACATAAACGATATTTTATCAAACGACATTGGCAATACGGTATTGCATTCATTGCATTTGAAATTCCAATATATTTCGCTCGTGTGAGACGACCCTAAATACTAGATTCCAGTTACTCGTACAAGTTACTCGTTACTGGCATGATGTAAAATTTATATATTTATTACGTCAATTTTCCCTACAAATAAAAAGATCAGTTTCTTTGAACGTCTATAAATTTGATAATGTAATCACATTTATATAACCTTGACTTGTATTCATGCATCATATCAGATAACTTAAGACAAAATTATTATTAAAAGTATCCTTATGTAGTTTTATCGTTTTATTTTTCTTTCCGCTCAAATAACCGACTGTTATGGTAACAAATTTTCTGTTTATTGTTATTCATTACAAAAATATTTATATTTAGTAATTCGAATAAATAAGAATAATTTAATCATTCTAGACCTTTCAATGTCATGAATAAATAAATCATTAAAAATTTACTTCGTATTACGCAACGTAAAGTATTTTTCTAAAAATTAACAAAAGTATTTTTTCTGAATTCTTACAATTTACAAACATAAATAATTGCTGGTATTCTGAGATGCCGATTAAAGTCATGACTAGCTAATCCAGACTAGCTATAGAATAGTCGGATTGCATTTGGCAACATGGCATTATTTGTCAACCCAGGACATTCAAGTAAATAAGACTCCGAAAGTTTGTCTTCACGACGAGAAAAAATTTAAAATAGACTTCCGCTTAGTTTATTCTTTTCGATAAATTGAAAGTCTTCTATTAATCTCAGAATTCTCAGTTATTTGGTTTATTTTTATTTATTGAACATAAAATATACAATATATTAAAAAATACGGTAAATTTGTAAAATATAAATATATCATCACGCCTTTTAACCATTATTGGGTGTAGCACTCTGCCGTAGCAGATCTCGGTAAGTGATATATTTATGCGCGTGAAGTGCGGTTACCAGACGTCAAATCACAGCCCCCAAAAATTTTAATGGTGGGGAAGCCACAGGGGTAATTTTAAATTGGTGAAAATGTTTTGTCGGTTGTGTGGACCGAACCAGAAAATTATTTCAAAGACAGTGTATAAATACACTGTCTTTGAAATAATTTTCTGTATTATTCTTCTGATGATGGCTTAACAGCCGAAATTGTACAATAAAGTATTTTCTTTTATTTTGTGAAACTAACCTAGTGTTTTTTGTTGAATTTATTGTAAAATTTTACTATCGTAATTTTCTGCTTTCATAATTATATTAGGTAAAAAAGGTTTAAATAAAGTTTATAGATCATAAAATTCTGCAACCAAATCAGCAAACAAAATTAATTTTACTTTTGTTATATATATATATATAACGGCAGGAATGAAAATTTAAAATTTTAAAAATTACGTCAAAAATCTGTTAGAAGAATAATTTCTAATGATTCTTAATGTGAATCGCCTGTATTTTAAGAGCATATTTATTAATTATTATTGCCCGTTCAAATCTTTAACCAATGACAACGGACGGCACTAAATAAAAATTTAAAATTTATTTTTGTTGATTAAAATTTTTATCTGGCCGTCAAAAATTAACAGATCATTAATTGAATAATCACCAGTGTTAAGTTATAAATAATATTAAAGAAATAATGGCGGACAATTATACAATTAGTGATTCTGAATATTTTTAAAAATTCTGAAAAATAAATCGACAAGCATTTATTTATCTTTTTGTTTCAGTTCCATGGCAATCGCTATTTTTTAATCATTTTCGACATTTTAAAACCTCATTTCTGCCGTTATGAAAAATGCATAATTAATTTTGATTGCTGATTTAGATACAAGTTTTTATAATTTTTCAACTACATTTGAAACTTTTTTGCCAAAAATAATTAGGAAAATAGGTTGTTACGAAAATATTACTTTACATATTATGATCGAGAGCTGTTGTCACTACCCGCCTTGGATTTCGTGGATACTGATCCTGCAACTAGTACTCGAAGTGTGCCGAATTTTAAGAGACAATCATTACCATCCATATCATTTTCAACGAATTCAATGCTTAATAGAACACATCACATTATCAGATGAAGCAATTTTCAAGCGAGATTGCATCCACAATTTCCATAATTCTCATTATTGAATTGAAAAAAATCCACATATTGTCATCAGAGGTCACTTTGAACCGGAATTGTAAATGGTGCATTACTTGGGCCAATACATACTTCCCAATCATATGAATGGTAATGATTATTTGTTCTTTCTACAGAACCATTTACCGGAATTATTGTAAGATATGCCTCTTAATATTATTCAGAGTATCTGATTTTTACATGACGATGCACCACCTCATTTCAGAAGAAATGTTAGACAGTATTTAAATAATGTATGAGAGGATCGGTGGATTGATCGCATCACCGAATTCAATCTGAAGATTATCTGGACATTATACAATGTCGAAATATAACTATTAAGACTTCATATTATTTTTCCTTTCTTACTTCATCCCTAATTCTGCATATTAAAAACATTAATACTGGTTTAAAATTACCAAATTATTAGTCACCACACTTGTTAAAAGATCAGAATTAAAATTTAACAACAATGAAATGAAAGAAAAATAATTTAAAACTTCTCAGCATCTGACAGCTTCTATATTTGTAGCAAGTCAGTTAAGTTTTTTGTGTATCTAGAGCAGAAAATAGTCTATTGTCGCTCGCGTATGGAGATTATTGATTGAGGTGTAGCCGAGAGAAACAACCATACAAGAACGGCAAGGACACTTTGAACTCTTTGTAGACACAATTTTTTTTTACAATCTTTTATAAACGGTTGAAAACAAATTTAAAATAATATTTCACAGGTTTTCTTTTTTGAAATTCGCTTGAAAATGTTGACAGTTTTCATGTATCCATGAACACAATGATAGGTACAGTCTTACTTTACCGCTTGACGAGCGACAAAATCTTGCCGCTCAGCGAGCAGCAATCGTACTTTCTTCAATCAATTAACAGTTGGAAATGTCTACTTTCGGCTCTGTCGTAGAAAAAATACATTGCACTAATAACTCAAATATTTTTAATACTATTTGTAGTGTAGTCTTCATTCTATTATAGACTTCACGATAAAATAAAGTCCTTAATTGATGTCTGTATTGAAAAAGCTTGCGGCACACCTGTGGACGTTTCGCGGCATACCGGTCGAAAAAAACGAACAGAATATAAATGTATACAATATTTTAACTTTCCTGTAAATAAACAACAAACATGTTCTGAGAATTACAGATTCAAACTAATTTATCAGATATCTGTTTTCAGTTTTTTCTGATCGTGACGTCATCACTTTAGGAGTCTATGCCGCCATATCATACGAAATATTCAGTAAAATAGTAACTGTAGACACCAATCATTCAAAAATATTTTCTTCTTTTATGGAGCCATTATTTACCTGAACTGACAGATAATGTTACGTTGCCAAATGAAATTCACTTAGTCTAGACTACCTAGCCTGGACTTTATTCGGGAGTTCATAACACCAGCAAATATTATTATTAATTTGATATCATGTCAAAACAAAATGATCCCCACTCTAATTTCAGAGAATTCTGTAAATATTTAGATATGACTGGATATAAGAAGGATGCTACACAAGATTTGTTATTTACAGACTGATTCTATTTTATAGTACTTATTTTGTTCGGTTGTGTTGTTTATTTGAAACTGAAAGCATGGCTTTATTGACTTTGAAACATTTTTGCTTCTGCTGTGATTTAAGAAGAGGATGTATTGTATTTGCTTGGCTCCAAATGGTAAGTAAAAGTTTTAATTTTGTAAATAGTAATGAAACATTTACGATTTCTCTCTAAAAATATAAATGGTTAAAATAAAGTAGGTGACATTTTCAAGTAATATATTCTTAACATCTTTCTTACAAAATTTATCTACATTTAAAATTATGCTTACAATCTCATATACGAGTAGTACCTGTATTTACTACAATCAGTTCAATGTGATGTATTTTTCGTTTCGTTCATTCTAAATATAACTATAAATTTGGTTTCATTAGAGTTTTAATTTTTTATTCATAAAATTCCTTACAAAAACTATGATGAACAATGAAAACGTTGTATTAAAATAATCGTAAATGAAGAGAGATATGCTTTTTCTTTATTTGGCTTTAGACGTCACTAGTATCTCCAGTAGTAGTCAAAACAGTTTCTTTAATGAAAACAGATAATATAATTTTTTTATTAAAATAATCTTATTATGTAGAAATCTTAGTACATAGTAGTTTAAAGTACAAGAAAAGAGAACTAAATTATTTTAATACTTATTTGTACAAAATTTACGAGGTCCGTTTCAAAAGTTTCTAGAATATGCGTATACAATATGTTGCTTAATATATTGTCCTAATCTACATTGTAGGACTATCATAAATTTCCCGCTATTTACATATTTTTTGTACGATGGGGCATTTACTTGCATTGTTTCCAATGCAGTAAATTTGTTTTAATTTTAGCTGCTAAGGTAACCAAGAAGATAAACTATACAAAAAGCCAGTGGATAGTTAGTAAAAAATTAACTATTACATTATTAAAATAAATATAAATCATTGTTGCCTTTAGTAAAACAACTACAGTCCTTTCGGAGAGAGATTACAGCGTAGTTATATTATGAACTATGTATACAATATATGTATGGGACGTATTTGATCTAAATCAAGGTTCTTGATTCTGATTGGCTGAGCAAATCGGAAATATGTATACATAGCAAGCAGAAAAAACTGTTAGTAACAAAACTAAATAATTTTTAATATAAAAAATAAATATATCATCACGCCTTCTACCCATTACTGGGTGAAGGAGCCACAGGAATAGTTTTTGAAATTATGAAAATTGTTTGTCGCCTTTGGGAATCGAACCAGGGTTCTTAGCATTCACAGGCCGACTTCATACCACTGAATTTTTAATAAGATACAAATAAATATTTTATTTAAATAAATAAATATTTTTATTAAGATAAATAATACACAATGTCAAAAATTTAAGAAATTTAATAAAAACTTATATTTTGAACACTATTATAACTTACAAGGACGTAGGAAGTGCTCTATCAGCTGTATCAGTTCATGTTATTCAGAGTAAAGAAACATACATGTATTATTTAAAACAGTAATTTAGATTTTAAATACAAAAATCATCATTTATAATAGAAACATTACTTTAACAGCCAGGCTGATGACATAAACACTTATATTTTTTGTTTGCTTTCGGAGAAGCAACGCCATATCAACCTTATTTTTAATCAATGCGAGCGAAAATAAGAAAATAATATATTTATTTACATATTTTTAAGGAAAGGTCCCCATAGATACACCACTGTACTTAATACTATTCGTTGTATCTACTGTCAATGTCACAAGTTTTTTGTGCCATAAAAAAATATCTTCATTTTGATCTTTTGATTAACCAGTCGGACCTGCTTTGTGTCTTTCTAGTTTGTTTTTAATGCTGAAAGCGACATTTTACAGGACGGTTTGTTACAATAGTACTCGTTTATTGAACAACAAGCAGAAAATGGATGTTCCAAACTTTTTATACGACTAATATATTATTACCCTATTAATTTATATTTTAATAAAAACATTGTCTCTATTTTATTGTTGCAATATGACAATCCTAAATTACTATCCAGACAACGTAAAAACCCGTGAGATATGAAGTTGCGTATGATAACCATGAAATATAAAAATATGTGTACTGTAATAGTACGGTACATTTCCGTAGCACTGGCAGGCATAAAAGATATTTTATTAGTATAAAAAAAGTACATATGAGTACCATGGCATGAATTTTCCTATTGAATGTTTATTTTTGCTCAGAATCTTCGACTGGTGCTCGGTTTTAAAACGCTGATTCATCTCGTTATGTACCTGTAGCAAATTAAGGCGACATCAAATATTGATACACAAAAACCCTCGTAAAAATTATCGCGAAATTTTTCAAAATTCTTCAGAAAGAGTACATATGCAATATATCTAGAAGCGCAAGGTTATATATAATATGATCCGTTCTAAAAACTATATTTTTGCGAAATAAGTATAATTCAATATGTAATTTGTTTTTATTACTAATTTTTTTGACTTCATAAAGACCAATAAACTACCAGAAACGTCGTCTTATTAATATTAACTAAAGCTTTATAAACTCTTTTTATTAGTTAGTTTTCAGTATTGAAACATTTTAATATTTTTATTTGAATTTTTAAAGTTATATTTTGTATATTATAAAAAATTAATCGGTCTTAAATGCTGTAGATGGCATGCAAGACTCAATAATAGTGACTATTACTAACATATATTTATCTATTACAGATGGCCGTTACTATATTAGGGACAAAATTTTCATGGTTTAACGATTTGTTGCACCATGGTTTTGAAATTCATCACTCTTTTGTAATTTATACTACGTTCCAATTAAGTATTATGGCAGCATTACAATTAATCAAAGGAGTTTCAAGTGCTGCACTAATTTGGGGAATTGTTAAAGTACAAAAACTTGTTTTTTATACTATAAACAATAATCATTTATAGATACTTAATAATTTTTGTTATAATTTCAGAATAATCACATGTTCTACCAACCATGGTTATTTATTAATGGACTAGAAAATGCAATTTTAACTTTATTAACAGGAGCTGCCTTTGTCGTTTCTTGTATAGATCCGTTCTTTTTCCGTTTTCTTCCATTCATTGCCATTTTTGCAGGTAAAAGTTTTAAAATATTTAGTTTTTAATAAATTATTCATTTTTCTCTTTTGTTTTAGTATTTGGGTGGTACATTTGGGCCTGCGTTTTTGTGGTCTACAAAAGAGACATGAAACCTAACACTATTGCATTTGATGCGAATTACGACAATTTTAATATGAACAATATTAATATAAATGTTTGAGATATGTTTCATTATTATTTATTTATTTAATAATATATTTTTAAATATGTACCTACCAAAATTAGTAAATAAAACGGTTTTTTTTTATATATATATATAAATTGTTTCTGTAGACCAAATTAAGGAAACGCAATTGGAATTATTTATGTAATATTTATACAGTTCATTGTATGCTTTTATTCCAATTCACTTTTTATAATAAAAAAATATTGCAGTATTACAATTATGGTAAATCCAAGTATTAGTTATCTATTCTGCACTTCCGGGAAGTCAAAAAAATGTAGATAATATTATAAACATTACTTTAGTAGCACACTATATGTTTATAGTAAATGCGTCTATTTAAGCATATATCCATACGATATATTACGATTATTCAAAATGTCTTTAACAAATTTTTGCTGTTGTTGTGATTTAAGAAGAGGATGCATTATCTTTGCTTGGCTTCAAATGGTAAGAAAATAAATTTGCTAATGATTGTTATAATATTTTTTTCGTTTTTAGATGGGAATAACTATGACTATAGCAACGTTAATTGCGTATTCAGATATGATGACAGTTTTAGTTATAGAAACTACTAAGAAATCTATATATGATCGAGATAATACAAATAATTTTACTGCTCTGTACGCAGTTAGCAATGTAACTGCAGTTTTGAAAATTATAATTGGTGTACTATTTATTAAAGCAGTAACTTGTGTTGCACTAACATGGGGAGTCGTAAAGGTACATTCAAAATTATAATAAACATAAAGATTTCAAAATCTTAATTAATTATTTTTAGAAATGCCATTTGTATTATCAGCCATGGTTGTTCATTACTGGTATTGAAAGTTCTATTTTATCATTAGAAGTTTTCGTTATGTTCATACTTGGCATTGTTTTGTCTCCGCTGTTCTTGATATCCTTTATTTTTAGTGGAGCAAGTGCAGGTAAATCATTTTGTTATTTCTGATATAAATAACTTACTTAATTTATTTTAGCGTTGAACTGGTACTTTTGGGCCTGCGTTTATACGGTTTACAGAAAAGATATGAAACCATCGTCCATTTCTTTTGAATTACAATATGAAAATTTTATGGAACCTACTCTTTTATAAACTATAAATATTTTTCCATTTTAGATTTTAGTTCTGCAGTTTACACGTTCATTATCGTAATTAATTAACCAATGTTATATACTGCTAATACGAATAAATAAAACTATAATTTACATTTAAACCAGATATCAAACAACTAAAAAATATAATTAAATTATAAAATAATATCTATATTAATATACAATTATAAAAATTATTTTTTATTTTAATTCTTATTACAAATATTGTAAGCAAATAAATAAAAAAATTAATCTAAGATACAATAACTAAATAAGTTAAAGTTTCTCCTACATCAATTTTCTTTCCATTGATAACAACATAAACTTTTTGCTCTTTTAAATCAACATCAAAAATTGTATTGTCAGGTAAAACAACTTGGTGTTTTAGTGGATCTTTGAACGTGGGCATTTTTCTGTCGCCTAGTATAGAATCTTCAAATCTATACAACTTTATAGATTTAGGGTCTAAAATAAAGAAATCGGATATAATCATATAAATTTAGTATAATATAAATTGTTAATTACCTTTAATTGCTCGTACATCTTTAGCGATATTATTACAAACTGTAGTAATTGTATCTCCAGCAGAAATTTTTATTTCTCTGCTAAATAAACTATTAAATGCTTCTGGATTAACAAAAGTTACATGAATGCCCGGTTTAGTAAAAAAGCTAATGTACGGTTGGCCTGGACAACAGTCTTCTCGCATTTTTTCGGCTGCATCTGGTTCATCAGAAAAGCGAACGGTTACTTCATCCAACTAAAAATTACATGATTTTTATAAAAATTTAAATAATTATGTGAAATATTACATCAAGTGTGCTTTCTAGGTAAGTTTTATTCTGACTTAAAACATCAGTTTCACTAAACTCCAAAGTAAGTGATAACGCTTGCAAACCGTGTTGCTCCACCTTTTCCCGAATTGCTTGAACGAAAGGCATCACTCGCTTCATATATTTCTTCAGTTCGTCTTTAGAAGACAATTCCGATGAAATTATTTTATTTTCTGGTAATTTTCCGTGTTTCTACAACAAAATAAATATAAACCATAGGGCATATCGAACAGTCGAGGGCTAAGTGGCAATGCAATAGATTGTAAAAATGATAACTCTAGAAAAATGATTTTTATAATATTAGAATGACCCAATTAGAAGCTGAGATATAACGAGTAGTAACCGTACTGTACATTTTACCGAGGTCTGCTACGGCAGAGTGCCACGCCCAATAATAGGTAAAATGGCGTGATGATATCTTTATTTATTTATATATTTCTTTTAATTGTTATATTTATATATGAAATATTTACATCGTATAAACACTTCATGGTCGTCAGAACACAACTTTGCCAAGGAGGGAAAGTTTTAGCGACCCAAACAGTCGCCAAAGTTGGTTTTTCAACTGGAGGTGGAGCTGGTTTTCCTTTTGATGCTCTTTGTCCTGCTAAATAATTCTTCATGAAAATACGGAACGAATGTGCTGCTTCCATTAAATAAGTAGATTGTTTAATTTGAAGTTCATCTATTTTTCCTACTGCAGGCCATTTGGCGTTTACAACACTTCCTTTCTGCAATTAAAAGATTAAAAAAATAAAATATTTACTACATAATTTGTGTTTAAATTACCTTTCCTAATAATCCCCAGATATGTTCCGCTACATGAGGGCAGATCGGAGACATTATCAAAGCTTGTACTTCGATGAACTTCAATACTAAATTAATATGCATGCCTTCATTTGAACTCAGTTCTCTGTATTTATCGCGAACTGCCTGCATTTCAAAGAATCCAGTTCTTAAAGCTTCTTTAAATAACATTCGATTGTAAAAATCATCGGTTTCTTTAATCTTTAAATTAATTTCACTTTCAAAGACTTTATCGTTGAAAGTATTCGCTGGACCTGTTCTATAAGCACTTTTCGTTGCAATAATTTCCTTAACCCATTCAATGAAAGTAAATAGTCTTAAAATTCCAGCATCTGCCATATTTTCAACGAAATTAGCGTCTTCGACTGAATCACCGGCATCGGCTAAACATAAACGCATGCCATCAGCGCTGAACTTCTGAACCGCGTCAGTTAGAGTCAAAAAATTGCCGTCAGATTTTGACATCTTTGCAGAATTTAACAAGAGATGTCCATTAGCTCGCACACCTTTCGGCCATTTGCTTTCATCTTTCGGCCAAATGGCGCAATGATTATAAATGAAATATGTTAGATGATTTTGTACTAAATCTTTTCCGGAAGCTCTCATGTCTACTGGATACCAATATTCAAATTCTCTTTTCATCAAATTGAGAGATTCTTTTTTAATTGAAGTATTTTTCGGGAATGGAGCTTCTTTGAAAAAAATGTAATCCCAAACTTCTGGAGTCATTTGTTCTGCGTTTATTCCAATTGCGTTTGGTTTATCAGCTCTAAAACTATTTCCTTGAATCAAATGTGCAACTGTGTAATAGGCCATGTAAATAGTTGAATCAGAAAGCGATTCAATGAGCCACTGTTCGTCCCAAGGTAATCTCGTTCCTAATCCGTAAGTTCTGGAACAAGCGTGTTCATGGAGCCAATTTAAACTTGCAGAAAAATTCTTCCTAACTTCATCGTGATAGGTATTCATATTTTCCAGACATTTTTCCGCTGTAGCTTTCCAAGAATCTTCACCATAATCCAAATACCATTGATCGCAAAGAGCTACAACGCATTCATCTCCTGAACGAGAAATAATAGTTTTTTCGGGTTCATAGTAAATAACTGCTTCTTTTTTATCGACTAAAAATGTTTGTAAAGTTTTTTTCACGTCTTGAATTTTTTTACCTTTATGTTCGCCAACTAATAACACACCATCGTAAAAACCTTTGAGATAAACCATTTCTTTAGCCTCTAAAAGCTTTTCTTTATCATTTTGGCTCTGAATTTTCAAACGATCATAAACTGTAACTGCGCTAAGATTGCCAAATTCAGGCACATCGATAATTGGCACCGGATCGAAAGGAAGAACCATGTGATCAGCGATTCCGTATTTTTCTCGGAAAGGTTGTTTCTTCTTTAAATCAACGAGAGCAGCATAATCATCAGGAGAATCTGAAGGAACACTTGTAACAACTCCAGTACCTTTATCTTCTTTTATAGTAAGCATAGGAAGAGAATAAATTTTCTCATTAATTGTCAAAGGCGCTTTAAGGGCAACCCCCAAAATATCTTCTCCTTTTAATTCAACCAAGATATCAAATTTTCCTTCGACGTCAGTAAAACCCTGAAATGCCATATTTCTTGCAGATCGTTCAGTACATATGTAAATATCATTTGATGCAGTTTTAAATGCGATATAACGCATATCCGGACGAACCCAACAATTTGTTTGACCATACATAGTTTCAGGTCTGAGTGTAGCGGCAACTAAATAAATCGATGTATTGGAAAATGAATTTAATTTTGCTGGGTATGGAGCTAAAAGTTTCATTTTAATGAGAGTGTACTCCTGTGGCCCTACTCCTTCACCTGAGCTACGATCATGGTCCATGCAAGGTTGGCCATCTTTAACCGAAAATATGGTATATCTTTTGCCGTACTGAATTTTATTTCTATTTTTTAAATGAAGAAATTGCCAACGAACAAATGAATCGTAAAATGGATTTACGTCAGTTGTTACAAAAGTACGTCTCCAATCAACCTGACAAATAATAGAAATTCAATTAAAAATTTTAAAAACTAATAAAATTAATACTTACATGAAGACCAATGCTACGCAAATCTTTCACAGCCAAAGGAGGAAAATAATCCAACCAATAATCAGTTTCAGCGAATTTAACGATTTCCTCTGCAGATAGTCCTAAAGTTTGCATAATTTGCCACTGATATTTTCCAGTTCCAACTTTAGCAACAGCTTTACTCTAAGATTTTTTTTTTTTTAATACAGCATTTATTTAAAAATAAAGAATTCAAAATACCTTCTTTCCTTTGCTCTTATCTTTAGGAATGAAATCTTTTTCTTCTTCTATAACTTTTTCCTCATCGTCAGGAAACACTGGAGGATTTCCATACAATTCAATTTCGCGCTTAAGTTTATCAGCGCATGCTTTGATCGGCATTCCAGTGCAATGAAGACCAAAAGGAAAAAGAGCATTCTTGCCTTTCAAACGATGATAACGTACAGCAAACTAAAAATATAATAATTTAATATATTTCAGTTGAATATAATTTAAACAGTGCGACCAAGGTGATCCTTATCAGAAATAAGAACCAACTTATAATTCCGTCCTAATCTCTACAAAATATGTCAAATTTAACTAATGATAATGAATAGTATAGTTCTAAAAATGAACGAACAATCAGCAATTTCTATTTATTGGCAGTGCATATGGGAATATATCGCTTGATTCCTCTTTATCTGTACAATTACCTCGCATTTCGATAAAGAAAAAGTGTGGCCAAGATGTAAGCGGCCATTCATGTACGGATACGGAAATGTGCATAGATATTTCTCATCTGGAGATTTCTTGGGTGTTAAAGGAGCATCTATTTCATAAATTTTATCCTTCTCCCATTGTTCTTGGACTGTTCGTTCAACCTCTTGCAGATATTCCACTTTAAATGTTCCCTTCCGCTCGATGCCAGTCTGAAAATTATTACATCATTATTTTTGTACTCTTGAAATATAAATGTAAGGATGATATTCAAATAATAATTTCATGTTTATATATTATCTTTTACTGTGATCTATTTAAAAATACAGTACAATCCAAATTGTTATGAATCAGTTAACATATTTTAATGTATATCGAATAAATTAATAAAAATTTTATTAAATACTTACCATCATACGATATTATTTCTTGAAAAATACTATTTACATAAATCTTAAGCTCATTAACTCGAATTAGTTACAAATTCACAAACACACGTGTAAACTGTCGAGTGACAGCCGACAGAAAAGATCAGGTTATGTTAAAGATCATACAAAGTTCTATAACTCGCCAACAGATGACACTAACTGGCTATTTCAATAGTTCTATATTTCGTTTGTAAATATTATAAACTTTTATTTACGAAAATTTTCTTTACCTAAATTAAACTCTATTTTAAGCTTATAACTCTAATTAAATAAATAAAAACTAGCAATTTTTTAGAAAAAAAATTGTTTCAACTGGCTGGATAGGAAATAAATCTGCGGTCGCTGTTATTGAATGGACATTGCTTTTTGTTCATACATTTCGAAAATGAACAAATCTAAAAAATAAACCTTTAAAATATATCTAATATTGAAACAGTATAACTAATTATTTGCCTGTCACTTCATTACCTTTTACTCATTGGTAAAATTTGACATATTTTATTGATTCAGACGAAATTGATTAACATAGTAATGAGATTAAAATTTAAAATACTTGTCCAAATTAAGTACTCGTTTTTGAATTAGCCTTTTGCACCAACAAAACTTGAATTTTAGACTTGGCTTAAATAGGGTTGTTGATTTAACAAATATTCGAGACTTCGATTGTACGGATTTATTGAACCTTCGAATTTAGATTCGAACTTTCGAACTTTGGTATATTCCGAATTTTCGAATTTTCGAATTTTCAAATTTTCAAATTTTCTAATTTTTCGAATTATTTTAAATGTTTTAACAGCTCGAAGACTGCAAACTGAGCATGAGGGTTCAATTCTCGTCTTAGACATTCTATTGACAGATCTTAGCTTCATCACAATTTTTATAGGGATGTGTTAGATATTCTTTTTTAGGGACTTCAATTCACTAACCATATTATGGGATAAAAATGCATGGCACATTAGTAAAACAACTACAATGCATTTGTTGTACCTAAATTTATGTATTATTATTTATTTATAAATAATATAAATTATAACTAAGATAGTAGATGTCTTAATTAAGATGCCTAATCTTGCAAAGTTTTTGCAGGATATTTTGCCGAGTTTATTATTTAATTTGTGGCCGACTTTTCGCGAATTTTACGTGAGCGTGTTTGGAGATGACAGACTGCGTTAATTCACTAGCAAAAAATTCGAGAATTCAAAAATTCGAAGCCTCGAAGTTTTTATGACGAAGTTCAAAACATTCTAATGTTCGAATGTTCAGAAATTCAAACTTCGGTGGAAATCAACGACCCTAGGCTTAAATAAATAAAAGCACATCGAATGTTTGAAATTTATATGGAAACAGGTTTTATCTCGGAATTTATCTTTTCTTATATTGCATATATTTTTATTAATTTTATTATTTAAGAAGGTTATTTAGTGTAGTCTAATTTTGATAGAAAGATGTGGATTTCTTTCTATATTAGTTTTAAAAAATAAATAATAAAATAAAAAGTCTTTTTGTGTGCTGAGTTTATACCTAGTCATTTTCATTTTCTACAGCACAATCTGTGCATACACGTGGCCAGATAAATCAGCTGCTATCTATAATACTATAATTAATAAGTTACACGGACCCAGGTGTCCGAGTTTTTGAAACATCATTCAAGGTACGAATTATCCACTTTAGAGTGGTTCAGCTGTCCACACCCCGGTGAGTCTAAAAGTCAATCGAACTGCCCACTTTTAATTTTTAAATCAGTGGCGTAGAATTAATGAATTGTAATTTCACTTGTATTAATTAAAACATAATTACTTTTAGAATTTTTAAAAAGATTTTAATAAATTTCTTTCTAAATTGAATAAGATATTGCAAAATAATAATAACTGAAAATGTTTTGAAAATTATTATTGAGTGTTATTTAGGGAAATAAGGCGAGTAACGAATATAATTTATGCAACATCATTTCTCATTTCTAATTTCATATAGATTTTTCTTATTTAATACAAAATCATTCTACACCACTGTCTTTCTTCATCCTGTAGTAATTTTGAACATCTCAAACGAAACCAAATATTCATTTCATTTCAGCCGCCGCTGAGCATAAAAAATGATGAGTTCTCAGTCAAAGGCGGGTGGCGCCCAGGTGCATGGTGCATGCGGGTTCGTCTGGTTAACACCTCCACCGCTCTACCGAGCACCAGGCCTGGCTGACACCCGCAACCGATACTACGCCGTCCACCGAATACAAAACACCCGATAGCGATATCCATCAACAACAGATAATTATTTATATATAACCGGCACGCGCCGGGGTGGATCTTAGTTTTGAACTGTTTTTCGTGCGGGCAACAACATCATCCCCGAAGAAGAATAATAATAAACAAAAATACCACATACTCAAGTGTGTAAAAAATATTTGAAAAGTTCAATAACATATTATTATTTGTCAGTTACAATAGTATCCGCGAATATTTTTTTTATTATTATTTTATTTTAATTTAATAATAAATGTTATGTTCGACTATTATAAAACGGGTTTAATTAATAATCGAAGTTAACCCTTGAAGAGTTATTGATGTCATTTGACTAAAGTTTGTTTTAATTTAATTCCTGCAAAAAGTGCATTTTGAAGAGTCTGAAAACATCTGTCATTATAACTGCCTGTGTTGGGGTACTGCATCTGACCGACTTTTATTTAAATTCTCAAAATGTCCGATTGTTCAGAGAATTCGACACCAACAGGTGACTACTGGCATTCTAAGCTTTCTTATTCTTGCGACAATGGGATGAACACAACCTCGTGCTGGTACGCGGGGGTGGCAGATGCCAAAGATCGAATTTCATCCCTGGCGCCGTCTTCAGACTCAGCCGACTCCACCCGGGATGAGATTACCACCGAGCGAAGAACACAATCTTCACTAGGTGAAGACTTGAAGAGAAATGCGTATAAACACGTGCCGCATAAAGACCGACCACCGTTGATTGTTGCAAGAAGAAATGCACGGGAAAGAAGACGAGTCCAGGCGGTTAATACGGCTTTTATGAGGCTGAGGAAGATTGTGCCTATTGTCAATAACAGGTCAGTGATTTTTACATTTTTAAGTATCAGATTTCTGAGATGGTACAAGAAGTACACAAAATAAAGGCGTAACAGTTGGTACGTACACAAAGAAATGTAGTTTAGTCAGATTTTTATGAATGAACGGCTTTTTAAATGAATGTGGATAGAATTACAACAAAAAGTTTATAGGCTTTAAGTTTCGCAGAATTTTAACAACACATTTTTAATCAAGTAAATTCAGATATATTGACATCGACAAACAGCGTCGTATCAACGTCTATCGTTGTTAATTCAGATCCACACTACGTCGCCTGGACCTCGTACGTCGACAAGTCTATGCTGTATTATTTCAGCAATAACGTGCATATATTTTGGTTTATGATGGAGATAAAACAAGTAATTAATCTCCGTTGGAATTCAAATATGTATTAAATTCTGCCAGATCCAAACTCTGCCTTCATTATTTGTTTAAGTTTGTCAATTGTCAGTTAATAATAAGTCATCCTTGTTTACTTAGATAGGTTGAGTAGCTTACCTCAATTACCCATTATATTACACCGGACAGGTTTACTCCCTATCAAATTGACCGCTATATGTCAATATTTTATAATTTTTCCTGATTTATTTAACATAATTTAAAGTACAGTATTATTTCAACATGAAAAATATGTACTATTACATCTAAAATGTATAGCAAAGGATTATATTAATAATAAATAAATATAAATATATCATAACGCCTTTTACCCATTACTTGGTGTGGCACTCTGCCGTAGCAGATCTCGGTAAGTGACATATTTTGCGAGTGAGTGTGGTTACCAGCCGTCAAATCAAGGCCTCCAAGGATGTTAGTGGAGGGGTAGCCACAGGAGTAAGTTTTAATGTGGTGAAAATTGTTTGTTGACTGTGAAAATTAAACCCAGGTTCTCAAATCCACAGGCCGACTCGATACCACTGAGCCACCTACCCCATATACTAATAAGAAAATAAAATAAATGTATCATCACGCCTTCTACCCATTACTGGGCGTGGCACTCTGCCGAAGCAGATATCGGTAAGTGATATATTTTGCGCGTAAAGTGAGGTTACCAATCGTCAAATCACGGCCCCCAAAGCTTTTAGTGGTGGAGGAGCCACAAGTGTAATTTTAAAATGATGAAAATTGTTTGTCGCCTGTGGGAATCGAACCAGGGTTCTCAGGATCCACAGGCCCACTTGATACCACTGTGCTAGCTACCCCATTATATACTAATACTTATTATATACTAATACTTATTATATACTAATACTTATTATATACTAATAAGAAGTATATAAAATCAGTCAAAATTTAAAAGTGTAATCTAATAAATATCAGTCAATAAAATATCAAATGTAAAAATTTAGTCATTGTGCAAAATTTATTTTTACAATTTTGTAAGTTTAACTAATAGTTTTCTTGACTCTATATGTATAAAACTTAAAATAAGTCCAATAATGTTTTTCCATTAATTGGAAGTATCAGTATTTCATTTTTATATTCTACTATAAATTTTATTTTTACCTCTAAATAAAAATATCGTATTGAAATAATAGCACATATTGCAAAAAATGTAAAATTAATGCGATATTTTGAAACTAAATTTGATTGACGCAATAAGTGATGCGTCACTTTATTATATCTGGAAATGGAAAAATGCTTTATGTATGAAAACATGAAATGTCTTTTATTTGCTAATTTCGTTTAGAATTAAAATGTCAGTTTAAACGAGTAATATTTCTAACAACTGAGTAATTCAAATAGCAACACATTAACGACTGTGACATTATGCAAATGCACGATTTTAACCTTTTCTGTTCTAATTATGTTGTTTCAGAGGAAAGCGAATCAGTAAAGTTAAAACTCTGCAAACAGCCATCGACTACATTAGTGGACTACAAGCTTTATTGAAACAGACAGATATGTATCACGATCTAGATATTATTGTAAGTTATTTATTTATTATTATTGTATTATTATTTATTTATTTGTTATTGTTTCAGTCCGGTTATCGATATCAAACAGACGATTTTGTCCATGAATTCGAAGATTTTGAACATGAATTTTAATTACTGAGGTATTTGCCTAAAAACTTTAATATTTCAATCTAAAATAACATTAGGTATTTTCAAACAAATTTTAACACATTCGACTAACTCATTATTTTACTATTTAGGAGAAAAATATGAGCTAATTTTTTATTATTATTTGAAGCATTTTTTTTAAATAATTGAAAAACATTTTTTATTTGTTTAATATACACCAGCCAAAAGGAAAAATACCAAGAACGGGATACGAGAAAAAATAAACAGTAACATTAACATACATATTAAAAATTGCTAATAACGAAACAAGCCCTAGATTTCAATATAGCATGTGACAGACGTGTAGGTAGACCAACTAAAACATGGAGGAGAACTATCAACAAAGAATGAAAGACAGTAAACACAACATGGAACCAAGCTAAAATTACAGCCAAAAATAGAGAAAAATGGAGAGATTTAATAAGTAAAATTATCGAAAAACAACCAACACAAGAATAGCAAAGAATAAGAGATAAAGGAAGATGCGCAGACCTGGTAAATCGGCCACAACAACCAACGCTAAGAAACGACAGCATGTCGCCCTGTGCTCCGGCAGGAGCAAGAGAAAGAAGAAGAAGAGGAGGAATTACAAAACAAATATATTAATTCTCAAATATTAACTAATAAAAAAAAGAAAACAAAAAAGTAATACAAGTGAATGATTTACAAACAAAAATCATGGAAATGAATAAATAAACAAATTAAATATTGCCAACTACTCGTACAAAAAAAGGATGATTTACACGCATAATTCAATAATAAGAATTGTTTTTATATTGAATGTATATATATTTTGAAAATCCAATAAGAATAATACCAATTATAGTTTAGTTTAATAATTAATTAAGGTTATTGAAGCTAGTCATGAAATATATGTAAGATATTTTTATATGAATGTACCTACATCACAAAGAATGCCTATTCTAGTCTGATTAAAAGCACGATTAAGACAGTAAAATAATGTTCTCATTTTATTACAGCAAAACGTTTTAATACATTTATGAATTCGTTCAACAGAACAATAGCATAGGGGTACCCTCATTTTTGTGCATACATTACATCGGAGCCTTGAGTTCTTGCATTTGTACTGATTACAGGACGTAAATGGTAATGTTTTTTTTTTTTTTACTAAACACGTATAGTAAAAATACGTAAATTATGGTTTCTGCTTGTTGTATACTGGTGAATCAAGGTCAGTTGAGATGCTTTGCAGTTGTAGACTGCTCTTACATGTGCCTGTTTCGGATACAATAATTGTTAAATTTCATTTTAACTACATTTAGAAATTTTTGTAAAATACGCAATTAGTATACGGGCAATAAATTTTAGTATTCAAGTAAATCAGTTGCGTATAATAGTTTTTATTTATTAAAGAGTAAAATAAATAAACAAGGGTAATTTTAATGTTGTGAAAATTTTTTGTCCGCTGTGGAAATAGATCCGAGTTCTCAAATTTACAGTCTGACTTCGTACCACTGAATCACTAATTCAATTAATTCATTATTAATTATTATTATTATTTCTCCTGTGGCTCTCCCTCCACAAACTACTTTGGGGGCCGTAAATTGATGATTGGTATATATATTAATTTTTTTAACCACAGGTTTTCTAGCAGACATTTGAATATGGGCAGTGGCGTAGCAAGACCTTTGTGGGCCGGTGTGCTACTGGGATTAAGGAGCGCCTCCTTACTCCTTGTATTATTTAAAATTTTAATGTTCTTTTAGCTCATTTTAACTTCTAAATGTCATTTTAATTTTTTTTTATTTATGTCTGTGCCTTATTCGAAAAAGTTTTCAAATAAAAGTTGTTTTATTTTTATGATAATCAAAATTAATTAAAATGATTTTTTGTTAAAAAGCAATCTTTTTTTTTAAATTAATGACTTAAAGTGAAATGCTTAAAGAAATAACTTGCCAGGAAATATATATGTATGTACCTAATAATTACAATTGCTGGGTTCCATGATCTAATTGTCTTTTCGCTAGATTTAGAAATAGAAGATCGCAAATTGTTCAATATTCTTTTTTTAAATATAAAAAACGAAATGCAATAGACACATTGAATGTTGGCTTAACTATACGTCGCGACACAAGTCAGAACAAGTCTGAATTATCCGTAAACAACGGTCTTTTACTTGATTTCATTTATTTCAACTCTTACCCTGATTGCGAACGGTTCCTATTGACATACTTAATATCAATTTGTATAATTTGTATTGTTAATATTTAGTTTAATTAAAATAAACAAATAAAACTGGTAAGTATTAATGAAAATAAGGCCCCATTGGCACTTTGGCTCGTGAGCCCCTCTAGCTCATGGGCCCGTGTTCATCGCACTTCTTACCCCCCTCGGTTGCTACGCCCCTGTATATGGGTTATCCAAGAAGATGGTGAGTATTATACGAGTACATGTATATTCAGTATCATGCGCACAATTCCACAAGTTTCAATATTATTTATATTATTGTTATTAATTATTATTACCGATAGTATTAATTATTATACACTTATTTAAAATTGACGGTAGTAATTTGTTTATTAATTGATGAATTATAATATATACGAGTATATGCACATGTTGAAATCATTATATAGAACCAATAAACAAAGCCAGAATTTATGAACTATATAAAATTCATTATTATCTTTGGTAAATTTTAAGTTACCTCCATACCTTGCGTGCAAGTGTCGAGTGATTTAGACGACGGTATAAGCGACAGACGTGCACGGAAAGCTAAGCGTCGCGGCGACTAGCAACTTCATTGTTATTCAGCCGTCGAAATGAAACAAACCGCTTTTCTCCCCACTTCGTTGTCATACATTTCCTACACCCACGCACTAAACACCCGGCTTACAACTACACAGAGCTGTAATCAGTGTGAAATAATTGTGAAAATTAATTTAACATTGATATAAATTTAAAATTAATAACAATATTTCGTAAGATGAGATCGTATCTGACATATTTGATTAAAAATAATATTGTTAGTTGCGTATAAATAAATCAGTGAAGATGATTTGATTATGTAAAACATTTTATATGAATTTATTTTGAATAATATAATTAATAATAATTAAATGCATATGCGTTAATCTTGACAATTTAAATCAAATTTAATTATAAAGAGAAAAATTGTGATACCGCCAGGATTTGAACTTGGGGCCTATGAATTCCGGTCATATGCTTCAAACTAACTAAACTACGGTCGCTCTGGATTCAAATTTGACTTTATTTCTATTTTGTTATGTGTCATAGGCACCCTCGATCCCATGATTCATGTACTGAAAGACTTAAAACGAGAGTCGTCTGAAGTGACATTGTTATTCAATTTGATTTCATCAGTTTTTAAAAAATGCTAAATAAATTTGAGAATTATAATTTTATTATAGCAAAAGTTAAGTAAAAACATGTATTCGGTAGAAAA
This sequence comes from Pterostichus madidus, assembly GCA_911728475.2. Lineage (NCBI taxonomy): Eukaryota > Metazoa > Arthropoda > Insecta > Coleoptera > Carabidae > Pterostichus > Pterostichus madidus. The sequence goes on from OU452312.1 coordinate 12,532,020, forward strand.
TATAGCACAAAAATGTTAGAATTAAACAGTTGTACATTTATATGTGTAAATATAAATAAAGTATTTGCCATTAAAAAAAAACACAAATTATTGCATAATAGTTATTTTTATAACAAGTGCCGAAAAAGGCTAATTACGTGCAAGTGCGGAAATCTGCACGAGCACGTAACCTTTTTCGGCACGTGTTATAAACAACATTTTTCCTACAACTGTGCGATTTAGTAAATCACAAAAATATCCAAATTTATAAAATTTTAATGATATTACACGAGAACGATGTTTTACGGCGTTGCTATGGTTTGTTTGTTGATTGCTTGCACATTGTTCTACATTATTTTAAAATATTTTACTAACGTCAAGATAATTTCTTCAAAATCGTCTAGATTGGAATAGTACCGTGAGTGATTCTTCTTTATCATAAATACCTCCAAAGATAATTGAAGCTGCGGATCATGCTATGTTGCATCTATTTTCGACAATGACAATCAACCTGCTGCTGGTACTTCTAAAGCCTCCGAAATTGTTGTCAATAATATTACTGTTAATAATATGAACAGGTACGGAAGAAATCAATGTTTCTTTAGACAATACAAAAGTTTCCAATTATGAGAATAATATATACACACAATAAATATTATGTATTTCACTTACTTAAAACCATTTATCGATATATTTTACTTTGTTCGGTTCTTTTTATTAGTTGAATACAGATTAGATATACTGCAATTTAAGGTTATGTTTATAAACGTCAAAATATACTACTGCATATTTACTAGCGCTGGCTCACTGCATCTTCTTCTTCCATAAGCGTCTGTGGCCAAAATATGAATTACGCGCTTGGCGCGAAATTTAAATCGCTTTCAAAAAAACTTTTTACAGTTGCGTAATGAAGCACTTTCCGCACTAGTGTTTCTTTGCTTTCGGAAACGCACTTGGTCTGCATTCATCTACTTTCCATACGTAACCAAGGCAATTATGGTTACGTAATAACAAAGAAATCGCACAGTTGTAGGAAAAAGTATTTTTCTTACAACTGTGCGATTTCGTTGTTATTATGTAACTATTATTGCCTTGGTTACGTATGGAAAGTAGACAAATGCAGACCAAGCGCGTTTCTGTAAGCAAAGAAACATTAGTACTGAAAGTAATTTGTACTTTACAAAATTGTCAAAAGAAAATATAAGAGAGAGCGCTTTAAATTTCGCGCCAAGCACGGAATTTCATATTTTAGGCACATACGCTTATGGAAGAAGAAGAAATATGCAGTGATATATTTTGACGTTTATAAACATAACCTTGAACTGCAGTATATCTAATCTGTACACATCATATTGAGCAGATAAGAACTCAAGTGTATCATTTTTAAATATGATAATTAATAAAAATAACCGAACAAAGTAAAATATATCGATAAATGGTTTTATTTAGAGAATAAGTGAAATACATAATATTGATTGTTTGTGTATATTAATAACACGTTGTTACAGTTGCTTATATTGACATAATTTGAAGTAGAAACTTTTATACTGTATAAAGAAACATTGATTTCTTCCGTACCTGTTCATATATTGACAACAATTTTGGAAATTTTAAATGTACCAGCAGCAGGTTGATTGTCATTGTCAAGAATAGATCCAACATGTATATGGATAGATATATATATATATATATATAAAATAAAATAAATAAATCATCACACCTTCTACGAATTACTGGGTGTGCATTCTGTAAGTGATATATTTTGCGCGTGAAGTGCGGTTACCAGTCGTCAAATCACGGCCCCCAAAGATGTTAGTGGTGACCGTGATGATATATTTATATGTTATTTTTTATGTATATGATAAAGAAGAATCACTCAGTATTGTATTCCAATTTAGACGATTTTGAAGAAATTATTTTGAAATTAGTAAAATGTTTTTAAATAATATAGAACAATGTGCAAGGAATCAACAAACAAACCATAGCAACGCCGTAAAACATCGTTCTCGTGTAATATCATTAAAATTTTATAAATTCTGATAATATTTTAGTGATTTTCTAAATCGCACAGTTGTAGGAAAAATTATGTTTATAATACGTGCCGAAAAAGGTTACGTGCGCGTGCAAATTCCCGCACTTGGTAAACCGCGTGCGTTAAATTCTGCACTTGCACGTAACAAGCATTTTTCGCCACTTGTTATAAAAATCATTATTATTCTTGTAATAATTATGAAACGTATTTTTAAGAAAACTCATACAAAAATTGTAATAGCAAACTGAAAACTTTTACTAGTTTCTGTGATTGTTTGTCCTCAATTTAAGAAATAAATATTCGACTATGAAACGATGTGTTCTATGTGCAACTTGTTGAAAGAGATGTTTTTATTTTTTTAATAGAAATCAAATGGAGACAAACATTGTATATCTAAATAAATAATCCTAATTATTTGTTTGTATCATTTTGCAAGTATTTACTTAAAATATGTATGAAATTGAAATTATTTCGCTTTTCTAACTATGTATTCAATTCTGTGCCGCGGGTCACATACAAATGTCAGAAGAACAGATTCGTATGTCTATTGAATAAATGTTTAGTAAATATTTCAAAGATTCGTGTTCATGCTACTTCATTTGATACGACACATCTTGATGTTATGAGTATATACAATTACAAAACGGTCAAATTTAAGAAACTGTTTAAGACGAAAATACATGATTGAGAAAAATTAATTGCTCGCTTCCTAATTACGGCTCTGTATGAAGAATGACACGTTCCTTGTAATAATTTTTGTTAGTAGCCGAATACATGATTTGCTGCATACGATCATGTAACGCTGTAATGTTTGTAACGTTTGCAAAGTTGACACGTTACATTTTGTGCACACTGCACACGCCTCTCACGTCACTCGTTACAGCAGCAGTTCGAAGAATATCGTGTACGTGACGTCACACAACGCTGATTGGTTCAAAATTCGATGTCAGTCGTTTCCTGTTTTGGATATTTGCAATATGAGAACAGAATTATTTTATTGGAATTTATTGTATAAAATATTTCATTTTTTCATTATGAATTACTTTAATATTAAAGTCACTAGAAGTTAATTGACTTTATTTTTTAAATCTCAAATGTTAAATTATTTTTGAGAGACATGCTTCAAATAAAAGTGGTACAATATTCAGATCTGTTAATATTCTATTTTAAATATTTTTATGCACACTCGGGCCGAAATTCATGTGTTTCAGCCCTAAAAAGAGGGCTTAAATACTTCTTTTTGGCCCTAGGGCCATAAAAAATCATTTCTATGGATACATAAATAAAATTTAAATTTTTGTTTATTGTCATTTTGACATATAACCTATGCACATATTTTAATCTTTTAAACATATAATAAAATGTTATTTTGTGCATAAAATATTGTGTGTACCACGGGTGAAATGGATTCCTATACCTATTTTTACATGGGACGCCACTATATTTTTAATCGCTTCTATCTCTGAAGTAAAACATTATTTTTAACTAATTTTTTCACTAATAGCCATTATTCAATATATATTATATGTTTTTATTCTTTATTCTTGTTATTTTGATTATGGTATAGGAGCGCCCATTAGCATTTATGACCCTGAGCATGTTATTAGCCCTCGGCGCTTTGCGCCTCGTGCTAATAATCATGCCACGGACCAAAAACGCCCGTTTGCACCCTTGATACATAAATAACTATTTTTCTAATATAATTTAGGAATTTTAGACAGTGAAAAATATTATACAACAGCAGTATCAATGCGAAATTGATGCAGCATATGACTATTTGCAACATATGATTATTCCAATTGAAAAAATACAAATCATTGATTTTATATGCGATATAAGATACGTATAAATGACTAATTTTTGTTTACACAATATTTCAAAAGAAAATAAAAAGGTATTTAATATCAAAACGCAATTACTGCAGTTTAGAACATTCTGTTTTATTACTTAAAAACTGTACCATTGTTACATAACATAAATTAAAAAAACTTTGTTAAACAATGTTTTCTGCAATTGGTATTATATATTATAATATTTAAAATTAAATATAATAAAGTTCTTATTCACAATTATATTATAATAATTTTGGGATGGCTAGCTCAGTGGTATGAAGTCGGCCTGTGGATCCTGAGGTCCCTTGTTCGATTCCCACAGGCGACAAATTTTCATAATTTGAAAAAGCTATCCCTGTGGCTCCTCCACCACTAACATGTTTGGGGGCCGTGATTTGACGACTGGTAACCGCACTTCACGCGCAAAATATATCACTTACCGAGATCTGCTTCAGCAGAGTGCCACACCCAATAATGGGTAGGAGGCGTGATGATATATTTATATATTTATTTTATTTACTTTTGAAAAAAAATCTTGAATATTACCCTTTTAAAAATAATGTTTAGAAATTGTACATTACAATTAAATAAATAAATATATCATCACGCCTTTTTCCCATGATTGAGTGTGGCACTCTGCCAGAGCAGATCTCGGTAAGTGATATATTTATACCCGTGAAGTGCGGTTACCAGCCGTCAAATCACGGTCCCCAAATATTATTTGAATGTGGTGAAAATTGTTTGTCGGTTGTGGGAATCGAACCGAGGTTCTCAGGATCCACAGGCTGACTTGATACCACTGATCCATCAACCCCCTTATACATTATATTTAATATGAAATAATATAAATCATTCCGTTATGCAAGTATTCCACAATCATAAAATTGATGTTCATCATTAGCGGCATCGTAATTTTCTTGAACTTCTCGTTTCTGATCCTCACTTTCATTTTCAATAATACTCTTATACCAATTTAACTTTTGTCTTTTTCGATATTCTACTCCAAAATATGAATTTAAAAGATTTATAACACCTAAAAATAGATATTGCTATTTTGTTCTACGAAATCATCATCATTGAGCAACCACAATAAAACTATCCATTGTTTTATTATCTATATTGCAAAAACAACCAAATTTATTTTTAAATATTATCTCATATGTGGTTAGCTAAATAAAGCAAAAAATTCATCAGACACACCTATACTTCCGTTGAAAATGTTGTCATACTTTTCTAGTAAAAAACAAACAAAAAACTTGAGGCCATCGACATTACAGTACATCAACGAACCAAAGAAGAAATAAGAAGTGATAGCACGTATGAATGTAACAGTCTCTAGGTTGGTCACGTGTGGTATAACTAACAAAACACGATGTATAGAACACGTGTAACGTGTAAGTGCGTTAGAATACGCATGCGCACTTCAAGGACGTGTGCTGAACAATTAACTGATCAGGTATGTATTAATACATACGCAAAGCTATGAACAGAATCTAACGACGTGTGACTGTTTACTGTTGCGCGAATGAACTTCCTTGTACTCGTGACTCTAATTGAAAATTATTATGATATATCAAAACATCTTGTACGTTATTATTTTATTCTTTTCAACAACATGTTTCTTTCCAATTCTATTTATCAATGTTTTTGACATATTACTTTTGTTTTATTAATAAATAAAATATAAATTATAAGTATGGCTATATTCACGACATAAAATGTCATCTGAAAATTTGACGAAAAAAATTGAAAGGAAATTTTCTGTGATGTTTTTGCAGTGAAATTACAAATTAAATTGACATGCAAAAGACAAACATCTCTTTAGAAATATTACTTTGATGCTGGGTTGCATGAAAGTTTTATCGGTTCATTAACATCTAACAGTTCAATAAATTTCAGAAAATCGCTATTAATACTGTTGCTAGATAAATAATTCTTTAACTAAAGAACCCTTTATTTTTTCTTACAACCTAGCATATGTGGTACTTATTTAGCAAATTGATTTATTTATCGTAATTATAGTAACTAGGTAATAATCATGTTATTTATTTATTGGTTAATTTGACTAAAATTATATAAAATAAATAAATAAATAAATCATCAGGCCGTCTAACCATTACTGGGTATGGCACTCTATCGTTGCAGATTTAGGTAAATGATTTATGTATGCGCATAAAGTACAGATGCCAGCCGTCATACCGCGACCCCTGAAGATATTAGTGATAAGGAAGCCAGAGAGATAATTTCAATGTGGTGAAAATTGTTTGTCGGCTATAGGAATCGAACCTGGGTTGTTAAATCCACAAATACTATATGGTAGAAAATATATTGTGTACATGTTATAGTATGGGCAATAGTTGGAACGTTTTTGAATGGCGCCACCGTGTTGTTCCAAATTAGACCAGTGCTCGTGTATTATTTTACATTACTTAGATTTTTAAATAAAGTCACTACTTCTTGTTTTTGGACAATAGTTTGCTGATTTCGTTAAGTTCATTTTAATGAGTTATTTTAAATATTACGGTTAAAAGATCTAATCTAATTTTTTATCAAAAATTGACGGTTATCAAAATTGCACCAAAAGCAAAATATCTATAATCTCTTTAAGATAGTAACTAGATTACAAACTTACCTTTTTATTTTTGCCATTTGGCTCACACTATAACAGAAAATATTTATAGTAATTTTTAGATTTGGAAACTAACTACAATGAAACAATGAAAGGTGTCTTTTAAGTCAACAAAGTCAAGTTATTTTACTAATAACTAAAATTTATTAGATAATACTAAAATAAGAAGTTCCGAGTTAAATATCTATCTTTAAAAAAAAAACGTTAATTTAATTATGCTGGATTATATGAAAGTTTTATCGGTTCATTAGTAACTAACAACTCAATAAATTTCAGAAAATCGTTATTGATACCGTTACTAGATAAACTATTCTTTCACTAAAGAGCCCTTTATGTTTTTCTTGCAACCCATCATCAATCTAACACCTTTCAGTCCCATGATAATAATTTTTGGTACGTCACTGTTACAAACAACAAAATATCTGTTGAGCTCCTGCGAAAGGCCGCAGTAACCCTAGTCTATCTAGTTCCGGAAGAATCATCAGTGATCACCGTCTCACATTCTACGTAATCGTAACGCTGCTAAGCACGACGTACCTATACAGGTTATGTTCTACTTTCCCTTTTGCGCTTACGTAACGTTGCATAACGACATTACGCGCTGTATCGCGCCGGTAATGCGTCCGCTACACATGTGGAACGATAATAATGTTTACCGAAGGGGGTTTTCGAAACGTGGATAAAATTTAAGAAAAAATAAGGACCTACCGTTGATGCTTTACGTGAAAATAAAAACCAAAATTTATTATGGTTAACTATTATTTTGACGTACAAGTCACATAGTTTCCAATTTCTGGTGGTCAAACCATTCATGCATTTTAAAAGATGTTACGAAAATCTTTAAATGTTATTCAATATTTTTCAAATTTGATGACAACAATGATTAAATCTGAAAGGAAGTTTTGTTATTTTTGTGTACAATAACAATAAATTTTCTAAAGAATGAACTGAAGAATTGTATATAATAGTTAAAAGATACAGGTAGAATTTTCAAATAAAAGAAACAATTTAAGAAAGGTGGAACCTAAAATATATTTCATCAATGATGTGAAATTGAATCACAACAAATAAGAAATAAATTATTAAACAAATTTTATGGGTTTCCAGAGTAGCAATGCTTTGAAGAACTGTTTTTAACCCGAGATCAATTCGGAACATCGTTATGTGATTTATATACAGGTGGTTTGGTTTCCAGTATCCAGGTGATATTTCGTAAACTAATAACGTAAGAGAAAAGTTTTTCAAATAAAACTTATTCTGTATTGTATACAATGTATAACTTTCATATTTTGCAATTTTATTTATAAAAAAGTACTTTAATATCGCGAAAATATTGAAATAAATTCTATATGGAAACAAATACCATTGTCTGCCAAGGCAGATTTAATTTAAATTCCAATAATCAATCACAATCGATTACCGCCTTTTATCATTTAATATAAATATTTTTTTATTGTCAGCCTTAATATTTAATACACTGTTCTTACCTGTATTATGTAATTACGAATCATAATAATAAAACAATATAATATTTTCATAGGCTACAACGTTATAGAATTTATTTAAAAAAAAAATAATTCTATATCTTCACGATAATAAAGTACTTTTTAAAAAATTAAATTACAAAATATGACAATTATACAATGTTGAATATAGAAAATTATTACCTTTTAAAAAATATAAAAATAATTGTAGCTTGCTATTTAAAAAAAAAGGAATTATGAACATTGTACAACGAAAAGGCCTAATTAAAAATTATTTTTTATGTTTATGGAGTATATAATACTCAATATATTTGCAGAACTTTTCTCTTACTTTATTAGTTTACGAAATATCGCCCTGTATATTAACAATTCATTCTTATGCGTTACTAATATTGTATCTGTCATTCATACTTGAATATAGAAAGCAACAACTATTTTGTTATTCTTTCGTTGTCAGATTCAAAATGTTGGCGTAAAGTGTAAAGAGGTTCAGAATTGGCCTCAGGAATACATTCAAGATTCAACTATTCAAGCATTCAACGAAAATTGTAAACAACATACATTACAAAAGCCATTAAACTACAATCGATTACAAATCAATCAATAATAATACCCGCTTGAAGCTAAAGCTAGACTGCCAGTCGCTTCTGAGAACCCATCTAACATAATCCCCGATCATGTCTTACTACAACTCACGTTCGTCAATAACAATGGAAGACAAGACACGCTCAGCGCATACAACAATGCCGCGAATGTAAAACTGATTGCGCTTGCGCGTGAGTTAAGTTACGCAGTATGTCCTGATGGGTCGTTTGAATGTTGATGAAGTTTCAAGCCGGAACTGGTCATCAGGTTTTTCGGAATGAACATTTTGGAATGTAGATGTATTGTTTTTGCAGTTTCAATTGTTTTTACGTGAGGTTAAGTGTTGTAACTGTCATATCTGGTTTTAACGGTTGTTAACAATCATAATAATCATAAATAAGAAATATTTATGTATCTTTGAAATCTATTGTAATTGGGATTAAGTTCCTGTTGTGCAGAGTAACATAAATAAACATACAATTTACGATTCATTGGAGCAAACGGGTATAAGAGAAATTTAAATTATGGATATAGTATCAACTCTTGTAATTCTAACTTTTTAACCGTAGTCTTATTTTTTATATATTCGAAAATCGAAATATAACTTACCATAAATAGAAAAACGTAATTGGAACTTCACCATTTGATTCAACAAAAATGAGATTAGTTATTTTGAGAATTTTAATTTTATATAAATATATTTATTGGGATTAATTGTGTACAAGTCAAATATATACAGCAATTATACAACAAGGTGTTGTCTTCCCAATCTCAACCTTCATTCCTTTCTATCATACACCATATTTTCTTCTAGGTCTCGGTCTCTCATTGCCTGCCGTATTCCCTCTTTCCATGATTTACGAGGTCGTCCTCTCTTGTTTTTTCCGGGTGGTTAATATTTCTGCGACTTTTGCAAACATACTTCGTACGTTCCAGGTTCCCAGTTTCAGTATCCTTTTCAAAGCTAATCGTCGTCGTAAATTATTATTATTTCCATCTTCTTTCCGAGGCTGGTTGTTGAGGTTTTTAGCAGTGAAATTTTTTTTTCCAAGTGGTGAGTTGCTTGCCCACCGCCTTGACCTCCATACTTGGAGGACTAGGATTTTCTGTTAGGGTTTTCTCCCTTAGCCAAGAAGTTCAATTTTTAAGGCTCAGGAGTTTCGCCTTTCACCCCCTCACGACTAACAAGTAATCTCAAATTATATGACGTGATATCTGTCATTCGTCAGTTTGACAGACAAGCATTGATAAAAATAAAAAAGAAGAACAAGACGAGAAGTTTTAAACTGTGTCTTGACCTATATCAATTAATACTGAATCTTTCATAAAAAAACATTAAACTTCATTTGAAAATACAATATAATTATAAAACTATATGTTTGATATATTTAAAATTTTGACAGCTACGATTTTGTTTTTGTAGGATTTTAATTTTAAAACTATAATTCAGTTTTAAATACAATATATTAAAGTAGTGTGGAAACTGAAAAGCAGTACCTATGTTTCTATTTGTATTTTATAAATAAATACTTATTATACACTGATGAAATCATATTTATTTACAGAGAAAAGTTTGAATGATGTGGCATTTAAATTCGAAACTGCTTGATATGTTTCTAGTTTGACAAGGAAGTGACGTTAGTTGCATAAACTAAGAAAATTTCAACATAAGTGTGATTATAGCTGTATTCCATTTGCCACTTGGTTCACTTAAATCAGTTCAGATGAATTCGACAAGATGACAAAATAACTGAACTAAGCAAACTGATGCACTTGTTGGAATAAATTACTTGAAAGAAAAGTAGGATCACTAATTCTAATACTGAAAATAAAGTCAGCGAAGTAATCCAGCAATTTAAATAAGTGATCTGGTTCAGTAAATGTAAGTTAGATCTGATCCAAATGGCAAATGGAATACGCCTTATGTTGTGTCTAAAAACTGATCGGATTTTTTCCAAGATTTAACATGTTTTCCTTAACGCTGGTTTGCACCAACGAAACAAATTTTATGTCTTACTTAAATAAATAAATGTAAAATACTATATGATAACAATTACATTGCTGTCAAACAGCGCTATTGTCATTTTATACCAAATTTAATACGACAGTATGGTGGTGTGGTTAGCGTTCTGGTATTCGAATCCCACTACCACACCGCGGCCCGATGAGTTCGGATCATGTTCTGTAATAGGGATTAAGTTCTTGTACAGAGTGGCATATATAAATAAATAAATAGATGAATAAATAAACTCCAAATTTCAGTTTCATTGGAGCAAATAAGAGAACTTGAAAAATATGGATGTATTATCAACACTTAAAATTCTAACTATTTAACCATAGTCTTATTCGAGACTCAAGATAATAACTCACCATAATCGTAGATAGGAAAACGTAACTGGGACTTCACCACTCATTTCAACGAAAATGAGATAAGTAAAGTTGTTTTGATAATTTTAATTTAAAAACTATAATGGTGTTTTAATTAGTATTTTTAAATAAATACTTAACAATTGATGAAATCAAATTGAACTTTAAAGAGAAAAATTGGAATGCTAACAGGATTTGAATCTGTGACCAATGAACTCAGGTCATATACTCTAAACTCTAAACCAAGAGAGTTACAGTCACCATGTAATTCAAATCTGGTTGTATTTTAATTTTTCTCTTTATTTTGTTATGTGTCAAATGCAGCCTCGCACCTCGATTCAAATACCTTCTAAAAGACTTGACATAGAGATGGTTCTCATTTTTTTTCTCTTTTTGTAATTCATTGATTATAATAGTACCATTCACACACACGATAAATATTGAATTTTTAATTAATCATTGTAAAATATTCCTATGAATAAATCTTAATATGGGGTAGACGGCACAGTGATATCGAGTCGGACCGATTTCTACAGCCGACAAATAATTTTCACATTAAAATTATCCCTGTGGCTCATCCTTGACTAACATCTTTGGTGTCCGTGATTTTATGGTTGATAACCGCACTTCACGCGCATAAATATATCACTTACCGAGTTCTGCTCTGGCAGAGTACCATACTCAATCATGGGTAAAAGGCGTGATGATATATTTATTTATTTAAATATAAAGTAAAAATTGTAAACATTATTTTTCTAAAGGGTAATATTCAAGATTTTTTTCAAAAGTAAATTATTATAATATAATCTGATTCGGCAGAGTGCCACACTCAGTAAGGAGTAAAAGGCATGATGATATATATATATATATATATATATATATATATATATATATATATATTTATTTTATTTTTTATATATAAAATATATCATCACCCTTTTACCCATTACATTATTTTATTTACGATAGAGATTTTGAGGTTATTAAGATAAATAGTAAATTTTCTAAACATTTTAATTGTTTCTCAAATAATTTCTCTGTATAAATCTATAAGATTTAATTGTATCGTACATTTTGAGTGGGTTTCAAGTCGGCCTGTGGATCCTGAGAACCCTGGTTCGATTCCCACAGGCGACAAACAATTTTCACCATTTTAAAACTACCCCTGTGGCTCCCCCACCACTAACATCTATGGGGGCCGTGATTGGACGGCTGGCAACCGCACTTCATGCGCAAAATATATCACTTACCAAGATCTGCTTCGGCAGAGTGCCACACCCAGTAATGGGTAGAAGGTGTGATGATATATTTATTTATTTTTTTACGATACAACATTGTATTATTTCTAAAAATAATACTTTCAATATCTCTATACATCTTAATAAGCTTAACTGTCGTGCAACAAAGAGAAAGCAAGTAAAAAGAGAGAGGGAAACACTCCAAACACCCACAGTCAGAGTTGCAACCAAGAGCCGACGGCAGTTCAGCAATTGGGACAATTATATAATATACCTACATTAGGTTAATTACGAGATACTCCTACTTTCTTGTAATGTCACACACGGCTTCAGCGTACTGCATGATGTGTTATGTCAGCGTGTCACACTGACCTATGCGTTAGCGATCCACTCACGTTTTTACCTTCTCTTTCCCCTGCTTCATGTTTTATGGACCATGTAGATTTCACTCTGAAGATGCGACGAAACTTAGATTTTGCAATACAGGTATGCTTATAATGAAGTGTTATTATTTTATATTATTTTTGCGTTGGTTGTAGTACCAATATTTTAATTTATACATTTCTTTACAGCGAAAAGAAAAATAAGGAAAGTATAATTATATCATCACGTTTTTTACCCATTACTGAGTGTTGGACTCGTAGCAGATCTCGATAAGTGAAAGCGATGCAGCGCGGTTACCAGCCGTCACATCACGACCCCCGAAATGGTAGTGGAGGAGGAGCCACAGGGATAATTTTAATTTTGTGAAAATTGTTTGTCGGTTGTGGAAATAGAACCCGGGTTTTTAAGTTCACAGGCAATCATAAAATAATGAGTTCGAATCAACCTATACAGTAAATATCCATGAATAACAATAAGTTGTCAATTTCTCTATCGGGAAGATAAAATTTAAAAATTCGACAGTCACAACATTTGGATTTTTTTTTTAGATACATTGAAAGTGCAAATAACAGAAACAAAATGAGTAACTTATCACAAATTCAGTAAATGCAATAATTGCATTCCCGTCTAAAATGATTAATAGTTATTTGTGTGCCTAGGGTATTATGAAGTTGTTTATGCCTTTTGAAAGGGGTATAAATATCAAGTAATCCCCGTGGTGCATACATTGTTTTCTCTTACTAGTATTTTTTAATAAGCTAACTAATAAATTACCGGACAAGACCATAATAACATCACTTTTAATATTCTAGGGCCTATTCAAATCATATAATGTCCTTAGGGCATTATGAACTTGTACCTTGTGTCGATGGTATTAATAAACAATAATAATTTAGGATTATCATAAATAGTATATATGGAATAGATAAGTGTAAATTTTAAAGTGATGACTATTAAATTTAAATATTCTGTATGCAGAAAAGTCTCTATGGATTTCGTGATGCATATTTAAGTACATACATACATACATACATACATATCTTCACGCTATATCCCATCAAATGGGGTAGCACGAACCCTAAAATCACTCATAAAATATTCAGTCGTAACATAATCAAATAATCAGTCCCGTCAAACATTATCATTCTCACTCGAAATTATTCCTTACATAAAAAATCACATTGGATAATCACTCCTATTTACTTATCATTTATCTTCTTTCTTCAACGTACATAACACATGCATAAAACATTTCAAATATCCACGCTTACTCCTAACAACGAATCTAATAACGAATCTAATATCGAATCTACAAAGATGAGAAAAGATAAAAGTGATAGCCTGCAATTGTATATGAAAGAAAAGGCAACACAATGCAGTAACTGAAAATGAAACAAAAAGAGAAGAAAGGAAGGGAGTGTCGCCCTGCGCTTGTTTTTGGAAGTGAATTCCACACAATTTAAGTACCTAATAATAAATTTCTGTAAAAAAATATGTCATCTACCAAGCATTGCATACCATCTTCAGTAATAGTTATATTCTAAATTATAAATATTTTATTTAATATAAGGTTGTTTAAGTTTGAATGGATTGAAAGTGTAGTAAGGTCTATTTCGCAATTGCTCCAGTGACATTTTCATAATTATATAATGTCACAAAAAATGACATCCGACAAGTAAATTGATAAGTCGAAGTCAAATCGTGTAAACGGAATTAATATGCAGTAAAAAGGCGGCATGACTACCTACTTATTCAAACAAACCAAAAAGAAAACACATCTAATCTCATAAAATAACAGCCTAGCAACTGAGCAACAATCTCAGTTTTTCCACAATCGAAACGGACACACGTAGCTAGAGAGCTGTAGAGAGGAATTACGCAACTTCCTTCACGATCAATCTGCGATTTCCTGTCACCTGGATGCAGCAACGGGAGGAGAGAAAGGATGGAGAAAAACTTGAGAAACGAGGATAGCAACTACAATCATTACTGAAACGTTGTTAATTACGAGCGTTTAATTTCCAGAGGATATCCGTGAATGGTTTTTAGCAGGTAATTAGAATTGACCGATTTTTATGTGGCGGTGATTGGCAACTGAACTTCGCACGATCAAATTATGTGTTATTGCTGGAATTATTTTACTTTTATGGGGCAATTTATATGCAAATGACATGTGAAGAGTTTCTAACTGGTTTTTTTTTATTATTATTATTTATTTCTGTTTGTTTTTAGTGAACGCTAATAAAATTATTATCTGTATTTATCTATCGTTAACATGCAAAAATTCATCATAAAAACAATATACTCGTAGGTATGTCGTAAGATGTAATGCATATTTCATCTTGTGAGAAACCAAATGTATCGAAGTTTCATTTTAACATACCTATTCTGATAGTCGGCCACGGTGTACATCCAAAAATTAAAGTGCAGCCTGCAGCCTTGATTATCACCTCTCCGGTTTGAGCTTAGAGGCTCCAGTTTTTAATCAAATCTCCGAGCTTTGGTTTTATAAGAAACATTTTCGGGTTGAATATATAAACATGCGCAGGGCGACGCTCCCTCCCTTTCTTATCTTTTTGTCTCATTTTCTGTGACTGCATTGTGTGGTCTTTTCTTTCATATACAAGTGTAGACTATCGCTTTCATCTTTTCTAATCTTGTAGATTCGTTGTTAGGAGTAAATGTGAGTAATTTGAGATTTTTTTATGCATATGTTATGTACGTTGAGGAAGGAAAATGAATGGTAAGAGAATAGGAATGATGTGATTGAAGGTTTGTTGTGTGATAATGTTTTCGAGTGTAATAAATGAATGAGTTTATATGGAGTGATCTATAAATGTGGTTGAAGTGAGGGTGGTGTGTTTGGATGAAAATGTTTGGTGATGGCTGGTTGTTTGATGGGTGTGATGAGTGAATGTTTTATGAGTGATTTTAGGGTTCGTGCTACCCTATTTGTTGGGATATAGCGTGAAGATATGTATATATGTATTTTCGGGTTGAATAATAATTTTTTGAAAATGAAGAAAGAAATAGTATAAGAGTAAGTTTAAGCTGAAATTTGTACAAAATTAAATTATATTAACTGCAAAGAGTTTTATAATGTCTTAAGGTAAACAGATCAAAAACATTGTTGGAATGTGCTATTTCTAATAAGAGATAGAATTTAAAAATGAATAACATAACGTATTATGTAATTACTAATAAAAAGGAGCTATTTTTATACAATTTTGCTTAAAATTATAATTTACTTTTGTTAAGGTTTTAATTATAAAGCCGTAAAATTGATTTAAAAAAAAGGAATCTAAAGATTCAGGGTTCTTGGATGAAGGCTTTGATGAATTTATTACAATGATTTTTTTTTTGTAGTATTATTGTAATACATTCACCAAAGCCTTCATCCAAGAACTCTGGATCTTTTGATTCCTTTTTTTTTTTAATAATTCACTTTTGTAATAAATATATTTTGTTTTAATTTGGATATGATTTTTTTAGCTCTTATTTTAAATATTAAAACACTTGTTACATCACGCTAAACCCTATCAAATGAGATAACATAAATTGATAATTATTTTTTTCGCAATTTTTTTTTTTTTATAATCATAATCTTCGGGTTAACATTCACCAAGTTGTGGCAACCGTGCCTGCAGCATACAAGGCGGGCCAAATAAAGGTTGGTATAAGACAGTTATCGGTTATTTTGGTGTCCAAGTGTATAAAGTTTAACCAAGGTATGACGTACAATAGATAAATTCGTTTGCTAAATTTCGATAGCAATTGTCTGCAAGAGTCCAAATAGAATATTTATGTTAAAATTTGAGAAATTTGTAGTTCTGGTCAAGTCTGTATTTCAACGATAATGTCGATTATGTTCATGAACGATAAATTTGGGCTTATGTATTTACAATGTATTTTGTATTGAGAATTAATTTCTTTTCACATTAACTGTGCATTATGAAATTATAATTCCGTAACAATTTTAGTGTCCTAATTAAATTTCCATGAACTAAATCGGTATTAGCGCTTCAATACAGACTCGTCCAGAACTACAAATTTCATTAATAAACCTTTGTCATTTGAATACATTCAGTAAGATGTTATTTTATCTGTAGTCATACGTTTAAATTCCGCTTACATCGATTTATATGTACAACAAAAATACGATTGTGCCTGAGTAATTCCGATTCCACTATTATAAGCTGTACTGCAATTGACATTAAGATCCTGTCTTGGTAATAAATAAATAAATAATTTTAAAAACGAAAAAAGTAGAGCAGAAAAGATTTTACAATTATATTCGTATAACAGCAAAATACAAGTTTACTTCGTTTTAAAAAAGTATAACAATAGTTTGAAAATCAATTATATACTATTATATATGTCAAGCAATAAATATATGTTATTCAAGAGCATTGTTAAGTGTAAAATAGTGTCCAATATTTTGTAAATTTTACGTGCGTTTGGATAAAGGAGCTATAGAATGATACAGTGAGGAATGCAGGTTGATGTTCTTTCGACAAAAAAACTTCAAAAGTCCCAAACGATTCCCACAGATTATAGCGTAGTTCTTAGGACCCAAATAATGACTTGGAATACCATATCAACGGTCGAAGGCAATAAATGTGGGTGAATTGTCCACTTGTAAAGGTAGTCTGGGCGGGAACTCAGAAACATTGTACTTCATGGCCGTAGTTTCCTATCTTTTTTAGGAAGGGACGTAAATGTTAACGAAATTTTTTTTTATTAGATTATCATCTTATTAAAATATGTCATTGTTTTCATTAAAAATTTATTACTTTATCACTCATATCGCGCCTAATAATTATAAATCTACTTGAAAATATTTTCCAATTATTATTTGTGTTAATTTTAAAAGAAATTACTTAGTATTCTAAATAGTCTAATTAGTTTTTATAAGATTTTGTAGAGATTAAAATCTGAAAATTTCTTTTCTGTACTTGACATACTTGATGATTTACCTAATTATTTTTTTTGTGTGTTTGTCTCATAATTAATTAACACAGTTGGAAAATGCACGGAATTTATTGTGAAACATCTACAAAGTAAGTGCTATCTAAAATCACAAATCAGTTCGCTAAGATCTCAGAACGCCTGAACGTGACGCTCAGTAACAAACACCCAGTGACACCTGTCTGCTAGCTACAAGTCACATTGTTTATGCAAGGCAGGACTTAAAGTCTCAGGTTAATAAACATATGAGATGTCCGATGCAATACAAAATCCTCAGAAATATGCATTTAACAATTTGGTGACTTAATTTTTGGTTCTAATCTGCACTAATATCAATGCCGATTTAAACTACATTTTATTCTTAAAGTCGAAGTGACGGTAGAAATACGATATTCACATAATGATTATTATTTTATAATTTAAGCGTAAGTTTATGTTAAGTTTAAACTATGACTGTGATATTGGACATTAATAGTCAAAGCTGACACCTGAGCATTGATCTTTTTGAAACAAAATATAACTGTTATTATAAATGAAACATATGGGTACATATTTTTAATATCAAATGATAAAAATAATTGTAATAAATTTGGAAACATTAAATTTATATGTAAATAATAATGAAAAATTATTTCAAAATTTTGATTTAATTTTCCAATTTGAATTGAACAACTTTGATAACAACAAATTAAAAAAAAACATTATGGTCTAGTTTTTAAATATATATATTTTTTAATTGTCAAATTCAAGTTAATGATCATTTTATTTTATAATATGGGAAAAAATAGAATAAAATATCTTCGTTGATTGGATTTCTTGGCTTTTATTTCATAATTATAAGTACATGTACTTATAATTATGAAATAAAAGCCAAGAAATCTAATCAACGAAGAAATTTTATTCTAATTTTTTCCCACATTACATTCCTTCACAGCTTAAAAAATTCTCATCAAAGTTTTATGGAATTATTTTGTTATTAGAATCATTTTAAACTAAATCATTTTAAAATATTATCCTCGAGAATAACAGCCGTCTCCGTGATTTTTGTTTATTTTATCACTAATACATCTATGACAACTAAAATCCATTTCCGGTAAAAATCAGTAAAATTGTATTTATTGAACACGATTTGTCTCAATTTTTTTTTTTAATAATGTGTTATTATTTTTTTATATGTTTGCATAGAGAAAAAATACTCTTTCCAATGAGATTAAAAAAATTACATTTGTCTAGGCAATATTTATATTGCCTGAATTTTATACTTTGCCGAACATATATGTTTCTTATATAATAACAATAATGTCTTGTTTCAAAAAGATCCTACTTATATTCAGGTACCAACTTCAGACCTAATTAACTGCACGATTAATCGTAGTTCACCGGTTTCAGTTCCAGCGCCTACTTGATACTTTTTTAGAAATCTTATTAATAAGATTGTTGAGAACTGTCGGCGATTTTACCTCGGTTAAATTTAATATCATCAAATCGAAGCTTTATCATCTTAATATTATCTTCGAACTTACGAGTATGATCGTAAAAAATAATGAAGTATGTAAAATGTAAAACCTGATATTGGTAGCATCCGTAATCTCTGATTGAATATTACTTATAACTTTCGGGCTTGTTAGTTGACATGATCTTTTTCATGATTGAAATGTTAGACCTAACATACTACAGATATTATGTAGATTTTTCAACGATAGCCTGATGAACTATTAACATTATTTTTTGTCAATTCGAATCTTGAATCGAGTGTTACATCGTATATGGGATCGAATCGGATTTCCGATCAGATATCAACATTTTCGAAAATACTGATCTCTACTGCATATCTTGTGGAACTTTTGAATCGAACCTCATACATGTATCAAACGGCAGTTTTCAATCTGTTGCTTGTGATACAATGTCTTTAAAATAAAATCACAGAAATTAGATGCAAATTATAGTAAATTGTTGATAAACTGTCAGGGTCGACCTAGGCCAGTCGGCTACCGGGAATTTCAAATTGGTCGTGAAATTTAAAGATTGCCTTGGACGTCTTTAATAGTCGTTACATAAATATATCCCTTATTCTGTAATTCTATTATTATCTACTCCCGATTAATAAGTTATTGAGCATTCTTATTTTTCATAACTATTCTTTCGATTACAACTATTTAAAAATTTCGTGTACAAAATAATTTATTATGTTTTTGATATTTCACATTTATATATTTTGCAGTTCAATATTTCTGCCAGTATAAATAATAATAATAATAATTATATATATGGGCTATTCTCTGGGAAACGGACACCCCATCTTCTCCAAAATTTGGAGCATGAAAAAAATTTTTGAAGGGCATGATGATATTGAAAAAAGTGTGTAGTTTTCAAATATGAGTGGCGAAATTGATAACTTTTATTATTTTTAGGTGTTTTGCCCATTTTTTTTGGCCAAAGATTTAAGCAAAAAATTTTAAAGTTGAATAAAATGCTTAGGTTTCCTTTTTTTCTTATTTTGACGGTGGCATCTCGTTTCTTGTTAAAAAACTGAAATATTTTGTCTCTAATCAATTTTTCTAAAAAGATACCTTTTTTAGTAAACGTGGGTCAAAATAAATATTATTACTTGAAATCTATCAATTTTTTACTCAAAAACAAAGCATCCTACAAAAAAAAAAAATATTACACTAAATGCTTAGAATTCATCAAAAAATACGTGTGATTTTTTTCAGAATTTTTTAAGCCTTTTTTAATTTGTATTTTAGACGAGAATTTTTGAAATTTTTTTAAATGTTTCAAAATTCTGATAAATTCCATGATAGTACCACCTTAACGCTAATGCTATATTGAAAGATGAAAAACCAAGAAACAAGAAATTTTAAAAATGTTCCTTCGCGACAATTGAGTTTAAATTGCAAAGAGTATGAAAATTGGAATATAAAATTTAAATGATTTTTTTTACTCAAAAAGGATCACAATTACAGAAAAATTTTAATAACAGAAAATGCTTCAAATTTCCAGAAGAATATGTGTGATTTTTTTCGAAATTTTCTGAAACATTTTAATATTTCTCCAAAATTCTGTAGTTAAAAAAAAAACAAAAAAATTCAAAATGTCTCTGCAAAAATCACACGTATTCTCTAATGAATTCTAAGCATTTTATGTT
This sequence comes from Pterostichus madidus, assembly GCA_911728475.2. NCBI lineage: Eukaryota > Metazoa > Arthropoda > Insecta > Coleoptera > Carabidae > Pterostichus > Pterostichus madidus. The sequence goes on from OU452312.1 coordinate 12,552,666, forward strand.
ACACAATTTTTGTTGTAGGATGCCTTGTTTTTGAGTAAAAAATTGATAGATTTCAAATAATAATAATTTTTTTGACCCACTTTTAATAAAAAAGGGCAACCTTTAAGAAAAATTGACAAGAGATAAAATATTTCAATTTTTCAAGAAGAAACGAGATGCCTCCGTCAAAATAAGAAAAAAATTAAACCCAAGCATTTTATTCAACTTTAAAATTTTTCGCTTAAATCTTTGGCCAAAAGAAATGGGCAAAACACCCAAAAATAATGAAAATTATCAATTTCGCCAGTCATATATGAAAACTAGATACTTTTTTCGATTTTTCCATGCCCTTCAAAAATTTTTTGGATGCTTCAAATTTTGGAAAACGTGGGGTGTCCGTATATATATATATATATATATATATATATATATATATATATATATATATATATATATATATATATATATATATATATTTTATAATTTTCCTGTTTATAAAATAAAAATAAATAAATATAAATATATCATCACGCCTTTTACCCTTTATTGGGTGTGGCACTCTGCCGAAGCAGATCTCGGCACTTAAAAATGTTAGTGGTGGGGGAGTCACAAGGGTAATTTTAAATTGGTGAAAATATTTTGTCGGCTGTGGAGATCGAACCAGGGTTCTCAGGATCCACAAGCCGACTTGATACCACTGAGCCATTACCCCATATTTGCCACTTGATTCACTTAAATCAGTTCAGATAAATTAGATAACATGACTAAAAGAATTAAATTAAGAAAACTGATGCACTTATTGAAGTGAATTACTTCAAAGTAAATTAGAATCAGTAATTCTAGTATTGGAAATAAAACCAGCGAAGTAATTCAGCGAAATAAATATGTGATCTGATGTAAGTTAGATCTGATCCAAATGGCAAATGGAATACACTATTATATTCTTCTTTTTTTATACAGTACCGTGCAAATTAATTGGAACAAATAACAATTTTTTTAAAAAGCACTTTATTGGTTTTAAACTTTAAACAAAAATAAAATATTATATACTCTCTATATATTGTTTGTTTTAATAATTAATGGGTCCTGCTTTGTCTCGATAACACTTTTAACTCTTGTAGGTATTGAGTTAATTAGGTTTTTACAACTTTCTTTAAATTGTTGATCACAAATCCAACCCTACTTACAATACAGATCATGTTGGCTTTTGGCCATAAGTTTTCAATCGTATTAAAATCAGGCGAGTGTCTTGACCATTTTAATACAGTGATTTGGTTTTCTTCAAAAATTGTTTCACTTTTTCAAAGTATGACAAAGAGCGAAATTCTATTGAAAAATATCCTTATTTGAGGTAAAAATCTTTATGAGTTCTGGAATCATTCGGTTGGTTAAAATTTTAATATTTTGATTTCATTTCATCATCCCGGTGCCTGGCATTGTCAACAAAAAATAATCTTCAGATAGTAATCACAAATAAAAAATATTTTAAAATGTTGTCTGTTCCAATTAATTTATACGATGTAGCTAGTATAGAAATAAGCAAAATACTTGTAAATAACAAAAACAACTAGTTAAATTATTCTGGTCACAGAATACAGAAATTTTGATATTGTAAATAATAATCATGAAATGTAAAAAAGTTGGCATTAAAGTATTGATTGATTGTAGATAATGATTGAATAACAGAATGTTGAATAAAAATAAAACTAATTGAAATACTTTTTGTTTTGATTCAACTCCTGTTTTACAATGAAAGCTAAGAAATCTGGAAACCAACGAACATAAAACCGGATCTACATAGTTGGTAAAGATAAATATAGACACATATTGACGTGATCTTCAGTTGTTTTTGTCGTGATTCGAATATAATTAGAATTATGTTCGAATACGACTCCATTATTGGACGAAACATCAAAGTAACCATTAGCCCGATACCTGCGGTTTGAAAGGTAAAAAATAGATCTATTAACCGGGGTTCGATTTCGGAATGATAAAAACTGTAGCGGAAATTGTAACGAATTTCCTGAGGTACTAATTTCGAAGTAGGCGTTTCTGGACTGCAATGAGCAGATCAAATCTGGAAAGGCATTCGTGGGCAGATGAAATATAATACAATTTGTGTTGTTATATAATAGGTTTGTTATCTGGGTTTGAAGTTTGTATAGTATAAATTACAAACATGTTTTCATACGACTTTGTTATAAAGGAAATGATGAAACAATATACTTAATCTAGGTTGGCAAACAAAAAAATCTCAAGAATTTAATTTATTAACAGTCAGATTAATTAAGAAATTAGTTCACGTAACATTATAAATTTTGTAAACGCAATTATAATAATTATCAAAATAGTCTTGGAATTTTGTTGATTTAATAATATCAAATTTTTGTTTGGAAATAAATGTGTCATTAGTGTTCATACATATTTATAAATAATCATAATTGAAGTTTATTTACAAGAATCCATTATTTTAAATGTCTCAACAAAATAGTCAGCAGGTTAAAACATCTGGTTTTCCAATACAACGATTAATCAGAGAAGTTTACAACATGCAAACAGATATTATACCATCGTCCATCAACTTATAAATATCACTCCTGGACTCCTGCACGAACTCAACTGAGATCTCGATCAAGAACTCGAAACGAACGCAGAACAGAGAAGCGTTCGCGCCGAAGCGAGGTGTGGAGTCAGCAGAGGCCGATGAAACGGAACGGATATAGTTTTTTTTACCGCATTTTTTCTCATCTCTTTTTTCAGTGGTTCTTCTGGCCGCGGTTTAATCTTGCAACACAACAACGACACATTTCCTCTGACGGGTCATTATTTCTTGTCCTTCGGGCTCGACCAGTCACGCTGATTGCCGTAACCAGTTACCAACTTCCGGTATACATACACAGAATCGTGGTGGCGAGCAAGCGAACTCAGTCTCTGCTGCAGGTAGATACGACGTCTTCACAGATATAAGTGAATGACAACAATTCATGCATTCTTACTGCTTTTTTACTTTACTTACTTATTGTAAAACATTATCCTAAAGTGGCGTTCGGAAAACTTTAGAGACAGAAGAGCCAAACATAATCCTTACAATGATTTAAAAATTTTCCATGAGACATATTGTTACGAATAAGGTTTTATTGTTTTACTTTGTGTTTTTTTTTAGTCATGATGAAAAGCATGTTAAACAATATCTAAAATATAATAAGACGAGTATTATTTTTATCTAAAATTAAAATAATTACAAGAATACCTGCGATATAAAATAATGCTCGAAAAAGAATAAGGGACATTGATTACCCGTTCTTGTAACCGCATAAACTATATGATCGCATTTCGATTCTAACGCAGGCTTGTAGGCACTGCAGACACGGGGTACGAAAATATAAACGTAAATTAAAACAATTATTCTGTGAATAATTACCTTTAAATTTTTTGTAAATGGAAATATAATACTTTTATCTCCATTTTTAACTTTATTTCCAAAGAGCCGCACACAACTACCTACCGCATGCGCCTCGCGAGTCACAGTTTACTGACCTTTGTTCTAAAGGTTCCAAAAAGTTATTTTTTAGTGTCTAATGAAATTTTCTGCTACTTTTATTTCAAATAATTTCTTTTTTTCTAATTCAAAAACGTTTGCCGAAAGTATCAAGTAATTGTGTTTCAATAACATATTTGGTATAAGAGATTGTTTTAATCGAATGAAATTAGAGGACGATGCTGGTGATTACTATAACAAATCTTACTTACTCGTATGCAAAAATATTTTATAATGTGAATTGTTAAACAAATTCAATAATATGTATATGATACTCGGTTTTTAGGATGTCGCAGTTACTGTCGTCATCCTTTAACTCTAAGAGTACAATACCTCCACTGTTGGAGATTTTAATAACACGATGCTATGTCCGCTCACTTCAACGTTCAGTGTAAGAGGCAGGCGCTGGACTTGTGGGACTTGGAAGTTAGAGGAGTCAAGAGAAGGCAGAGAAGAGGGACTGCGGACGAAGCTATGTTATTATATGTTTTATGCCTCTGCAAGGTAATGGTTTATGTACATGTTGTTGTTAAATGTACATGTATGTATTGTCAGATCAGATGCGGACTCGGCAAGAAGATTTGATAGTCAAAAATATTGCTGCTTGCAAATAAAAATAAATAGAAAGGCGAAAACTAAGATTCCAGGTTATGTAAATCCGAATATAAACCAAATATAGATACGGACAAGTCCAGGTGGTGATCGACACACGGGTGAAAAGTATTACGTAATATTTCTGTGTATCCAACATTCTAAATACAGACACTACGTTTCATTAATAGGTCATTTATGTTGCTTTACAATATATTTAATAATTTATATTTTTATACGGAGATTTGCGTGAGTGTTTCAAAATGATTTGTAAAAGAAATTAATTAATGCAAAACAAATCCAAGTCCTTACATTTGATTTCATAATGAAATATATGTGACCAACAAAATATTAAATGACTTATAGTACAATATGCATTGTTAAATAATGTAAAATTTGTTGAACTATGGCCGTATTTATTTGGGATTTTTAAAGTAACCTACAGGTTACTTGGCACACTTTAAGTAACCTGGAACTAACCTTAAACTGACCCTACTGCCCCAGCTATTCTAGCGGGTTGGTAGATTCAACCCGTTTACTATCTCTATCTAATCAACTTGTGTTCCTTGTTATTCGTGGCGGCATCGCGATTTGTAATAGTTTGTTTGTATAGAGAGGTTAGGAGTTATTTTTATGAAAAACGTAAGTAATTTTATAATATTTTGAAAAAATATACTAAACTATTATTTATGCAGATGATGGAAGAGCCATATGCATTATGTGCTTCTTGCAATATAAGTCACAGAGGATAATATTACGACACATTATTACGACTCCGAAATTCGTTATTTTGATAGTGCTGATGACAAAATTATAAAAAAAAACAGACTCTGACGTTATTTGCTTTTTGACTACATATAAAAAATATAAAGATGACTGAAAACATCCAATTAAAAGCGCAATTTAACACACAAACAAAACTAAGCAGATGTCGCTTCGAACATGCATTCAGATTTTAAATTTACCGCTAATATTTACAACTGACACTTGAGATGCATCATTTATTTGGAAGTAACACGAGTTAGTTCTAGGTCAGTTCAGGGTTGGATCAAAATTTCCCAAACAAATACGGCCTATATATAAAGTTTTATGCGTTATATGAGATTTGGATCTGCGAAAATTAGCAAGAGTACCTACTTCAAATATAAAAATAAATATGTAAAATTTGGAATAATTTTTGCTAAAATGGAATGAATATAACGGCTTACGTATGTAGAGCATGAGTTTGTTTAAAAACTAGGGAAGTTATAGCATATCGTATGTTAGAAGTGTCAAAACTGAAGATCGTCTAGAAATACTTTTACATCGTACTGTTTTTGAAAGAAAGTGTAATGACTTGAGTTTATTGGTATTGGTATTTAAGGTATTGTATAATACCTTAGACTCTGGTGGCGATTTACTCCGTAACCTCCCTGACCAGTCCATCCCTTCTTTCAAGTACTTAACCTTCTTTTATCAGAGGTTTAGAGTACGAGAAACACACACAAGAAGCAAAGCTATGGGTGCACTGCATTTACATATTTTTTTTTTTAAATAATATATTTCTAAAACACTACCAACTTACAAATATTTTCTGCAAGTAAAACTCAATCTGAACTAGGGTTGTTGATTTCCACCGAATTCCGAATTTCTGAACATTCGAACATTCGAATTTTTTGAACTTCGTCAAAAAAACTTCGAATTTTCGAATTTTTGAATTTTTTGAACTTTTCGAATTTTCGAATTTTCCGAAGCTTCGTATTTTCGAATTTTTTACCAATTAATTAACGCCATCTGTCACGCATAATTCGTGAAAAGTCGGACACGAATTAAATAATAAACTCAGCGAAGTATTCAGCAAAAACTCTGTAAGGTTAGGCGTCTTAATTAAGCCATCTACTCCCTTAACCGCCCATCTAAATGCTATGGATTTTTAGTAAAACGTTTTAAAATGACAATAAAAAGGATACAAAAACGTCTTAAATATAACGTTTTTGACAGTGTAACGAAATTTTAAATATAAATTGAATTAATTTGGCAAACAATAATTAATAATAATTACTTACGAATTAATACAAAACTCTGCAAACGAGTTTATTCTGAAAATAATTCATACCACGTTAGGATCTAAAACATTTCAAATAATTCGCAAAATTCAAAAAATTCGAAAAATTCTAAAAATTCGAAGATTCGAATATTCAAAAAATTCAAAACTTCGAATAATTCGAAAATTCGAATTTAAATTCGAAGGTACATGTTCAACACGTTGTTTATTACAATAATTTAATTTCGTTTTCTTGGGTTTTCAACTACTATAAAATATAATTTTCGACATAGTAAGATTATTTTGAAGACACACCTCTGTGGTCTAAGTGGTAGGACGTTCGCGGCTAAAGTGGAAAGTCCGGGTTCAAATCCTGGCGGAGGCAAGTTGATTTTTTCAAATTTAATATAATTACTACTGACTTCAGTCATTACAATCATATTCGTACAAATTTATATGAGGTTTCTCTTCATTAGTGTCACTGCGTTTGTATATCATGTGTAACTGACGAAATAAACATTTCGCGCATTTGATAATTACTAACAATCGACACGCAGAAAAAATCACTTGTCAACGCCAGCATTTAGACACACCTCTGTGGTCTAAGTGGTAGGACGTTCGCGGCTAAAGTGGAAAGTCCGGGTTCAAATCCTGGCGGAGGCAAGTTGATTTTTTCAAATTTAATATAATTACTACTGACTTCAGTCATTACAATCATATTCGTACAAATTTATATGAGGTTTCTCTTCATTAGTGTCACTGCGTTTGTATATCATGTGTAACTGACGAAATAAACATTTCGCGCATTTGATAATTACTAACAATCGACACGCAGAAAAAATCACTTGTCAACGCCAGCATTTAGACACACCTCTGTGGTCTAAGTGGTAGGACGTTCGCGGCTAAAGTGGAAAGTCCGGGTTCAAATCCTGGCGGAGGCAAGTTGATTTTTTCAAATTTAATATAATTACTACTGACTTCAGTCATTACAATCATATTCGTACAAATTTATATGAGGTTTCTCTTCATTAGTGTCACTGCGTTTGTATATCATGTGTAACTGACGAAATAAACATTTCGCGCATTTGATAATTACTAACAATCGACACGCAGAAAAAATCACTTGTCAACGCCAGCATTTAGACACACCTCTGTGGTCTAAGTGGTAGGACGTTCGCGGCTAAAGTGGAAAGTCCGGGTTCAAATCCTGGCGGAGGCAAGTTGATTTTTTCAAATTTAATATAATTACTACTGACTTCAGTCATTACAATCATATTCGTACAAATTTATATGAGGTTTCTCTTCATTAGTGTCACTGCGTTTGTATATCATGTGTAACTGACGAAATAAACATTTCGCGCATTTGATAATTACTAACAATCGACACGCAGAAAAAATCACTTGTCAACGCCAGCATTTAGACACACCTCTGTGGTCTAAGTGGTAGGACGTTCGCGGCTAAAGTGGAAAGTCCGGGTTCAAATCCTGGCGGAGGCAAGTTGATTTTTTCAAATTTAATATAATTACTACTGACTTCAGTCATTACAATCATATTCGTACAAATTTATATGAGGTTTCTCTTCATTAGTGTCACTGCGTTTGTATATCATGTGTAACTGACGAAATAAACATTTCGCGCATTTGATAATTACTAACAATCGACACGCAGAAAAAATCACTTGTCAACGCCAGCATTTAGACACACCTCTGTGGTCTAAGTGGTAGGACGTTCGCGGCTAAAGTGGAAAGTCCGGGTTCAAATCCTGGCGGAGGCAAGTTGATTTTTTCAAATTTAATTGTATATTATTCACACTCTTTTAACGAAATAAGTTAAGTACCACTGAAACTAACTTGAGACGTCACAACCCCGTCACAAATCTTTAAAAAATCATATCTCTTGTAATATAAAGAATTTTTAACCAGCGTTTTCACTGATCCTCATAGTATATCATATAGTTTTATAAAAAAATAATTCTAATTTTAAAAATAGGTACAGGAGCGCATTAAAAAAATGTAGATACACATACAGCAAAATGACACCTCTACGCCTCTGGTTTGACGTGTACCGAGTCAAATACATTTACAATGTACTACAGTAACACTAATGCTAACGTGTGGTCATCTCTGCGGCTGGCTCGGCTGGCAAGGAGTTCCTCAGAAAAGCATGGGAATTACTATTTCGCGCACAAGTGATTATTGTTTTGCTGAAATACTTGAAACTTTGTTGCGTTAAACATAGATCGGCAACTTGAATTGGATACATTTTAAAAGAAATTATTGAAGAATTTTTAAATTGCTTTTCGTTTGCATGTGTGGCGTGATTGGAGTATGTAAATATGACTAAAAGTGTTGAAGTAAATAATGCCTGGATGAAAATTACTACTACTGTTATAAGTTCTTCTTTTGAAGATCTTTGCAGAAGATATCTTTCGAAATCAGTATTATACTCGTGTATGGAACCTGTTAGTATAGGAGAAAATATATGACGATATCTTCATTCATTATTTATAAAATATTTGGTGGACCTTTTCAACTGATGTGCCATAAATATGACTTGCAAATTTCACTTATTTTAATTACAGCTTACAACTTTACATTTAACATTTAATATCTCTTTTACATAAGAATGCACTCATAAATTATTGATTGCAATGCAACAATTCCGTGTACAAATTTAGATGTAAACAATACTTGAGCGGAAGAAAATAAAATTTTACAAGAATTAAAATTGGAAAACAATGATTAAACCACAGCTCAATTAAAATGTAATTAAAAGTAGCGCTGGAAACATCAATATTTCCTTAGCGTTTACCAGTAAAAACCACGAGTTATTTTATTTGCATATAACTTAATTTTTGAGTTAGGAAACATGATGGGTAATCCCCGCATGAATTATGATAATGTCGCTGCGCACATGATGGTGTTTTGTAATGTTTTGAATAACTAATCACGTGCTTCTAGATAATTCCGTTCATCCGAGTTCTAAGAATGATACAGTTTTCCTTATTCGTCATATTCACTTCTGTTTAATGTTTCTTAGGAAACAATACCGTTGGAAAAACCAATAACGATATGTGATAGTTATTTGACCTTGCAGGGATTTGTTTTGTTTTTGAATTGATTAACTGATACCCAGGTAAATATGGTTGAGCAATGCCGTAGTAAGAATGAGTAAAATTATAAATATTTTCTATACAAATTATAATATAAAATAATAGAAAAAGATTAAATGTAATAAAATAAAAATTTGTTTGAGAGGTGCTAGCATAATCTAATATTGAATCTTCTATATTAGTCACTAGAATTACATTTGTAAACCGAATTAGAGATTGCCATACAATAAATAAATAAATAAATAAATAAAGATAAGTAATTAAAATTAGAACTGTCTCTCTTCTTCTTGTCCGTTTTTATATACATATTATGAACATAAAAAAATTATCAACTTGTAGGCAGAGGTAATAGAACGAGCAGAACAATATTAATAAAATTTAAAAGTGCAAGTACTTTGGCAATAAAACGAATCTAAAATGCTGGCTTTGCAGCCTAGTTGTAGCTATATGAATCGCTAAAATAATTGAGAAAATATGGAAACGTATAAATAATTTTCTAACTTCATTTGAAAGAGTGCTGTGCTGACCAATCATACTTATATTATGTTTAATTTATTGATTTATTTAAATTTTATATTGTTACTTTAATGTTATAATAATCAGGAAATATTTCAAAGTTCTTCATAAAAATCTGTGTGATATGCCGGGTGTAACATTAAAATCTGGGCATAGCCGTTTTATATAGGAAATCAGTTTTCCTTAGACAAAAATGCTTCAAATACAAGTTGTACTTAATAAAATTTTGCATCTAAGTCAGTAATCACATTTTATTTTGAACGTTTCGTAACAGAATTTAAAGTTAAAAAGAATAGCTTCTTATAGTGAGAGCTGTGAAATTTCAATAAAATAACAAACAAATGTAGAACATTTTACCTATCAGGAAAGGTTAGTTTTGAATGATTTATTTAACTGATAAAAGTATTGTCGTCATATCGTTATTGAAAATGGTTAAATATTCACATGAAGAAAAGTTGCAAACTAAACTTTTCTGAGAGTTAAAATGTTATACATTTGTTTGTTATTTTATTTCAATTCCACGCCTGTTCATATAAAATAGCAATTCTTGTATATTTTTCAATCCGATTATTTCGGTTATAAAACGTGCAAAATAGAAGGTGAGTACTGAGTTTTTTTTAATTGTCTTATTTGAAGTATAATTACCTGACCACTTTTGTGCAAGAAAAAACTGATTTCCCATATTAAATGCCTATGGCCAAATTGTTGTCACACCAGGTACATTTAAGAAAATAATAGGTTTATATACGAACTTGCAGAATGAAGAAAAAATAGACGCTGTTATCAGTATTCACTTTTCGCCCTAGGCGTAGTAAGACCTCACTGTGGATGGCACTATCATGAATAATATTTGTTCGCTTCTCCATTTGACTATTACGGTTTACAGTTGCAACAGATATGAATTGAGTCGCTAAAAATATGTACATTGTTGTTTTCTTCAGGCATTTTGAAAAGTGGATCAAAATTAATACCATAAATAAATTCAGTGACGTAAGTGTCAAGTTATTTGATACTGCATCGTATTATGTGTTGCAGTGAAATCTACGACAATTTGTGTCCGAAGCATTCTTTAAATAAAAATAACAAGATAAAAAGTGTCAATTTAAAATAATTACTGGGTGTGGCACTCTGCCGAAGTAGATCTCGGTAAGTGATATATTTATACGCGTGAAGTGCGGTTACCAGCCGTCAAATCACGGCCCCCATAGATGTTAGTGGTGGGGGAGCCACAGGGGTAATTTAAAATTGGTGAAAATGTTAATTTAATTTAAATTAATATAAATAAATACAAATTCTTTGCCAAAACCTATGTAGTTTTTAAACTAATGTAACTATAATTAAAAATATATTTGGAATTTGTAGATACAAGTTAAGATTCAAAATTTATGCTGCATGTGAACTGATAATATTCCTAGTTTCACGCAAAATTTATAATGGTGTGTTTCTTAAAATTTCCCAAAGCTTGTACTGGTGTTTAAGATGAATTGAAAAAATAATTTGTTTATCAAAGAATATTAGCAGACGTGTATAAAAATGTTGATGCCGCCATATAGTGATAGACACTAGAGGTCGGCATATTTGAAAATTTTTATATCCGATCCGATCCGACTTGATTCAAGATCCGATCCGATCCGATCCGCTCTATCCGAGATCCGAAATCCGATCCGAAATCCGATCCGAGATCCGAAGCGAAATCCGATCCGAAATCCGATCCGAAGATCCGATCCGAGATCCGAGATCCGATCCGAAATCCGTTATGAAATTTAATAAATAATTTTGTTATAAAAAACTAAAGAGACATATTTTGTTGTAACGTTATTTAATTATTTTTATCACAGAACATAAATGCTTATAAATATAACGTAGCGCTATATTTCTTTAAAGAGGAATTGGAATTATTTTCTAAGTGTGGATACCTAAATGTTATGTATGTAAATTTCGGATCGTATGTTTTATCCTAATTTCGGATCGGATATTTTATCCGACTTTCGGATCGGATATTTTATCCGACTTTCGGATCGGATCTTTTATCCGACTTCGGATCGGGTCGGATTCGGATTTCGGATATTTTTGCCGACCTCCAATAGACACAAGAAACTTGTTTAAAAATTATAAGAAGAAAAATACTTCAGAGAAACAAGAATGCTTAACAAATGCGTAGTGATGTTGAGCATTCTTGTTTTCGTTGCGCTCTTATAAATTATTACAATCCCTGTGGCTCCCCCTTCACTAACGTCTTTGGAAGACGTGGTTTGACGGCTTGTAACCTAATTTCACGCGCATTCTCGTAAATATATCACCTACCGAAATCTGAGTAAAAGACGTGATGATATATATTATTTTTATAAAATTTTGTACTTCTGTCAACAAAGTAAATTTTTTCGCTAATATATATGTGATAAGTAGAAAACTTTTGTAACCATAACAATAACTTTTATTGGCGATTGTGCGAAGAAAAATACGTTAATATAATATACATATACAATAATAATAATAATTAATATTTTTGTGACTGCAAATAATATTGTGTGTATCACGTGCACAAAGTGCTTTCTCCACTCTGATCATGTCGTAGATCTCAGCAAGTCTCGATCTACAATAATTTTAAAACTAATGCGGTAAATTGTCATTTTGCAAACAATGTACACAAATAACTAGTACTTAAAACAAACAAAAAACATGATATTCTAAAAATAAAAATTATGTATCGAGAAATTAACGCGAAACAAAAAGCGGTGCTTACTCTTTTTGAAAACTGAGAACGAGGCAAGAATTGTCAATTGCATTTCTCATCTCGTTCTATCTTGGGGCATCACTAGTGAAAAAAACTAACTTAATATTTGACTTGACATATTTACTTGTAAGTTATTTTAAAGACATAATAATACATATTAAATATAAATTATTAGGAATGAAAACTGAAATGTTAAAAATAAACAATAAAATGACAAAAATTGGCTTCTCGTTATTCCAAAATACCATGTTTACTGAAGTTATACCGCCACAAATATTTTTTTTGACTATAATAACAAGTCAGAAGTATTTTTTGCTGGCCCGGGGCAAAACGAAACAGCGCCCGAACATTCCAGGAAAATCTCATGTGTCAAAACCAGAAGACCAAAATATAACCCTGAACCCTGCAACCGCTACGCAGTCGGATGTAAACTCTTGAGAGATCCATATTTCGTTAACATATCACAGAACTCCTAGTTTTTTTTTTCGACACATAATTTTTTTTTGTAAGTGGATGGCTACTACAAAACTACCCTTTGTTTTGAATAAAAATGGAAAATCAACATGAAATACAAGTGAGGAAAGTATTTTCAACAGATTTTATCACAGTCGGCAACAAAAATGTTGTTACATTTTCCGCCGTTAAATATTCCTAAATTATATTTAAATATCCTTCTTGCAAAAGATAAATACAGAAATTCTAATTTTGTTTGAAGCATTTTTCTCTAAAATAATTTGAGAACGTTTGATATCGGACTACTCATATATATATATATATATATATATATATATATATATATATATATATATATATATAAACATTTTGGATGTTTTTTTTTTATTATATTACATTGGTGTTTCGATAAAGTTGGTCATTAACACCCGGTACAATATACGAGTATTTTGTTTACATTGATTATGTTTGTTAATACATATTTATTTGTTACATTATGCTTGTTGGTATTTTGTATTTATATTTTTGAAAATAATTGGGTTTCCTTTAGGAATGCTATCATTTTCGTTATGCTTGTAGTGTCTTCCTTCAGTGCTTCTTTTAGTGAGTTTGGGATCTGGAATTTTAGTCTTATTGCGGTGTACTGGGGGCATTCTGTGACGACATGGTTTACTGTGATTCTTGTTTGACAGTTGTTGGATGTTAAATCTGTATTTTTGTAAAAATACTTTATTACATTTTATAATCTTAAATATTATCAAATGAAGAAAATAGTAGTAGCATAGTAGTTTTCTTTGAAAAACAAGTACGTTAGATTTTAGTTTTTAAGTTTTTTTTTATAAAATGAACTGAAAAGACTAATAAAAATTAATATCCATTATCATGTCACAACAAGACTGAGTACAATCCTACGCCTCGTGTTGTTTTGATAAGAGAAAATTTAGTCGCGAGCCAACGATGTGGCAAATGTTCAAAATTTCTCGTGACCAAAACAATCCGCATAAATCAGTTAATCCTGAACAGTCCAAGGAACATCCGAGATCGATTTGTATTAAAGAATTTATGTACGAAAGCACGCACATCACATATGCAGTACTTTCTTTTCGGTTACGCAGAATAAAAATGTTAATCACAGGGAGTAGAAGAAAGTGACTCGCCCTTTCTGTGACAAATCATAAAAACAAAGATCACTATCTTCGCACACGCCCATAGTGTCAACGTAAACGAATTTCGATTGTATTTAAAGTTGGCTGAAGGAATTTGCATTGCTTAAATCACTCGATACATTGTTGTTAGGCTCATGTGGGTTGTACAATCACTTGCTCTTGATTTCAATATAATATGTGCCTACTTCCTGCTTGTAAGCCTACACCTGAATGATATCATCGACTGACTGAGCAACTATGATTTATTTTTCCTACGATTGTTGTTTGCGGAACAAATTCCCCAGATAAATGAAGGAAACAAACAATTGTTGACACATAACTTTGTTCTTACTATTTGTACATTTACATACAAGCAACACTCTTTTCATTTAAATAAATTCATAAATACAAACAAACTAAACTTTAACAAGCCAAGTGCTTACTAGATTGTATTAGTTCATATTTGTATTCTGTTGCTATATGGTAAAGCTTCAGATGTTCCAGTCAATAAAACCATTACCTTCTTGATCTAATTTCGGGTAAGTTTATATAGAACAAAATAGTCTATATAAATATAAATAAATAAATATATCATCACGTCTTCTACTCATTACTGAGTGTGGCACTCTGCCGAAGCAGATCTCGGTAAGTGATATATTTTTTGCGCGTAAAATGCGGTTACCAGCCGTCAAATCACGGCCCTCATAGATGTTAGTGGTGAGGGAGCCACAGGAGTAGTTTTTAAAATGGTGAAAATTGTTTGTCCCCTGTGGTAATCGAACCAGGGTTCTCAGGATCCACAGGCCAACTTGATACCACTAAGGTAGCTACCCCATAGTATATAAAAATATATAGTCTATATAAATGAAATGAATAAGATTTTGAGATCCAAAGGCTGTACTAAACAATCAAATTAAAAATAAAAGTTAGTACTAAATAAATACTATCAAATATCAGTCAGTGTAAATTTCTATGAAATAAGACAGTTTTTATCTGTTGAGGGTTGAAATTAGGGTTGTTGATTTTTCGAATATTCGAAAATTCGAATGTTCGGATTTATTGAACCTTCGAATTTAGATTCGAACTTTCGAATTTTCGAATTATTCGAATTGTGAATCTGGATCCTAACGTGAACACAGCATGTTGATATGAATTATTTTCAGAATAAATTCATTTGCAGAGTTTTGTATTAATTCATAAGTAATTATTATTATTATTATTAATTTATTATTATTATTTGCCAAATTAGTTCAATTTAGACTTAAAATTTCGCTACACTGTCAGAAACGTTTTAATTAAGACGTTTTTGTATCACTTTTATGCTCATTTTAAAACATTTTACTAAAAGTCCGTAGCATTTGGATGGGCGGTAAGAGAATAGATGGCTTAATTAAGATGCTTAAACTTGCAGAGTTTTTGCAGGATACTTCGCCGAGTTTATTATTTAATTCGTGGCCGACTTTTCGCGAATTATGCGTGAGTATGTTTGGAAATGACAGATGGCATTAATTCAGAGACACAAAATTCGATAATTCGAAGCTTTGAAAAATTCGAAAATTCGAAATCAACGACCCTAGTTGAAATGGCTGGTGTAATTATATAGACAACTTCGATAAAACAATAATTTATAGTGAACAATAGTGAATTATTTTTAAACTATAATATTCTCTCATTTAGTTCTGTAAACAAATAAAAACCAATATTTAATTTAAAAATGTTTATGTAGATCCGAATGGTATATTAGTACCTATTGTCGAGTGAAATCCATGACAAACAATAGCATAATTATTTGTTTTAAATACAAGTATAATAATATCTAATTCTTAACTAACCAAGTTGTTAAATACGCTATCTTTAAAGAATGAAATATTTTCATTTTATTTGTTACTCTGTACAATAGGAACTTAATCTTTATTACAGTGTAGAATAATACGGATTGAAAGTAGAAATTTAATTCAGGCCAAACAGATCCCAACAAAATAGTAGAGTTAATAAATAATTCTTGATAATAATATGAGAATAAAAATCAAAATAGAGATAATTTAATCTATCAACAGTTTGCAATAATCATCTATGAGGCATTTCCTGCAAAATAAAATGCTTAATATCCTTTACAATCATCGTGAGCGTAAATTGTAAGTTGGAGCGGTTACATCATCAGCATCAACATGAACGTTCCACATTCCGTTGAGCGAAGTGAAGAGGCTCTGCTTCCTCCTCTGTCGCGGTGAAGGCGACAGAGGCGGTGAACGCAGCTGATGCTTGCGCGTTGCAGTTTCGCAGAGTCTATTCGGTTTAATAACTTCCTTTTGCTTATCGCTATCATAACACACAGATCGCGACTTGTAGCCTCGTATCACATCTTATCTGCGGTGCCGCGACTTTAATAAGAACTCCTCAGGGTAGGGGAAAGACGCAGGACCGCAATAAGGAAAAGAGGAAATATTCGGAAGAATTATTCACATATATTATCATGATCTAAATGGCAAGAAGGAAACTTCTTCTTAATTTTGTTTTTTACAGATTTAATGTGATGTCAGATACATATTTATTTATTATACACTACATTACAGGACATTAATTCTACTTAGTGCGAAGGATTTAAAATCTAGAGCTTGTAGATAGATCGAAGTTCGAATGCATTATCGTTATAGAACAAGTCAAATAGATGGACAATTACGTCATTTTTGAAACCACAACAATATGACAACAAATGTGTTGTTGTTTTCTTTAAAAGAATTTAAACAGAGGCGTAGCACTTGATGGGCGATGTATAAAACATTCCTATGGAGCTTCATCTTATTAAAATTTAATCGGAGTAAATGATTGATGAATTTAGATTCCATATACCGGATGTCTACTCTTTTCTTATTACAGTTATAGGAAATACAATGGTAAAATTTTCATTTGGCTATAGTTTTATCCAAACAAAAGTGTAAATACAAAAAAATAAAAACTTCATTCAATAAATTAAAACTTGTTGATATAGAATGATTCTGTCCCAAGATAAACGGAAAATAAAAGTGATAATTTGTGACTATTTATAGATTGCTTTAGAATATAAAACAAATAACTTTAATGTTTGTATTGACAGATCTGTCAAATTATTTCTTTTATCTCTCATGCCAATCTGTAAATAACCATAAATTGTCACTTTTAATTTACGTCCATCTTGTATTATATCAATAATAGTTATACAAGTGTTTTATTAGGTATACAAAACAAGCAAGAAAAGTTTAAACACGATACCGAAGGTCGAGTTTTTAATTTTTCTTAAATATTTTATATATCAATAAAACACAAGTGTAATACAAAATTTTATTCACAACTCATATTTATAGGTATAAGAAAATTGGTCGTAACGTTTAACGTTGATTCAGTTATATATAGTTTCTCAAAATACTGTAGATCATGATGTGGTTGCTAAGTAACAAGTTGTTTACAGTGTTTTATCAGCCATATAATTCAACTGAAATCAGTGTAATTATATCTTTATAATATATGAGTTGTGGATAAATAAGTTTTGCAGTTTACAAATTTAAAATATAAATTATTTGTAAAAATTTAAATAAAAATTAGAGAATAAAAATTTAAAGACAATAATGAATATATGTTTTCACTTTGGTTGGTTGGTGAGACCCCCTCAGTTTAAAGACCCTGCATTATTGATACAGCTGATGTAGCGGTTCCTAAGCTCTACTATTTAAATAACCGAAACAAGATGAGTAAAGTACGTCTCGTATGATAATTAAATTCCACTTAATCGTATAATAAAAAATATAAATACTTCTGATTGGTAGGAATTTCGCTAAAGTTGTACATGTACTGCAACTGAGTTTAATTTCGTATTGTGCAAAATATCATATAATTAAATAATGTCAGTTAGAGATAAATGAAGAGCTGAAATATTTTAATACGGCTCTGGAGAGGAAGCAATGAAGACTTGGCTTGAGATATGATAGAAGAGACACTCTTTCGTTGTGGCAAATGAACCACGGCACATCGTGACAAACACAGTGCCACTTGCTCCACGCGGAGTGAAGAGAAACTAGAGGAGGAATGCGGGAACATAATAGGACTGGCGTCGGACTTCGCGGGCTCTATTGATATAAATTAGTAGGGACACGCAGCGACACAGCACCGTCCAGCATCCAAGACTTCGGACCAGAAGAAACGGAACAAGTATCAACTTGGCGGGAAAGACGAAAGAAGCGCACTGGGCCACATATGGCAACGTGGCACCCGCGAGATTTTGGTATGCGTCTGCGGGAAGGAAGGAAGAGCGGGTGGCTGTTCTTCCAGTGGTGTAGGAACCCGGGGCCCGGAACAAAAATTGGATATAAACTTTTTGAAACAAAATAATCTGCTATATTCTGAACTTTATCATTATCTAATTAAGGACAATTTTTATTTTCCATTGTTACCTTACACACACAATTTTTTATTTTTACGATATTTTCTTGCATTTTGTTTATTTATATGTAGCTTAAAAATGACAATGACACCTCAATGACAGCATCATAAGAAATGTAATTAAAAATTAAAATACAAAAAAAAAATGATTTTGCTCAAAGAATGCCGAAAAGGTGGCAACCTAAAAAGAATCATGGAAAATAAAGATTGTTATTAACTTACCGATTAGTAGTAGATAATATTCGAATAACATAATAGGGAGGATTATTGTTATTATAAATGAAACATATGTACATATTTTGTATTGTACATATAATCAATTTGCTGAATCAATTTACCTATGTATAACTTTAGAAATAACGTAGCAAAGAGAAATTCTCTAACATCTTTTTATAAAGCGATAAAGGTAAAAGAAGCAAAGCAAGAGATAATAAAATTTTATCTTTCTGCTTTGCAATACCTAAATTATTTTACCTCTGGCCAATCAGATGCTAGCATTTTTGCGTAACCTGGCAGATCATCTGTTATTTTAGTAAACAGTGATCAGTACCTATTATCATTTTTTATCTTTCAGATCTGAAATTTTATTTTTATAAGCTTGGTGTTACACAAAAATAGATCGGAATAATATAATTGGTAGAAATTCATAAATCTTTGAATAGCAAAACGTCGAAAGATTTTAATTATTCAACATTATCCAATTAACAGATTGGTACCGAAGTTAAAAAAGAGATGTCGTAGTTAAACGAAAGATATCAAAATTCTACCAATTCTTTGATGCTAATAAATTTTTCACCTATGTTACTGAATTATAAATCCAGCTTTAGTTAATTTTTTAATGCTGGTAATAAAAACAATAGTAATTGTGAAGTAAATGTAAATCTTAAAATAAAAATGTTACATTTGTCTTCTTTCAACCAATGGCATAAATTTGTATCAGCAAAGCTCTCTTCTCGCGCACTTTAAAGAAAATAATCTCTGATCCAACAAAGTCATGTCAAACGCTTATTCCATTAAGCTCATTTTCAATAAAAAAATAAATTTTATAATTCTGTTTACTTAACAGTTATTTATTTTTGTCATATTACAGTTCAGCTCCGTTCCGGATGTCTGGTAGTTACCAATCGAGAAAAAAGGGGCACATTATAATTTTACTAACAACGGTGAAAGGTATTTAGGTGCGTAAATTTTCAGTAATGGCCGTTAAAGTGTCAACTAAAAATAAACATTACAACAACGTACCTACTAGTTACAAGTAGCATTACAAGTATGGTACACCCATAAGAATGTAATGATTGCGTAAAACACGTTGGTAGTTAGGTAACTGTTTACAGTAACCGGTTGAAAATGCCATACTGAATTTAATTTTTTATCGGTTCTAAACATTATGATTCACTAATGAAAAATTTATATTTATAGATGATAATCTATTTTACAAGATACAAATTTTCCATAATAGACTATTATCACTGACTTCCTCAATTAGTATAACAGTTTGAGTAATTCTGCCAAAGAATTTTTGAAAGTACTGAAAATAAAATACACAGTTTATTTTTCACGTTTTGTGTCATCAATAAATAGAGTTCGGGTCTAATTGCAGATACCGATTTTCACCATATTCAATTTACCCCTGTGCTGTTCAGTCAGTAAATATTAACAATTGTCACACTAATGGTGCAGTTCTATGATAAATCCATAAGTTTTATAGACCCTTATATCTTTAAAACTAGTTTGCATCAACGAAACAAAAAATTTTAATCTAACATAAACTGATAATATGGAATCAAATATTTGATAGTAATGTAAATGTTTTCATATGATATTTTACTTCAATTTGCGTTTTCTTTTAAATTTTTTTTTAATATTATTTAGTGAGACATAAAATTTCAGTTTCTTTGGTGTCAAGAATTTTATATGAACACTGGATAATTAACAAGTGAGACAAGTGGTACCATTTGCAGGAAAGGCAAAGCATGCATTGCTGTATTATATTGTGTGTTTGTATTGAATAAATATGAAATTATAGGTTGGGTAAAATGGATTATTGGATATATAAAACGAACATTAAAAAAATTCGTCTTTTTGTTGCTCATAGGTGCATTTTTGTGAGAAAATATTTGCATTACATGAACAATTTTTAAAAACTCATAGAGTTGATCATAAGTAATAAATCTTAGTCTTGTAGAAAATTTTGTTTGGATAATCATATATTTCAAAATCTAGATTTTACATTTAAAGAGAGGCACGCAAATTATTTTTAATATTTGCTATCACTGTGCCATGAAGTTTTTGATTCCGAATAATTTTTTCTATTTACGAAGTACTGTAGATTAAATAATAATATCTGCTATATAGTATTTCTGTGTCTATTTGTTTATATTATTATTACTATACTTCAAGCATAACGCATCACGTATTTTTCTTTAGCAAATTTAGATATGTTTTTAAAATAATAATGCTTGTGGTACATATAAATATAGCGCTATTTTTGCCTGCCATGCAAATGCCTCAATCATGTTAATGCATGCTACAGGTAAGTAAGCAATCCAGTGTTTATAGAAAATCCTTAGTTGGAGAAAACTAGCATAAATAATGAACAAAATCACATCAATATTTATTGATAAGTATAAATATTACATAGTCATAAATTTAGTCGCGATTTTTTCATCATTTATAGATTTACGAATATACAAAACTTATGGATATACACAGAATTTCACTATACATTTTTAAAACACATAATAAATTTTCCATAAATAATTCGGAGAAAAATACTCCATGTTCCAAATAAATAGACATATACAAGTTTAATATGAGAAATCCGCTATTTTTTTGCAAATCAAAAGTGCCTCACAAATAATTTAAATTTTCGGAAAGCAGTTCGAATACCTTATTAAATAAAAATTACCTCATTTTAATAACACAAATTAGAAAAATTGATTAAAACATTTCGAGACAATTTATTAAAATAATAGCTGTCAAACTGACATTTAGATATTTCGTAAATATTAGAAATTTGTAGACGTTTTATTTTAGGAAGACCTATTCACATACCTTATTTAATACCACATATTGGAAAAACTAATCAATATATTTTGATAAAAACGTCTATCCATTTCTAATATTTAAAACAAGATTACAGTAATTTTTTTAAAAACGTAGTTATCATCAAAATGCATAGTTAATGGGCGATTTTCAGTTCTTACAATAGAGTGTCTAACTGCAATTGTGTAGAATTTTCTTTCAAATACAAGCGCATATTCTTGCTCTCTTCCTTTCTATTATTTGTAGATTTGTTGTTAGATTCGTTGTTGCAGAAGTGAGCGTGAGTAATTTGAGATGTTTTGAGCATGTGAATAGTACGTGGAAAGAGAAATTAATGTAGGTGTATAGAAGAGATTGGATGAATGTAATTGAAGATTTTGTTGCCTGATAAATGATTCCGATTGTGATGAGTAAATAAGTTTGTGTAGAGGGTACTACGCATGTTGTTGAAGTGAGGATGATGAGTTAGGATGAGAATGTTTGATGAAGATTCATTATTTGATGAAACTGATAAGTGAATATTTTATGAATGATTCTGGGCTTCGTGTTACCCATTATTTTCCCACGTCAAACGCCTATTTATTTATTTATTCGAGACATACGGTATGTATACTTAATTTAAAAGGAATAAAAATAATCACTTCTTGACACTTTTGAATAGTTGAAAAATAAAAATAGTCACAAATCAGCATATCATAACAGGTGTCATTGCGCCACAGTGACTGATCCTACGATTCCTGTCCAATTTAAATGCAGTCATGTTAGTAAATCAGTATGTGGGATCCTCACTTCGCGCGTGATGAACGCCACTGTCGCCGTGCATTGGCGGGGGGGTGTGATCGGGCGGCGGGGGCAGTGATGCTGGGCAAGTCGCTGACCTTGCAAGGCGAGAAGGCGCGCGGCTGCGTGGCGGTCAGCACAACCACACAACCGGATATGCAGCCATCGTAAAAAACACGACGCGGTGTTGCATTCCCTACGTCCGCTGCAAGTTAATCCGGAGCGCCCGAGAAGCGGCTACGAGTACACTCTTGAAGACTTGAGTATGTAATGACAATTCTGCAGAAGTGATGTTTATGTAGGTAAACAACATGTATCGCTATAAAGTTTTAATCGTCTAGCCACGAGAATATAAACTTATATATCCAACGGTAACGAATTTTGTGATGAATAACTTTGTAAACAGCAACACATTTAGTTGATTTTAACTTCATAATATTTCAGATTTTATTATAAGTTGTAGGTGTAACTATAAATGGAATTAATCAATTTTATAAAGTTTCATTAGGAAAATACTCATTATGATCAGGATTTAGGACCATTTTTTAATATATACATATATATATATATATATATATATATATATATATATATATATATATATATATATATATATATATATATATATATATATATATCTGTAAAACTGGAAAATAATTAAACAAATAAATTCAAATATCATAGCTCCTTTTACCTTATAAGAAATGTCACTGTACCGTGGCAGATCTCGGTTTTTGACATATTTATGCACGTAAAGTGCGGTTACCAGCTGTCAAATCACGGATCAAAAAGATGTTAGTGGAGGGGGAGCCACAGGTGTAATTTTAATGTGTTGAAAATTGTTTGTCAAATATATGGATCGCACCCGGTTTCTCAAATTTACAGTCCGATTCGATACCACTGAGCCAGCTACCCCATACAAATAAAAATAAATTATTATTATTAAATATATAGAAATGTATTACTTTTTGAACACTAACTAGCCACATGTTATTACGAGAGTTGTCCACAACTAATTTTATTTTTTTTTTAATCTGGACTCGTTTTACTTCTCTATTTACTACTACAATTTGTAATTGTATATATATATTTTTTCATTTTAATTCAATGTTAATAATTATTTATACTTTATTTTCTAATCTATATTCGTTTTTTTAAGGAACCCGAAAAACATTAAACATTTCAAATAAAATAAATATAAATAAATATATCATTATGCCTTTTACCCATTACTGGTCGAAGCAGATCTTGGTAAGTGATATATTTATACACGTGAAGTGCGGTTATCAGCCGACAAATCACGGCCCCCAAAGATGTTAGTGGTGGAGGAGTCACAGGGGTAATTTTAAACTGGTGAAAATGTTTTGTCGGCTGTGGGGATCGAACCAGTGTTCTTAGGATCCACAGGCCGATTTGATACCACTGAGCCATTACCCCCCTACTAAACATTTCAAGCCAAAATTATACAATTTTAAAAATTTCAAATTTTATTTCCCGACCTTAAGCACTAACAAGGACTAGATTTCCAAGGGCGCACCTCTTGTGCGGATTATAATTTTGCATCCCTTACAGTAAATTATGTTGGACCATTAAATTATGTCATAACAAAGAAAAATAGATAAAAATGAAAGCACAAATGAAATAAAAAAGTAACAATAAAAAAGGGAACATATTAATAGTGTTAGTTTATGTTATATAGTTTTAAAAATTTGTTACAGTAAGTGTTTATATTTATAAAATTGCGTTTCTTGATTTACAATAAACAAATTCAATAATAATTGAATATTTTTACTAAAATCATTCTCAGTTGCAATAATTGCTAAATTTGTAAGGCGTTTTTCTGTCATAGATGAACGTAAATAATTGTTGATTAATTTTAGCTTTGAAAAACTACGTTCCTCTGACGCTATTGCTATGGGTAATGTTACAATAAGGAATAATGTGTAAATATGATAAATCACAATTACTCAAGTTACTATTATTTGGTGATTTATTGGATGTAAATTAAAAACAAATGCGTAGAAACATTACTACAATTTTTTTTTAAATAAAAATAATATAAAGTAAATAAATATATCATCACGCCTTTTACCCATTACTGAGTGTGGCACTCTGCCGAAGCAGGTCTCGGTAAGTGCGGTTACCAGCCGTCAAATCACGCCCCCCAAAGATGTTAGTGGTGGAGGAGCCACAGAGGTAATTTTAATTTGTTAAAAATGTTTGTCTGCTGTTGGGCTCGAACCAGGGTTCTCAGGATCCACAGGCTGACTTGATACCACTAAGCCATACCCCGTAAAAATAGAATTAATGTCATTGTAATAAATAATATAAGTACAAAGTATTTTGGCGCCTTTGAGCGGTATACACCTTCGGCACCCGTTAATAACTATCTTGGTACTAACCCTGCAACCTGAAGAAAATACTTTCTTGACATATGTATAATAGTGATTTAACCTTTAAACATTGGACAAGAGAACAGAAAACGTATTTACTTATGGTCAATGATAAAAGCGTAATAAACAAAATGCCCTAAGCACATGTTGGAAAGCTCTGTCATTTGAAAATTACCGACGTAATAGCTTACAAATTCCCAGAAACTTCGTGTTTTGTTTATAGTTCACATTAATAATCAGTAGTCGACTTTTAACGCTGAGTACATGTGTAAATAACGAATCATTAAGTTATTGCATTGACGCAAACCATTGCAAACCTAGTGAAATTTATCGATAATTTTATCATTTCGAGGATTTTTTCAAACTTTCAAACTAATCAATATTTATTTAAAATAATAATAATAATAATAATATAATTAAATTCAGTTCTAAGAAATTAATATGAAAAATCAAGAGGACCGACAGATTTTTGCGAATTAAAAATAGATTAATATTAACTTATTCTTACAGACTACCTACTTCATCAAGATCACTAATTACAATTTAGATTTATAAATTGTCCGTATCAAACTCTAATGTATTTTTTTATAATAATCACATATCACATATGAAATAAATTACTAATATTATTTTATTACTGTTAGTGTATCATTACCAATAATTACCTCTGAAAATTTATTAAAAGTAATAAAAAACAAAATAAAATAAGTAGGTGAGAAATCATTAGGCATCCGAAAAATTCGAAACACTTTTATACGAATTTAATAATACACACACAGTATGCCTAGACGGTCTAACTACCCGAGAAAAAAATTAAAAACTCGTTTACAAAAAATTAAACGAAATTCGAAAATAATATTTCCTAATTTTATCTTGGGTGCTCTGGATTCTCACGGCGACTGGCAAGGAATGGATGCGTGCGCAGCGGTGTTAGTGTTGAGTACCTGTTCCTCACGGCTCCTCAGCCTCCCTTGGGAATGCGTCGACCTGTCTGAGCTAAACAGCCAGTGCCGTTCGTCAAGAAGCACTTTACACACGGAGTTTCTGTTAGTTTTAAGTTTGGAACCGCGATTTTAACCATGGGCATTAATGGTTTATTCAGAATGTTATAAGTTTCTATTTTAAGTCTATAGTAATTTCTAAACGATTATTGTTTTTAAATTATTTAGAAGCAATAGATAACTAATATTTACAGATTTTTTTAAGAACTTACACATTCAGAATACTATTTGTGCCGACAGACGCCTCTAATTTTTCTTAGAAAAAAAATGCATCACATTCTATTGGGTAGAAACAGCGAAAATTATAGAATATTTTGTATGTATATAATTCAAACCTTTTAACCATTTTTGCGTGGTTTAGTTCTACATTATTAGTATTTTAGTAGTTTTAACTGACAATGCCAATAGCTGTCAATAAAACCATTTTAACGATCTAACCTAATCTAACTTAATAATGAATTGGTTAGGAGCAGAAGGGTTGAAAAAATTACTCCACTATGTTTGGATTGCTTGGCTTTTGTACCAATAATTTTTAATAAATAATATTTATAGGTGACGACGTTTCGGGACTATGGGTTGGTCCCATTTTCAAGTCTAGAATGGTTGGATTAAACAGAATTACAAAAAATAAAAAATTTTTAAAATAAAGTCAATAACTTACCAAACAAAAAATAATAAGTTAGTTAAACATAACAGTTTACAATAAAAATATAAATAATTCCGTGTGGAAAAATATAGTCAAAGATTATAACATGTTAAAAACGGGGTAAACAACACCGTAGTCAAAATAATAATGACAAAATTAGATAAAAAGTTACAAAATCACTACATCAAAACTACCATAGCCATCTAGCGGTCAAAAACACAAGTATGAACCACTAAGAAGAAGAAAACAAAACTAAATAGCTGAAATCGTCATGTTTCATTTAGAGTCTTCCATCCTTATTGAACATGTGGATCTCAATGTGTTGTTTTACTTTAGGTATGTTGATGATATCTTAATTTGCCTACCTACAACTAACATTAATAAAATTTTCAATTTGTTTAATGCTTTTAATTCTTCGATCCAGTTCACTCTGGAGGTTGAGGATGACAGCTCTATCAACTTTTTGGATGTCACTATAATTAGAGAAAATCGGAAGTTTTTAACCAACTGGTATCATAAACCTACATGGTCCGGGAGATACTTAAATTTCAATTCTTACTACCCCATGAAGTATAAACGGGCTGTAGTTTATAATCTTGTGGATAGAGCTATTTCCTTGTCCAATGTAAAATTTCACCAAAATAATCTATTATTGATACGGAACACACTTTCAAAGAACTACTTTCCACATCGATTTATTGACAATTGCATTAAAGCAAGACTACAACACATCCGAAACGTTGATAGATCTGTTATCCCTCCTAATGAACCGAGAAAAATTTATATCAGCTTACCTTTTTACAAACATCTACATAGAGCTTTTACAGTTTTAGCTAATGAATTGAATTTGAATTTAGCTTATAATTCACCGTCTAGTACTAGTTTTTTGTTTAGCCGCCTGAAATCTAGAACAGAGAAGAAGTATTTAAGCGATGTTGTTTATCAACTTAATTGCCTTGATTGTAACTCTATTTACATAGGTGAAACCAAACAGTACGTTCACAAAAGAATTCAACAACATAAAAATAATCTCAAGAACTCTAACTACAACCACAGTGCTATTGTAGAACATGCACATTCTCATAACCACCAATTGGACTTTGAGAATTTTAAGATCTTACACTATGAATCACATAGGTATAAACGTTTATTTTTGGAAAGTTGTTATATCAACATGTTAGATAACACTGTAAATGTTAAAACCGACAGCATGTTCTCCAGTAATCAATTCAAAAATATTTTACATCTTTTGACTTAATGAACCTTGACATTGTTCCAAATTTAGTTTTGTTTTCTTCTTCTTAGTGGTTCATACTTGTGTTTTTGACCGCTAGATGGCTATGGTAGTTTTGATGTAGTGATTTTGTAACTTTTTATCTAATTTTGTCATTATTATTTTGACTACGGTGTTGTTTACCCCGTTTTTAACATGTTATAATCTTTGACTATATTTTTCCACACGGAATTATTTATATTTTTATTGTAAACTGTTATGTTTAACTAACTTATTATTTTTTGTTTGGTAAGTTATTGACTTTATTTTAAAAATTTTTTATTTTTTGTAATTCTGTTTAATCCAACCATTCTAGACTTGAAAATGGGACCAACCCATAGTCCCGAAACGTCGTCACCTATAAATATTATTTATTAAAAATTATTGGTACAAAAGCCAAGCAATCCAAACATAGTGGAGTAATTTTTTCAACCCTTCTGCTCCTAACCAATTCATAAATTCAACGGCTTAATAAAACGGATCTCCATTTTGAGATTCCATACATTACTAACTTAATAATGTTTGCGTGTTATAAATAAAATAAATATATCATCACGCCTTCTACCCATTACTGGGTGTGGCACTCTGCTGAAGCAGATCTCGGTAAGTGATATATTTTGCGCGTGAAGTGCGGTTACCAGTCGTCAAATCACGGCCCCCAAACATGTTAGTGGTGGAGGAGCCACAGGGATAGCTTTTTCAAATTATGAAAATTTGTCGCCTGTCGGAATCGAACCAGGGACCTCAGGATCCACAGGCCGACTTCATACCACTGAGCTAGCCATCCCATAAATAAATACCGTAGCAGATCTAGGTAAGTGTTATATTTTGAGCGAGAAGTGCGGTTACCAGCCGTCAAATTATGGCCTCCAAATATGTTAGTGGAGGGTAGTGGTACGGGTAATTTGAATGTGGTGAAAATTATTTGTTGTTTATAACTCTGCATTATTAAGTATTTTAGCAATTTTAGCTGACGTTGACAATAGAAGATGCCAATTTTAACGACCAACGCTAAAAGCAACGTAAAATAAAGTAATATTGTACAAAAACGATGAACTTCTTTGACAAAATTACTTATTTGAATGTAAACTTTTGAGAGTTGCATAATAGTTATTTACGATACTAGTACGTAACGCTAATCTTTGGTCAAGAATGGGTCAGAGTTAAAACGTGAGCAAAGCGAGTGTTTTAAGACAAGCGAATTCCTAAATATGCTTTACGTATGCGAGTCGTAGAATATTTTATTTATGTCTAAAAACAGTTAACATATAGAAATAATTGACATAAATGTCACCTTTATTATTGAAAAATTCATTATTATACTGAATTAACCTTGGCAAATTTGGTACATGTAAAAAGTGCGTAAAGTAATTTTATCATACAGTAGCGGTTTTTGATGTACGAGTTCATTATATAATCGTTTTCAGTGATTAAAATCAGCAATTAATCACATGTTTAAATCCATGAAAATCATAAACAATTAACAGTTTATACCAATGAAACAGGCAACAATTATTTCACTCATCAAACAAGATCTTCATTTATTTTAGTTGGAACTTTTTTCTGACTTTATTGTACAAAAAAACTGTTATTGTAAGATAAAATGTGGTATATGAAATGTTATTATATGTTCGTGACAATTATTACAATCGCACTTGCACGTTCGCACGTTCGCACGTCAATCATCTCACTCGCGTATAATATTTTAATTCACTCACTTATAATATAATATTATCTACTCGTTACTGCACAGTTATTTTACCAACTGAAAACAGCCAATTAATAGTCACATAATCGTAGATAAAGTAACTTTATTGCACTCTGTTACAGGGACGTACGATCTACCGCACGTTATGCGGAAATAATCTATTTTGCATACTAGAGTCTATTTTTTTAAATAATTATGGAAAAAAATATTTCTTGGTAGTTTTCTAATTTCGGACTGGACTAACATTTTTTGACATAATTTTATACAAAAAAAGTAGTTATTTTGAATTATAAATGGAGCTCTATATTGAAAACCAAATCAAAGGACTTTTCACTTGTAGTTTTTAAATTAGAGCTGTCCAAAAAAAAACGTTAGCATGTGCGTCTATGTGCTGGTGAAGACATGAAGCGGCGGAAAGGAATGCCACCCTACTCCGTCTACGCCGCAGACATCGTTCTCTTTTTCTCCCCGGATCACCATCATCACGTCTCATTTACGCATGGATGTTCGACAAAAGAAACGTCCCGTTGAACAAAGACCTGTTTATTTACCTAGCTCTTGTTCAAATTTCTATTCACGCAACCTGATTTATCAAGTTATTTAAAGAAAATCTCTTGCGTTCTTTCTTTTGCTCTTCTACGATGCACTGCTTTAGAAATATGTCACTCTGACATGGAAAGATATTTAATATAAATTACGTCTTTGCACAGTTTTACACAGACAGTTTTATGAAAAGAAGGAACACAAGTAAGTACCTACCTAAACTCTTGCGAAATCTTTTTAAATTATGATACAAATATATCTCGACAAGCGGATGGAAGAACTTACTATTGTAACCAAGAATTTTATGTGGGTATATTAATTAGTAATAATTTCAACATTTTTGCGCATTATTACAGATTTGCAGTGGCTGCTTTGAGCCTCACTTTTACGAAGTATAGGAGTACAAATCAAACTACAAAAAAGATCTAAGAATATGTGCATACTTTTGCATGATTGTTATTGCATTGTTAATTAATTCTTATTCATTAGAAGTCGTAGCATAACTAATATTGCGGGTAAATATTACTCAATAATAAATGCAGTAAAAAATGAATATCATTTAAAACATAATTAAAAAATAAACTATCTACGAAATATTGAAAGTTTCGTTTAATTTGTTCTGGCTCCGTGATAAGAACGATCGCGTTATGAGCGAGAGTTTTTATACATACAGACATACATCACGCTATATCCCAAAAAATGGCGTAGCACGAACCCTAAAATCACTCATAAAATATTCACTCATTTTATTTATCAAATAATCAGCTCTCGTCAAACATTCTCATCCAAATACACCACCCTCACTTTAAACACATTCATAGATCATTTCATATAAACTCATTCATTTATCACACAACAAACCTTCAATCACATCATTCCTATTCACTTATCATTCATCTTCTTTCTTTGACGTACATAAAATATGCATAAAACATCTCAAATTACTCATGCTTACTCCTAACAACGAATCTAATAACGAGTCTGACAACGAATCTACAAAAATTAGAAAAGATGAAAGCGATAGCACTTGCATACGAAAGAAAAGTCAACACAATGCAGTAACTGAAAATGAAAAAAAAAGATAAGAAGAGAAGGGAGTGTCGCCCTGCACTTGTTTTGAAAGTGAATTCCACACAATTGCAGTTAAACACTCAATGTAAGATCAGAAAACGAATAAAAAAGATAATAAACGAAGGGAGTGTCGTCCCTGCGCTTGTTTTTGATAGTGAATTTCATACAATTGCAGGTAAACACTTTAATGAAATTACTAAACAACAAAACTAAAATAAAAAATCCTGCACTTTTCTTAAATTATCAATTCATTCCGCAATTAATCTTCGCCAAACGTTCCTATCCTGACACACCACTTTAGCTTCATCCACATTCATAATTCCTTTCATACAAGCACGTTGGTTCCTCGTACTCGGAAACTTTCGTTCACGCAACAATCCTTCAATCATATTCATTCATTTATTCATAGGTCGTCCACGCAATCTTTCACCCTCAATTTTACCAACATACACCTGTTTCATCAATCTCTCATTTCGAGTTCAATTTATAAACAAAATTACTTGTGTCCTCATGTTTCGGATTCTTTTAAAGACCGATTCTTGAAAATATTTTAGCTAATCCTGAATTTTAATTTAGTCAAATTAATTTAATAGCTATTTACATAACAAGTGCGCCAAGACATACTTTTCACATGAGCGCAATTATTAAGCACGAGTGAAGCGAGTGCTTTAATTTGCGCGGATGGTGCAAATACTGTTTTCATGCACGAGGTTTGTACTTGTCTTTTTGTAACAAGCAAAAATTATATTACCGACAGTGAGGAAATTTATTAATTTAAAAGTGAAAATTTCGCTCGCGCTTTAATTTGCGCGGATGGTGCAAATGCTGTTTTCAAGCACGATGTTTGTACGTTTCTTTTTGTAACAAGCAAAACTTATATTACCGACAATGAGAAAATTTATTAAATTTAAAGCGAGAATTTATATTACGACAGTTTAGTATACCATAATAGTGGTTATCGTGTCGGCCTGTGGATCCTGAGAACCCTGGTTCGATTTCCACTGGCGACAAAAATTTTCACCACATTAATACTACTCCTGTGGCTCCCCCTCTACTAATATCTTTGGGGGATGTGATTTGACGGCTGGTAACCGCACTTCACGCCCAAAAATATATCACTTACCGAGATCTGCTTCTGCAGAGTGCCACACCCAGTAATGGGTAGAAGGCGTGATGATATATTTATTTATTTATTTATTTATTTAGTATGCCATGAATTGACATTTGCTTTACGATTCATGTGAATATTTACTTTCAAATATGCCCCCCGACGTACGGGGAGCTGCAAATAACGTATTAAATAATTTTAGCGTTTTAATATGAAAAATTTAGAAACATAAAAATGGGTGTTTTTTTCAATTACTTTGAAGCACTAGTTCACAAAATCAAACCTTACATCAAGTTTTCAGGGTACCCAATGTAAATTTTGAATGATGCATGTACAAAAATAATATTACCATAAACGTTGAAATACATTTTTAATTTAAATCTGTTATTATTTGGTTTTTTATGGGATGGCTAGCACAGTGGTATGAAGTCGGCCTGTGGATCCTGAGGTCCCTGGTTCGATTCCCACAGGCGACAAATTTTCATAATTTGATAAAGCTATCCCTGTGGCTCCTCCACCACCTACATGTTTGGGGGCCGTGATTTGACGACTGGTAACCGCACTTCACGCGCAAAATATATCACTTACCGAGATCTGCTTTAGCAGAGTGCCACACCCAGTAATGGGTAGAAGGCGTGATGATATATTTATTTATTTATTTATTTATTATTTGGTTTTTAAAATGTGGTTTGGATATATTTTTTAAAATGGAATTAAAATAAAAACCAGCTAATTAAAACCTTTTTAAGAATCGGATTATTAAATTTTAGAATCTAAATCGTATATTTCTTGATTCTAGTACTGTAATTTTCTTTTATGCAGAGTAGCTGAGTAGCAAATAAATATTAGTTTCTTTTAAAACTTCAGACGACTGTTTTAATCAAAAAGGAATGAATTGTATATGAACAAAGATTAAGTTTCAGCGGAAAATATCAGACTATCGTTCATCGAGTAACACCTGCATTTTCATGAAAGCAACAAGGTTAGAATTCCATTCGCAAAACTCATATAGAATTACAATCAGTTTTTCCATTGGCTCAATAAAAACCCACAAGTGAATATTAAAGTGGGTTCGCGAACAGAAACACTTGCCCACACGTAACGTAAGACAACGCAACGTAAGAACAGAACACAACAGCATACCAGACAGACACCCAAGCAACAGTACAGACCAGATCGGGTGTCGAGAAGAACCTGTTAATTTAAATTATCTCCACTCTTAAAAGGTTTCCTTCCACCAACATTCTCATTATTTATTGGTCGTTTTTTGATAGAACATCCTGTACATCGCCATTCCGGTTTCGAATTATTCAACACTTTATAGGATTGTTCACCTTTTGGTTGGTCGAATCTGTCGATGATACTAGTTGGGTTCCAACGATTATATGAACTGGATATATATTTGATTTTTTCTCTCTCTAACACACGTTATTATCTATTTAATAGAATTTATGTTCGTATTAGAAAATACTGGGAAAGAAAGTCAAAAGATAACCTAAATATTTTAATTATGAACGAATGAGTTTTTAAATTTTTATTTTAATGTATTTATCGAAACAGGAAGGAAGTATTATTTACTCGTATAAAAAGTCATTTTAAAACTCATTTCAAGGAAAAAAATGAAAACTCTAATATTTATCAGTTTTGGATTTCCATGTTTTTGAACTTTGAAATACATTCGTAAATACTAAATATAATTCTTAGAATTATTATTAACTCACATATGAATAAATTGCAGCCATAGATTCGTAAGGCAGTGTTATTTTAATTTTAATGAAATCTATTTTTATTATTATTTATGGGATGGCTAGCACAGTGGTATGAAGTCGGCCTGTGAATCCTGAGGTCCCTGGTTCGATTCCCACAGGCGACAAATTTTCATAATTTGAAAAAGTTATCCCTGTGGCTCCTCCACCACTAACATGTTTGGGGGCCGTGATTTGACGACTGGTAACCGCACTTCACGCGCAAAATATATCACTTACCGAGATCTGCTTTAGCAGAGTGCCACATCCAGTAATGGGTAGAAGGCGTGATGATATATATATATATATATATCATCACGCCTTCTATATATATATATATATATATATATATATTTATTAAGATTTCAAATTATTATAAAAAAACATAGTACCTACTTTCCTGTTTATTTTTGTTTCAATGATTTGTGTGAGTGTAAAAAAAGCAAAATTGATGACGTTTCATAATGATAATATTATTAATTAAAAAAATAATAATATTGGATTATTTTACAATTAATCGTAAAATAAAAAATTATAATTTATGTTAATTTGCTAATTAAGTGATAGCAAAATTAGCTTTTATTAACAATACTTAGGCAAAAATATAGATAGTAGAGAAATATAATTTGGGCCTTGTCAAAGGGATATA
Organism: Pterostichus madidus; assembly: GCA_911728475.2. Classification (NCBI taxonomy): domain Eukaryota; kingdom Metazoa; phylum Arthropoda; class Insecta; order Coleoptera; family Carabidae; genus Pterostichus; species Pterostichus madidus. The sequence continues at coordinate 12,587,133 of OU452312.1, forward strand.
TTTGGTTTCACTACCAAACAGTAACCTATTTCGCTCATTTAAATATTACTGATATTCTAAAATATTTGAATTTATATTTTGTAGTGTAATAAAGGAAATATCTATATACAAGTGCCTTGTGAAAGATAAAAAAGCAAATACCTTTCATTCACATTACATGATTTATACTGCAACATCGAAAGTAAATAATGGCGGATATAAAATTATTATGTCACTTTCTGTTTCCTAATCATTAATACCAACTTTATAGTTTCAAATGGAACATAATATATATTTTGTTTTATCAAATTTAAAACGTTCTTAATATTTGCTTTACGATAGTGCCAAGTTGAAAGCAGGATTTAAAATAAAATAATTGTTGAAAAACAGTAACTGTTGATAATCGCTATTATTAGTATCATCAAGTCTCTAACATTATTGTAACTGTTAGAGTCATATTTATTTCATCTTATTAATTTTATTAGTTAGCCCGTCTTCGCTTATGTCATCTCCTTTTATTAACGCAACTAAGTATTTATGTAATGTTTGATTGAATATTTATTTACCGAATCGTCAGATTTCTTACGTTAGTTACAGTTCATCGTTTGACAAGTAAAGTAGTGATGAGATAGTTAGATATTGTGTTAGTGCTTGATAGAGTTTCGAGGAATATTTAGGATAGGTTTAGAGGTGAGTCCTCCTTGCGTATGTGAGTTGAGTTGGATAATGGTATTGTTGAGTTAGCGCAAGTGTGAGCGCTTGTTACGGCTGTGGCCGGGTGTGAGTATATGGAGATCCGTGGTTGGCTTCCAACGTGCGGCGAGCAGCTTTGGGCTGTAGCGGAACCGTGACTGGCCGCCAACGTGCAGCGGGTAGATTTGGGCTGTAGCGAAACCCTAGTCAGGCCGCCAACGTGCAGCGAGCAGCCTTGTGTGCTGTAGTAACCCTAACCAGGTTATCAACGAGATACGAAAGGATAGCGAATGTTTTGTGACTTGGTCAGTTTGACCTGTGGAGTATTTGATGCGAATGATTGCAGGTGTGTTCTCACTGAGCTTTAATGCTTAATTAGTATATTCTTTCCAGATGCTAAACCGTGAATATATATCTTAGAACTTTCTTTGGACAGGTATTCTTTCAGTTTAATGGGCTGCATTTTAAGTAAGTACGGTTATATAGATTAATTATAAATATCGCCGCTGCATTTCATTCGCTTGTAAATCACCTATCGTAACATAACTTATTTGCACTGACTGTTGAAAAGTACTTTTGTTATCAACAATTGTTTTGTTGTTGCTTTTAGCAAATTTTACGTACTTTTCAAATTTGTAGAAAATATAATTTTAAATTTATATAGTAAATACATAACAATTGATTGAGACAACGGCCATGGTAGGATGCATTTGTTCCGGTAAGGAAAGTTAACAAGTCACAACACGTGTCACTATATCATATCGTAGACAATGAGCATAAGAACTGCTATTGAGAAACTTGAAAAAAAAAAAATGAAATTCATTTATTTTATGTAAATACAAAATTTTAGAACCCAGGATCTTTTGAATTAGTATGTGCAAATGGAAATGTCTCGTTCATTTGAATCAAACGTTATTTTAATTTTATTCTCTATTTTATAATATGCTCTAAAATTACGTCTATCCTATGATTTCTCATAAATAGAAAACGTAAAAACATAGGGGTCGTCTGCGATGATATTTTTTATAATAATGAATAAAAAATATATGCAAATTAGGATTAAATTGGTATTAGCAATGTATCTAATTCATTAAATTCGTTATTTAATAATTTATTTATTTATTGTATTATGTACCATAGGAATTTAATTATAGTACAGGGTCCGGACTCACCGAGTCGTAGTGTGGACGTTCATATATATTTAGCTTTAGTGGGATTCGAATTCGGGATCTCCGGATTCGAATTCCGTATACCGTACTACCGGACATGCAAAAAATAGTTCGTTGTGGCTGAATACTTAGCATTATCTAAGAAGCAAAGTTCTTGATTATAAATATTAATTAAAAGTATAGCTACTACCGAGTGGTTGAAAATCCTCTGACTCAAATTAGAATTAATTTCCTCATTTATTTATTAATAATACGTAACTATATTTAATATATTTCAAATTAACTAAAAATGGAAAAGTGAATAATCATTATATTTCAAAAGTAAAAAGTAAAAATCTAAGGCTAAGATATAACTAAGAATAAATTAAACCCCTAACCCTTAATAAATATAAAGATAAATCTAAATACGTATTTAGATTTATCTTTATATTTATTAAGGCTTAGGGGTTTAATTTATTCTTAGTTAATTATATTTCATTTTTATAAAAATATATCATCACGCCTTTTATCCATAAAAAGGTATATTCTGCCGTAGCAGATCTTGGTTACATTTACGCGTGAAATGCGGTTACCAGCCGTCACCAATCAAATCATGGATCTCAAAATTATTAGTAGAGGGGCAGATACAGAATTACTGGTATTGCAGTGAAAATCAGTTTGTTGGTTATCAGGGAATCGAATTTGTGTTCTCAAATCCACATTTTGAAGTATTACTGAACTATCTGCCCCATTCCTTTATTTGTTAATTTCTTTATACCAAGAACTAATAATAATTTCAACAACAACATTAATCAAGAAAAATCTCAGGTCATCTCCGAGAAACTTTCCACAATCCATCTACAAAACACCTAATCCTCTGTTTAGCGGGGCCCCAATTAGAAGTTACGGACGCGTCATTAGTTCCGAGCCAAACCAGTTTTAAATTTCAATCGGAAACGATTTAGTGACGGGCGGTTTTTGTCCGTCCCCTGGTGACCTTCGCTCGGTGTCGTGATCTGAGTGCTGAGTGGTTCCGTTCTGCTGCTCAGCAGCTGAAGAGCTGCTAAGCTTTGGTACTCATTGGTATTCCTCATGGCTTGCTTGTTGGTTGATAATATTGTAGCACACATAGATGACTTGATAGGTGCAATTCGAGGAAACTGTACTCAGGAATTTTTATACGTGTAGCAGTTATTAATGTAAGTTGGGATTTGTTGGTATGTTGAACATAATCGTGTAGTTTTATTTGCCTGAATATGTAATCAATGAAGTTAGAATCTAATTTCACGAATAAAATAAAGGAAAATTAAATTAAACATTTTATCTTGTCGATGAAGATTAATGTAAAAATATCCCACTCAAGTGCTTCATGAATGTTTATATAATTTGTTTATTTATACAATTTACTTTACCCTGATGTGATTTTTCATTTTCTGCGATTGCATATTAAATTATTAAAAAACGTATACGTACTGAAAATATTTTTTTTTTACTCGAATCATTCAAAATAAGATTTACATTACTCTAGAAATTGAAGCAAAGTTTGATTTTGTACACTAGTGCTTCAAAATAATTGAAAAAAACACCCATTTTTTTGGTTCTACATTTTGACTATTAAAACCCTAATTGTATATATTCATACATTTTAATGAATTTATAAAAGAAGTAGAGATATTAGCTTATAACGCCATTAATTATAGATATTTTAACAAGCTTTACGAGAAAAAAAATAAACAATTTGTTTCCAAATAACAAATCTCAATTCATGACATACTAAAATGTTAATATAAATTCACGTATCAAATTTAATAACTTTTTTCATTATCAATTATATAATTTTTGGTCGTTACAAAAAGCATTGTAGAAAACTCGTGTACGAAGAATTGCGCAAATAAAAGCACTTACTTCACTTGTGCTAAAAAATTGCGCTCATGTGCAAAGTATGTCTTCGCGCACTTGTTATGTAAATATCTATTGTTCTGTCAATATGACAAGTTTCTGTTTTGTGTATCTCTAGTAACTATTGCAATATCTTTGTATGCTGTTGGAAACACGTGACAAAGATCCACAGAAAACGTCAATATTATATTGACAAATGAGAGCGTAATTTTCATTTTCATAGCAACAGTAGAAAAATGTATTTAATAAATCACATATTTTATCAGCAGTTTTTAAGTATAGGGTAAAAAATGTATGGAAATCAATCACTTTTTTGGAATGACAGACTTTTAATTTTTTTGATCAATTTATTGGCCAACATTTGGGCTCCTGATTTGAGCCATTATTTGTTAGCTAATACTCGTAGTGACGCTGTGATCATCGACACTCTGTGTCACAAGTAGGAGAAATTAAAATTGCCATTAGAAGTATATATATGTAGATATAGAAAACAACATTAAATTATTATAAACAATACATACAACAAAATAAAAATACTTATTGTACGAGTGCTACTTCCTTAGTTCAAGTTTAACGTCTTCAGTTTGTTCGGTGTGTATTTTATATTTTATTGCTAAAAGTTACAAATAAATTAAATTTGTGTTAGTTTTTCTTTAGAATACTCGTAATAAGCGAGATTATAAGTTCTGAAGTCGCCAAAATAGTGATCCACCACTGATAAACCAATAGGAGTAAAGGAATGGTAATTCGCTATTTTAGAGTCATTACGAAGTCTGTTAAAAAAATACGCGGCATTATCATCAGCTGATCTATACGAACATAGCGACACCAAGCGGATTTCCCTGGAAACAACTGGAGCCGCGCAATTCAAACAGTCCACGTATTTTTTGAACAGATAAAAAAATAAAAACTAGACAAAATAATATTCGGGCTCGAGCTTCTCTCAACGAATGAATCCTTTACATAAATAAGATGTTTCCTTTATACGAGTATATAGCAAATGAAGAATATATACCTTGGTTTGCGATTTGAGAGGTATTAATTAAAAAATAATAATAATAATTAAATTAATATCTAGATAAAACCATGCTAGGGCTCGCAGCAATCGAACCATGTGCCTCATGCGCTTCATGGTTAATTTGGCCCTGGAAGTGAAGGTGTCTATTTGTTGTAATATTAGTAAATAGAGCTTTTGGGACACATACCACATGTCCGAAATAAATAAGGAAATCAGTTTTTTAGAAATCAGAAATGTTCGGCAAATAATTATAATACCACAACAAATCTTATTTAATACAAATTACCTCAATTTTATAAAATTGCCTTCAAAATTTCGAATTATGGGGTAAGATGCTCAGTGGTATCGAGTCGGTCTGTGAATTTGTGAACCCAGATTCGATTCCTACAGCCAACAAACAATTTTCATCAAATTAAAGCTACTCATATGGCTCCTCCACCACTAACATCTTTGGGGGCTGTGATTTGACGGCCGGTAATAGAATTTCCCAAAAAATATATCACTTACCGAGATCTATTACGGCAGAGTGCCACATCTAGTAATGCGTAGAAGGCGTGATAATATATTTATTTATTTAAAAATTTCGAATATTTATAACGAAGTGCCAATCAAGAACAGTTATTATATCCATGATTTACTTTTCACAAAAAATTACTGTAATAAATTTTATCGAAATATTATCATTTATTCCTGTATTTTGTGGCATACAAACGAGGTACTCTATATTATATACGGTTTGTGGATAGATATAGTATTGCCATATATAATTTGGTACAATAAATGTTTGAAGGATATTTTTGATTTACAGAAAACTGATTACCCATGTTCCTATGTCTCTATTTATTTGGATCATACGGTATATCATATAATTGACAAAAAATTAGTTGATAATTGTTTTAGAGCAGATATAAAACCAAATTGTTCCGTAGGAAGTACTGCGCCGTATCTCAAGTTCAAGGCTTCTTAATTACCAAAAACACATCCATCTCATTTCTGTGCTTTGTTGCTTCATCTCACCTCACCAAGCAACCGTTCATCTACGTCACAACACACACAACATATCGCGATTGCGTGCGTTTGTGTGTTGGAGTCCGGGTCCTTAACCTCACCTTGCCTTACACCCGAACAGAGTCACACATGGTATTTACCCATTTACGCGCGAATAGCGAATACACGATGACATGTAGCCGGTGTGGGAGTTCGTGTTGCTTTGTACGATTGATTTTGTGAATTTGGTTAGGAGCGAATGATTAAGAATAATGAGGGGGTAAAGTGTTAATGTTTGTGGAAATTTAACGGTATTATGTGTAGATGAATTTAGATTGGAATTTGCACTTTACATGTTGATAAATTGAAAAATTGATTCTGTATTTAATTTAATTTGACGAGTTGATGCTTTTTTACTTATAGTCAATTATTGCAGTTGAAAATGAATGATTATACCAAATGTCCACCTGTTTTTTGTTACATGAAATGTAAAATTTTCATTTGACTATAGTTTCCTCCCTATTAATTTTAAAACCAAAGTTTCATTGCAAAATATTTGCAAAACTGCAAATTGAAACCAATTTATTTGCTATTCAGAGTGATTGAAAAATGTAATAATGTATGGGAAAATAGTATATTATGCATCATTTAATCTTGAAGACGAAGTTTATTGAAAACACTTCAGGCCTATGGAATATACGCTATTTTTGTCTTTATAATAATTTGAAAGAAGATTATTTTTGTAATTTTTGATAAAACAAATTGCAAAAAGAATATTATGAGGTAGGTGGGTCAGTGGTATCGAATGAATTTAAGGACCACATTAAAATTACCCCTGTGGCTCCCTCACCACTAACATCTGGTAATCGAACTTCACGCGCATAAATTTATTACATACCGAGATCTGCTACGGCAGAGCGTCACACACAATAATGGGTAAAAGGCGTGGTGATATATGTATATATACAGAGAGTTCAATTTGAGTGTGCCACCACTGCTATCTCGAGAACTATAAGAGCTACAAGGTTGGTTAAATTAGAAAAGAAATACTATAGCAACCGTAAAAAAAATATGATACTAGATTTTAAGAGTAGCAAAACATTTTTTATTGTATAATTTTTTTTTGTCATTTCAATAATACTTTTTTTCCATATGCTAACATATTTTTCCATCGTCCTGTATAAAAAAATAATCCTGTATATGATACATTAAACCACTATATGAGTCTAGTTACATCTATGTATTTGTATGTAATACAAAATAAAGTAATATTTGTCTTTTTTTGTATATTTAATTCAAATTTGCTTGTCGTCATAGCAAAAAGTATAGATTTTCATAAGAAGAAAATCTGCAACAGACAGATACAGACCGCTGCAGAACTAGATAAGATGACGCATAAACAATATTCATATAATCCAGTTTAATTATATCATAAAAAGAAATTGATTGGAATGCTATGAAAAGACTAACTTTGCTTGATGTTACCTACCTCAATTTCATTCAATTTACGCAAATCTATACGCAGATAATGCAAGAATGATTCGTGGATCAATATTCAGGGGAATATTCCATCGTGTCCGTAACAGATTACCTGCGGTGGTATTGGAAAATAATGACGCATTAATTCGACCAAAATTTACGCAAGAGTACAAAATAATCGCAAATTATATCTGACAAACGCAGATTTTACGCAATGCTAATCAGACACGTAAACGATCTTACGTCTTACGAAATATTGCTTGTCTGTCACCAACCAAGAAAAAAAAAGAAATCAGCACAGATATTTGAAATGTAACCAATATTTCTACATATACATAATTATAGAGATTTTAAAAATTAAATTCACAATACTGTAAAAATGTAGCTACAGTTGACTACAGTTTAGAAATTAGTTAAGAGTAAAATTTAGTCATCTATGTCCTTATAACATTTATTCTTCAAATTAATTCACGACTATTTGACACCGGGAAATATACGATAGTTTTTTATGCTTAGATCTTTTAAAAATAATATATACTTATATTGGAAGGACTTTTATTGACCGAAATACTATTAAAACGTGATTTTGTTGTTGGAAATTGATATTACTTAATAATTTATCTGGATCATTAGTCTATTTAGTATGATTAAAAATAAAAATATACGAGATTAAAGAATAATTTGTTGTAATTATTTCTCAATTACGATGAGAATCCGGATACGATCAGTCTAACAACAACGTTTATTTTTATAACACTACTATTATGAGAAAACATGTGCAATATCCTTCTTCTCGGCTTAGTTCAACCTGTATTACGTAATTTTTCTTGTGTTTTAATTTAATAATCGTAATAATCTTTTAATGAGACAGCTCCACAGATAAGAGTGCGTAAGAAGCCTGAACATATTTACATGAAAATAATTATAACATTATGAAGATGACGTAAGCAAATATGAGTAGGTGTAAAAATACGGTAATTGCAAATTATTTCCTTATTCCACATAGTAAGTTATTCAAATGCAAATGAAGTAATAACTTAATCCGGTGAAATTAATATTAAAATATCTCCAACTTGTTTCATACATCGTAATAGCTGCATTGTTGTTTCTCAATCCTATTGTCAGATTATATTCTATATTACAAGAACAAGTTAGATTATCTTTAACATATATGTACCTACCAGATAAATAAAGCAGTATCTACTGAAATATTTTACAAATTAATTAATCAAGATTATAAAATTTTATGTTAAAAGAATTTTTGGTAGACTCTTAACAAGTGCTGGTGAGAATTAACGGTCTGTTTTAAGTCAGGAAGAGAATTAATTATAAAGTTATTTTTTATTGTATACTCCAAAAAAATCTGACACTGATTAATAACTAATCAGGACAGAATTTATCAATTTATAATAAACTGACGGCTATCAGGATATGCGTCTGTCAAACTATAATTAAATAAAAGATTCAAACTACAGGATATTGTCAATAATATACATTTTTTAGTACCTGTTTAATGACTTGTAGATGCATTCATGTTAATGCAGCAATTATGTTACGTATATTTAAACTTTTAGCTAAATTTCACATTCGACAAGTATATTTTTTTATCAAACAACCAGTGCCGCCTTAAGACATTTTGCCGCCCGGGGTTAACGTTAAAAAAACCACCATTCTTAACTAAGAAAAAGACGTTTTTCTAGTATTAAACTATTTTATATTATAAAGGATATATAATGTCCACTAAGAAAAAAAGTGGATCATGAATCATAGTTTTCTAATAAAATTTTATTAAAATCATAACGGATAAGAAAATATACAAAAAAAGAAAAACAGAATTAAATAAAAATTCTTTAAAAAAAATAAATAACAGATCTCCTAATCATAATAAATTAAGTTAATTTTGTTTCCGGGCTTTTAATTCCGAGAATATGCTAATTACGATATAAATATTAATTTCCTTTAATTTGAGAATCAAATTTCTAATAGTAACTAAAAACATAACAGACAAAATTTTAAATTGCATCTAACCAAAAACTAAAGAATTAATAACTTCAATATATTTTATTTTGCTGGGCAATCATTAATGTTATAAATGTATACATGTATAAAACCTGACTTAGCAAATATTAATCAATTACTTTTATTTAACAATAAATCAGTTAAAATAAAATTGTTATCCCTGCGCGTGCTGTGGATGTAAGCACTGCAATGTTTTAGAAACAAGTAAATAACACTAAATTCAATTATTTTTCAACATAGTTCTTATAATCAGTTTATAGTTTGCTTTATTTCAAATTTTTATTTTTGTTATGTTATTTATCTTTGGGGTCACTAGCTCAGAGGTATGAAGTCGGCCTGTGGATCCTAAGAACCCTGGTTCGATTTCCAAAGACGAAAAATAATTTTCATAAACTCAAAAGCTACCCCTGTAGCTCCTCCACCACTAACATCTTTGGGGGCCGTGATTTAACGACTGGTAACCGCACTTCACGCGCAAAATATATCACATACCGAGATCTGCTTCGGCAGAGTGCCACACCCAGTAATGGGTAGAAGGCGTGATGATATATTTATTTATATTTGATATTCATATTTATTTTTGAACAGATATAAAAAATACAACTTTTACGTCTGTACCGCCCTTACGTATCTACCTCCGGAAGCTAAAAGCTCCCCTCCACCGTTAGGCGGGCACTACAAACAACAGTAGCAAAACTGTAGACAATAGCAAATACATAATAATAAATTTGTAATAATAACAATTACGAAATTTTAAATGAAATGAAAAATCTAAAATTATATTTATTTAACCATCTTTTTCAAAAAATATAGTTTGTTCATAGCAAGGCATATAAGTTGACAAATATAGAAAAATATACAAAAAAGACTAAATACGTAAAACAGGTCAAGGTAATCCCTGAAGGCTAAATTTAGAATTCATTTATCTGTGAGTAATATTAATTTTTCTTTCTTTAAATGATCCTTTTTCAATAACGCCAGAAAACTTTCGTATATTATACCGATTATTAAGAGAAGCTAGACAAGATTGATATTTCTTGATCTTTGTGGTCCTCCAAGTGAATTTAAACCTACGGCCAATAATTCATAAGTTTCGTCTACTTGTTTTGGATTCTCTGGAGTATTTTTATTAGTTCTTAAGGCTTCATTAGTTTCGAAAAAATCTACTTAGAATTTATATTGCTCTTGTAGTTTATTCCGTCCAATGGTTTCTCTTAATTTTTTAAAATATATTAGGTACTACATAAATAATTTTTTTTTAACTATTTATAATATTACGTACTGCTGGTTTTACATTTATTACTTGTCGGTTCTATTTATTGCATTTATTGTGACAGATCTTCTATGGTTGCTATGATAACAAATCAACACTGCTGTCATTTGAATAAAATAATACACATGATATTATTAAATTACAATAGATATAATTGCCAACAAAAATTCATGTGTCAAAAATAATCACGAATTCGTTAGAAATAATTACAGTGTGATAACGAAATCAAATATAACGAAATAGTTATAATAACGATCTGTTATAAAAATACAGAATAGGGCTATAAATATACCAATAAAATTTCAAATGTCAAAAACATTTATTTTGTACATCGTCTTAGGTTGGTTTGGTAACAACTATTTTATTGCACACTGCTTGCAGCGTGGGATGAAATGCTGTGCGGTAAATGATCACGTTTTGCGAGTACATAGTAAATTACTTTTTGTACGATCGCAGAAAAACTATTATAAAAGTATCTTTCAGTTTTTTACTTTCGTACATTTATACATTTGTAAAAGCAAAAAGTTAATTAAATAGTAAGTAATATTTTTCTTCAAAAAAGGACAGATTATTTTCTTTTTCAATTTTAAAAATGACAATAACTGAAGATGTTCAAAAACTGATTGTTCTTTTCATAAAACTACGGTTGGGAACCCTACAGTTATCTGTCAGATTGTACTTAAATTTGTTCCTTGGAATTTGATTGCGGATTATATAGACTTGTATTTGTTATCACCTAAGTTAATATAATTTTGATAAAATGTTTTTATTATTTTTTTGGATTTCAGTCTATTAAAAGTCAGTTTGTAGGAAATTACTAAGCAAATTTTCTACGTAAAAAATTTATTATATCATAATTTAAAATAAATAAATAAATATGTCATCACGCCTTCTACCCATTAGTGGGTGTGGCACTCTGCCGTAGAAGATCTCGATAAGTGATATATTTATGCGCGGGAAGTGCGATTACCAGTCGTCAAATCACGGCCCCCAAAGATGTTATTGTGGGGAGAACCACAGGGGTAACTTTAATGTGGTGAAAATTATTTGCCGGCTGTGGAAATTAAACCCGGAGTTTTAAATTCACAGTCCGACTCGATACTACTGAGCCACCTACTCCATACAATTTAAACTCATCTTAAATTAACGTAGGCCAAATAAACTGCATATTTTGATTTAATAAATCATGTAAATAAAATACCTAGACATTATCATAGATATTTTTAATTCATTCTTTATTTTATTTTCGAGGGCAGGGTGAAAAGTTCCTGAAAAATAAAACAGATTGCGCCACAATCGCAAATCTCATGTGACATTTGTGATGTACCATCTTTAACTAGACGCATTAAAATTTTCAGACTGATATGTCATTCAGTTCTATTTTGACATCCATCGAAAGCAAGCAACCTTGAAGATTTTTGAAAACATGGAAGAAAGTGAATTTCGCGTCTTGATTAAATATTATTTCTTGTGTGGAAAAAACATTACACAAACCAAAGCATCGCTTGTTAATCATTATGGAGACTCCTCACCATCGATTGGAACGACAAGTGCTTTACTGATTTTCGTTGTGATAATATGTCCACAAAGGACGCCCAACGTTCTGGTCGTCCAATTAAGGTTACAACGTCAGAAATCGTCGATAAAATCCATGGTATGATATTGGCCGATCGGCGAGTTAAAGTGCACGAGATTTCTGAGGCTATGAGCATCTCAACCGAACGGGTACGGAACATTTTACATAAATTTTTGGATATGAGAAAGCTATCTGCCAGATGGGTGCCGCATTTGCTCTCTGTTGACAACAAGCGCGACCGTGTGACAAGGTCAAAGGAGTGTTTGGCGATGTTCAAGCGCAATAAGAAGGACTTTTTACGCCGTTTCGTAACCGTGGACGAAACATGGATCTATCACAACACACCAGAGACCAAAGAACAGTCGAAACAGTGGACTTGTCCTGGTGAATCGAAGCCGAAAAAGGCCAAAGTGGATTTATCGGCCAACAAAGTCATGGCGACAGTTTTTTGGGATGCACACGGTATCGTTCATATCGATTACCTTGAAAAGGGCAAAACGATCACCGGCGTATATTATGCAGAGCTGTTGGATCGATTCGACGCCGATTTGAAGCGAAAGCGACCGCATTTGGCAAAGAAAAAAGTGCTCTTCCATCAGGACAACGCACTGGCGCACAGGTCCGCAGTCGCAATGGCAAAATTGCATGAATTGCGCTACGAATAGGTTCGTATCCACCATATTCTCTAGATTTGGTCCCCTGCGATTTTTATCTATTTCCAAACTTGAAGAAATGGCTCGGTGGAAAGAGATTTGGCACCAACGATGAGGTCATCGCTGAGACAAACGCCTATTTTGAAGGATTGCCAATATCGTATTATTTAGAAGGGATCGAAAAATTAGAAAAACGTTGGACGAAGTGTATCGAGCTACAAGGAGATTATGTTGAGAAATAAAATATGTTTTGGCCAAATAAATCATTTCTTGTTTCATTTTTCAGGGACTTTTAACCCTGCCCTCGTATTAAAAAACTACAATAAATTTACCATTTCGCCACTTTCTGTTCCATCCAGAATTCCAATAACAACAGGATTTCGGAATTTGACAAAATATACTTCAGTCCACATACTGATTTCTGAAAATATCAAATATTCATGAACTTTACAATACTGTATAAGAAAATTAATTTATTATTAATGTACTATGTACTATATTTAAGGAAAACGCATTATGTGGGCAATGTGCATATTTTAAGCTTAAGCTACTTTACAATTCTAAATTGAGTATATTGTAGTTAGTGTGTTATTGATATAAATTAATAAACTATCATATTAGAGCTAGGAACGTAGCCAGAAATGATTTTAAAATTCAGAAATAGTGTTTGAAAATATTTTAGTTAACGTAATGAATCTCCAATCCTTCCTGCATATGGCTTTGACTAGCACTATATAGCACTATTTACTTGATTTGATACCATTAACTAAATAACTGTGTACCTACAATATGTATGTATTTATTTTTTTATATAATTTCGTTTTCACAGGCTTATTAGCTTTGTTTGAGATTAAGTTCTGTACTATTCAAGTACTGTAAACAATCTCTTGATACTAAGCGTTTAAAGGATATAGCAAAATTTAATTTCGAACGGAAGTTCGCGCGATCAGTTCATTCAGGTGAGTCAGAAACAAGTTCGATTTTCCGGCAGGTGGTTCGAAACCACACGCAAAGTCAATCACTGTCGGATATCGGGACATCGGGAATATCTTCCCAGGGTCAGGATATCGTCACGTCATTGTTTATGTATTCAGTTTCCTTGAAATGGGAAACGGATCTTGTGAACTTTGACGTTCAATAACTGTTTATAAATTGCATTATGTGCATATGGTATGTTGTACTAGTGACTAATGCTTGTAATGCACAAATTTAAATGTAAATTACTACGAGAACTGATTTATTATTATTAAATCGAAACTAAAGTTTATCGCAAATAATTCAAATAACGTTACAATTCGCAGCTATATATTGCAAGTATGGCGAGTCTTACGCCATCTGCCATTGTAATCATTTTTAACTGTTAATAAATCGATAAAAAAATAATAATAAAAATTTAAACACTTTAATCAGGAAGGTACCTAATGACTTTTTACAAGAATGTTCATAAAAGAAGAAATGATATTCACTACAGTTTCAGTATAAGTTAAAAACTGTTTAAAATTCAGTAGTGGAAAATTTCTGTTGTTGGTACTAATACGATTTTTGTGTAAATTTGAGACGAATCCGGTTCTGGCGGGTGTCGGGACCTGGCAGAGCGGGGTCACTGCTTCCAGTGGGTGTTGGCACAGGCAGCGATCCAACGCCCGGCGTAAAAATCCGGTTCCAAGGCGGCTGACATACCGGATCTGAAATGCTCCGGCATTTGCCGCCGTTACAAGAATCTACCAGGACCGCACCCGGTATAAATCATTATCATTAATATGAAAATTCTAATGAAGAATGGTGTTTTGGTTCAAATTTTTATTGAGTGAAGAAGATAAAAAAAATAAATAAATATATCATCACGCCTTCTACCCATTACTGGGTGTGGCACTCTGCCGAAGGAGAGCTCGGTAAGTGATATATTTAGCTCGTGAAGTGCTGTTACCAGCCGTCAAATCACGGCCTCCAAAGATGTTTGTGGTCGGGAAGCCAAAGGGGTTGTTTTTTTTTTAAATGGTGAAAATGTAGAAATCGAAGCAGGGTTCTCAGGATCCACAGGCCGACTTGATACCACTGAGCTTGCTACCCCATAAAGATAAGATTTTTTTTATATGAACATTTTAAATTTTTTATCCTAAAAACACTCGTAGAGTTCTATGTCTGTATTTTGAAACAAAATATACGTTTTAATGCAATTTGTAGTATCTTTTCAAACTATTGCTTAATTTAGAGCGTAGATCACTCGATCACTGCTTGTTGTGATGTTTAGACAGTCCTGGATTCAAGTCTATCAAACAGCAAGTGGTATTTAGTTAAAATATCTAGCATTAATCACGAACATACTGTAAATGGGATTAAGTTCCTGTTGTGCAATGAAACAAATAAAATAAAATAAACAAATTATCTAGAGTCCAGGAAGTCTCAATCGAAATATTTATACGTCAACAATTTAAACCTAACAACGAAAGTGCAAACAAAATAATGTTTTCTTGCAAAATTTTGAAAATAGAAATGATAAAAATAATCATAACTAATATAATAAGTGATATAATAATTGCCGATAATATTCTGACATGAATTACGAGTTGTTATGGAAATATAAATATAGCGCGAGCTGAATTTTCTATTTCCGTAACTTCGATATAACTTTATGTCAAAATATTATCTGATAATTATCATATTATGAGTTATATTTTGCGTGAGAATTTAACAAGCAAAAATAATTAAGAAGGTTTGACATTTCAATAGATTTTTTTTTAAATTGGCATTTATAAAAATAGCATTTATTTTATTGGTAACCAAGGAGATGTAATTACAGGGAAAAATTATAATTTATTAATTTCACTAGTGGAACACTATCAAAATAGTTCTCACTTAATTGCTTCATTTTTAAGCAAATTCGTGATTCTATAGGTTCCCATATTATACATACATGATAAATTCTCTTTGAAACGCTTGTTTTGTTTTTACTTCATTACACATAAAATATATGACGTCACGAAGCTCCAAATTGGTTTCCGATATATGAGAAGAAAATATAAGAATATATATTGAAAATTCATTATCTTGAGCGTCATTATCATTATTTCCAGGCAATTGTAGTTCAGTGGATGAAACGAAGGTCTTGAGTTTACTAATTAACAAGCAAGAGATTGTGCGTTCAAATCTCGCGCCTTCTACTTCTATAAAAAAAATACGATTGTGTCGGAGTAGTTTGGATTCTACTATAAACTGTAAGTCCCCTTGTAATGTATGTGTAATTTGGATTAAATTCCTTTTGTAAATTATTATTCTGTCTACAAAATCTGCAATATCTTCTGAAGTTAATTTTTCTATCCAAGTTCAAACGTCACTAATATTAGCTTATATCCAAAATATACGATTGTGGCCGAATAATTAACTATGGACCTCTGTACCATATTTGGTATTTTATGGCATTGAATGTTCTTCATGTAACTCTGGCTAATGCGGCCCTGTATCACCTGAAGACAACGGATCCGTTGGATCAGCGCACCATCACACATTCACCGTCACCATTGCTGTTGATGGGTGTTGGTGTTGTCACCGCAAGAGAACGCTCTATGGCTTTGTGTATGTTCAGTGTTCTGTCCTCACATACCCGTACTCCTTGCTCGTTCGCCTGTTTGTTAGACTTGTACCACGTACCTACTCCGTTCCATTAATATTCATGTATGTTAAACATTTCGGAATTGCTTCGCACTTGCATGGGTTTTTAAGCGTTTATTGAAAACTGAATACGATCATTTCTCACTTGACTCACTCCAATCAGCAAGAAGAACTATAAATGCAAAATACAATTCAGTAAAATTACGCTTGTCGTGGTTAATTATTTATTTACTTTGCTATTGTGTACAATAGGAAAGTAATATCAATTATAATACAGGTGACTTTTTGTTTACAGTGAAATCTGCATTTTATTTTTGTTGTTGATAATTTAGAGGTAGTCAGATATGAACTCTCGAACTATAACTTTTAATGCAATTGTTTTTCTCACAATTACTGGTAATAATCTCTAAATAAAATTTGGCAATATATATCGTTATTTGAAAATAATTTTCAGAAAAATATAAACGATCATTTACACTTCTAAAAGTTAATTTTATACTTGGTTTAAATAAATATAAGTAAATTGAATGTTTGATAACAAAGTCAATTATTCCATTTGACATTTAACTTCGCTGTGCTTTTATTTATTTAAATTTTTATGGCCGGAATGATCAAAATTTTAAATTCGCATTTATCGTTCACTACAGTTTAAATTTTGACAACAATTTTAATTTTCCGTAAGTGTTTCGCTCTCGTCTTTATTAAACTATATTTAAGAAATAATTGTGGTTCATAATATCAGCTGTTAGCGGTACAAACGGCAATGATGTAATATTTTGTGTAATTAGTAGGAAAAATGACATATTCCTACGATAGTAATAATTTTTGATCTAGTTGTTAGTCGAGTCCAGTAACCACAGGAGTCTGTAAAGATAACTTTTTCTACGTATTACAAACACTTTTTTTGAAATCGAATTATATATTATTTATTTATCTCTATTTGCTATTGTAAAGCAAACGTATTTACGCATGCCAATTTATATGATTAAAAATACGGAAAATACGAATTGCAATATTAAGAATGATTTTCTCTGCACTTCACATTTATTTTACATTTTTATTTACAATTGTTTTGTATTATAATACAATTATTATAACGCATGCGCACAGTTGGTTTGGTAATTGCACTCTTCGTATAAGTTTATACGGGATTATTCTGATAGGTATATTATTTTTTCATTCTTAAACGTTAGATTTAATAATTCATTCTTGCATGTACTAGGTACTAATGTCGAGTACCACTGAATAAGGATCTAGGGTACAGACTGGCGAAATGTTACGTGTGGAGTGTTGCATTGTATGGGGCAGAGACTTGGACTAAGAACGGAAGAAGAACGAAGAATAGATTGGGGCTGTGGATAAGGAGAAGAACTGAGGGAGTAAAATGGGAGTCTATAATACGAAATGAGAAGATTTTTTTGCTTTCTATAGTTTTTTTTAATACCAATGTTTGTACGAAATTGCCAATAGTCTCTTATATCCGTTTTATTAGCGGTATTTTGACACCTTTTCCAAAGTGAAATAAAATCAAGCACAAAATGAACAGATATATTAGTGGACGTAGAAGAAATTATATTGTATAACAAGTATTGAATGGTACTTATTGCGCACAAGGATGAAATTTTGTATTATGTACCGGAGTAAATCCTGCAATTCAAAGGATTGAGAAATTTCATACGACTGATTGTTGCCTTATTAATTTAGATTTTAATAATAAGTTTGTCTCCATTTCACTATTCCAATATAATAAACGAGAATTTCCTAGCAACATAATAATCCGTCATATAAGACAACCAAATTCCACATTAGCTGTTTTTCATTTGCCACTAGGTTCACTTAAATCAGTTCAGACAAATGATACAAAATGACTAAATGAACTGAATAAGCAAACTGATACACTTATTGGGGATAAATGGTTTCAACCTGAATCCGAATCAGTAAATCTAGTACTCGAAATAAAGTAAGTGAAGTAATCCAATCTAATAAATATGTAATCTGATTCAGTAAATGTAAATTAGACTGATCCAAATGGAAAATGGAATGGGCCTATTGTCTATGAGAACCGTGAGATATGAAAATGTGTGTATCACCGAACAAGTAACCATAGAAGAAGGGACAGCTATAAGAAAAGATTGTTTCGCAGTTACTGGTGACATCTCTTGTTGCCCCAAGTAATTATTATTAAAAATACCGGTAATATAGGATACATAATTATCATTCTCGTGATCGTAATGACTAAAATATTTCAAAATTATTAAAATCAAAATATATTGCAAAACAACAAAAACAAACAATTAGCAAAAAGCTGGTTTTATTGAATCATATTTAAAATATTAATTAATACAAATAAATATGAATAATGTATATTTTCGCCTTCTTATGCACACTCTTACTTATCATTGCGCTACTTTCTTCAGTTGCTGTTACTGTTTTTATTGATAGAGATGTGATATTTTCAACCCGAATTGTTGAAAATGAATTTATATTTACTATAAAAGAATTTTCAAAATTATGAAAGTTCAAAATTCACAATATTATATTAATTACTTACATGGTCAATATGTGGAACACCACTAATGTTTAATTTTTTTGTTGATGTGTATCGATACTGTCATTTTGAAAATGAAAAGTAGGTACATACGACATTGTGTTTAAGAGTACTACTATAAGGTACATCAATTAAATCATTTCTATTATTATTGTTTTCAGCAATGTTTTTCGTAATAAATTATTCCGAAAAAAAAACACTTATTTTTTCTTTTACAATATGGTACACTCCTAAAATTGTACAATAGTATAAAATTAAATATAAAATTATAAAAGATACCTACTCACCATTAAATATAGATTGCAATAATAACGACAGATAGGTTTGTTATTTACAAATTTTACTTGTCAAAATATAAAACACCGTTTGTCAAATATTTAAATATGTAATCTGTTTAACAATGTCAACCATTTAAATATTACCTACTATGATTCCCGTTATTAATTTTAAATTGATTTAGTTCATTTGGGGCAGCAAGAGATGGCATTAAAAATCGTGTAACAGGGTAATTAATACAGCTGTCCAGGCCCTGGTGTGTTTAATGTACTACATTTCCTTGGTAACAACAAGTATACAAGAAATAGACATCATAGTAGTCCTAGGAAAAAACGATTTCCGTCCTGTGTTTTCCTATTTCTGTTATCTAGCAACGACTTGGCTGGAAAAATCATTCCGTACTGTACCGGAGTAATGAGTCCGATCGGAGAAAAATAATTAAAAAAAAAAAAACTATCCGAAATATTTCAATTTTATAAATGACTTAATAATTACATAATTTTTAAAGTATGATAATGCATTAAGAAGCGATATACATTGTTATTTTCTTGACACATCGTATTGGTTAGAAACAATTACATAATAGTCAAGCCATTTAACATTGTCTGTAGTTGCATACTAGAAGAACAAAAATGTTTTAATATTGCTCGAATCTCGAGTACAATAATTATTCTATGCAGCGTATAAATTCATAGCATATCGCATACAATCAACGTTCCACATCTAATTCTACGGTCTCACATAACAAATACCATTTTTCAAACGGGATGCCTGCGGCAGTGTAGCAACTTCCGACATATTACATAACGTAAGGAAGACAAACTCAACGCGATACTGAAACTCATTCGAACACTGTAACGTTAACGTTCTTCCTTAACGTAACGTAACACGATCAACTCTCGGCAGCAACAATGAAACGAGCCGTAATATTCGTAATCGATTGTTGCGAAGCAGAGGCGGCGACCCCTCACGTAACCTGGCGATGGTTCGGTCGCTAATAACAGCGAACTGTGTTACCGACCGAGACGAGACAGGAAGAGAGGTATGTGTATTGCTGACGCTGAAATGTAATATTCACTGAAATATCAAAGTTCAAATGTGTGGCTCTGTTTCCTATAAGAAATTTTTAATGAGATTTCAGTCCCGGAAGTTGGTTATTGCTCCATGGTATTATTAATTTAGGGAAATGAGAGTAAGTTTATTTTCAGGTTATATTGTACTTTGAATTTATTATTAAAGTCACAATCATTACATCTTTTTTTTCATATTATTACCTTTTACCTATTACTGGGTGTGGCACTCTGCCGTAGCTAACCTCAGTATATATATATGTATATATATATATATATATATATATATATATATATATATATATATATATATATATATATATATATATATATATACACGAGTATATTTCAATGGAACGAAAACCTATTTCCATAAAACTGAAATAAAACCTTCTAAACTAAAACGGAACAATCCAAGAAATAAGTTTTTTTAGATAAATGTGTCTATAGCTTGAAAAACCAAAAAGGATACAAAAATGAATCCAATACAAACTGATAATAGAGTGAACGTGGAGAAGAAAGAGAAGATCTATGAAGAGAGGGAGTAACGGAGGATTTCCCGGAACTAGTGGAGGCCATTGAGTACCGCAGTGTTCACCGCGGTGTCCATTGTGACTATGTGGCGAAAGGTCAGCAGCTTGCGCACCTGAAGCGACGTTTGCAGCGGCATCTAATACCTAGTGATAACCAGAATGCATTCACACTAACTCTACTTTAGTACAGACAGCAGCGTATTAGGTACAGCAAAAAGGCGATAACATACAACGTTCATTATTTTAACAAAAGACTAACTTTAGTAATGCATTCAAATACCTCAATATTAGAAGAAAACCTTTAAAAATATTTATTTTTAAATAAATAAATACATAAATATATCATCACGCCTTCTACCCATTACTGGGTGTGGCACTCTGCTAAAGCAGATCTCGGTAAGTGATATATTTTGCGCGTGAAGTGCGGTTACTAGTCGTCAAATCACGGCCCCCAAACATGTTAGTGGTGGAGGAGCCACAGGGATAGCTTTTTCAAATTATGAACATTTGTCGCCTGTGGGAATCGAACCAGGGACCTCAGGATCCACAGGCCGACTTCATACCACTGAGCTAGCCATCCCATTATATATATATATATATATATATATATATATATATATATATATATATATATATTTTTTTTTTTTTATTCTTATTTATTTCTTACAAGTAAAAATTTTCAAAATACATTGTTATATTTTTATCTATATTTTCATATCAGAGAGCGTAGTTAGCCGTCTGACCTCATTTTTATCACAGGTCCTTAAAATAAAGAAAAAAATCCTAGAAAGAAAAAAAACAAATAATATAAAATTATTCAATAGTTGAGGAGATATTGGAAACATTTTCATCTTTTTTTCTTCTGAAAGAACAACGTATTTTAAATAACTAAATGTCAAACATCAACCATCGAAACATGTGTTAAGTGTATAACAAATGATGGTATTTGCGGGGAGAAATGCTGAAGGAAAAAGCAGTTGATCGACTTGGCCATGGTCTATCACCTCGCTCTTTCTACTGTTGTTTCCCACAAAATTGTGTGGAGGAGGGTCTGCTGCATGTGACGTCAAAATTATAAGTCGCCAGTGAATTCAAAGATAATAGTGCACTCTGAACAACTCGGATATCAAATGCAATTGTATTTTGGTTACATGTTAAAGTTAAAGTAAACTTGTATTTGTAGAACAATAGATTTTAACCGAAGTAATCCACACCGCTAAAATCTCATGCGCCCGAATGTCTGCGTGCCCGAAAAACCGCCGAAACTTCCTCCCACCAAACTCGTTTTGTATAAGCTGTAGTCAGCATATATAAATTTTGCCAAAAATAATGCTTCACTTGCGGGTATGGGTGCGTTCTACGAACTTACGATTTGTTTATTAAAAACGGAAGCGAAGTGAACCTTCTCAAAAATATGAATAATATTCAATTGAATGAAACTAGAAATAATGTAATGGCTGACAAATGCAACGGGCATCTTATACAGAACGGTTTTATGCCGGACGCACAATTGTGGTGGAATAAAGTTGCGGCGACGTCTTCGGGCATGCGGACATTCAGGCAGGAATTGGTTTTTGGAGAAATGGCATTGAGTGTCTCAACATTCAATCACTGCCCGAAACAATATAAAATTTTCATTTCTTCAGTAATATTTGAAACTTTACTTTTTTAGCAGTATAAAACGTTAAATCGTTAAAATCCTTATGCCAGCATTTCTGTTCTGTTATGCACCGACATTCTATCTTCACCGTCTGCTGAAACTACTCTGACCACTGCGTCCGCGGAGCCGCGGAGTCAGAGGCCTGAGCTAACGGCGAGGACGGCCGTGGGCGACTACCGCATCGCTTCCTGTTGCCCGTTGCCGTTCCACAGATCCACAACTCTTGCTACCTCATCATCGGTTCGGTGTGGCTATTACTTACCACGCCGCGATCCAGCTCACAGCGTACCGTATCGGGACAACTCTTATCTGATGTCATCGCAGCATGGCAGCAGCGAAGAAAATCATGTGATGATGACGCACAAGAAGCGAATTTTGGTTTTTATGGTTTTAAAGTAAATATTGCTGGTGAGTTGCCGGAACTGGTTGGCATTTTATTGTCGTACGTTACGAGCATTACTAATAAGTTACTGTTAGACATACTTTGGCGAATATTCCATGTGCAAATGGAATTCAAAGTACAGCATAGAGAAAAGTCAAACCAATGACAAATGAGAAGACAATTACGTCATTAAATTTGTGGTAGCTACTTGTTTCGTTTATGTCATTTTTAGTTATTGGCATCGCAAAAAGTAAAATTTTAAACTTGGCTAAAATAAATAAAAACAAATTTAATATTTGACAGCAATATCTATTTTTTCAAAGGCCACATAACTTCACTTGGCTTTAAAGTTTAAAAAGTAATTTTTGGCGCTGCAATTGTCCATAATAGTTTTAATATATTTCAAGATACAAACGATCAGTCAGATTCCGGAACAAGAAAATTCCAATAATTATAGCTGTATTCCATTTGCTACTGGGTTCATTTAAATCAGTTCAGATAAATTAGACAACATGACTAAATGAACTGAATTAAGTATTCTGATGTACTTATTGCGGAGAATTACTTCAAAGTAAATTATAATCAGTAATTCTATTACATGAAATAAAGTCAACGAAGTAATCCAGTGAAACAAATATGTGATCTGGTTCAGTAAATATAAATTAGATCTGATCCACATGGCAAATGGAATACGCATTATATTACATGGAATAAGTACATAATCTGGATAAAGAAAATAATATACGAATACGGCACATGTCTTTGCTTAGTTCATGCAGGGTAATGACGTAGGTAGGTAGGTATACACGATGTTTAACAAAGTTTTACATCGACTGGATGTAAAAGTCGGTAATTTAATGTCGTTGCTAATAATATTTTACTCCCCTTGCTAAGGGAAGAAAAAATAAATCTTTGAATAGTTCGTTTATTTATTTAAAATTTGTATATATTCATAGGAATGAGTAAATACTTTTGTTTCATACAGTGTCGTATTTCCATGTTTACAGTAGTGATTTTAGTCCGGGCAGTGAGACTTTACAGTATCAAATACTGTAATGGAATATTACGGTATTTTATCGTGATTTTGCTAGGTAACAAATAGTTTTTGATATTTAATTATAATTATTTTATGCGCAACCGGACCGAAATTCATGTGTTTTAGCCATGAAAAACGCGCTTAAACACTTGTTTTTGGTCCTAGGGCCATAATAAAATAATTGCATATGAATATATATACAAAATGACAATTTTTGTTTATTGGGAATACATGATTTTGCAAAATGTCATTTTGATGTATAAACCTGCTTTAATCTTTTGAAATTAAAATTAAACGTTCTTTTGTTGTGCATAAAATATTGTATGTACCACGGGTGAAATTAGAGTTTCTGGCCCTGGGCATGTAATTTGCCCTCGGCGCTGTGCGCCTCGCACTAATAAACACATGTTTTTACCCTTGATACATAAATAACTGTTAACCCTATGGGTGCTTCGGTAAATTGAATCCTGGCAACGCTATATGTATTTTAAAACAAGGATTTTTTGTTGTTGTTATTATTGTTATTGTATTTTTGAGTTTTGTAATACATCATTTTTTTTATTGTCAGATGTAGTTAATTGAACCAAATTTATGAAATAATGTGTAAAAAAAATAATTTTAATAATTTTTATGTGCGTCGGACAAAAAGGGTTAAGATGTCATTTTCAAGATTAGGATATAAAAATAATGTTTAATAATTAAATGTGGCACAGTAGGAAATAAAATGTTGTACGTCAAACGTCCGTTAATATCTTTTTACGGTACTCATTTAGAAATTCCATACTCGGCTCTTTCGTCACCTCGTACAGAAACATCTTACTCGTACCGTAAAAACTTATTTACCGGATTTTTAACGTAAATAACTATTAAATACTCGGGTTGTGAAAAAATAGCATCTACATCTCGCAAGAAACGTCTGTTTTTCCTCAGTGTGTTGTAGTTGTAACCCTCAACTTTATACCTCAGGAAAACAGAGCCGGTTTAACCAATAATTTGGTCTTTAGAGTTAATATTTTAGAAGCCCTCTTTATAATGAAATTAACGAAATAAAATGAAAATATTAAAAAAAATTAATACAAATATCACAAAAGGATATTATCATCTAGTAACGACCGTGGTACGAACAAAATTTTATTTTTCATTAGAATATGTAAAATTTGTTTTAATTTATAATAAAAAATTTACACAAATATATCATCACACCTTTTACCCATTACTGGAAGTCCGTCAAATCACGGCACCCAAAGATGTTAGTGGAGGAAGAGCTAAAGATGTAATTTTATCTTATAATCCTGGGTTCACTCGCCTGCAGATCGTGCCGAAAGCTTCCCACTCGGGCAATAAAATGACACTTTTCGCACTAATTATGTAAATAGTTATTACGAACGGTAAAATAATATAACCTAGCAACCACAGCTAAAATTAGTGCTCATAAAACTATTTAACGTATCGTTACCTGAATGTATACAACAACTTACAACCATCTCATTCTCTTTTTAAGAATACGAATAAAGCGACGTACCCATCTCCCTAGTTTAGGATAGCTTTAGGTAATACTATATTAGCTAACAACTAGACTAACGCAAACATAATATGTAAATGAAAGGTACCTACATTTATATATACTGTTAGCTTGTATACGATGTGCATCTTATAATTTATCGATCATTTTGTCATATAAAAAGTATGTATTAATATCTTGTAAATCATAACGTTTTATACACTTTATTACAATCGTATGAATATAAAATAAAATTGAAAAAAAAATCTAAAAATAAGATACCGTAAATAATAGTTTTCTTCAGCTAAGGTAGTATCAAAAAAATAATTTGGATGTGTACGTTTTAAACCTTTTGGTATAGATTCTGCTTTTTTATTGTCAGTCTCGGTAACGAAGTGTTAAAGTTTATAAATTTTTATGAATATGAGCATAATACTTCACTGAAAAAGTTAACTTCTACATATTTCTTACTAAAAACGTTACTTTTTGATACAATCGATAACAAATTTCTTTCAATGTACTTATGGCTGGTATTTGCCCATTTAATATATGTGATAAATTATTACAGATAGCATTAAATTCTATAATTTCAAATGTTGTTCTTGTTTTGCCTGCAAATTGTTTCTGAAGTTCTTATTTTTAATAAATGTTAAAATAAAATTTCAAAATTGGGTAACCGGGATCAAATTTATTTAATTGTTTAAAAAATACTTCTTATTTTTACTTACATATTTTAAATTCACTATATTGCTATTACTCTTTCAAATTAAAAAGTATTATTTATTTCATTGTAATTTTCGATTTCGGGGCTGCCGAAATTTCAGTTCCTGAAACGAGTGACGCACCCGCTTCATGGTGAAACCAACTGCATTGCATGTCATTTTCTTCCTTTGATGTATAATATTTATTTTATGCTTAACCTGGCTGAAATATATGTGTATTAACTATGAAAAGCGGACTTAAATTTGTTTGACTCTAAGGCCATAATCAAATAATATCCTATGGAGATATGTATATATAAATAAATACATATATATATATATATATATATATATATATATATATATATATATATATAAAAGGTGGCTTAACACCCCAAGTGAGGTTGCGCCGCTCCTTTCGGAGCTATCTAGATCTATTTATTGGACTAGATCAGACTCCATTTCTTCTTCATTTCTGCTATATTGTTTTTATTAAATCTCTCCACATCTTCCGGTCTCTTGTTTTATTCTACCAATTATAGATTCCTGCCTTTTTTAAATCTTCTTCTACTTCCCGTAACCATGTCGATCTGGGTCTGCCTCTGCCCCGTCTTCCTCCTGGTTTCCATTCGATTATTGCTTTTATCTTTTATTGCGTCCTTTTCTTCCGCTCTCTATACATGTCCAAGCCATCTGACTCTCTGTTGCTTTACCTTCTTCACTATATCTTCTCCTCCCAATGCTTCCTCTATTTCATAGTTCATACGTTGTCTATATTCGTTTTCTGCTATCTTTATAGGACCTAGAATAGTTCTCATTATCTTCCTTTCCATTACTTTTAGAGTTTCTTTATCTTTCTTTGTCATTGTCATTATTTCTGCATATATATATATATATATATATATATATATATATATATATATATATATATATATATATATATAAATACAAAATGACAATTTTTTTTTATTGTCAATACATGAGTTTATCAAAATGTCATTTTGACATATGAATGTACCCGGTTTAATATTTTGATTAGAAAATTAAATGTTCTCTGCATACAAAATTATATGTACTACCGGCGAAATTAGCGTTTAGACGCTGAGCACGTTATTAGCCCTTGGGTCAGGAACCCCTTTTTTCACCCTTGATACATGAATAACTATTGCAATATAGAAAATAAAAAACTTAGTATTATCTTATTATCATAAGCAATAATTTTAACCGCAATACCGGTCCAAATTTGGTATAAAATTATAAATGAATGTGTGTAGAATAAAAATTAATCTGCGAAGAAATCTTGTAAAAGATTTATTTTATAGCATAAAGGAACTGTAACTTCACATAACTTCCCACACATGGATCGAACTAGGAAACTGGACACAGCATTTAAAACAGTACTGTACTTCACAACTCACAGAAAATTACATGACTTGAGAGATTCACTGCATCCTATGTCTATAAAAGTTCGATGAACATTAAACAATTATTATTAAATCATATGCGAAATTACAATGTCTTAAATAAGATGGGGTGACGGCTCAGTGGTATCAAGTCGGCCCGTGGATCCAAAGAACCCTGGTTCGATCCCCACAGCCGACAAAACATTTTCACCAATTTAAAATTACCCCTGTGGTAACATCTTTGGAGGCCGTCAGCCAGTAATGGGTAAAAGGCATGATGATATATTTATTTATTTATTTTTATTTAAATAAGACAACAATCAAAATAACAATCATATTTCATTAAGTATTTGCAGGTAATAAACAGAATGATTGTAATTTTTTGTTGATACGATATGTCGATAAAAAGAACCAAAAATAAATGTTACTAAAAAAATTTGTACGTTAATTTTTTTGTTGCTAATTTTCAAATTTCTGTTTATTTTCATTCCTAATTTTCGTAATCAAGTTTCACGGACTTCTTGAAGTAATTTGTTAATAAATACACAGCCCAACCAAGTCAAGTAAACCAGATCAAATTTGATTAAAAATTCATGTACTAGATTCGCAGTATTATTTATTATTGTTTAACTTATTACAAATGTAAAAATATCATTATTTTGATAATTTCTTATTTATTTCAAAGTTTAAATTTTAAGAACTACTCTACTTTCAAATTTGGAGTAAACTGATAAATTCGATCCTTATGAAAAAAATCTACAACAAAATGTGATTAGATACTTAATGTAAGCAAGCGGAGATCGATCGTTAGAGGGCTGAGAGCATGTGTTTGTTGTATTAACAAGTGACTTTTTTCGCTGACATCACACGAGGAAGTTTTGAAATTAGGTGTCAATAAAAAAAAATATTATAAATACTAAACACTTCTGAAGATGAAACATGTACATATATTAACAACTTCACCCATTATCAATTTAAAAAAAAAGTACACAAACCTAAATAAGTTGAGAGAAGTGGAATTGTTCGAGTACGTCTCTGCCTGACACCAAGTAAGGTGGTGATCACCGTTCAACGTAAGCGTAAGGTAGCGGTAACGCAACAGCACCACAGGCTGCTTTTGCCGCATCCCCGCAGCGTAACTGTGCATCCGCACACAACACACGCCTTCTACAAACATTCAGCATTCGTTGCGCTCAAGAGCCCTTCCTAGCTTGCTCTGATCTCTGATCTCAGTGATCTTTTGCAGTTACAGTTGGCTGTTATAGAAGAGTTTGATATGGTGTGAAGTAATTCATAGACAGGAGGGTAATGGTCAGTATGATGCGTACAATTTTTGTTTGCAACTTTTTTCTTTAACTAGCTCCTTTCAAGAATTGAATTGAAATATATTTAAAAGAATTTCACCATTTTACTATAAGCATGACAGAAACATTAGTATTAAAGCAATAAAACGAGCAATTTCTATAAAAATAATAGACAATAGGAAATGATGTAGACGCAATCGATAAACTAAGATGGTTGGCTATTTATAATCAGTTAGAACAATGATTTTATAATTCATATATTATGGAAAAAGATAAATAGTATATATGTACCAAATATGTTATATTGAAAATAGTGTTTTACGTATTAATGCAGAAAATAAAATATTGCATTGTAGGTTTTATTTTTTATTATTTAATGCCTAATTATAGCAACTGTAGTTCATATTTTGGGACTTTATTAGTCCCATTAGTAATACAAAAAGTTAATCAAATTTGGCAGAAATTAATAATAAAATTCAGAAAATAGGAATTAAAAAACACGAAACAAGTGTGTATCAATCACATAGCATTTTACAATAAATTAATATAAAGTGCTATGTGATTGTTAAGCACTTTTTTCAAATTTTGTAGTATTTTATTTTCTGCCTAAAATTTTTGTCAATTTTTATGTACTTTTGTATTGATAATGGGACTAATCAAGTCCTGAAACATCTACCATTGATGTTATAAATACGAAATAAATAATAGCCGACCCTGCAATCCTGTATTTTATTTGTCTGTTTACCTTTGCTTGGGATGGCTAGCTCAGTGGTTATGAAGTCGGCCTGTGGATCCTGAGGTCCCTGGTTCGATTCCCACACGCGACAAATTTTAATAATTTGAAAAAGCTATCCCTGTGGCTCCTCCACCACTAACATGTTTGGGGGCCGTGATTTGACGACTGGTAACCGCACTTCACGCGCAAAAATATATCACTTACCGAGATCTGCTTTAGCAGAGTGCCACACCCAGCATTGGGTAGAAGGCGTGATGATATATTTATTTATTTACCTTTGCTCGAAATGTGAATGTATCCAGAGATGCTCGATTGAGTGTGTTTAATTGTGTTTTAGTGCCTACATTGATGTATGGTAGTGAACGTTGGGTGTGGATGAAGAAACATGAACGTCGTATAACTGCTGTGGAAATGAGGTATTTGCGGGGTGTGTGTGGTTATACTAGAAGAAATCGTGTCCGGAATACATTGGTGTATGATGAGTGTGAAATTGAGAAGAATGTAGTTAGAAAAGTAGGTATAAGTCAGTTGAGATGGTTTGGGCATGTAGAACGTATGTCGAATGAGAGATTAGTGAAACAGGTATATGTTGGTGAAATTGAGGGTGTAAGATTGAATGAATGGATGAATATGATGGAGGGATTGTTGCGTGAACGTAAGTTTCCGAGTACGAGAAACAAACGTGCTTGTATGAAAGGAATGGGCCTTTCAAGACTTTTTTGAATTTTTTATATATTAATCTACGTAATAAAATAATTATACCCAAATTTTTTATTTTTTAAAAAAACTTGTATTAAGCATGATAAAAATATTTAAATTTTCGAAAAAATGAATATGACGTAGTTGCATCTTAGCTTAAAGAGAGACAGATAAGACAGAGATAAATAAAACGTAACTTGTTGTTGTCAGTAGAATCCATAGACAAAACATAACTAGACGGATAACATCGGCGTTTGTTGTGAGTCAGAAAGGGATAGAATAACTGGTTGGTGAGGCGGGTGCGCGGCAAGGAGCAACTTGCATAACATCAAAGTGTACTCGCTCGTTGCCGCACATCCGCCGGACCATCAAGTTATTCCATTCCTCTCTGCTTCACAACACTGCATTGACTTGAAGACGGCATAATTCGTCTAGTATTATACGTCATTGGTAGAATCGTAGAATGCTGAATGCTTATTTCTTCTTCGTCTTCTTGAGCACCGACAAACGTTTCAGACAAAGCTCTGTGATTGGCTTAATGCAACTACATCATTGCAATATGGCAGTGCGAACGTTTTAAATTATTCAACTTTAACTTTCATATTTCAGCAATAAAGATATAATTTATGGTATCATTTTATATTGTATTAAATATGATGTACGGTCAAGAATTTATTTTACTAAATATATATTAAAAAGCTCTACCACTTGAATCCCCCATTATGAATGTGGATGAAGCTGAAGTGGTGTGTCAGGATGGAAACGTTTGGCGAAGATTAATTGCGGAATGAATCTGATGATTTAAGAAGTGCAGGAATTTTGATTTTAGTTTTGTTGTTTAGTTTTTTCATGAGAGTGTTTATCTGGAATTGTGTGAAATTCACTTTCAAAAACAAGCGCAGGGACGACACTCCCTTCGTTTCTGATCTTTTTTATTCGTTTTCTAATCTTACATTGAGTGTTTAACTGCAATTGTGTGGAATTAACTTTCAAAAACAAGCGTAGAGCGACACTCCCTTCCTTTGTTATCTTTTAATTCGTTTTCAGTTCTTACGTAGAGTGTTTAACTGCAATTGTGTGGAATTCACTTCCAAAACAAGCACAGGGCGACACTCCCTTCCTTTCTTATCTTTTTGTTTCATTTTCAGTTACTGCATTGTGTGGATTTTTCTTTCAAATACAATTGCAGGCTATCACTTTCATCTTTTCTAATCTTTGGAGATTCATTGTTAGATTCGTTATTAGACTCATTGTTAGGAGTAAGCGCGGGTAATTTGAGATGTTTTATGCATGTGTTATGTACATTGAAGAAAGAAGATGAATGATAAGTGAATAGGAGTGATTGAGGGTTTGTTATGTAAGAATGATTTCGAGTGTGATAAATAAATGAGTTTATATGGAGGGATCTATGAATGTGGTTGAAGTGAGGGTGGTGTGTTTGGATGATAATGTTTGACGGGGGCTGATTATTTGATGAATTTTATGAGTGAATGTTTTATGAGTGATTTTAGGGTTCGTGCTACCCCATTTGATGGGATATCGCGTGAAGATATGTATGTATGTAAATATTGGTAATACACATATTTCAACTAAAAACGTAAAAATGGTTGGAATGCGAGCTTCATTAAACAAATAAATAGTTTCTAAGTATTATTTGATATTAATGTTTGGCCTAAATACTTTTCAATATCTTCCAGATGGTTTCATACAAGCTCAACTCAATTTGGAAGAAAGGAATAACGTGAAACTAAATTATGAATATTTGGTTAATGTGTTACTTCAGTCTTTAAATACTCAAATTCTTAGTTTATAATATTTGCAGACGTTTACAGCCGTCATTCAATTTACAAAAAAAATAATTCATCCTCGATCAGTTGACGAAAAGGTAAAAAATCTTCAAAATTTTGTTTAGTTTTAATTCATACATTTTTACCTATTCTACATGTTTCTAAATTCTCTAAAACATTCTCAATACAATCCTGTGTATATATTATATCAAAATGATTAGAATAAAGATATTCTCTTGTTCAGCTATGAAGCTAAAATATAAAATGATTCGTTTTAACAGTCAACAATTTACTGCAGATTATTATACCAATGACAGCCTTCGAAGATAAAAGTAAAGTAGAATATCTATAATAAAGTGCAAGAACTGTAAGAAACCATCGGTCGGTAATGTACTCGTCCTGACATTTAAGTTCGCAGGGAAATATTATCTGATTTACGCAATGCAGAGTTTCAAACTGGTTTCACTTCGTCTGCTTAGCATTGTTTGAAAGTATTCTGTAACACATTTCCTAAAATAGGAAACTTTTCGTGTTAAGAATTTATTTTTATATTTTGACAAAATGCTAGTAGACTAAACATCCATCAACCTTCTACGAGAATATTTATTATTATTAATCATCATTATAGCCAGTGCCGGATTCAGAGCAAAAGTTGAGTAGTGCTGCAGTCTAAAAATGTATATAAAATACAATAATAATCATTGAAATTAAAAGATGTTATGTCGCTTATTTATTTGTAATAAATTATAGATATTAAAACTATTTCCGAAAAATTGGCACCACATTAAAATTACCTCTGTGGCTCCCCCTGCTGTAATATCCTTGAAGACCGTGATTTGGTAGCTGGTAACAGCACTTCGCGCGTATAAATATATTACTTACCGAGATCTGCTACGGCAGAGTGCCACGCTCAGTAATTTTTATTTTTAAAATCTAAATAATAAAATAAGTTTAATAATACAATAAAGTTCGAACAAATCTAAATCAGGCAAAAATATTTTTATGCAATTATCAAAAAAAGAAAAATAGGCATAATTTTTGCTTTTTGTGGCAAAGATACGTTCGTCATTAGAATAGAACAGAACGATACTGTTTTATATTTTTTATATATTTATATTTGGTATCAAGTATTCTTGTTTGTGTAGCTAATGATTTTCTTTTTGTGTATCAAGTTAGCAGTATATAATATTTAAAAGTAAAATACTGAATTAAAATAAGTAATCTGTCAAAACATCGTTGTGATTAATTCAGCAAAATCAGAGTTTTATTTTAACAGGGTATGGGCCCAGAGTATCGCGTAATATAGATACGTATTTATTTAACTATTTAATTTTAACAGGAATTACGAAATTTGAAAAAAAATATTTCAAAATGAAGATTAATAGAAAGAATTTCGACTATTGGAACTTTAGGATAAGCGTATATCTGGAAGAACATGGTTTGGCTGCATTTTTGGAAAAGAAAATAAAAGAGATATTACAATCACCAGAATTTAAGAAGAATTTAAAAAAGCGATGACAAATACAGCTGCAGAATGAGAAAGAAAACAAACTGATAAAACCAAGCTAAAAGAAAAATATACACAGAATAACTGATAGTCATTTAGAGTATATTAAGATAAGAATAGTTCGAAAAAAATTATGGAAACTTTTAAATCCATATTTGTGATATGGAAAAACAATTATTAGAATTTGATAAACTAGTACGAGAATTAAAAAGTACAGAGGCGAAAATAGAAAAAGAAAATTAATTATGTCATCTTTTATTAACGCTGGATTGTATGAAAAAATAAAGAGCTCTTTATTTAAAGATTTGTTTATCTTGCAACAGCATTAATACCGATTTTCCGAAACTTATTCAACCATTAATTGATAATGAACCGATAAAACTTTAAAACGTTTGAATAATGAATTACTGTTATAGACAGTTGATCAGTCAAAATGAACTCTAATTACATTTAGAATTAAACTTTTAGATGAAGCAAATAAGAGAAATAATTTTGACACGACAGAAAAGACAATTTTCCCCAGATTAAAATTAACTCTGTAACTTCCCCTCTATTAACATCTTCGGAGGCCGTGATTTGATGGCTGGTAATCGGACGCGCATAAATATATCACTTACCGAGATCAGCTATGGCAGAGTGCCACACCCAGTAATGGGTAAAAGGCGTGATGATATATATATATATATATATATATATATATATATATATATATATATATATATATATATATATATATTTTTATATTTTGTAAATGACAAAAATACCGATTTCACCGGGAAGTACAAAAAAGGAAAAATTATGTATAAATGTTATAACGGTAAAAATTGGACAGATCAGAATGTAAAGAAAGAAGAAACCATTTGAAAAGAATACTTTACCTAGTTTTGGTAACGTTTGTGAAGATGAAGAAAATGAATTAGCATTTATGCTGAAATACGGAATATTGCATTGCTTGCACTCTCTCACTCATTTGAATGATTAGTCGATAACTGAGCTATTGAACATATGTTTAAATGTCGAAGCTATTTGTCTTCAATAAAGAAATCAGAAGAATTAATAAGTATGATGATAGCAAAAGATGGTGAAGCTTTGGAAGCGTTAAAAATTGAACTGTCAATGTTATTTAAAAAAATTACTGGTTATGAAATTAAATGTTCTGTTAAAGATGTATTGTTTGTTCCTAAACTAAAATGTAATTTGTTCTAGTTTAGGAGCAAGGAATGCTTCAAAAAAGGAATGATAAAATTATACAAAAACAATAAAATTGTAGCTTGGGAAGAAGAAAAAACAGATTGTATGTATTAAATTTTACATGAAATTTAAATCTATGCAAAAAAACTTTTTTTTAGCGATTGGATAACCATGAATTATGGCATTGAAGATCTGGCCATTTACACTATTCAGCAATTGCTAAGTTGTCAAATAATCAAGTTGTGTTAAAATTGCCTAGATTGACATTACAAGATTCATCGATTTGTAAAACATGTATTAAAAGTAAATTTTCACGTCTACTTTTCTCAGAAATTAATAAATATAGAAGCAAAAGTCCATCGGATATTTGCGGACAAATAAAACTTACCACATAGAATAAAAAGAAATATTATACAGAGTGATCAAAAGGAATTGTTATAGTTGACAATAAAAAAATCTACTTGAAATTGGTAAGCCTGATACATAAATTCATTTCCTGTTGCTGACAGTGATATTTAAAAAATTAAAATTAGAGTACATTTAGTTCTTTTTCGTTGTTAGTTATATTTTTCTTAAATATACATAAATAAAATTGTTGTTTCCTTTACACTTCCTTTTAGTATTTCTATTTTTCAAAAAGTCAAAGTCCTATTAGCTGTCAGACTCCTGACATAACCTATTTGTATTTATTAGACATGTCAAATAGTATTTCCGCCTTTACCTGGCGTTGTGCCAACTGTGGAATAAAAAGATCTCCGGAATTGTACTGCCAACTGTAACAATACCTTTTGATCACTCTGTATACCATTTATAGATGATCACACGCATTTTACTGTAGTAAATCTAGTCAGAATGAAATTACTGAGTGCTTAAAAAATTATGTAAAAACTGTGGCAGCGCAACATCGAAAATGTGTTCTAAAGCTGGATTCAGACACTGCCTAGTAAACACAGCATAGCATAGAAAAATATAGAAAATGAACATAGGGAATTGCATGTTCTGATTCATAGTTACAAAAAATAGCTTAGAATAACACAGCAAAATATGGGTAATTGGTCATATTTTATGTCGAAACTATGTTTTGCTATGTTCAGGCATCTGCTCCATGTTTCGTGAATATTCGTTGTTAAACCACACCTATCGTGACTGCGCGCTGTCAATCTGTCAGTGTCAAATTGAAATACCAATTTTGAATAATTTTTTATCGAAATAGCATTTTTTGCTCAGTTCGTTTATCTTCTTTCATGTGTATGATAGCGACATTAAATTAATCGGTCTAGTGGAGAACTCGCCCATTCTAAATGACTAGGTAATAAGTATGAAAATAGCTAAACATATGTATATCTCTGAATCGATTCTATGTTTTCATGTTTTCCTGTGTTGTATATTACTATGCTGTGTTTCGCTATGCAATCTCTAAATCCATCTGAAGAGTTCGATGCGATAACGGAGGTGAATACAGATCTGAAGAATTAAAAAAAATTAAAAAGTCTGGAATACGAATTCAGTATACAGCTCTATATATCTCAACAGAATGGAAAAGCAGAAAGGATGAATCGAACATTAATAAAAAAAGCCAGAGCAATGTTAAAGAAAAAAAAAACATATATGAAGTATTTATGGGGTGAAGCAATCTTATGTGTAGCATACCTTATAAACAGAAGTCCAACAAATGCAAAGGGGTATATTTTAAAAATTATACTCTAACAGAATTATGATACGGTACCTATTGTTTCAAAACTAAAAATTTTCAATAGCATTGCATATGTACTAATAACAAAACAATAAATCACAAAACTTGATACAAGAGCTGAATATCGATTGTGGAATGTAAAATCATGATAATTATTTATTTCACGCGACATTGTTTTGGTTAAAAATGAAGATCTGAGCAGTCAAGAAGATTATATTAACGAAAAAGATTTTATAGATAATCAAAAAAATTCAATCAGAAATAAATGAAGGAGTATTACTAGAAAACTATAACGAAACCTTAATAATAGATAAAGGACAAAGAAGTATTGCATTGGCACTTAGTGATTGAAAATGAACTAGAAATCATTGAAGACATAAAAAGAAATGGAATGAAGCAGTAACAAAAGAACTAAATTCAAATGAAGAATAATACATGGATATTGACTCAGTTGTCAGAAGGAAAATCAAAAGGACTCGCGAAAATATAATAGTAAGATATGCGATTTGTAGTAAAAGGTTGTACGCAACACAGTTTTGGTTATAAAGAAACGTATGCAAAAGAAAGATATGCTAAAAATAGAATAAACAAACTTTATATAGATCTTTTAGGATGTTTAAAGTGTGTCATGTTAAATATGGAAGAATCCATTATGCGGATACGTAGATGCGAATTGGGGAAAAGATATTATAGACAACAACTGGCTAATTATTTAAAGTTTATGGATCGGTCACATGGACATAAAATAGTTACTTGTATATTTAAAGCGTAAAATGGTTCTTTATTACTTGCGCGCGGTAATTACAGCGCGAGCCATTATCAAAATAGGTATTTTAAAATTGAAAATAAATATATTCAAGACCGGTTTCATCAACAAAACTTGGTTTAAATAAATAAAAGCAAATCAAAATTACATGTCAAATGAAATAATTAACAATGCTGTCATACATGCGATTTTCTCTTATTTATTTAAACCATGTTTAAAATTTAACTTTTGTGATGAAACCAACCATCAGTTAGTTCAATCTATGTTCAACCAATTCTTGTTTTATTTGTAATCATGACAATATATACAATTGAATTCTGTTTGAATTCTTCACAAATCATCATATTTTAGTCAAAAATATGTGAAAATTATTTTTAAAATGTTTATTTACCTGTTCCCGATACAATGGTTTGGAGTACGCAAAAGTAAACTTTCCATACAGATTGTAGAAAAAAATTTGTGTCATCTCTATCGATACCCTATTTCCTTATTTTAAGTCTACAAATAATTATTGAGTTATAAATTAAGAATCATAACAAAACGGCGCAATTAATTAATTGTAAAATCCTCACAGAGGACAAACTGGGTTTTACCATATTAAAAATTACCCCTGTGGCTTGCCCTCCACTTCTTTGGGAATAGTAATTTGACGACTGGTAACTACACTTTACGCACAAAAATATATTACTCACCGAAATCTGCTAGAGTAGAGTACCACACCCAGAAATGGGAAAAAGGCGTAACAATATATTTTATATTTATTTATTTTATGTCAGTGGTAATAAAAGAGAACTCAATTTCAAATTTAATAATAAAATAAATATGAAACGTATTATTTTGTTAAATTCGCCTTGAAAAAATGCTTCTGGTCATAGAAAAATATGTCATTCATCATTATATGCCAGATCATATATGATTCTATATAAAAATATTGTTAAATGTCTATTTGAATTAGCAGTTACAGTTCATTGATTGTTTAAAATCCGGATAATAGTTCTAAAAGCAAATCGACTGTAATTTTTCAATTATGTCATTCAGTCATGGATAAAATCTGTGTAATCTAAACGATTCCAATTGTACAAATTTACATAAATGTCATTTTACAATTGCAGCAAAAGAATATTTTTTCCATAATTGCACAAGGGTATATTGTCAATCTAAATAGTTGTTAAGAAGTCAAGTAATAGGAGAAATTAATAATTATGTATAAATAGAAAGATGCAAATATTGGTGAATAAGAAATCGTAACGAATAACGAAGAACGTAAAGTTATCAGACTTTGAAAACAGGTCACATATAACAATTACGTGAGTTCACGGATATCCTGACATGAACACTGATTTGTGATTTGAAATTCTTTGAGCGAATGATACGGACTTCCTTCTTAAACAGATTCTGTTCCTAGATTTTACACAACAAAATAAGATCAGAATCTATTTTGATATCAACCTTCTGGTAGCACTAGCCATCTAAGTAATATACGTGTTCAGTATTTTCAAATTATCTTAAACCGTTTTAAATTAAATTAGATAAAAATATTTCAAATTAAAGTTGCGACGAATTAAATTTTGTGCTTACAATAAAATAAATAAATATATAATAACGCCTTTTATACATTACTGGATGTACTACTCTGCAGTTTCAGATCTCGGTAAATGATATATTCTTGCGC
The DNA here is from genome assembly GCA_911728475.2 of Pterostichus madidus. NCBI lineage: Eukaryota > Metazoa > Arthropoda > Insecta > Coleoptera > Carabidae > Pterostichus > Pterostichus madidus. The sequence goes on from OU452312.1 coordinate 12,625,931, forward strand.
GTGAAGTGCGATTATAAGCTATCAAATCACGGTTCCCATAGATGTTAGTGGAGAGCCACAGATATAATATTAATGTAGTGAAAAATATTTGTCGATTATTGGAATCGAACTTGGATTTTCAAATCCACAGGTCGACACGATATCACTGAGCAACTTGAAATTTCTGATGATACATATTAAGATAATTATTTATTTATTTATTTATCGTACAACACTTGTACAAGTTTTAAGTTCTCTTTTATTTGAAATTAAATCAACGTTTTGGTGAAATTAAACAAACGCCCAAATAATTTTAATAACTGTGATAGTTACAAACTTAAACACGTATGACTGCCTCTAATAAAAAAAAAATTATTCATTGGATACATGACATATATCTTAGTTACTTGTTTATTTATGTTTGTAATCCTGATAAAAGTGTACGTTAGTACAACGAAACATTGATTTAATTTAAACTAAAACAGAATTTAAATCTAAAAGTGTATTTAATTTATACTAAGAGTTTTGAAAAAAATTTCCTTATAATAATATATACTATATACCTGAATTACTTAATTTGTCTCTGTTATTTAATTTTCATTATATCTCAAAAGTACTAAAACGAAATTCATTTGACAATGTTTTTATGTAAGTTTTCTGGTATTTTCTTATGGAAATTTAACCCGATATTTTTCATTAATCTGGTACTGTACAGAAAGCGTTAGAAATTAGAACAAAAAAGTATAATTATTTAAAAATGTATGGAAAATCTCGTCATACTCTGTTTAGAAAAAGTAGAATAATTTCACTTGTACCGGAATTTGAGATATGCTATGAAATGCATGTGAGTTAACTTCTAAAGTCTTTTAAGTAACTAATAATCATTGTTATTTTATGTTTATTATAGAAAATAACCAGGTTCCACCTTTTCCTGATTTGTATTGTCTTTTCTCGGTAAATATATAAATGATGAAACGAGATTTCTACATTTGTTAAGCTATAAACAATTCTAAGAACTGTTTTTATATAATTTTCCAATAAATTTACTAATAATCTAGTGGACTTTGAAAGAAACTACATACATATTTACAAAACGATCAAGCAAAAATTATATTACTTTTACTGAAGTGTTATTTGTTATTTCTCTTGTTTTCGTAAAATCAGGAACTAATATTTAATGTTTAGAACAGTATTTTGATTTATCATCAAAGAGTAAAGTTCCATTTAGCACACTATGTGAAAGTTCTTAATGAAGTTAGAAGTGTGTAACATTTCAATAGTGATGTAATATAGATACCTATCGCTAACATATAATTACTTAATTGAACATTAATGCATATATTAAAGAGAATATATTTTTTATACTGCTTTAAATACCAAATTAATAAAAGATTATTGCCTAACTCGCCAGCATTTCAGCAAGAACTTTATGAGGATAGAGTTTTCCTCATATTTACGTTGCTTTTCTTCATGACAATGGCTTAAAAATGGAAGAAAAAATTCGAGGTTACCTTGTCAACAAAATAAACAAACAAAGGAACAACAAGTGAAGACTGAGACAAGTGACGATCACTACCCACGTTTAAATCTCTCACGGCCTTGCAAAGGGGAACAGGGGCCCAAACAATGGAAGCCACTGATCGTGAAGGTAATTCACAAGGAAGAATCTAATTAGACGGCAATTCCGGTCTCATAACTTGTTACGGACTGGTAACCGGAAACCGCGGATACGGTGGATAAGTCCGGTGTCCGTTCCAACCGGATATACTACTTCTTGTTCTGGTTTACCTGCGTGTTTCCTATTAACGGTTTTCTTATTATTCACTGCGAATACGGAAATTATTCCTTGGCATTGACACTAAAGATTTCATCATTTAGGCATAGATTTCTGGCTATGTTGCAGCTAATATATTAATAATAAAATGAAATATAATAAATACATAATCACATTGTTTTACCCATTTCTAAGTGTGGCATTACGCTATAACCTGCAGAAAATCTCGGTAAACGTTTAACATTGAAAATCAGTTTTTTACTTACTTACTATAAATTTAAAATTGACTAGAATCGCTGTATTTTGAGAAGCTAGTATATAAAAATTTGATTATTTTATGTGTTAATCTAAAAGAAAAACTATTTTTTCCCTGTTCTTTTTTTATTTTCTTGTAATAACTCAGTGGTATCAAGTCGGCCTGTGGATCCAAAGAATCCTGGTTCGATCCCCACAGCCGACAAAACATTTTCACCAATTTAAAATTACCCCTGTGGCTCCCCCACCATTAACATCTTTGAGGGTCGTGATTTGACGACTGGTAACCGCACTTCACGCGAATAATTATATCACTACCGAGATCTGCTTCGGCAGAGTGCCACACCCTGTAATGGGTAATAGGCGTGATGATATATTTATTTATTTATATTTATTTTAATTAATCTTAATGCAAGTAGTGCTTAGTGATAAAGATAATATTAATATTGAGAAAGAAAACATAATGAGAAAGAATGCTTTTTTTAGAAAGATGAGGTATTCCTTGACAAGAACGCGAAAAATCTCTCGGAACTGAGTACACACCTGTTTACGTTTCAGTCAACACGTGTTTTTGCAATTGATTTTATAGATTACGAGTATATTATGTGAAATTTGTGAAGAACTATATTATATTAATCACATTCGAATGTAATTTCTACTTCTAATCTAAAAAACTGGAAGTCACGGGTTAAAATGATGTGACACTCGTTTGAACACAACAATGTACGCGAGCTAGAAATATGCTGGGTTGTAAAAAACAAAATTTTAAAAATATAATATTTATTTGACAAATAAAATATCAAACATTTGCTGAAATATAATTTTGTATCCATGGTTATCCATAATAAATACTGTTTTTTTTATAATATTTATGCCCGTTTGCACCAGTGAAACTTAAATTTAAAGTTTGGCATAAATTGATAAACTTCTTTATATGACATTTTATTTTATTTATTTGGTTTTATTGACCACTTCGGGTCAAGGACGATGTATAGCCAAGGACTGTTCTTCCACCGAACCCTTACAAATATATCACAAATATCCATACCCTGGGCGGGATTCTAACCCGCGACCTACGGTGTGCAATGTCAAGTACTGCTACGCTATGTACTCGAATACCGTATTTAAGTTGCATCTATTTTAGATATAAAATTAAACTTTTCTTGGTGCAAAAGAGTATTTAACGTCTTTTTAGTAATGTTAAATTAATAAAATGAAATGTATTCACTGATTCAGTTGAAGAACTTAAAGCTCTACAACTTTTATTTGAAGCATTATTCTCTATTTATTTTATTTGAAGAAAACGGTTGCGGAAAACCCGATTTTCCATGATAAACAACTATGATCCGCGTTTCGATTAACATTCTGTATACAGGATATATTTACAATTTATGTATCAAACTTTAACATTAAATAAATTTTGATATACTAATTCTACAACAAAGAGATTTTTTTTAAATAGTGCGCTTTATTTGAAGTGAACATTTTTTTTATACCACTGGATTTCTATACTTCTTATTATAAAAATATCCAAATAATATTAATTTTATAATTCACTCATTATTAGACGAGTAATTAAAAAAGGCAAGGTTTATAATTGTATTTAATTATCAATATTAAAATTTACTGCCAAACCAGTGGTACAAAAAATAGTCACTTCAAATAAACTGCACTTATTTTAGCTAACTTTTTTGTGAGACTACAGATCAAAAATATAAAAACACCTCAGTAAAAGTTTTATAAAAAAAGAGATATTATTTTATAGTTTTTATATGGGGGCGATAAATTATTGTTGAAAAAAGTTCTAGTAACCTGCGAACTAACAAATTTTAATTGTTTTTCTTTTGCTTTTTAAATTAGTTTATCTGTCAGTTGTAGTTTCTTAATTGATTATTAGAAGTGAAATAGGTGAACGATGAACCGTCGGTATTCTAATATTGTATTAATTGACATGATGCTTATTTATGGTGAAGTGTATCAAAATAATAATAAACTACATCTGACTGATAAACAAATTAAGAAACAAATGAAAACAAATGAAATTTGTTAGTTCACAGTGCTACAACTTTTTCCAACATACATTTTTCGCCCTCTTATAAAAACTAAAAAATAATGTCTCTTTTATCATAAAACTTTCACGAAGGTATTTTTAAGTATTTCGCCTTCTTTTGACTTGCAGTATTACCCATTAAAAAAATAAAATAAGAAGACCGTAAACACCCTATTGAATCAGCATATCAAATTATGTTACTCATTAATATTTGGTGCACAAGTTGTAAAACAACTTGTATACATATATTATATACCATAGATAGGTAAATTTACGTGTGGAGTGTGCTCATTACGGTTCTTTAAAAATATTAGTGCAAGAAAAAACACAGGATTTTTCTAGATGAGGAAAATTAAAAAGTCAGATATACCGATGAGTTACCATAAAGTTATTTTTCCTACAACTGTACGATTTCTTTGTTATTACGTAACTATAATTGCCTTGGTTACATATGGAAAGTAGATGAATGCAGACCAAGTGCGTTTCCGAAAGCAAAGAAACACTAGTGCGGAAAGTACTTCATTACGTAACTGTCAAAAGAATATTGTTTTGACAGCGATTTAAATTTCGCGCCGAGCGCGGAATTCATATTTTGACCACAGACGCTTATGGAAGAAGAAGATACGGTGAACCAGCGCTAGTAAATATGCAGTAGTATATTTTGACGTTTATAAACGTAACCTTAATTTGCAGTATATCTAATCTGTAGACAATTAATAAAAAGAACCGAACAAAGTAAAATATATCGATAAATGGTTTTATTTAAAAAGTAAGTGAAATACTTCATATTTATTGTTTGTGTATATTATTAATACAGTTGTTACAGTTGCTTATATTGACATAATGTAAAGTGGAAACTTTTGTGCCTAAAGAAACATTGATTTCTTCCGTACCTGTTCAATATATTACCAGTAATATTATTGGTAACAATTTCGGAAGCTTCAGAATTACCAGCAGCAGGTTGATTGTCATTGTCGAAAATAGATCCAACATAGTATGATCCGGAGCTTCAATTATCTTTGGAGGTGTTAATGATAAAGAAGAATCACTCACTGCACTATTCCAATCAAGATGATTTTGAAGAAATTATTTTGAAGTTAGTGAAATATTTTTAAATAACGTAGAACAATGTGCAAGCAATCAACAAACAAACCATAGCAACGCCGTAAAACATTGTTCTCATGTAATATCATTAATAGTTATTTTTATAACAAGTGCCGAAAAAGGCTTGTTATGTGCAAGTGCAGAATTTAACGCATGAGGCTTGCCGAGTGCGGAAATCTGCACGAGCACGTAACCTTTTTCGGCACGTGTTATAAACAACATTTTTCCTACAACTGTGCGATTTAGTAAATCACTAAAATATTATCAAAATTTATAAAATTTTCATGATATTACACGAGAACGATGTTTTACGGCGTTGCTATGGTTTGTTTGTTAATTGCTTGCACATTGTTCTACATTATTTAAAAATATTTTACTAACGTCAAGATAATTTCTTCAAAATCGTCTAGATTGGAATAGTACAGTGAGTGATTCATCTTTATCATAAATACCCCCAAAGAAAATTGAAGCTCCGGATCATGTATTTTGTATCTATTTTCGACAATGACAATCAACCTGCTGCTGGTACTTCTAAAGCCTCCGAAATTGTTGTCAAAAATAATACTGTTTATAATATGAACAGGTACGGACGAAATCAATGTTTCTTTAGACAATACAAAAGTTTCCACTTTACATTATGTCAATATAAGCAACTGTAACAAATGTGTTAATAATATACACACACAATACATATTATGTATTTCACTTACTTAAAACCATTTATCGATATATTTTACTTTGTTCGGTTCTTTATATTAGTTGTGTACAGATTAGATATACTGCAATTTAAGGTTATTTTTGTAAACGTCAAAATATACTACTGCATATTTACTAGCGCTGGCTCACTGCATCTTCTTCTTCCATAAGCGTCTGTGACCAAAATATGAATTACGCGCTTGGCGCGAAATTTAAATCGCTCTCAAAAAAACTTTTTTTACAGTTGCGTAATGAAGCACTTTCCGCACTAGTGTTTCTTTGCTTTCGGAAACGCACTTGGTCTGCATTCATCTACTTTCCATACGTAACCAAGGCAATTATAGTTACGTAATAACAAAGAAATCGCACAGTTGTAGGAAAAATTTTATAAATTTTATAAATTTTAATAATATTTTAGTGATTTACTAAATCGCACAGTTGTAGGAAAAATGTTGTTTATAACACGTACCGAAAAAGGTTACATGCTCGTGCAGATTTCCGCACTCGGCAAGCCTCGTGCGTTAAATTCTGCACTTGCACGTAACGAGCCTTTTTCGGCACTTGTTATAAAAATAACTATATCTTATATGAGTTATAATAAACATGTTAAAAATACGAAAAAAATATTGAATTCCGCGTTATTTATGGTTATTTCCGTTTTATATGGAAATGTGTAGTGAAAAGATCTATTTGCAAAATAAGTTTTTCTTCTGGCAAAAAAAATTTAGGCGAAATATTTTTCGCTTTATCAACCACAGAATTTTTTAATGTAAAAACAATTTTTTTTAAATAAGAAAACGATATACATTGGCAAACTAAATTTCAGTCCCCTACATCCGGTTCCCGTTGACTTCCGCTTAGAAGCGAAGCGGTTTGTGCTGCGTACATACAGCATAGTAGATGGAAAACCGGCCTTCTAACCTTTTCCACTAGGTTTATTTTCGCTCATCGGTATACCGGAAGAAAAACACGGCAGCCATCAAGGCCTTCCGCCGTTCTTGCCGGAAATAGAACTCCGGCGTTCCCGCGGGCCAGCCGCCCCCAGTACTTCCGCAAGTGTTGACGTCAACGGCTACTGCCGCTTCCAATCAATACTGACCGGAAATAGATGAACCTGCAGACTTCACGGAACCGACGACAACCAGGATTATTTATAACGAGGGATACACAGAATATGAATGAGTCTGCAACATACGAGAACATTGTATGTTTGCATTTTTTTATGAAAATAGATCTCTCTTTCTGGAAACAAAAACAAACGACATATGTTTTTTTCATATATTTCACTGATGCTGGGTTGCAAGACAAAATAAAGAACTCTTTAATTAAAGAATTGTTTATCTAGCAACAGTATCAATAGTGATTTTCGGAAATTTATGAAACCGTTAGTTGCTAATGAACCGATAAAACTTTCATGTAACCCAGCACAAGTATTGTGATCAGTTTTACAACTTGTAACGGAAAAAATGAGAGAAACAACACAGGAAGAATGTAATCAATTGCAGAAAATATCAAAAAAATATATTATGAAAAATATAAATTTTTCTGTATATGATTGCATGGCTTTATTCTTGAAATATGGTAAGTTTGACGATGTTTCAGATTAAGTTTAGTCCATCTTCAGATCTACTAAACATATACAAAAAATTCTAATGTGGAGTTACAATAACGATAAAAAAATTTTAAGAACTTAAAATAGGATGACAATAAATAAAACTCATCGATCTAAATTTTGTCAAATTGTGACTGACAATAAAAAATTAATTTTAGAAACAAAAATAATCACTTATGTCGAAATTGGGAACTAAATTTGAAAAAGGGCAAAACAAAATTAATTCATAATCATACATATGTATTTCTGTCATTATCTATTTACAAATAATACAAATAGATAAATAAAATATCATCACTCCATTTTACCTATTACCATGGTTGCCAATAAGATATTTTTTTACCCGGAGACATAAACATAAAATCATTATAAAAAAAATTTTAATAAATAAAAGCTAATTATGTTAAAAATAAAAGAAAGAAACAACTAAACAGTTAAATTAAACGTATCCTAGAATTTGTATGTTCATAGCAAATATATAATATTGTGAATGAATTTGCTATAAACATAAAAAATCTAGCAAACGTCTAATTTAAAAAAAAATTGCGAAATCATTAAATTTATATAATATTGTAAAAATTTAATGTTTTTGCAATTTTCTTTTCAATATTAATAATGCCCAAATCTGAAAGTAGTTGGTACCAAAACACGATTTTGGGTGTATTAGTTAAAACCAGGACGGCACTTTTAAAATATTTTTTTCCATGAGCATTGTTGTAAGTTTGTTTTAGCTAATATTTATTTATTTATTCTTCGAATATACATAGATGCAACACGCATGCGCACATGCATTTATAAATTGTTATTATTGTGTTTTAAAAAGACTATAGCAACTAAAAAAAAGTAAAACGGAAAATTGGATGTCCAAGGAAAAGAACTTGCTTACTGAATACGTGAATTAAAGAAAAGATATGACATAAAACTGACATGACTGGAAATTATGAATGTGTTTGAAACGATTCGGTATATGAGAGAAAGCGAGAAAATTTGGAATTTGTAGCACTTAAAAAAATAAATAAATAAACGAAAATTATGTACAATACAAATTTATAAATTATATTTTATTAATAATGAAACTTAGTTATTAGCAATATTCATTTATGTTCCAATTGATCAAAATTTATAAAACCAATAGGAATAGAAGAGTAATTTTTATTTAAGAAACGCAAGAAATAACGATAATTATAGTAAATAAACAATGAAAACATACGATTACAGAGGGAAATTCTGCTATAGTGTATTTGATAAAATGAAGATGCGATGGGTACATATTTCTTATAATTTAAACACATTTTTATATAATTTTTATTTTTTATATGGAGTAGATGGCTCAGTGGTATCGAGTTGGTCTATGAATCCTGAGAACCCTGATTCGATTCTCACAGCCGACAAACATTTTCACTACATTAAAATTACCCCTGTGGCTTCCCCACCACTAAAACCTTTGGCGGCCGTGATTTGATGGCTGGTAACCGCAGTCACGCACATAAATACATCACTCCCTCGGTAGAGTGATATATTTATTTTTATTTTATTTAAATACATTTTTTAACATTATTCTAAAATAGTTGGCTGGTAGGGCACAGGCCGTAACAGGGAGGCCCGTGCCCAGTCAGGCTTCAAATTGGCGTGGAGGTTTTTTTTTAATTTAATATTTTTCATAATTATATACATCATAAAATATACATTACCCATATACAAAAAATGAAGTTTTGATAACAATTAATTATAAAAAAATTGAAAACAATTTGAGATTATGCATTTTTTCATAAAGAAATTATAGAAATATTTATTTCTTTGCACGGATTATTGTAGAGTTCGCATAACAGTGTATGAAATAGCAGAAAGGTAGAAATGCATATTATTTTGGCATTGCTTAAGAGGTTTGATACAAAAGCTGCAAAAAGATTCTAATTTTTTATTTAGGAACGAGAGATCTTTATTTATTAACGAATCTTCGGGTGAGTTGAGTTTTTGTTGGCAATTCTACAATACTTTATATAAGTAGGTGTGGTACAATATTAGATCTCCGTAAGTGATATATACGCGTGAAGTGCGATTATCAATCGTAATATCGCAGACCCCCAAGATGATAATGGAGGGAAAACCACAGGATAATTTAAAAATCAGTTGTCAACTGCAAGAATTGAACTCTGGTTCTCATTTTCAAAGCCCAATACATTATCAGTGAGCCGTATTCTTAATAGTTATTTTATTTTATTTATTATTCTGCACAGGGAGCCTACAGCTTATTTTGTAACTATAAATAAATAGAAGTTAGCAAGGAATTGTAATTATAGGAAATACGAGTATATTCAATGACCGGATCGCATCTGTACATTAAAAAAAAATTCTCACTTAGTTCGAAACATTTATTACTCCTCTAAGTACGAACAAAATAAAATATGAATTCTTATGTATGTAAAAATTTATTATTATTATTATGAATATTAAATCATTACAAATATAAAATATTTAAAAGTTAAATTCTTATTTTAAAGTAAATCAAATACATACATACATACTTACATGCAGACATATCTTCACGCTATATCCCAACAAATGGGGTAGCACGAACCCTAAAACCACTCATAAAATATTCACTCACTACATTCATAAAATAATCAGCCCTTGTCAAATATTATCATACCAGCACACAACCCTCACTTTAACCACATTCATAGATCACTCCATATAAACTCATTCATTTACTACACCCGAAATCATTTATCACACAACAAACCTTCAATCACATCATTCCTATTCACTTATCATTCATCTTCTTTCTTCGACGTACATAACATATGCATAAAACATCTCTAATTACTCACGCTTACTCCTAACAACGAATCTAAAAACAAATCTAACAACGAATCTTCTCAGATTAGAAAAGATGAAACCGATAGCCTGCACTTATACATATATGAAAGAAAAGGCCACACTATGCAGTAACTGATAATGAAGCAAAAATATAAGAAAAGAAAGGAGTGTCGCTCTGCGCTTGTTTTTGAGAGTGAATTCCACACAATTGCAGTTAAACACTCAATGTAAGATCAGAAAACTAATTAAAAGATAAGAAAGGAAGGAAGTGTCTCTCTACGCTTGTTTTTGAAAGTGAATTCCACACAATTGCAGTTAAACACTCAATGTAAGATCAAAAAACAAATTAAAAAGATAAGAAACGAAGAGAGTGTCGTCCTTGCGCTTATTTTTGAAAGTGAATTTCACACAATTGCAGGTAAAAACAAATGTTTGGACAAAAAGTTCGTTGTACAACTACGCGTATAAAGTTTTTCATGAAATTGACATATTTCTCTGAGGCGGCTGGGGGCCCACGAATCGTACAGGAAAAAGAGATAGGGGCACGATGGTCGCCTGTGGGGCCACTGAATATGTCTTAAGAAAACCATATCGTATTTTGTTTGACGTTGCATTGTCAGAATTTCATTGATGATGTAATTGTCTTCCTACCTGATATGGTCTATAAACATTCTCGTCATGTAACTAAGAACAATTTGAGAACAAACAAAAAATTGTATAACATCAATTTAATTATGTATGTACTAATATTCCAGTAGCATAATTTCAATTCAACATGAAACTAATTAAAAAATCTTGTGATACACTAATAAGTAGTTAAAGCTTCACATTAAAAATCTAATTATTCTACGCAATATACCGTACACAATAAGCACATTAAAACATAATCAATTAAAAAAACAATGCATCGCATAGTAAACAAGTTTCCGACTATTGAAAAACCTGCCAGCCATTCGTATGAGAAGGCGCGGGAGAAATTAAAATTACGACATTTACCTGCACAGGTCGAACAATATTGGATATCCCATGACATAATACTCATAGGTATTGCATAAGATCAACGTAATAAGTTAACGTAACTTGAGAGAGATCACATTGCGTAAAAATACTTGGTACACCTTTTACTTCCCGTATACCAGCGTGTGTTTAACGAAACCGGGCCGATTTGTGTAACGTCTATGTTGGAAAAAAGCGCGACTAACGCAGATATTAAACCGACTTCGTCCGCAGGAAACAGACCCATAAATCTATAAATAATTAATTACTATCCGGATAACTGGCGCATGGTAATGCGTCAAATAGTTACGGTTTTCCTGCCATGTCATTGCTTAAGAGGTTATCTGGCCTGGACTTACGGGGACTTATTATTTTCCTTAAGATTTATGCAGAATTGTCAGTTTAAAGTTCAGATGAATCAATAAATGTCAAATTTAAAATTTCGCATTTAGAAAACACGATAAATATTCATTCTGTTAGTAAACAATATTTGTATTTTTTTTAAATAAAAATTTGTGGGATTAATCAAAGAAAGTTTGATGTTTTAATCGTAAAGGCTAGAACTCCATGTCTCATATTAATTTATAGTTGTGACTTATAACTTTAGTTTAATGGTAAAAATAATCCCTGTTACTGTAGATCACTTTTCCCAAACATTTGCAGGATTTGTACTAAAAAGCAAACCATGAGCGATTAAGTTAGTCAGAAATACTTACAAAAAATAGTTCTAATTCTGCTCTTTAAATTTTATTTAAGGCTGGTACGAGAGATTGTAATATTCAATTCGTAATTGGTAAAATACTGTGAAGGAACATTTATTTTAAAGTTGTGATTTAACTACTATAATAACTATGGCTGGTACCACGAGCATATTACTAAAACACTGTTTTTGGGTGTTTTAGTTAAAACCATGACGACATCTTAAAACACTCTTAAAATAATGCTTACCACGAGCATTGTTTTAAGTCTGTTTTAGCTAAAACCATCTAAACAAGAAAATATATATGATAACGTTGTAAAAGACGCAATACGCATGCGCGTTTGGTGAATATTTTTGACAGTTTCCAATTCAATATGAAAGCAGTTTGACAGGTTATGATTTTTAGATGTCAGGTACTTCGTTAAACTCATGAAAGAACACTAATTGCTCCTTGGGTAAACTGTAAAAGGCGCTTCCACAATTAAAACATAAGTATTTAACAGAAACATATTTTGATTCTAATATTTTGCACCTAATCACATACATTAATATGTTATTATTGTATTTTATAAAGAGAATGGCAGCCATAAAGATTAAAAAGGATAATTGAACGTCCGAGGAAAATAATTTGCTGACTGAATAACCGAATTACCGAATTAAAGAAAAGGTATAATAGAAAACTACATAGCTGGAAATAATGAATGTGTTTGAAATAATTTGGTACATGCGAAAACTGTAGCACTTAAAAAATTTAACGAAAATTGTGTACAATACATATTTTTGTAAATTATATTTTATTAATAATAAAACTTGGTTTTTAACAATATTCACTTATGTTACAATTAATCAAATAAAATCAGAAAACGGATAGTTTTCATTATAAAAAGTGCACGAATTAACAAAAAGTATATTAATTATGACAATAATCACATTCGATAAAGAGTAGTGGTCTGCTATACTGTAAAATTCTTGTCTGGTTTTCACTAAATTGTACAAATTGATGAATATCTGGGGATTCGATGCCAGAACTATATAGGTTTACATTTCTTATAATTCTGCTGTCGTACTTTTGAGAAATGTCGTGTAGATCACCTGAAGACAATAAAATGAATTGTTATAATATACATACCTATTTGTACATTTAATGTAATTTAAATTACACCGAACTACAAAATACAGAATTGTGGTAATGTATTGTGTCATATGACAGCTGTAAAGAAGCAGAATGTCATGCGATTTGCGACTGCGCGCAGATACTGAATAACTGGCGCGTACATTTAATTTAAATTTTACTTATCTTTATCATCTTTATTTCTTTGACGAAGTACCGCAGTGTCACCAAAACTTGCATTTCACTAGAAAACATTTTTCACTATATTATATTCTTCACTGTTTCTTCGGAACAACGGTATTTTTGTATAAATACTCTCACATCCAACACAATAAATGGATTCATGTGTTCTTTAAATAAAATTTCTCATTTTCAATGCGTATTTACTTTAATTACTGGGCGAATCGTACAATTTTTATCATAGACGTCAGCCATGTTTGTCTTAAAACACTGTTTAAAACAACTCTAGGCAGTTTTAGAACATGTTACTAAACAGTTGACTTAAAACATGCAAAAACAGCCAAAAACAGAGCTCGTAGTACATATATTTAGAACACCCAAAAACAACGCTCTTAAAACACCCAAAAACAGAGCTCGTGGTACCAGCCTATATTTCTAGGTATTTTTAAGATGAAATTTTCATTCAGAAATGAAGAATAACTACAATAGTAATACTGTTGATATGTACATATTATTCATTTGGGTGGGAGGGAGGTGCATCTAAATTTCCGAATGAAGAAACAAATCTATACATTTATTCGACTTTAATAATTTGTAATACCAATGGATAAAACTAGTTACAAATTAAATTTGTCAACTCAGTTGCAGTTAACTCATTTGTTAATGTTGTTACTAGATAATGATATAGTTCAATCAAAAGATTATGAATCTATTATTGATAAATTTGCTAAACTTAATGTGAGAAAAGTTCAGTTTTGATATTTACTATTATTTATTTATTTGTACTACTCTATATAACAGGAATTTAATCTAAATAACAATTCATGGTCCAGATTCATCGAGACTAAGTGTGGTAGTTCATATAATTTTTAGCTTGTTTGGGATTCGAACTCGGGAATTCCGGTTTTGAATTTCGTAACGCTATCCACATCTCCGTACTGCCAGAGATGGTATGTATAATGGTTAAATGGACAAAGTAGTATCATTTTTTCGACAATTTTAATCGTGTAAAATTAAAGAAGCCACATTGAAACTAATACCACTACGCACCAATTTTTTGAGCTTAATAAAAATCATTATTACCATAGTGTTAAAATTAATAATAGTCAAGATAGTTAAAGTTGAAGTGTATATAAGAATCAATGGTAATCTTAATTTAACAAATAAATCAAGTGACCTGTTTACTATTTCTTTAAATGATAACGCATTGTTTAAAATATAAATGTTAACATGGCTGTAAAGGTAAATAAACGAGATAAAACATGTTAAAATTTATATTTAACATTGTATTCTACATATTTAAAATTGTCGAAAAAATTGCACTACTTTTTCTATTTAACCGTTTCTCTCAAACAAAAATGTTAGGTAATGATGAGCCACTTATGGTAGACTTTGAGTATATATTTGTTATTGAATATCTACTTGTTTTTGTTTTGTTACTAATAAATCATTAATGCTATATTTTTCAAGAAAGTAAAAAGTAGAGACCGATTCAAGTATGCTCGGAGAATTTGAAAAAGGAGTATTTATAAGGAGGGGGCCTCAAAATTATATTGCGCTTGGAATCGTCCAATTAAACCGCCACTGGATAAAAAAGGTCACAACATATTATTCATTTGTCATGTTTTTGTTACAATGTACAACAGGAAATAATTTTACAATATAGGTGTTTTACAGTTCTTAATAAAATCAGAACAACTCGATCGCAATAGACTTTTCAAGCAAGATCATAAATGGAAAAATATTATCAAAAATGAAAAAGATTTGTTTAAAAATTACCTCCTATTAGTAAAATAAGAATGATTAAAAGTACATTTACCATAGAATTACAAAAGATTATAAATGCTGTGAGGTTATATGTTTTTATTATGAAATGAAACTTCTCATTGGTTGAACGTGCTAATGCCATACTATGCGGTACCAAAACGTTTTAGTGTTTGTGATCTGTTGACCAATACTAGCGCCACTCACCTATCAAATAGTTGAGAAATATATACTGTATATTGAATATAAGTGTTCCAATCATATTTCAACACGTTTATTTTTCCTATGAGAATTTAGCATTTTACATTACAATAAAATAGTTTTTAGACCTGTTTTTATTTTCTCAAATAACATCAAAGGGTGCAGAAAATAATCACTTAGTACTAATATATACAAATACATTTTTCTTAATTAAATAAATATTAAACATATCGAATTTGTAATATCTAGGAACTTAAATTTGTAACAAATAATATAAAATAAAATAAATAGAAAGGTCATTACAAACATCTGTTTGAGTACTACTACCTAATACAGATGACGTCACAAATAAATATTGTAGTTTAAAAAATCATATCTCATATCATATGGGGAATATTGAACCCAAATTTTCACTAATCGCGTTAATATGTTATGAAGTTTCATAAAAAAAAATGGTTGAACCCATTGTGTATTTGGAAGTTTGGATAGAAGATAAAATTTACGCGATTTAAATTCGCAAATTCTTACTGGTAAAGCAAAACCGAGAACAATACGTGTTATAAATGCACAAATAAAAAAATTTAAATAAATAAAATATCACTTTAATATCATATTTCAAAAGGAGGAAAGAAATTTACATCCATGGTGAATACACTTATTTAAAATAAAAAATTTAAATCAATTTTACATATTTTATGGTATTACTGTCAAAGTTTTATTAACTTTTGAAGTAAATTCATTTGTCATTTATAAAACCAGCCATTAAAGTTCGAGGAAGTAAAAATAAAAGTATCACCAACATAATAATTTTAAAATGTAGAGCAAAACAATTTGCTTACCAGCTCCATCAATCAACTTAATTAATAATGAAATTACATTTTTGTATCAACGTAACAGATGCAAATAAGATCATTGTCTGGCATCTGGCATATCAAGTATCAAATACACAATAAACTTATTATATAATTATTAATAATTATGACACTAAAAATTGTTATCACTCAGGTTCTTGTGAATGAGTAATGAGAGATATCTGGCTCGTGCTTTTAGCACGTGAACGAATATTTACTCCAGTAATTATTAAATAATAAAGCGGCGTGTTTGCTTATTTGCTGAGCCATTTAAGGTAGGTATAATTACGGTAGTTATGTGGGTAGATCAGGAAATGGTGCAATATTTGTATCATATTTCACGAGCGTCTGACCGAGTTATGTTAATGTTTCCGTGTTTGATGCTGAATGCACGAGCTTGCTCACAAAGCAATGAAATTGTTCCAAATGATAAAACTAATTATTACGGCTCAAAAAATCACTTGTTGTAAATAAAGTTTATAAATTATTATTATTTTTTTTACTTATTGATTAATATTGTAGGTACATTTAATTTGATTATAGAAATATTTAATAAAAGTTTATTTTTTTTATCAGAGAACCGACAAATTGATTTTCACCACATACAAATTTCCCCTGTAGCTCCCCCACCACTAACATATTTACAACATTTACGGAGATCTTCTACGATATATTTATCTCTTATAAAAACTGAGTTAAGCATTAATAATGTTACTTTTCTTTACTTGTTCAACAAATAGCTATTTATTGTAAAACGATAAGGATTTCTGAAACAAAAAATATTGGTTTGTACATTTAAAAATATAAAAATATTACATATTTTTTGCTGTAGAAATAATTGAATAAACACAAGTATTGATTCAGAATATTTATTAAATATAAACATTTTTTTTAGGTCTAGCAAAATTTGGCAAAATAAAATATATGCTATTGAATGCAAAAGTTTAAAGTTTAATAACTTGTTAATAAAAATTAAAGAAAGATAAAATAAACAAATATCAATTATTTTAAGATTTGCGATTAATAATTTTAAGTTGAATTTATAATTTCAGCATATTTTTCTAACTGTCACTTTAGCAACATATAAAATAGTCGTAATTATTTCAAATTGGTTTATATATAAATATGTTATCTTTACATGCGTGTGATGCGATGTGTTCATATTAAATGTATTTTTATTTTTTTATTTTTTATTAATAGTTTTTAAGTAAATAGATATTTATCAATAGATTCAGTCAATTATTATTTTAGACAGAAAAATTCAGCTGACGCTGACATATGATTCCAGGGCACTTTAAACTATTTCTCCAGTTAGACAATGAAGGCATGTTTTATAATTAAAAATATAAATTAACCTAATAATTACAGTTTAACTTTGTTGATGTAATATTGTAATATTTTTTATTGAAATGCACAAAAAAAATGCAAAAATTTTACAATAAGATCATTATATTTTTAGTTTTTCGTATTTATTTTACACATAGTCCTAGTTAAATAAAAAAAATATGCAGAAATATTTTTATCTTTGTTAGAAATTATAAAACAGAAATAATCATATTATGTTTATTTCAAATTTCTGTGACATTTTAAAGAAGTTATTAAACTTTACACCCATCTGACTGTACTTTTGAATTGGTTAGTAGTAGGTAAATTTTTGAACTGAAACATTCACTTATAAAATACCGCACTGATATAAACACAATTTACGCACCCAAAAAGGTTCACAGTACTTATACCACAATTGTAGATATTTGCATGGCAAAAAGACTAGTATTTGCTCAAAAATAAAATCACTGAAAATGTGAACACTTACAGATAAACTGAACGTAACAGTCGAATCACTGAAAATGTGAATAGTATTACTAGATTATATTTACGAGTTCTATTGGATTTTTGAAAACCATAAGCCTATAACATCTTAATCATCTCAAATACTGAAGAAACTGTAAAGTGTAATTTCAACCCATTATAAAATATAACAATGATCTTATTTGCATCTATTATGTTGATACAAAAATGTATTATGAAGTAGGTGGCTCAGTGGTATCGAGTGGGCATATGGATTTGAAAACTATGGTTCGATTTCCAGAGCCGACAAACAATTTTCACCTCATTAAAACTATCCTATGATTCCAACTCCACTTAACATCTTCTGGGCCATGATTTGACGGCTGGTAGGTGCACTTCACTAACCGAGATCAGATACGGCAGAGTGCAAGACCCAATAATGTGTAGAAGGCGTGATGATAACTTTATTTATTTATATTTTATTTAATGACTAATAATATTGACCCAGAAAAAATCCAGGGTTTGAGACTAAAAAATAGTTGAAATTAAACAGAAGATTCAATTTTGTGTGTATAAAAATAATTTTAATCATGCCTTTTTCCAATTATTGGTGTGGCATGAAATGCGGTTACCAAATTACGGCCCCTACTTACATACGCAGTATTTTATTATTGTTTAGTGTTACCCGAGATGTTATCTATACGAGAATTTTATATCTTATTTTAGTAAAGAATAATTCATCTTAAAAAACCTATCCTTAATCTGTCTAGCTCGTGCATCCATTGTATTTTGAAAAGTCGACTCCCATGGTTAGAACAATGATTTGTATAATGTTTTCTTTATAAACGCTTTGTTTATTTATTTATTTACTACTCTGAACAGTACCTAACAGCAGTCTGTAACTTATATGCTGGGTTGCAAGAAAAAAATAAAGAGCTCTTTAGTTAAAGAATTGTTTCTCTAGCAACAGTATCAATAGCGATTTTCTGAAATTTATTGACCCGTTAGTTGCTAATGAACCGATGAAACTTTAATCTTATACATATAAACCTCACAAAAATTTACAGATGCAATAATTTGCGTTCTTCTTTAAGTCAGGACAATAAAAAATAAAATAGAAGTTTTTAAAAGAATTTATAAAAAAAAATAGTGTGGACTTATATTTTTAACGATTAGCTGATTTAATCAAGATTCATTACAAGTCATTAATTCTAAAGAAGTTAAAAAGACTATTAAAATTGTAAGATAAATATCTCTCCTCCAGTAGTTTATTAAATATTCGTTACTTACTTACACTTTATACATTTTAACTTTAATCTTTTTTATATATTATGTTGCTGTTATTATCCTCCTATTAAGTATTAAAAATATGTAGAATTTACATTGCTATTAATAATATAACAGTTGATAGATAGAATTTGCTTCAGTTATATAATTTAAATGGTTTAAGGCAAAAAAAAAAACAAGTGAATAATTTTGCTGTCTCAAAATCTTTGTAAAAGACAACATTTTTAGTTTTTGGATTTAATATTTTAAATTTTTAAAAAGCAGCAGCTGAAACTATAAAAAGTAATACATAATAATTTATAACGTAAAGTTTTGAAGAACGTAAGTTTTAAAAAAACTGGCCTAGTAAACTGATACTTGTTTTTTTTTAAAATTAAATCTAAATAATTCCTCTCCACTTTAATTGTAATTCAATTTACTAAAAACAAAAACCAAAAACAAAAAAAACATTTTTTTGAAACAGTATAATTGTTATTAAATACATACTTACCAGTGATTATATTTACAACCTGCATATTTTATGTGGAATGGTATGATTAAATACATAAACAAAATTTTTCCTGTATGACACATATTTCCTGTAATATCTATCTCGGTTTTCAAATCAACAAAAAAGCAGTGTTTCTACGAACTTTACAATTACACACGTAGTCGAGGATATCCAAGTGGTGTCTGCATCCGCTAAATAGAGTCACTTTATTGCTAAAATTAAATTGTGAATATATCTTTCCTTCATTTAAGCTTTGAGTTGCTTTGTTATTCATTCCATGGAAATGTGTTTCTTTACAACTGGTTTTATTTCGGTAAACAAAGAACAACAAATAAGATAATATTCCACGTGTAGTTTTCATTTCACAAATAATTTATATAATATCAGAAATAATTATTTTTATTGTTACTTGGTTGTACGATAGATTACTTGTTTGTGAACATATAAAAATTGTATAATTTAACTAATATTTAAATGAAGTAATTATACCACAGGGTAAAATTATTTTCGGGATTTTAATTTCACCGCTTCAGAAGTACAAAGTAGGTACTAATATGATTATGCCTATTAAATAAATATGTGATTTACATGTATCATATCCTAACCACAATTTTATTGTTTCATACAATAAAGTACTTAATATGAAAAAAATAGTTTAGGTTTTGATGTACTATGATTTCTTTCGAAAATAATAATACTAATCCTACTGATATACATTCCTTTTCCTATGTGATAGCTCTGTTTCACTAGAAAGATAACATAGATTTGTATTCGCTACGCTGAAATTTGAATAATATGAAATTATTCCCTTATAGTTTATAGTGTAATACAACACACATAGTTGTATTTGTTATAATTTAAAATGAGCGAGATTTAAAGTAGTAAAAATTTGTCTTGCCTTGCTGAAAATTTAAGAAATAAGTAGGAATAAGAAAATTTGTCAATATTAACTTTTTAGTACACAAACAAAATTGTTATTGTCAGTTGTCGACGTGCTCGATAACAATTTTAAAAGTGAATTCAGGTCGTAAACAACAATAAGCTTCGAATCAGTCACGTCGAACATTTCAGTAAAGTGGCTCCTGACGTCATCAATTTTAGTTGAATTAACATCCGGGCGTGGGCCGTGAAGACCGCCATGTAACTTTGGATCGTAGACAGTTGCTGCTGCCCCTCCTCCATGAGCTTCAAGCCCTCATGCGAGAGGTCACGGGGCACCAACTAGCTCAATTCGCCTCAATCACTTATATTAATATATTGGTCTCGTAAAGCGAGACAACCCGGGACGAAAATAGCATCGCATCGGATACAACATCTGCCTCTTGCTTGGACACTACACTTCCTCTCCAGCTAAGTTCATTTGTTCAAGAGGAGTGAGAGAGAGGGAAATGGTTACAGTGTCGCGATGTCAAACGTTGTATGTTGAAGATAGTTATAAATTTGGCACGCTTACTCATGTTTATTAATGTTTTGTTTTTTGAATCTACAGATCTAACGGTTTTATAGTTTCTCTGAGAAGTCGAGAAGATAAGGATATCCTGAGAGTTAATTGAAGAAGGAATATGTGTCCGGTTGACTACAAATAGCACAAATCAAGAATTTCGTTTCTCATTTCCTTGATTGATTTCTATTTTATTGCCTATAATTTATAATTAAGACAGTTCCATTAATATTGAGACAGTATTTTTTGCGTGTCTTTGTACAGTTTTGCCCCCTATTGTTTTTAATTTAATAATTTCATCTACAATGTCATTCGATGGTATATACTCATTTTTTAACACAGAATTGTGTTTTAAATACCATACGGTATTGTTTAAATAAATGATCTAAATATTTCATTCACAATGTTTTCTTTCGCATTGATGTCACATATCCAAAGTGATTATTAGCTGAAGGAACTTTATGTTAGTATTTTTCTCGCCTTGATACTTTTTGCTTGTGTAAAAATACATTGTTCATTTTCATAAGTATTTTTTCTTCCCAAAGTAAAATATATTGTAATCGAGTCAGAAATTCATTTCGTCTCGAATAAAAATGTTTACCTTTCATCACCTTTTGAATACTCGTATAGCTGTCTAGATTTCTTCCCTCCGCCATATTTACTTATAAGATCAAGATTTTTATATAATACCACTCGTGATTATGTAAAAATAACAAAAACAATTTGTACAATTCGTTCCATAGAAAATTAAGATGTGCATGAAAAGAATGAAACATAGAAAAATTAAAATTTTAATTAAATGATTAATCTTTCCAAAAGTTTTCCGTGTTGCTCACGTTGCCGAGCGAATTTAAAGAAACAACTTAAGCATTACTCTGTCTCATAATACTAATAATAATAATAAAACTACTATAATCTTATAATTACTTTGAATTTTAAATTTTAAACTCAATTATGCTTTGAACAGGACGTAGGAACGGCCCAACATTAATTAGGTAGGTCAAGTCACACTTTAAAACTTCTCGTCTTATTCTTCTTTCTATTTGTAATCTATGAAACTGACGATTGACAGATATCACGTCATATAATTAGAGATTAGTTTGAGATTCAAACTTACAAATTAAATGTATCTTTCTTTCTTAGTATGCCCATCGTTTTTATTTACATGTTATTACTAATTTTTGGTAACTATAAATAATTGATCGATTTTATGAAATCAAAATTTTATCATAAACCCCTGTATGAATTCTTTCGATCTCAAAACGTACACCTTGTGTTACCATCCTTGTGTAAAACAACTTGAAACGTCTCTGCACATCTTCAGTTAAACATTTGATCAATTAAAAGATTAAGCTGTGTTAGTATAGATATAATGTACATTCACATTATTATTGTCGATAACTTTGTCAACTTGTTACAAGACAAGCAATGTACACATGTTTTCACGTCACAATACATACCAACGCAACTATAAAAGTGTGCTATGAATAAACTACAAGTAGGCGTAGCATGTTACTTTCTTAACTGACATTTCTTCACTCTTTAGATAATTAAAGATTATATAATTATTGTCATTAATTGTATTAACACCAAATGTTATAAAGAAATACAGAACTGGACTCAAAATGAAAAGGGTTATTTATACATACTCTTGACTTAATCTTGACGGTATTCATTTTTTTTTTATTTAGTTAATTAAGCGCAGGTGTTTACTGAAAGATTAAATAAATTAATCTAATTAAATACAATAGCAAAAAATCGTAGAAAAGTGGAATTTCCACAGATAAGTTTATTTGCATATGTTAAAACCCAACAAAAACAACCTTCCAGATAAAAGATGCAAAAATACGTAATATAATAAAAATTTTACTATTACTACGGTCCTGCACATAACAACTGCACGCTACAAAATGGCGACCACACGTGCGTAATGACAGCACACGCGCGTAGGACGATATTTAAGAAAGAATTAATTAAATAATAACTCCTTGTATAAAAGAAATTGAGCCCGAAGCTCGTAAATTTTTAGTTCACGACGGTAAGATAAGTATAATCATAGAGTAATTCAGATTCATGGTTTTTATACTAGATTAAGTGTGTAATTAACCATGTTAAACACTTCTTAAAGTTCATAAATAGCTGTAAATGATGCGATCAAAATATGTGCAAGTTATAGTTGAAGTTAAATAGAAATTAATTCTAATAATAATTGAGTCATTCCGCCATAAATTTTTTTTTAATAAAAACAATTTGAATACACTTTTTCAGCAAGAAGAGAATATTACTATTAGTGCTAAAGAAGCGTAAAATTCATTTTAAGTTTTCCAATAGCAGTAAAGAACAACATCCACAATTCGAAAGCGTTTTGTCAGAAACAATTAACATTCACCTTGCAAGAAATGCAATTCTCTGCTTTCTTCTTTTTCCCTAGTCAGCAAAACGTTACAAGGTTAAAAACTAAGTTAACTACTTTAAAACACTTTCAGGTGGCTACGGAAACAATAAGTGACTGATCACTTAGTAAATTGTAATTGTGATTTACTTTCGTTCCGTATTTTTCGTGTTGTTTTCATTGTTTCGCTGCAAAACAAATAATTAGAAATACTATTATTTATATTCTATTGTTCAATTTATGTATATTTGTTATTTCATAGTTAAAACGCTCGCCCTACATGCGAGAGTGTTAGACTTCATATCAGAAATGACTATAAAATACATTCTCATAACAATTTTGAAGTCACGGATACTGTAATTGGGATTAATTTCTTATTATGCGAAGTAGGAAATAAATAAAAAGTACTCTATACAATAATTTCAAGTGTAATTGTTAACAGAATTTAGCACAATAAAACAGTTGAAAGATTATTGTAACCTACAGCAAGTATGTTTTACATCTAAAGTAGCTAACTGTTCGCTAATACATACATTCATATGTAATATCTTTGTATTCAAATTGCGGTTTACACAAAACAACTTTGAAGTGGTAAAAATATACGGATATACCAAGGAAAGTACAGCAATATATATATTTTCTTGTTACAATGTACATTGTTTTTTTTTCTGAGAAATTTTTAAATGCAAATTAGGATGCAGTTGTATTGCAAAAATGTAATAACATACAAATTTACAACTGATTGCCTAATTATAAGACAGTTATATATATATATATATATATATATATATATATATATATATATATATATATATATATATATATATATATATATATTTATATATATATATGTAATTTCGCTTTCGGACGAACAGAAGATTCATGATTTTACGGCCTGAAATCTGTTACACTTCATTCCCTGTATGAAAACTATTACGTCACATTCGATATCCATGTGATTCTAGAGGCGTATTCCATTTGTCATTTGTATCAGATCTAGCTTACATTTACTGAACCAAATCATTTATTTATTTCGCTGAATTACTTCATTGACTTTATTTCCAGTACTAGAATTACTCATTTTAATTTATTTTGAAGTAATTCACCCCAATAAATGCATCAGTTTGCTTAATTCGGTCCATTTCGTCATGTTGTCTAATTTATCTCAACTGATTTAAATGAACCAAATGACAAATGAAATACAGCTAAGATTTTGTATTTAAAACGTTTACATTGGTATTGAATTGACATTTTTAAAACTTAACCTAAAATTTAAATGTCAGATTAAAATATTTATTCAGTTTATAAATGAATCCAAATTATGCATATATTAAATAAAAACCAAATATAAATTTATCTTAACGCACGAAAAATATTACCTACCTTACTGAAATATGTAAATTTGTAAAATAAAACTCTAAGGAATATACATTTTTATATGTATTATTATTATACAGGCTGTTAAAAAATTTCCGGGACGGTGAAATATCTCGAGAAAAACACATCGAATCAAGAAACCAAAAAACACGTGTTTCATATTTTGCAAAAACCTATCTAAGCACACCAAACACAAACCCCAACCCCCACCCCCAGGGGGTGGAGCGGGGGGCAACGTTGAAACCTTAAATAGGAACCCCCATTTTTTATTACAGATTCGTATTCTGCGAAAAAAAATTAAGTTAATTTTATCTGAAACTTTTTTCCAATTCGGAATAGATGGCGCTCTAAACGCAAAAATAAGTTTTGACATGATTCTGAAAGAATAGTAAAAAACGGTCTAATATCACAAGAAATAAACATTAAATCAAATAAAAAAATCAACATAATCACAAGTAGCCACAAGCCTTTTTTTTGCAAAATATGAAACACGTGTTTTTTGGTTTCTTGATTCGATGTGTTTTTCTCGAGATATTTCACCGTCCCGGAACTTTTTTAACAAGCTGTATGTAAATAAATAATATATGTAAATACTAAATACAATGCACATTACCTCTTGTACTACAGTTAAATTAATTAAAGATCCTCGAGTCCCTAACTCCAGCGCAAAATAATCACGAAGATGACAAACGCATTTCTGCATTTGATTACCAAACATTTTTCTAGCTATTTCTTATCTTTCAGTTTGTATTTATGTATCAAAAATGTCACAAACTTAGAAATGACAGACGAGAAAATAACAAAATCATGACCGTCTCTATTTTTATTTTATAAACAAATGTGAACAAAGGAAATACAAATTTTCGTATTAGTAAGAACTGTCATACGTTTTCATTAAAATAATAAATGTGATAGAACGTGAAAAAACAAGAAACGTGTGTCTTTACTTATTAAGACATACGTTAATGCTATTCGCATAGGTACGAATAATATTAATAAAAAAATATAGCTATATTTCATCGTATCTATGATAACCTCGTCCACATATGACGTAATAAGTTTCATACAGGGAATGGAGTTTATAGGTATACAAAAAATATATGAACAAAAAAGCAAAACGCTAAAAAAGTAACATCTTTGAATAATAATAATAAATAGCCTAAGTAACGTAGGATACAACAAATATAGCAGTGGTGGGACTGCAAATGTTGGGCTCTCCGCAAAATGAAAATAAAATATGTAAATTATCATAAAATTAAAATAAATAAATATATCATCACGCCTTCTACCCATTACTGGGTTGTGGCACTCTGCTGAAGCAGATCTCGGTAAGTGATATATTTTGCGCGTGAAGTGCGGTTACCAGTCATCAAATCACGGCCCCCAAACATGTTAGTGGTAGAGGAGCCACAGGGATAGCTTTTTCAAATTATGAAAATTTGTCGCCTGTGGGAATCGAACCAGGGACCTCAGGATCCACAGGCCGACTTCATAACACTGAGTTAGCCATCCCATATTATCATAATACTCATAAAAATATAATGTTTCAGTTTCAAAATTTAAAAATAAATTTATTATTTGGAAAAAATAAGCGAAGTATTTAATTCTTTCAATACTTGAATTATTATACTTTAAACATTTATCGGTATAGATTTTGAGCCCCAGCAAGATCCGCTACTGAAATGTAGATAAATTTTAAGAATTGTAAAATATGCCTTTTATCTCTTTTGAATTAGTTATAAACAAAAGTATCTAAGTACTTAATTATGTGTTATATTTTTCTCAATACTGTACATTTTAGAGTTTTTCTTATATTTGTTCATTTTCAACATAATGTATAAAAATTTTCCAAAAATGTATATATTAATGATATATCTTATATTATACCTTTTTTTTAGCTAGATATGAAACTCAGTGGTAAACATTAGCACAGCACAAAAATCACAATGATTTTGGACATAAGGTGTAAGGAGTAGATAACTTTAGTAGAATTATAGATATGCAGTTGAATATTGAAAGAGGTAGATAAATACTACAAGGTAGAAAACAGTACACATTCATTGCCCAAAAAATAAAATAAAAACTCTAATGCTGGGTTGTAAGAAAAAAATTAAGAGCTTTTTAGTTAAAGAACTGTTTATTTAGAGCTACAGTATCAATAGCGATTTTTTGTAACTTATTGAATCGATAAAACTTTCATGCAACCCAGCATAAAACTGTTGCATTACCGGCAGTATGGTGGTGTGCATTGCGTAACGGTATTCGAATTGGTAGATCCTGAGCTCGAATCCCACTAAAGCTAAAAAATATGAACTACCACACTGCGGCTCGGTGAATCCGCACTAGGATTAAATTCCTGTTGTACAGAGTATCACAAATAAATAAATTATATTTTCTACTTTCAATCTAAAATGTTTCTAAAATATTTTAAAGAAAAATACTTCAAACAAAAGCTACTGAAAATGTAGTTCTTGTATCTTTTACTTGATGCATTTTTTCTTTAATATACATACAAAAATATGCAAACAATGATAGCGAAATATATATGAACAGTTTTGATGCCGTGTTTGTCAACATATTTTGAAAATACTTTACGTTAAATTTAAATAATTGAAACATATCTAAATATTAAATATTAACAAGGAAAGAACAAGATTACATTAATATTCAGGTCCTTAACATCAGGTGCTAAACAGCACAGCACCATAATTTTCAACACCAAACAGAAGTACAAATAGTACATTCCTCCGCAAGGCCGGAGAAGGAAGCCACTACACAAGATCCGTTACCTTCTCTCGAAGAACTGCAACATCCCGTTAAACACACACCGCATGCGTCCGGTCCACAGAGGCGGCGGCGGCGACGATGAACGTGCGTCTCTTCCTGGAACACGAATCAGGTTAACGCTGATCACGGCTCACTTGATCGCGAGGAATGTCTGAGTGTGTTTTGTTGAGATTATAATTTTACGCTAAATTTGTGTTTATAATTAGAACTAATCAACTGCTATTCAAGATTAAACTGTAAATCTTGACAAAAATTTTAATATTTCTTATTACTTTTAAAACGCAATTAATGGCAAATCTAATTAAGCTTACTATATTTAAATATTTAATATTACTAATCTATTGGGATTTTTAAATACGAATGCGCTCATATTGGCGAAAATTGGAACTAAAACAAAGGTACAGTTTGCTACTAACCAAATAACTAATTACTTAAAAAAATTCTAAATATTAATGATAATAGAACTAATATTTACAATAAAGACGGTAATAAAACTATAATTAACTAATAGAACTACATCCTACATTACTAAAAGAATCTATGAATTTTATAACTAACGATAACGGAACTATATTCAATAAAAATGATTTAAAAACACTACTAGCAAATAGAGGTGTGTTTAACAATACGAAATATCGATATAGGTACTTCAAAAACTGTTGTATCAATACGAGTTTGAAATACGCCTTTGCTTCAAGTTTGACATACCGTACTATTATACTTAGCAGTATAATATCCCAATAGTCAAATGCAAAAGAAAATGAAATTTTGGGTAATAAGCTACTAGAGAAATCAAAGTCAAGTTACCGTTATACTTCAAACTAGTGCTGTGAGGATCCGACAAAATTTGGATCCGAGTACCCGGATATCAAAATATTCAGATCCTCGGATATCCGATGTTCGGATCTTGAAGCGGATATCCGTAAATTTAATTCGGATTTGGATCCGGATCCTGATTTGGATCCAGATCTGGACTTGGCTCCGGATCCGGATCCGAATCTTGACTTGGATCCGGATCCGAATTCGTTGTTTTGCTTACGGATCCGGATCCAAATGTTAATTGTAGATCTGATTCTTCATTTCGAATGTAAAGGCAAACATTTGAAACTAAGTTCAAATTGAAACCATTGAAGTGGGCCTGTTTATATTTACAGCGGTCTGTAAACAGTAATAAATTTTATAATACCCGTCTAAAATAGCCAGGTAGTTTGTACGTATATAAAGAAGAAAGGAATTTACTTTCACAGAGTCATATTTAGTTAAATGATGAATAAAAAATACAAATTTGTATTATTTCACATATACAGCAACATATTAATATGACATTAATTTCATTAATTTATTTTGTCATACTATGAGTATGAAGTTTGTAGCAAAACTCATTGAATGCTTTTTAAGAAAACGATTCTAATTTCTTTTTACTTACCGTATAATTTTATGGGAGTTAGTATATGCGATATGTAAAAAGTACTTGCATGATAAGATTTATTATTGCTCATTTAGAAAAATATATATTGTCATACTCTTAAACATACGAGTACAATAAAGCTAGCATAAAATTTCGCATGTAAAGAAAAGAAGGGGGATACTTCTTTGAATATTTAAATTCTGCAGTTCTAGGATTTTATAACATTCATTAGAACAAATACTTCAAAGCAAAAAGGGATTAAGGTGGAATTTGAAAAATAATGGCCATAGGTTCATTCCAGGTAGCGAATACATATTTATTTACATCGAGCACGTGTTTTACATAAAAGGGGTTGTTTTTGTTGCCTACTTACCTACTAGTTCTGTGAAATTTCCTTGTTAGCAGATGCTAAAAGTTGTTCAACAGAAATTTAAACATCAGAAATATGCCGACATGAAACGAAAATGCTTAGCGGATTATTTCATAATCACATTTATTTGGTTTTACTCAGAATATTTGAAGAGAACCGATCCGGATACTGAAATTCCATATCTAAAATTCCATACGCATACTCACATTCGAATCTAAGATCAGATGCTCAAATCCGTTGCCAAGATTCAACATTTGGATCCGGATTCGAGATCCAATACTGAGATTCGGATTCAAAATTCAACACTCAGATTCGGATCCAAAATCCGATACTCAGATCCGGATCCAAAATCCGACACTCAGATCCGGATCCAAAATCCGATACTGAGATTTGGATCCGAGATCCGGATAGTTCAACATTCAATTATCCGGATATCCGGATATTTTTGGATCCGAAACCGAAACTATCCGGATTCGGATCTCACCACTACTTCAAACATCATAAATGAGTTAGTACGTGTTACACTTGGTGTTATGGTATCATAATACACTAGATATTTTTATGAATTGAAAAGAAGCTAAAACTATAAGAGTATTCGTAGTTAATTTGTCTTATGAATCTGACTAAAAGTATAATTCTCGGCTAATTTCCTAATGTTCCTTAATTAAAGGAAATTTATAAAAACACATTTACAGTAGAGTCGTTGATTTCCACCGAAGTTTGAATTTCTGAACGTTGAAACATTCAAATGTTTTGAACTTCGTCAGAAAAACTTCGATGTTTCGAATTTTCAAATTTTTTGATCATTTCGAATTCGATTTTTTTGCCACTGAATTAACGCCATCTGTCATCTCCAAACACACTCACGCATAATTCGCGAAAAGTCGGCCACGAATTAAATAATAAACTCGACGAAGTCTCCTGCTAAAACTCTACAAGGCTATGCATCCTAATTAAGACATCTACTCTCTTAATTCTAATTTATATTATTTATAAATATATAATATTACATACTTTAATATACAACAAATGCAATGAAGTTGTTTTACTAATGTGCTATGTGTTTTTATTCCATAATATGGTTAGTGAATTGAACTCCCTAAAAAAAAAAAAATCTAACACGTCCCTTGTAAAAATTGTGATGAGATTAAGATATGGCAATAGAATGACTGAAAATTGAACCCTCGATGCTCAGTTTGCAGTCTGACTGACTTGTTAAAACATTTCAAATTATTCGAAAAAATCGAAAATTCTAAAAATTTAATAATTCGAAAATTCTAAATTTTCCAAAGTTCGAAAGTTCAAATCTAAATTCGAAGGTTCAATAAATCCGAACAATCTAAGTCTGAAATATTCGTAAAATCAACAACCCTAATTTACAGTGTTTTTATTATAACTTGGAGAATTAGAGACGAAAAGTAAAGGTTAAGAAATCTACTGTAATAAAACAAAAGACAAAATGTCTATTGCGATGTGGAATTGAGTCTTAATAAATAAGAAAAATAGGAAAAAAATTTCCATCACTTGTCTCATAATTCCACAGAGGTTTTACAGCACGTTTGCATCAACTTCTTAGGTCATCAACAAACGGCTGGTCAGTTCAGCTTTAACCATAGACGCGTTTCGTCCTTCCGGACTCATCAATATGGTGCGATCATTTATCCAACTAGATCAACTGGGAAATAGTGGATTGTGATACCGACTTAGCTGAACTGACTGATGTTAACCTACTGTGTTTAATTTTTGGTTCATTTGTTTTCCATATCATTGGTAGAATGTAATTGTGTAAAGTTGAGTAAGGAACTAACATAACATGAATGAAAAAATTAATTAATCTTACCGGAACTCCAGTTCCGGATCATTTAAATTTCTATTCAAAATTTTTTCTCCAAAATTCAATCAGAATCATGTCGTATTTGACTTTTTCCACTAACTAACAAAGTGTAGCCAGAATAAAACGACTGAGTTTAAAAACAAGTGTTTCACATGAGTAACTTTTGTCGAACGATTTTATGTGGATAAGAAAAGATTAATTACTTCGTTTCCTTGCACGATTCAACAAAAACTAAATTATTTTTACTTAACGTGCAATTATAATTCTGCATTCTACTATTTTCTCCATCAGACATGCAGACGTCGGTTGGGTATTATTTTGTGATATGTAATACCGGATTTGTTTATTTTTAAGTTGGGTGAAAAAGTGTGCGAAATCAGTGAAGCGTTGTATTTTCGTCGCATCACGCTTTGGAAACAAAGACGCGCGGAAACAACCGGAACGTACGTTTCGCACCATTTCCTTAGCAATTCCGGCGCCATTTCACTGTCACACATATTATTTGTTAGAAATTTTTGCTTTACGAACTGTGGCTCACTTGCGCTAGATAACAGGGTTTCCGTAAATAATTTATACATCAAAATATTTACAAGTTCTACTCTAACGTATTTTACGAGCGCTTATGCAGACTTTAAAAATGAAGTTTTCATACCCTAATTGCGTCTAACTTTCGACGTGAAAAATAGTCATGTATATTAGATTTTTTTTAGACATAACAAATATCATTGTTAGGGTTAGTATCACATTTATTCCATTACGTGAAATCTTTTTCGAATTTATTTATCTTTAATATTTCTATCCTTCGACCATGCAAAGTAGATAAACCACAGAGACTTTTGTTGTCAAGCCAACACATCCTAAAATAGGGGAAGGGAAATGCCCCATATAACTTTGTTTACAAATAAGTTTCTAATTAGAACTGCCATAATATGAGTTTGTTTTTATAATAATATTTTAATTCTACATGACAATTATAAATCAACAATAATAAATAATAATTTCTAATGTTTCGTATATTTTATAATATAAAAATGTGAATGCATATTTTATAATATTTATTGGAAAAATTCAAATATATTTTCATATTATAAATAAATAGTGCGAGCTTAATTACAATATATCACAACTGATAAAAAAGGTAAACAAAAACATAATTATGTAGGCCAGTCCCCTTACCTTACACATTGTGCAACTGAGCATAGGGAATTACTCGTCTAGAAACTCGAAGTATTTTACAAATATGCATGACCGAAATATAATAACAAGTGCGCGAAATGCATATTTAACGTATCAGAAGTAAAAGTTTATTTGACTAGGTTTGCTGCGAACGATGTGCATACAATATTTAATAAACACAAAACAATTAGTTTTCATACAACTGTCAAAAATATTAATAATATAAATAATATACGTTTCTCGCAGCAGCCCGCGCGAAATAGATAGGTACTTCACGCACAAGGGTGACAACCTACATCGTTGTCACTGAAAGGTAAACGAAGAAAGTGATCTATTTCTCATATAATATAATGTAGTTGTCAAAATAGAGAAAAAGAATGCGTTCCTCTCGAATTGGATACATCTTTTTTTTTCACATGCTTCAGAAAAAAATATTCGGACTTTAAAAACAGTCAGAGAAAAATCTAATAGTTTCAATAAAGGTAACATTTTATTTATTTTCATAAAAATTAAAAAGATAATGTATAAAATATACGAGGGCAGGGTGAAAAGTCCCTGAAAAATAAAACAAATGGCGCCACAATCGCAAATCTCATGTGACATTTGTGATGTACCATCTTTAACTAGAACGCATTAAAATTTTCAGACTGATATGTCATTCAGTTCTGTTTTGACACCCATCGGAAGCAAGCAATCTTGAAGATTTTTGAAAACATGGAAAAAAGTGAATTTCGCGTCTTGTTTAAACATTATTTCTTGCGTGGAAAAAATCATTACGCAAACCAAAGCATCGCTTGTTAAATATTATGGGGACTCCTCACCATTGATTGGAACGATTCACAAGTGGTTTACAGATTTTCGATGTGGTAGTACCACAAAGGACACCGAACGTTCTGGTCGTCCAATTGAGGTTACAAAGCCAGAAATCGTCGATAAAATTCATGATATGATATCGGACGATCGGCGAGATAAAGTGCACGAGCTTGCTGAGGCTATGAGCATCTTAGCAGAACCGGTACGGAACATTTTGCATAAAGTTTTGGATATGAGAAAGCTATCTGCCAGATGGGTACCGTATTTGCTCTCTGTTGACAACTAGCGCAACCGTGTGACAAGTTCAAAGTGTTTGGCGATGTTCAAGCGCAATAAGAAAGATTTTTTTCTCCAGATTTGGCCCCCTGCGATTTTATCTATTTCCAAACTTGAAGAAATGGTTCGGCGGAAAGAGATTTGGCTCGAACGATGAGGTCATCGCTGAGACAAACGCCTATTTTGATGAAATGCCAAAATCGTATTATTTGGAAGGGATCGAAAAATTAGAAAAACGTTGGACGAAGTGTATCTAGCGACAAGAAGGTTATGTGGAGAAATAAAATATGTTTTGACCAAATAAATCATTTCTTGTTTCATTTTTCAGGGACTTTTCACCCTGTCCTCGTGTTACTACTATAATATAAGTATTTACAATAAAATAATGAAATTTTATAAGTTTTTGTTTTTTTTTGTAAAATAACATTGTTATTTTTTCCTCTCTGGAGAGGGAATACTAATTTTCCTTACTATTTGGTGAGAAGAAATTTAAGTATTCTGCGCGGGTTTTGAACAAATAAGTTGTTTTCTACGACCTTAACCGAAAATAGGTTTTCTTCTCCTATATACTCATCTAAAGGAGGCAATTCTCTCCCAACCGGAGGATTTTTCTCCATAGGAAGGAAAATAATTGTTTACCTCGCTTATTTATGGTTGGTGTCATAGCAACTGCCAGCACAATTTTAGATATTTATTTATTCCTATATCGTACGCATTTAATTTTTTTTATAAATAACATGAAAGAATGGTCGTAGAAAAAAGCATATGTATATCTTTGGAGTAAAGTATCATTTTTTCCCTTGTATGATGAAACGTCATCTGCGGGAAGGAATAATCTTTCCTCCCACGTTATACAAATAGCTATTTTTGACTGTAATATTTACATTTCACTTTATATGTAAGTCACTAAATTCAGTTCATTATTTACACTTTATATCAAGAACAAAAAATGTTATGTAATTAATTACTATTTGGAAGACGACGGCGTCGAGAAAAACGTTTTATTGTAAATTTTTTTATTATAAAACAGTACTTTGTTCAATTTATTGTGTCGATAATATTAAAAAACATATAATTTGATGTCACTGTTTGGACAGTACTAATATCTATCTTATTTTATTTTAAATATTTTCCTTATTACACAATTGTTCATAAAATATTTTATAACAAAAAATCGACCTAATTATATTTTTCGGAATAACAATAACAATATCATTGACCAATTAATATGGCAACTTTTATCTAATTCAATCAAGGTCGTAGCGCTTATAATCCTCGAGACCTGAACATTCTGTATATTAGTACCAGATTTTTTGGTTGAAATATTTAGTAAATAACAGAAATTTTTATTTCGCCTGAAAGTATTTGAATTTTTCAACTAAGCATTTTAAATTGCAGTATCAAATTTCATAAGGTAGTTATTTTTCATTTAAAATTGCAAAAAAAACATAAGTGCGCCCAGGCACGAGACTAGCTTACGACCACGAACGTCGGTACAAAGAAAAAACCGTACCACAATTTTAAAATTGTACAATAAAATAAAAATTCTTCCTAAAATATCAAATGACAAAAGAATCCATTGAAAAGAAACGTCATACTGAACCCATTGGCGTAGGTTTGAACAGAATTTTAAAAACAAAAGTACATTACAAATTAAAAGAGCTGAATCTTTACACATTTGAACCGACGTCAAATAAGCATAAAATTACTAAGATGTTTTCATAAAATTTGTATTTCTTCTATTGGGAAGAATATATAAACAAAGTATTCCCAATTCACGTATTGCACTGTATCTCTGCCACAACGCACCACACATGCCGAATTACACAACAATACCAACCTGCAACCGGTTTGCAGTACCTTCCATCTTCCAAGGGAGGTCTTATGTAACTTTCTTACAAGACGCAGACGTCCCGAATCTTGCCAAGGGTCTGTCCCATTGTCCTACCGTGAGAACCTCACCCGGCGAAGACGCACCCGAGTCTTGCCACCGCCTTCCGCCTTTCTTCACGACAACGGACTTCCTAGTTCTTTTCTTAAGACATCGCCGGTGATGCGTATAAATACTGGATAAAATATTAACGTCGCTTTGTTGGCAATGCGTGTGTCAGATGTTTCTTCGGCTTTGTGGAGATCTTGCCAAGGTGTTTGACGATTGTCGTGATTTCTGGATTCCGTGGGAATGTACGTTAGATTGACTTGTGGGGGCGCCCGCCAAATTTTAACGTTTGTTACTCGACTATTCACTTCTATTATGATGTTATAATTCTACACGTTTCATTGACTTTAGTCAATTTTGCTATGCATTGAGATCAATTTGTACGAATATTTGACTGTTATAAATACATCATTATAGTATTAAATTTCATTAGTTGTCGAAAAATATCAATCGAGATTATTGAACACAAACCCATTTATTGGAATGATATACGAGGATGGATTAAAAAGTTTGTGACCTGAAATAGAAAGAGTAGCATTAAATTCAATTTTTGTTTGCATTTTTGAGACTAAAATGCTACTTTAGTATGTTATTCTTTTCGGGGACTAAAATATAATTTTTCCAATACCTGTACTACAAGTTACCCATTAATGACAAAATTTAAACACAGTAAAAGAAACTTTTATTGCACAGTTGGTTTCCATGGTTACATCAGGACCATAATATTTACTTGCCATCCACCGTGGACACTAAGGACCTGTTTATTTTGACAACAATTTGACAGTTGTTAATTTTGAAAATTATTTTTCTTTTCCTTCTATTTGTGCAGGTATTGTAAATAATAGCTTACTAACCTCGAACTTTAAGTGATTTTTTAGGGCACAAATATTTAGGAAATCTCGATCCTACGGGCCCAAACTACATTCTTGACCTAAAAACTATCACTTTCAGTTCATGGTACGTAATATACTATTTATTCCCAAGGGATTAAATATGAAGAAAACTCTCAAGAAACTAAAATAATAAGATAACATGGAAACACTGTCACATATTATTTAAAAAAAATTGTCGACTTGGCGAATTGGTGTAATTTGTTTAGTTCCAGGACCCCTATTCTATAACTTTACACCGATTTTCGGCGATATTTTGATGACGTCATATCACCTTTCACCAGTGATAGATGAAGGTGATATTTTTAGTAACTTTTCCTTGGTTATGTTTTCGGATAAGTATATTTATGTTGGTATTGCATTTAAATTTTATTTACAAACACAAAGAGCGACTTTGACACATGTGAATTTGTGAAAATGGAGGTTAAACGAGCGGAGAAAGTTACTGTCAAGCTGAAAAATGTATTAATAGATTTTATGAGCGACCACATGGATTTCGCCAGGGTAAAATTGTTGGGGTCAGAGGGAGGAACTAGTGGCACTCTTTGTCATCTAAGGTTTCTACTATCCTCAACTGACCGTACAAGAGAGCCATTTCTAATAAAATACAAATAAATACATTAAAATGATAACGCAAAGTTAACTTGTTAATTCATGTTGTTCAACACTTGAAATATTTTTAGTTTAATGCATAATTAGCATCATTATATTTCAAATATCTTTTTTTTTAGGCAGATATATTTTTAAATAATGTA
This sequence comes from Pterostichus madidus, assembly GCA_911728475.2. Classification (NCBI taxonomy): domain Eukaryota; kingdom Metazoa; phylum Arthropoda; class Insecta; order Coleoptera; family Carabidae; genus Pterostichus; species Pterostichus madidus. The sequence continues at coordinate 12,663,047 of OU452312.1, forward strand.
TTTTACAAATGCAAATTATATGAACAGCTCAATAATACAATAAAATTTATAATAAATCATTTCACACAAAATAAATTGACCAACTATCATAAATACAATTTGTTAGTAACTGCTCTAAACTCAAACGTCAGAATATCACCGGTGATATAAATATAACACCACCTTTCTAGGAGGTGATATATCTTCACCAAATATGACGTCATATGGCCATGTTCGGCAGATTATCCGCTAGATGGCAGTCTGAAATATATCACCCAGTAAAGCGTATCACCGGTGATATAAGTTATAGAATATGGGTCCAGGGCGCAGTAATAGTTGCAGTTGGCGCTAATGTAGCTAGTTGTTGGTATCACGAGACCAATGTGATCAACAGAGTGATAGTCATGGCTGTTATCAATCTGAATTTTAGAATATTTCTGTTTTTTTTTTAGGCAGCAAAAAGTAGTCTGTAGTCCTTATTTTTGTTTATTATATGAAAATCAATAGTGGAAACCATATCAACACTCAAACTAAATGATAAATATTAGATTTTATTGAGAACTTCACCTATCTATGACTAAATTATTAAAAGAAACGATCATTATCTGCAGGAAGATTTATGTGTGAAGAAGTTAACGTTTCATGTCTAACAAGTGATATGACGAGAATGACAACGTAGATGTAGTAACTTGATAATTTGATGAAACAATGTATTCATGGTGAATTTAAATTTTTTTTATACAATTTGTATTGCCAAATATTAATAAAATTATATTCTTTTAGATTATTGTACTTTGGTACGGCAGAAAAGAGCAAACAAAGAAAACGTATATACATAATATATTATTGTGAGGGACTGGCATTAAAATTTAACATTAATATTGCATCTAGTAACTTTTATAGAATATTTTCAATTAGAATGTGCACCGGTTTTTTTTATGGAAAATACAGAAACAAATTTATGTCTTCATGAATGTTTTAATGAATTTACTTGCAGTATTTACTCTAAGTTACTTTCCGGTGTTGTTCATGAAAATGTACATGTAAACGCTATTAAATTGAAAGATTCAATTTCATTGATTTCTAAACCAAAGATCGCGACCCGAAGTTGAATCGCGAAAAATTTTTGAAGCATCGTATTTCGAGTATTTGCTACCCTGTTCAAAGAGTGATGTCCTTGAAATTATATTTATGTAAAGAAATAATTTAATAAATTACGTAATGCATGAAAAGCGAGTCATAGATATTCAATATAAAAAATAAGTTTTTATTTCAACAACCGTACCTTTGCAAATTTGTTTCTTTTCAAATAATAGTTACAGAGAATACAATTTTGTCTCTAAATCAGTCAATATTGCTCAATTATTATAAAAAATCAATTTGAAATTTCCTGAAATGCCTAGCTATTTTTTTTTCAAATATATATTTTTTGAAAAGTACGAAAGATCATAATTCAAATTTGAGTAAAACCTTAGATTGTTTGAGTTCTCGGAAATATTTAGAAAAATTCATTTATTTACTACTCATATTTTTCGATTTTTTTTTAATAAAACTTTTATTAAATAGAAAAAACGACAAATATTTGCTTGTACACTATTTTATTTCCATAAATACCCATTTTAAATAGTGAATTTTAAGCCTGTTTTACTTCTTTTTAATACTTGCGAAAATTACAATGACGACTTAAAATCAGTACTACATCTAAATATTACTATCGAAATAAGCACGAAGTGATTGTTTAAGGTAATGGTCACACTGCACGAATAAACAGCGACCGATTGACCAACATCAACTACGATCGAATAATTTTTTTCATGAGTGGTTACGCTATATCAAGTTGTCAAAACTGACCTATTTACATAAAAGTACCATATTTATATTACTATATCTTGGAGTTGATTAATCGAAGATATCTTTATAATTTCGAACTAAATTATTTAATTAGTCAATTTCTGATAGATTCAGTTAAATCTTTAACAAATATCACCAGCATACACTTGACATATGATAAAATGAGAAAAAAATTGCATCGGAACCTAGTAACCGTATGAATTGCTATCGACCAAAATTGAAATTGTCAAACATATTTGATATATCAAACTGAACGATGGCGAGCGATCACTAATGATCGACAACGATGCACACAGTGTGACCACAGGCATATAATAATGTACGTTAGTATTTTAGTCAATCGCAGTCGATCGCACTCTATCGTTCAGTGTGGCCACGACCTAAGACTAGGTTTAAGTTTAAACTGTCACTGCAATATTGGACTTTAGTAAATGAGGAAATGATCAGTTACACAATTTAATCTCTACAATTATGATTTGAAATATTTCTCTAGAAATACAAAATTAAATAAAACTGATTAACTATATTAAACGCTTATTATCAAGATTGTGAGTCAGAATATATCACAATTTTCTTCTAATCTCTATGGCAATAAAAAAGAAATATCTAAATCCAATGATCGTTGTTTCACTTGAAATTTTCGGAATATTTTAAAAGAAATTATTTTAAATTGGTTTAACAAACATAATAGTAAAGGTTTAAAGTATTCCAGAATTATTGTTTTCCTTTGTAAATTTCTTGTCTCATGCCATTTAAGCCGCATTCACATCTCGAAATTTGGTGAAATTTGTAAACACGAATTTCTGTAAATTACTTCGTGCGTTCACAACTCGAAATTTATGTAATATCGACATCTATTATCTTTTCAATGTACCATCTCCCAGCTATTTTCCGATTGGCTTGTTACTGACCACGTGTTAGAGAATTCGTTCAATTTGTATCATCGATGTACTTTATTTGTAGAACGGTCTCTAAATTTGGTAAAAAGTTTGGAGTTTGCAAACTTTTGTAGAAAGTGAAATTTGTGCGCATCAAATTTCAGAGCTGTGAACGGATACATACAAAGCTATATGTCAAACTCTACTAATTTCACCGAAGTTCACCAAATTTCGAGCTGTGAATGCGGCATAATGCCGCATTATGTCATCGAATTTTCGTCTTGTTTCACTGATAGTGATATAATGACGCAGTGACTACAAGTAACTGGCATGATGAAAATTTGTCTTTAACTTGATGCAAAAGTGCAACGAATAGTTGTGCTAGTAGTAATAATCCTTTCACATTATATTAGATTCATCTTGAAACAATTTAATTAGACTAAAAATCGATCTCATTCCTTAAATTCCATTGGTAATTGAACAAATTCATGACCTAGAATTTAAGGTTGCATTGAAAACAATTTAATTGAAAGAATCATTAAAATAAAACAACCACCATTGAAACCCCTCCTTAACAATTCCATGTGGAGATCCTCGCATGCTGCAGGTTTTTTTTACCGCGTATCGAAACGCTTTTGTTCCTCTTAGAATCAAAGCCTACGTGACTGCTTTGTTTGGGGTGCATCCCTCTTCAGCGTAATGACATCTTTGTGAGTCACCCCGGGGTGGATCACGGATCAGACTATTACAATTGTCAGTGTAAAGGTACCTGATGTCGAGGGAGGACCTGGAACAAGGGAATATTTTGTTTTTTATGAAACCTCTATCGATTTGGATTACACAACTTGGTATTTCGGTACAACTATTGATAGGGACACAGAATAAAATGAAACTTTAGATGCTTAATCTTAATATACTGAGATAATCCTTTTCGAAACATGTATAGATCCATAATTTATTGTGTTTTACACAAAATGACATTTGTTATTTATACCAGACGCATTTCAGAAAATTGTTTTTAATATCATTCGATGAATCATATGTAGATATGAATCTATCAGATAGTTGAAACTAATAGAGATATTTTTTTGTACCACGATTGCATCTATTTTTTACTTTTCTTACTGCTGCGAATAAATAGAGTTTGCGTAAAAATCATAACGCATTAGATTTCAACGGATACAAAAAATAAAAATTATCAATTTCCTTAATTTTGTAATTTAATTAATCGTATGATTATTAAAGAGATATCGCAAACGGATATCCCTAAGAACGTAAATGCTCATGCTCAAAACAATTTAATGCAATATCATATCCTGTAATACATTTCAAAATGTCAATATTATCAGAAGATAATCTATTAAACAACGTAAACAGACAATATTATCAGGAAAATATATTTAAAATTAAACAAACAAGGATTTGGAGTACAGGATAACATTGATAAGCATTATTGCAAAATATGAATTCACTAACATTACTTTGCATGAAAATTTAATAACTGAAAAAATAAAATAAATAGTTATAAGTATAAGTAAGTAATTGGAAAAACATTTCTTGAAACTACTGAAGCATTGATTGAAGCTAATTGGTGCAAGGTTAAAAAATAACGAATTGTCACGAATTGTATAAAACCTATTCCTTGACCATCAGCAGAGAAAGTCATCCTATTGTTTTATTAAAGTCTTATAAATTACAATTAGTGAAAGCTTTTATAAAACGGTTGATAAAGTAGCGTTAAAAAGCACCACTAGGATATCTTAAATACTTTCTCTATCTTAATAAATAAGAAAAAGAAAACCAAATTGTTTTTAAAAGCATATTTTGATATTTATTTTATTGTTTAATTTATTTCTTTATTATTCTGTGCAATAGAAAATTAATTCAAATTACAGATCAGGATACCTACAACTTATAAACATGTCCTAATTAACTTATTTGGGATTGAAATGTTTAATTCAATGAAAATTGGTCATTAGTAGATTACTTTAATCACGTTTTATATACTACCTATATTTTTTTATAGAACTTCTTGTATTGATCAGTTGATCTTATTGACCTAACGCAAAAACAAAATATTACATTTCAACAAGTGAACATATAAAGAAACACATAAACATAACGCGAATAAAAATTAAATCACTGCTAAATGCGTAAGTGCAAACACTTCAAAACTTTTGTTCTGTTCGTTCAAAACAAAGAAGTTTGACAATATCCTCAATGCTACCAAACTTACGTAAAAATGCACTAATAAGACAAGCATTAAAATACCTATGAATTAAAATTTTTAAATTAGGTACTAAAAGAACTGATATTTTTAAATATTTTAATGATAAAAGAAAAATTCACGCCGGTCACGCCGATCCATTGGCGGCGGCGCATATTAAATATTATCTACGGCGGCGCCGGAATCCCCTACCGTACATAAGTTTAGCAGAGATTATTTTGCAAGAATTTTATATTAATAAAGTAATTTCAAAATGAAGTATCCTGATGTGGCAACCAAACCTAGATATGAAAATAGATACGATCAGAAACACAAGATGTTAATTTCCAGTAAAGATTAAAACTCCAGATTAGATGATAAAACTATAATACTCTCGTAACAAGTACCCAGCCTTAACACATGCATGCACTTACACTGAATATAACATCAACATAATATTCTCTTTCTTTTCATCCGTTATGTTGTCCTTGTCACACTGTCTGCAGGCTGGAACAGGAGCCGCACTTGGTGCGTTTTTTCTCTCTCCCAGATCGCCATATGTGCAACCTGTGTATACAGAGTGCAGTCTTTGTTAGTGCATTTACCCCCAGCTTAGAGCAGGGGTCACCAAGGCTTTGGTGACACATGGGCTTTTTGAATGTGAATACTTGCTCATCATCATTATTACCCTGCTCTCATTTGAATATTGCGTAATCAACTGAATGATTTATGCTAGATGTAATCAGAACTAGGAATTAATCAGTATGAAATTACACTGGTTTTATTATAATTATTTGTAAGTAGAAAAATATAGCATCATGTCCTTTTACTCCTCCGGGACATGCTATCTCTGCATTTGGAAATCTCTTTAGATAATATATTTTTACCATGAACTGCGGTTACAGCAGCACTTTCATTTCAAGGGCAAAAATTGGCAGATACAAATCCCATTATGATGTTAACTTCAATAAAAATAACTATGTTCTAATACTGGATTTCTCTTGAGGTTGTAGGGCCACTATACGGTAATTAGTTTCTTGCTCTAATCTCTTAACAAACAAAAATAAATTAATATTTCTTCTAATTTTGCATGTATCATTTATTGGAGTAATGGTACAGTGGTAGCAAGTCGGCCTATGGATCCAAAGAATCCTGGTTCGATCCCCACAGCTGACAAAACATTTTCACCAATTTAAAATTACCCCTGCGGCTCCCCCATCACTAACATCTTTAGGAGCCGTGACTTGACGGCTGGTAACCGTACTTCACGCGCATAAATATATCACTTACCGAGATCTGCTTCGGCAGAGTACCACACCCAGCAATGGGTAAAAGGCGTGATGATATATTTATTTATTTATTTCACATTTTGAATAATAAATTTTCAGTTTTCTGTCGTAGCAGATATCTATAAATGATATATTTATATGCGTGAAGTGCGGGTACTAGTTGTCAAAGTGCGGCCCACAAAGATGTTAGTGGAGGAGGAATCACAGAGGTGGTGGAAATTGTTAGTCAACTGTGGGAATCGAACTCGAGTTCTCATATCCACGGTTCGACTCGATACCATTGAGTCACTTACCGCATAAAAAATATTTATAGAAGTCCAAAATGACAAAGTGCATGAAGATCAGTTAAAAAAAAATACCAGAAATATTTATTCCATCTTGTTTCAATTTCTGATTTCTTTCGATTAATAAAAAAAAGTAAATAAATTAAATTCCGATTAAAAAACTAAAGTATTTAAAAAGTTTACGGCTACGATAAAAAGTAAAAACAGGATAGATATCCAATTAATCTTCTTCACTCGCCTGTCAATTGTGATTAAATAATTGTACAATAAATCACTTGATAGTAAGTCTTATATTTTCCAGTGTAGAGGCGAAGTTAGTAATTACTACTATTACCAGGCAATTCAACAAACATAAACAAGAAAACAATTTTACTCAGCTAACTTAATAATACTTCCAATCAAAATCGGAAGAAGTACAATTACTTCCTGTTCGTCGCTAACTATTTTCCGAGCTATGCTGCCGTTCACATTTTAGTTTGTCATTAATTTTTTTGTTTTTTGGTAAATCTTGACGCAATACCTTTTATTTCAGTCATAAGTATGAATAACAATAATAATAAATTGAACTGGAAATTATTACAAATTAGAAGAATCCAATGTTTACTATTTTGCAATTCAAATTTAAGATCATTGTTTTGCACAACATTTTATTTCTTCTTAATTCCTGGCACAACACATATCTGTTTCAAGAACAACAAGACTTCCGAAAATTATTACAAATGCAACACATTTCCAATCCAAACTGTCCTAAGTAAACAAAAGAAAAACCTTTGAAAGGAATAGGGAACCCCTAGCAATGAGTGCAGACCTCTCACATGGCAGCTCTTGAATACGGATTGCCGTTACAGGCTTGCACATGTGTTGCATGCGTGATGCGTGCGTTTACATGATGTAACATGACACCTTGGTGCACTAGTTCCAGTCGCTCCCTCCCCCGCCAAGGGGAAGTGGAACATTCCGTCTCTGAATATATTAACACCCGCGAGATGAATTATGGTTCGAGAAGAGAAGAGAAAGAGTTAAGAAATAAACTTATTATTAATTATTTGTGTAATTCAAATAAAACAAATATACTTTTACTCATTACGGGATATAGCTGATCTCGATAAGTGATATATTTTGCGAGTGAAATCAAATCATGCCCCCAAAGATGTTAGTGAAGGAAGAGCTATTGGAGTAATTTGGATGTTTCTGGTTCTCATATCCACTGCCCGACATGCTTCCATTGAGCTACCTACCCTTAGCATTTTATATGTAATTTGTAAGTGCATATAATTTTTATTCTATCATCACCCGAAGACATTCTTGTCGGGACGTTTCTATCATACGGCTGACATCGTTGCCAAATGCACCTTCTTTAGGGTAATATACACGTATTTAATTATTTCTTTGTAATTTACTTGTGCAATTTATTATATTTAATTTTATAGTCTTAATTTGCGATATCGGTTAAAAATTATTTTAGTTTTTTTTTTTCGCTTTTTACATTAAATGTTATTATTGTAATGGATCAATAAATATGCATATATAAATAAACTAATTTTAGTTAATTTTTAAAGTAGAAATAAAAATAAATAATAAAAAAAAGTAGAAATTAAAATTATTGGTTTTAAATTTTGCGAGAAGAGGTGAAGCTAGCACCATCTATCAAATTTTTCTCCTTCCTAAAATCAAATCTTGGTTCATACGAATAATTCGCTTGTTTTTTATGACGTCACTCCTATATGGGTTTGAATGATCTATACCAACTACACATATATTATCAGCGCACTTTTTGGAAATAACGATAAATTTATTGAAATTTAATTTTTTAAAGTAGATGTTACATGTTTTATTAAAATTTTCTTATTTAAGTTTTTGTCGATATATCGGGCTTTCTAGTTGGGTGGTCTAAAAATAAACTTTTAATTAGAAGTTTTTGTAAACTTTTGTAGCAATAACGAAGCTATTTAGAGAATACAGTAAAAATGTATTACACGCGGGTGTCGTATAGGCGACCGTTTAGGTTTTAGTAAAATTCTGTTGTTTAAATTCTTGCCAATCGAATGTGATTTCTAGTTGTGTGGCCAAAAAATATACTTCAATTATAAACGCATTTTTGTGGTAATAACTATGTTATTTGGTACAAATGTGCCTACGTATCACAAACGAATGACTTATATGCGAACGTAGGTATAGGTTATATAAAACTTCTCTTGTTTACATTTTTGTCAATCTGACATCATTTCAAGTTGAAAGAAAAGTAATGTTTCATTATAAGCACATTTGTACTATGAAATTGAAGTATATACTGATTGTAGAATAGTCACATTTAAAACATTTTAAAGGAAATTATGTTCATTCAGAAATCGAATATTATTTATAAATTGATATTTTTTGTTTAAATTTTATATATTGTGTTAAAATTAAACTAAGTAGTCCATAAATGGATTTCATTTTGTGTAACTAAATTTATACAATTTCAATATTTTTCAAATCAAATTGCAGGGTTGGATTAATCAAGACATGACTCAGGATTCCAAATCCTGGCACATAAACAGTGATTAATCTAGAATTTACTAGTTTTAATTATACCTAAATATGCTTGTTTTACTAAACATATAGAGAAAATAAATTATTGACTGGACTCACATCTATCGTCCTTTTACCAATAATATTTCGAGTCTAAATTAAATTTCAGCTCGAACTAAATAAAATATAATTACAAATATGTAAAAATATGTAGATTGCCATTTTGACTATTGCCGGGCTAATAAGCTCGTTTGATGTTCCAAGGGCAATTCACAATAAATTACTTTTTTCTGAAACCGGCAAGAAACTATTTTCTTTCCTGACCAATTTTAGTATGGAAAGTAGATTTTTACAAAAACAGTCAAATAAAATACATATACATACAGTCTGGTAAAGTACAAACAGTCTGGTAAAGATTTTACCTGACTGTTTTGTATTTTACCTGACTGTTTTTTTTTTGTAACCTTGGATACATAGTCTGCTGTGAATACAATTCATATCAAGAAATTTAAACATTTTGAGTTATTTGTGATTAATTATTGATTAAATTAAACGGTTTCAGAAAAAAATGGTATACATAATATGTCAAGTAAAATATCACTTTCCTCTCTTATTAAGTAATATACTACTATTATTTGTAACAATTCGCTTTTCTCGCCATTTTATTATTGAAATCATTAATTTATTTTGTAAGTAATTTTTACTTTCCCGATCTATACTTACGAGTATAATAGAGAAAGTATTACGGTGGTGATTTTTTCGATCTCGAAATTTTGATGAATCTTCACGTTTTAGACCACTCTGAATTTAAAACGCATAGTCTCAAAAATTCGGTCTGTCGGTCTGTTTGAAAGCACAATAACTTAAAAGTGCGATACAATTTTAGATTTATTTTATATTTAAACTTTTTAACGAAAACCCGAGATTAAGGTCGTTGTTGGGCTACAACCGGTAGTACCATACTTTATTGATTATATTTTTAAAGTTTTTATGTTTATCTCGTAAACGGTAGTGTTTATCACAAAATATATAATAACTAAAATTGATCCTGATTTGATTTAAAACAACTTTGGATTAAAATTTTTATTTTGATAATTTTAAAAATAGTTTTGTTGTAAAACATAGGAGAAGTAATAATTATTAAAATTAAAGCCGTCATGACTCATAATTCAGTCTATAAATTGACATTTAAGCGTTCGTTAATTGTTTTTTTTCAAAAGTTATTTAAAATATGCTAAGTTTGGTTTCAAATTAAAATTATCAGACTGAACATTCTAATAAAAGTATCAAAAATTGTGCCAATGTTTTTCCATAATTTGTTGAAATTAGGCTTTTTTCAATATAAAATTAAAGCTCCCAGGCACACAATTCTAGTAAAAATATGAAACATGATATTCAACCGATTATAGTTATGCAAATTATACGGAGTTTATCTAAAATTGCAGTCGGAAAAGTAATGTGGTGGCTACAGCAATTTTTTTTAAATTTGTAATGAATTACGATTGTGTTTGGGTCCACAAATAAAAGTTTAGGAATAATTCTTATTTTATTTTCTGGAATTTCCTCTTTTTCAAGAGATCCGAATTTTTTAATACCTCAGGCCTAAAATTTCTTTTGGCCGACTTTGACAGACTGCTAATCTTATATATTTTTTACTTAACTAAATCCTATATGTTTGAAATATGAATGTAAAATAAAATATAAATGTTGTTTTAAATGACGTAATTCAAATAAACATATAACTAATCAGGTTTCAGACATAAAAAGCTCAGACAGCGGAAGATTACAAAATAGAAATATAATAACAAAATCAACAAATTTACGAGAAAAAAAACAGGCCTTGTTTGGACAACGTAAATTTGACAAAAACGAATCAAGGTCGCCAATCGCATCCAGTATTGCAATATCAGATCCGTACTTATGATTAAGTCACCATATTATCAAGCAATTATAATAGCAAACGTACATCCGTTGCAGTTAACTGTTATCTAACACTTGACGCAAAAAATCACGTGACTCCATACTCCAAATTCAGTTTTTTCTAGTTAGAGTAATCTTATCACTAATTATATTTTCTATTCTCAGCATTGTTTATCATTTAATTTCTTAACTTATAATCAAATATCGCATTAACTGGTGTTTGCATTGTCCTGATATAATTGAATTTTATTTTTGTTGTTATTTATTTATTGTCCAAGTACCTATCTAATATATTGCAATATTGGCAATGAGTTTATAAATAACTTATTTTAAAACAAAAATAAGTGTGACTTTAATTCGGTTTCCTTGAGATTTGTTCATTTATCATAATAATAATCTTAAAACATTGTAAACAGCTTCTACCTAACTCATTTGTGTTATTTTCGTATTATCTACAATTGTTTCGTATAAAAACAATAATAAATACATTCATAAATCACTTACAATAATTTTAAAATGTAATTCAATATGTAAGGTATGGTCCATTATTTCCAGTTTTTAAAATTTTGAGGTAAAGGCAATAACATTCTGTGAATATTTGAATTCAATTCCTTACATTTTTTCTAATAGAAAAACATTCATATAAGATTTTTACGAAGCACTATTATTTTAGAAATATTTGTTTATAATTAAATGAGTGTTTTGCAATTATTTTAAATTTAAATACAAGCTGTAGTGTTATACCCTTTTTAGTAGCCTTATTTAGTAAAAAAAATTATTAAATATTGCGTAACACAATGCGATAAATCAATACATTATTTAATATGATAATTTTGAGAATTTTTACATGAGTAAACGTCTAAAAATGGCAAAACATTTCAAAGTATTTTAGAATATTATTTAAAAAAAATTAAACTGGGAAATGTATGCGCCGGATATTTGTTTTGCGACTTTCAATACCGATGTATTTTCACTCAAAAAGTCATATTTAAAAATTTACAAATTCTGATAATTTGGTTGATCAACTAAAATAAAAAATAATAATAATAATATATCATCACGCCTTCTACCCATTACTGGGTGTGGCACTCTGCCGAAGCAGATCTCGGTAAGTGATATATTTTGCGCGTGAAGTGCGGTTATCAGTCGTCATTTCACGGCCCCCAAAGATGTTAGTGGTGGAGGAACCACAGGGGTAGCTTTTTAAATTATTAAAATTGTTTGTCGCCTGTGGGAATCGAACCAGGGTTCTCAGGATCCACAGGCTGACTTCATATCACTGAGCTAGCCACCCCATCAACTAAAACACGCAAAATTCTCTTGTGATTTACACATTTCAATGTGTCATTTAGTTATGAATTATAGGACACCATTATACTATTTCTCAAACTATTGAAACTCGAAAATTTACATTATATGAAAATTGTTTCTAGTTACATAATTTTCTTATTTTTATTATTATGTTTACAAATAATATCTGTACTTAATTCTGACTAATTATGCAGAACCATCAAAAACTCCCATCTGTTAACCTGTCACCAAATATCCTATAATTCCCATATGTTCATCCTGAAATCTCCGGACAATTTGAAACATTTTAAGAATCTTAAAACAGCCACCCTCCGCGTTTTAGACGAAACCCGAGCTTGTCTCCAACCGGCTTCGTTCTTGCACAACATAAGTGTTATTAAAACCACATGTGGGACAGCGCTAGAGATGCATTAATATGAAACATGCCTTTTAGACGGATGAACGATGCAAAGTGAGTGGAGAGTTGGTGACCACGGGGTAAGGGGAAACCGGAAAACAGGCAAGTTCATCAGAGTAAGTAGACATGATAAAGGGACAACGTAGAAACAATGCTTTGTTGCTATATTTACTGTGTAATTTCTGTATACATGGATCACTGTTGTCTATTCAGGTTGCTTATGTTTTGTCTTTCTTTGTGAGGTATTCAACACGTGGCAAGTTGATCTACAGTCCTCAAACTTGTAAACGAGAATTACGACATGCCTAATAGCGGTTTCAATGATTTTTTATGTTGATCTACATATAAAAATATTTTACCCATATTTTTTTATTTGACTGAAAAGGAAGTATTGAAAAAAAAACCTTTAAATTACTTTCACACTTTTGTCGAAATGCGATAGTTGATAACAGCGACAAAGAACGTCAGCATTGAACTTGTCTACATATGCGTCTACTTACGTCACGTCAGATATTTGCCGATTGTTGCGAACAGATGCATTTTTAATTTAATTTTCACTTATAAATACATTAGATTTCAATGTTATGTTAGCTTTATTATAATGTATTTATGTCTAAAATTTATAAGTGATACATATTTTCTTAATAGCTGTAGCCTTGGAAGCCCCTATTGTATTCATCAATCTATGCATTAAAATAGAACGAACGTTTCACAAACAATCCAAATCAAAAATACAACTGCGTTTGAGTAGATTGATTTCCACTACAATCTATAAATTCCATGTAAGTATACAATAATAATTAAGATAAATTGTCAAGAAGGATTTACATACATATCTTCACGCTATATCCCAACAAATAAGGTAGCACGAACCCTAAAATCAATCATAAAATATTCACTAATTACATTCATCAAATAATCAGCCCTCGTCAAACATTATCATCCGAACACATCATCCTCACTTAAACCACATTCATAGATCACTCCGTATAAACTCAAACATTTATTACACTCGAAATCATTTATCACAATCAAACATTAAATCACTTCATTCCTAATCACTTATCATTCATCCTCTTTCTTCGACGTACATAACATATGCATAAAACATCTCAAATTACTCACGCTTACTCCTAACAACGATTTTAAAAACGAACCTAACAACGAATCTACAAAGATAAAAGATAAAAGCGGTAGCCTGGAGACCTATTCTAATTCGTTAGCGACTAGATTTAGCGACCGTTTGACGTCATATTTGGCGACTTTGATACTGGTATAGTTAACAAGTACAGCCCTGACGTCACTGTTGGCGACTGGTCGCTTAGGGAGTCGCGTATGTTGGCGATTAGTACAAGGCTGTTGCGAAGTGTCATGGCGTCAGTCGCTTAGCATTTTTTTGGTTGATAAATTTTGAAGTTAGAAAAATTTTATATGTTTTGTGCACTGTATATAAATATAAAAAGTTCATTATTTATATTATTAAATTAATAATTATAATTATTACACAAAATCCAACTATACATGCCCATTACCGACAATTAGGATAACAACATTGTCGTCTGTACATTAATAATAATTTTTAATGTAACAATGTTAATTTAAGATTTTGTTAAAATTTATATTATTTTTTGCTTGATAATTACTAAAAATTCCATCAATTTGCGATACGTCAAGTACACAAAATACTCCGTCGTTCCTATTAATACCAACGTAAGAAATTAAAATCCCTATGACATTGAATGCTCCGTGACGTCATTGACTTAGCGACTGAAACTAGTCGCCAAGCAGTCGCTAAGAATTAGAATAGGTCTCCTGCACTCGTATATGAAAGACAATTAAGGTATTCATATTTTTCTGGTAATAGTTAAAAAGGTTCACATTCATTTATCTACATAATTCAGTAAGCGAACCATCATAGCAATTTTTTTGTTTGAAGAGATAGAGAAAGATTGTTTAATTGTAATTGTAAATAACAAATGCGTTGAATGTTAATTAAATTAGATTTTTTCAAATTTAATTAGATAGAGAAAGAGTTAATTTAGTCAAGTGTTTTCTGGTATTTTAATGGCGTAAACCCAAAACAAATATAAACAAAAATAACTTTTTTTAAAAAGTAATATTAATTTGAAAATGATTCCAGTCGATAACTTTTTACGGGTAAGCTTAGCAAGAAAGTTCATTATCACCAAGTTGTTAATGTTAATAGTATTCGAGATATTTAACATTAAAGTTTACGTAAGAATCGATGGTGATCTTAATTTAGCAAATAAATGAAATGACTTCTCTACGAGTACTATTTGATTAAATGAGAATGCAATGTTTAAAATATAGATATAAATAAAGGTAACAATAAATGGGATATAATGTACAAATTTATATTTAACACTTCACTAGAATTTAAACAATGATGACGTCATGTCAAATGATATGAAAATTAAGTTAATTTTGAAGTCATGAGGTTGCTGTTTCAATGAGATATCGAAAATATAAACAACAAAAACAATATAAGTAATGTATGTCTTAAATCATCAATAAATTGAATGAAGTAATTGTCTTCCAATCTGAAATGGTCTGTAAACATGCCATTAGTTTTCTTTATTAAATATACTTTAGTAACTTAGTAATATGAATCGTTTTGTTAAGCTCAAAAAAGGTATCAAATGGAATCATCAATATGACATTAAATTTAAATTTTTGTTTGTAACTCACTTACTTGATATTGAATTGATTTGAATTTTATACGAGGGGAAAGTGTTGGAAAAAATTGTACTATTTTGGCCATCTTTTCTCTACCTCTTCAAAAAAAAAGTTAGCAATGGGGGATCGCTTATGATAGATTCGTTGAACAACATATCTTAAATATATCAACACACCTGACACATATTTTCCTTTATCGACCGCTTTCAAAATAATTTAGAGACAAATACTTCAAATACATGTTAAAGAAAATTTCATTTCCTGTGTCTTTTATTTATAGTAATTTTCTATAAATTAATTTGGGAATGTTTTTCAGTAGAAAATATTCATATACGTATGCTGTATGTATATGATAGTATTCCTTGGATATGCTATACTACCCTTATTTTTAATTAACGATTATTTTAACGCTGAAATCAAATAGTAGGGCAGAGGTCAGAGATCAATGAGTAGGGTCATTATGAAGCAAATTTTGTTTCATATCCCATAAAATTCTTTGAGTTATCCGTGTTGTTTACTACCGAATATTAACCTATTGGAATAATGGTCAATGTAAAAGAAATATTATTGTTCAAACATGTATACTAGTTAAATCAGCTAATACAAATACTCACGAATACATGCAAAATTGTTAAAATTGAACATTTATCTATATTTTAAAAGTGAGAATAAACACATATGTTTATTTATGAATTTATTCATAAACATTAACAGCCTAATTCTCAAAAGAATTTTACTTAATCCTGAATATTGGCTTAGTCAAATTAAGTTCAATCATATTCTCAAAAAAGCTTAAACAAACTCTAATTTAATCTTGTTACTATTTGGTTATCGAAAAGTTATTTGGATTAATATTATTAAATTGGGCTAGAATAAGATTAACTAATCCAGAATTCAGGATTAGCTAAACCTTTTTTGAGAATCGGGTTGTTAATTCCTAGGGCTTTCTGAACATTCTTGTTTTTATATAACATTTCAGTAAAGTTAATTCAATTTATTATTTAGATTACTATCATACACATGCGATGTCTATTCTATATTGGACTATTGAGACTGCTTAAATTGAGATCGAGTAGAAAATTGATAATGATTAGTTTAGAGCAAGCGGGTTATTAAAATTCATCTAGCTCAAACTAGAGCTCTTATTTATTTATATATTAACACAAATTACCAGCAGCTAGCCAAGCGGTAATTACTGACAATTGAATTACATTTCCTAACCTCGTACATATATGGATAAATTTAAATAGATATGTATATAGGTAGTTTCATAAGATTCAAGATTAATCTGTAAATCTATTCACCTGTGGCAACATCTTAGCATAATTTGAAAAAAACAGTTTGAAGAACTCTGCTTAAAAAACACAAAAAAAAACAACATTTGATAACAATAGTTCCATTAGGAATATTAAAAAATATTTACAATAGTTGCTTTTATATATAAAATAAAAATGCAAGTTGATACTAATTAGATTATACTCGTACTTTCAAAATAATGAAAAAAAGTACATAAGAATTCGTATCCCAATCACAATCTAAAAAAATGTAATATATCTAATTAAAAACCAAATAGATAAATATTCGATTACTTTATCAAAGTCACAAATCTATATTGACGTTAAAATTAACCTAAAAACAAATTGTTATCAACACATATCACCGACTAACTTATGACTCATTTCCTGTTTTTTTTTCAAACCATGCAAACCGGATACAATAATTTCTAGACGAGAAAAACACCTACTTTTGAAATATACCGAAACGATTTTGTATAACTTAAAAGCGAGACACCGACACTCTGCTTTGAAAAGGGAATTCTGCCTTTGGGTAAAGTTTATCAGTCTTCCCTTATGTCAGAGTTGCCCCTCCCCAAGGCTGAACAGAGTGACAACTTGGGCAGAACTAAGTAGAACTAATGTTTGACTTACGAATACCGCACCCCTGATTTTAAGTAAAAAAAATTGTCTCAACCCAAACATGCAACATATTACTATTGATTCTAAATTTAGCAAATCGTGTTTCTAAGTGAGGATGGTTAAAATTAGATCAGTTTGTTAACAAATGACAAGTTGGGTAAATAGTTTAATCTTGAAGGAATTAATTGTCTAGAAGAATTTTTCTAAACTAGTTCCAACCAAATATTGCATCAGATTTTATTATTTTTATTTCATTATTTATTTAGCAATAATTACCTGGTATAATTCCGTGTCGTTCTTAATTCATGTGACTATAAGAAAAATAAATAAAATATTTTTTTCTCAAAATTAAGAGCAGGATTTACGTCAAAGGAAAAGCCAAGAATACTTACGTTAAAGTAGGAAAACCATCATTGTCAATTTATCGATAACGGATAAAATAATAGGAAACTTTATTATTTCACATTAAAAAAATGTAATTAAATTGATAAAATTGTGAATTTGAAGTGGATAAACCATGATAAAAATATACAAACGTAATTTAGCTTGAACTACTTTCCGACTGTTTGACTATTTGAACACAGATTTTTTTTATATTAGCTACAGCGGCGTAACTATAACACTATGGGCCGGTTTCTGAAAACAAATTTAACTGGTCAGTTAGTTTAACTCTTCGATAAACTGTCAAATGGGTTTCTGAAACTACATATTGGTATTTAACTGGCCGTTAAGTTAACGCGGCAAATTGGTCCAGTTAAATTATATGACGCATGCGCAGTTGTTTCATAAATTGAAAATAACGGCTCACAGTGGCAGTGCTCATCTTTCCTAACCTTGCTTTAAAAACCAATTCGTTACGCCGCTGTATTAGTTTCGTTTGGCTTTGTTGGTGATTGAAAAAGGTTTACAAACACAGTTATTACTAAAATCTATTATTTTGAGAACTTTACAAATTTCTTCGAACATACTTTTAACTCCAGTGCTTGTGTGATTTTATCTATTTATCAAAACTTGTTAGTATGCAGCTTCAAGAATTCTCGAAGTTTAGTTCATATGAAGAACTATTTGATGTTGTGGAGTCTGTGCAGAAAGTTAAAGTTTTTAGAGAAGGACGTAATCCCTTTGAAATCTATAGTGATGCGGAATTTAGAGAGATATCGTTTCTACAAGAATAACAAGTTCTGTGCCCTGTCTGATTTTGCGAATTAAATTCTTTAGCAATTTGTTGCCATGCTAAACTTTTTTTTTGCGATTGTGACGGCATCACTTTCCTTATTTTCTATTATAGCTTTATATTTCCCCGTCACCAACTCAAAAAGAACATTCTTTCAGTTTCTGTGAAGTTTTTCCACGAATTCGTTTTCTTCCATAATTTTATTACAATTACAAACCACAAACTCGAAGTGCAATAATTGACGTCAAATTAATTATTTTGAAGTTTGAAATTGAAGTCAAAAATTACCGACATTTACCGACAACGACAGTAACGCTATCTATTAGATTCAAGAATAAATGTTAGTCCAGGATAAAACCATGAGTTAGTTATCGAACATATAAATTAACTGACGTTTGTTTTCAGAAACCCGATGCAATTTTAACCTTTCAATAAATTTAAGCGACGGTTAGTTAACATGCCCGTTAAATATTTTTTCAGAAACCGGCCCTATATAACCTCGAATTTCAAGATATTTGAATAAATTAAATATTACACTTATGGCCGGAATGATCAAACTTTTAAATGTGCATTTATCGTTAATTACAATTTAAAATTTGATAGTAATGTTAATTTGCCATAAGTGATTCACAGTTGTTTTTCAAACAAGATTTAAGAAATAAATTTCTTTGATAATACTAGCCCATAATGTTTGAAAGAAGTAAAATAATATTAAACATATAGTACAGTTTGCATTTCAACGATCTATTAATTTAATTAATAAGAAAATTACATATTTGTACCGATGAAACAAATGAAAATAAAATAATTATCTAACATTTACTATTTTATTGTTTATTATATTTATTAGCGTGATTTGAACTAATAATCGTATGTTCGCGAAGAAACGTATTATTACTGGTCTACAACTGGCCATTTTTAAAACTAATAGTTTTTGCCTCGTCCCTAATGTTCCTTTTTCCTTAGAGGCAGCAACAGATTTACAACACAGCATGCAGCATTTAACTTATCTAGGAACTTAGGGGAGATAACCACACTAAGAAACCAGTTTTACACGAAGGGGGAATTAGTTTACACTTGTAGACATAAGTGTCAGGTGTTTCACTTAATTACGACTGCATAGTAACTGAGCAATAACGAATTTTAATTTTTTTTCTATCATCGCCTTAACAATAGAAACATTCTAAAATATAGTTAAGAAAATCAAGACACATCTTCAATTTTACTGGCAGAGTCCATAATAATGTTCAACATAATGAAATATAGGGATTTTAATATAATATTTTGTTCTATTTAGTTTGTAAATATTTATTATACTTACATGATTTTAGTGTGGGGTAAGAGGCTCAGTGGTAACAAATCGGACTGTGGATTTGAGAACCCGGGTTCGATTGCCGCAGCCGACAAATAATTTTAACAACATTAAAATGAAAAAATATCCTAGGGGGTCGTGATTTGACGACTAGTATTCGCAGTTCACGCGCAATAATATATCACTTACTGAGATCTGCTACGGCAGTGCCACACCCAGTAATAGGTAGAAGACGTAAAGATATATAATAATAATAATAAAAAACGAATATATTATTATGCCTTTTACGCATTACTGAGTATGGTATTCTGCTGTCGTAGTGAGTGATTTATGTTGCGCAATAAGGGCGGTTATCAGTCGATAAACCATGACCCTTAAACATATTAGTGAAGGGGAGTTACAGGGGTAATTTTAATTTGGAGTAAAGTTTGTCTGCAATAGGAATCAAATTCAGGTTCTCAAATTAAAAAGCCGACAACGAGTTTCTGTCTATCCTATAATAAATGTTTATTATACGAGTACATATTATCTTCTAGAGTACAAATTAATTAGTTACCAGTTTTAAATGTTCTCAAATCCAGAAACTAAAATCAGACAAGTGATTATAAGAAATAAATAAGTATGATTGATAAAAGGTTGAAAACTGAATCTGAAATAACAATCTTGGCTAGTTCACACTTGAAGATTCAATCAAAACACTATTTGAATTCAGTAAATTTTAAATAAAAATGCGATAATAGTGACGAAAATTGTAACTACGACATATTTACAGTTTGCTACTAATTTAATATCTAATTACTTAAAAAATCAATATGGAAATACTTAAACCGGTGTCACATCTAAAATATGATTCTATCAGATGTATTACATTAAAATATAATTTTCAATATTTTTATGTGGTGGCCTACTAAGATTAAAACCCAGATAACGGAACCTCAGAAAAGGATTTTGGGCCGAATCAGCACTCATGTCTAGGTAGAAGCACGATTTGGGACTTGGACGACTCATGGGTTAGTAGTGGTACTTTGCTGGATGCAACTGCTGATCCCTGCGCTGTAAAGAGTTCTGAAACAATAATGCAGCATCATACATACAGGGCGACCTATGAATAAATGGATGAATATGATAGAAGGATTGTTGCGTGAACGAAAGTTTCCGAGTACGAGGAACAAACGTGCTTGTATGAAAGGAATTATGAATGTGGATGAAGCAAAAGTGGTGTGTCAGGATAGGAACGTTTGGCGAAGATTAACTGCGGAATGAATCTGATGATTTCAGAAAAGCGCAGAGTTTTAGATTTTAGTTTCGTTGTTTAGTAATTTCATTAGAGTGTTTACCTGTAATTGTGTGAAATTCACTTTCAAAAACAAGCGCAGGGACGACACTCCCTTCGTTTCTTATCTTTTTTATTCTTTTCTGATCTTACATTGAGTGTTTAACTGCAATTGTGTGGAATTCACTTCCAAAAACAAGCGTAGAGCGACACTCCCTTCCTTTCTTATCTTTTAATTCGTTTTCAGTTATTACGTAGTGTTTAACTGCAATTGTGTGAAATTCACTTTCAAAAACAAGCGCAGGGCGACGCTCCCTCCCTTTCTTATCTTTTTGTTTCATTTTCAGTTACTGCATTGTGTGGTCTTTTCTTTCATATATAAGTGCAGACTATCGCTTTCATCTTTTCTAATCTTGTAGATTCGTTGTTAGTTTCGTTATTAGATTCGTTGTTAGGAGTAAACGTGAGTAATTTGAGATTTTTTTATGCATACGTTATGTACGTTGAAGAAAGAAAATGAATGGTAAGTGAAAAGAAATGATGTGATTGAAGGTTTGTTGTGTGATAATAATTTCGAGTGTAATAAATGAATGAGTTTATATGGAATGATCTATGAAAGTGGTTGAAGTGAGGGTGGTATGTTTGGATGAAAATGTTTGACGATGACTGGTTGTTTGATGGGTGTGATGAGTGAATGTTTTATGAGTGATTTTAGGGTTCGTGCTACCCCATTTGTTGGGATATAGCGTGAAGATATGTATGTATACATACATAGTTCATACAGCACTGTAACAAGGGTGATGCAATCGGTGTCTGTGCATGGGCGCCAAAGGAGTACAAGTTGTCGAGCCATTTACTCATTATTTTTTTAGGCCCTTAATTATATTTGAATTCACATATACTTGTATACACAAAATGGTTATTGTATATTTGCTATGTAACAGGTATGTGCGTTTATGAATCCAGAACAAATACTGTCTCATAGATGTCAGGCCGTGTTTATTTCCATGATCACATAGAATAAAAACATTTAATTTCGATGAGATGATCCGTAACTCTTATTATTATTTTTATTATAATTTTTGTAATATTTTCTTCATGACGTTTATTTCAAATAATAGGTCAGTTTAACCTACGACAGTATAACATTTTTCTGTGTGGCCCACTGTTAAAATAGTTTGTGCAATCCTAGCTAGTTAAATAATTGTAAATTAGAATAATTTAAAAAAAAAACCTACATCCGTAACATATTTTATAGTACAAGTATATATTTCAAAGTGCAAAAGATAAATTTATACTCGATAATATGTAATGAAAATAATTTACTGATAGCTAATTAATCAATACATCGCTAAAGTTATAAACGTAATTGTCAAGCAACGAAACAGGATGTTATTTATCAGAATATAGCTACATAAATGGAAAAACATATTTGCAATTGCACCTGTTCTATAAATGTTATCACATCTTCCTATATTTTATTTCACAATAAGTATAGGTAATCAAATCTAATGAGCTCATATACTTTTTTTGAATTGTTGAATAACTCTTATAGGATTTGCAAATATTTCATAAATTAAGCAAGATATATTTTATTTAAATTATTATAAACACTTTGTTACAATGAAATAATATTACTTTGTAAGAAGTGCAAGAAATGTCTATAAAATTATTTTAATAATATTAATGACATTGTATATATATATATATATATATATATATATATATATATATATATATATATATATATATATATATATATATATATATATATAGTTAAAAAAATGAAAGCGATAGCCTGCACTTGAGTATGAAAGAAAATATCATACAATGCAGTAACTGAAAATGAAACAAAAAGATAAGAAAGTAAGAGATTGGTGAGCTTGTTTTTGAAAGTGAATTATATACAATTGCAGTTAAACACTCTATGTAAGAACTGAAAACGAATTAAAAGATAAGAAAGGAAGGGAGTGTCGCTCTACGCTGGTTTTTGAAAATGAATGCTACACAATTGCAGTTAAACACTATGTAAGATCAGAAAACGAATAAAAAAAGAGATAAGAAACGGAGAGAGTGTCGCCCTGCACTTGTTTTTGAAAATGCAGGTAAACACTCTAATGAAATTATTAAACAATAAAACTAAAATATGTTTGTTATAGTACAAGGAGGTACAGCTTATAGCAAGACCTGTGGCTATAAATTGAAGAGTTGTATTCGCGAACTCTCGCATGACAAACCAGTGATGTATCATATATAGGGAATGACGACTATGCATTATAAATTAATGATAAAATAATTATCGTATCGTTTCCGATAGTTTTTCTTGGTTGTAAACAACAACGAATATAAATAACTCGTTTCGTAATTACAAACACCAATGTCTAATTTTGCAAATCATCATTCATAGTTTTTATTCATAATTAAGTAGATATCAAAGTACAAATTTGATGATTAAACGTAAACGTACTCATCCGTAACACTACAATTAGTCTTGTTTTTCATTCGTAAAAACAAATAAGAAAAACTGAAAAATAATAGACGTGGTACACGTGTTTCCTGTAATAACATTGAACATTAAACGTACTACAAGGAAATGTCCACAGAAAACGCATGGGTAAATACGAATATCTATCACGGAACCATAGTTGAGGAGACCTTCGAATACCTCAGCCACAGCACTCTTAGATCAAAGCAAACTAATCACCGAAACAAACGCGTCGCCGTCGTAGTTCTCGATCACTTCCGTCCTTCGGAATTAACTGTTTTCAAAACATCAGCCAAAGTCCGTCATCGTGGTCAAACACAAAACACACGTGGGTTTTAGAAGCTTTTCACGAGGAGAGAACGCTTCAGTTTTCACAATAACCGTTGAATGGTAATTTATAACTCCTTACTCAATGCAATCACTTCAATTTTATGCTAGAAATATATGTATTCGGCATAAATTTTCCTGTTTATAAAATAAAAATAAATAAATATAAATATAGCAGATAGCAGATCTCGGTAAGTGATATATTTATGTGCGTGAATTGCGGTTACCAGCCGTCAAATCACGGCCCGCAAAGATGTTAGTGGTGGGGAGCCACAGGGGTAATTTTAAATTGGTGAAAATGTTTTGTCGGCTGTGGGGATCGAACCAGGGTTCTTAGGATCCACAGGCTGACTTGATACCACTGAGCCATTACCCCATAAAATAGAATATATGTATCATAACACCATTTTATCCATTTTTATGTGTGACATTATATTATAACAAATCTCGATAATTAATTAAATATTGTTGCACTTGAGATGCACTTACCAGACGTCAATCATGTCTTCCAGACATATTACTGAAGGCAGAATCACAAGCGTAATTTCTACGAAAATCAGTTTTCAGTTTGCGAATCAAACACGAATTCTTATTTAGACAGTTTATTTATTGTGGAGTAGGTGGCACAGTATTTATCGTGTCGGCCTGTGGATCCTGAGAACCCTGGTTCAATTCCCACTGCCGACAAACATTTTCACCACATTAATACTACTCCTGTGGCTCCCCTTCCACTAACATCTTTGGGGGCCGTAATTTGACGGCCGGTAACCGCACTTCACGCGCATATAACTTACCGAGATCTGTTTCGGCAGAGTACCACACCCAGTAATGGATAGAAGGCGTGATGATATATTTATTGTATTTATTTATTTATTTTACTTAATAGCAATTACTGTACAGGGTTCGACTCACCGAACCGCAGTGTGGCAGTTCATATATTTTTAGCTTGAGTGGGATTTAAATTCGGAATCTTCAGATTTGAATACCGTAACGCTAACCACCTCACCGTACTACCGGACAAATAATAATTAAATAATGTAAATAATTAATACCATTATGGGATGGCTAGCTCAGTGGTATGAAGTCGGCCTGTAGATCCTGAGGTCCCTGGTTCGATTCCCACAGGCGACAAATTTTCATAATTTGAAAAAGCTATCCCTGTGGCTCCTCCACCACTAACATGTTTGGGGGCCGTGATTTGACGACTGGTAACCGCACTTCACGCGCAAAATATATCAATTACCGAGATCTGCTTCAGTAGAGTGCCACACCCAGTAATGGGTAGAAGGCGTGATGATATATTTATTTATTTATTTATATTAATACCATCATGAGTTTTTATATTTGTGGATCTAGCAGCAGTGCATTTGTACTTGTAGATCTGAATAGATGGTAAATTCTACTGACCGATCAATAATATTAAATTTAAGTTTTTGGCATAAACTGGAAACGAATTCGAATCTTTTGGACATAAACCATAATCACATAAACAATCAAGCAATTATGCATTTAGCTACATTATTTGTAAAAATATAAAATGTTGCTATAGAATATATTCATAGCAGTACCTAATTCTCCATGCTAATAACTTAAGTCAAAACAATTTAATAAAATTCTTCTTGACAGTTATTATTATTATTTATGAAACTACATGATAAATAATGACGATCAGTGAAAAGGCTGGTTGAAAATTCTTTTTATTACAAGAGATTTGATTTTTTTGAAGATTTGTGTTGGGGTTGTGACGTCCCAAGTTCGTTTCAGTGGTACTTAACTTGTTTCGTTCAAAGAGTGCAAATAATATATAATTGAATTCTTGAAAAATAATCTTACTACGTTGAAAATCATATTTTATAGAACTTGCAAGCCCAAATAAACGAAGATAAATTATAATAATAAATATATAACATGTTGAACATGTACATACCAGTAAACGACGAACAGTTTGAAAAACCAGTGCTGGGATGTTATAGTTACGTTCTTCTCCGCATGTGTCTCTCTCATTTACCGCGCGAAAATACTTGTGGCCAATGAGAGTCTTCTGGATTTATGATGTTATATTTTTCATCGCTTGTATCTCTGATATAAAGCATTACTTTAAACTATTTTTTTCACTAATAGCTATTATTCAATACATATTTTATGTTTTTATCCTTCATTATTGTTATTTGGATTATGGTTCAGGAGCTCATTCTGGGATAATTATAACGTTTTAATACAAAAATACACATAGAATAAAATGAATATACGACTACAGCAGCTTTTAGTTAGAAATGGGTCTGAGAATAAAAAGTTATTTTTCGTGTCTCCGTCCAGAAACACTAGTTTTGCATAACTCAAAATTGTCCAGAAACAGCCATTTTCCGGCCTAGGTCAGCAAAAACTAGGGACTTTAGTAAGGTTAGCATTGACATCAACTGGCTACCAGTTTAATGTGTTGAGTGCTTGGAGTTTTTTTTTACCAATTTTTTTATTAGAAAACAAATGAATTGTTTATATTTATTCAACTCTCTTGTCCTTGTTTACGAATCTTTAGTATTTAATATTCGACAAATAAATCAATAATTTCATTTAAGTAGGCTCGAAAATTCTTGTGTATCACACGTTCACGTTCACGTTTCTAGTCTAGTGATACAAATAATTATTGCGTGCATGTAAAGGGACACACACGATATTTCATTGAATGTTTGTTAATGCAACTTAGAAAGCATATTTAAAAAAAAATTGCTCATTTATTATTTAGAATATTAAAAAGAGGTCAATAGCTGGAACGTAAGGCGACATAATGTCTAAGTAGTACTCAGGGGTAGTACTTAGCTAATTGAAATAGATATTAATATTTATTTATTAAATAATAGTACATATCAACTATAATTTAAATAAAAAAGTATTTTGTTTAATTATTATAAAAAATAGAATAATGTTATTTCATTGAATAGATCAATACGTCATCAGATTAGTAATGAAATCATTGCATGGAGCATGAGTTCTTTACAAATCTGTGTTACGCTCAAAATCTCATTGTGATTCAATATTTGTAAATTTTGTAACCGGAACAGAAAGGATTTTATTCGCATGAAGAATCCTATAAGAAAATTGTTCATATTTAGTTACGTGTGCGGATTCTTTTAAATAATAACAGTAATTTAGCGATACTGAAACGTCATATAAAGCATCGGCCCTGACATTTTACTTCCTGGATATACTGGCGAAATTATCCGATTCGCTTTTAACCTCTACATTAAAAAAGTAATTATGATCTGTTGTGAAGAAATTGAGTGATGTGTGGATCTTCTGATTCATTTTCGTCGACCTTCCTTTCATTATTTAAGTTTAATCCCGGATATAACTAACTGAGAAATAAAAATAGTTTAAAGACTTTATGTTGTCACCAGATGATAGAATAAATCCGATGCTTATATATTTCTTTAGTACAAACTACATATACTTATAAGAATGTTTTTAAAACTGTCATTCAACAGATTTTATTGTAAACTGTATATTAAACGTTTACGATCTAATTTTAAAACTTCTTAATCGATATATTGATTTTAATAAATAGTCTCATAAATTTTACTATAATTAATGAACTGATAAAATTAATTATTAAAATTAGAATCAACAAAATCATTTATCATATTTTTATTGTATTCTTGAAACAATTAAATTTATCAAAAATAATAAAACCAATTTCAACATATCATATTATGGCGTTATAAATATTAATATCACGATGTGTTTTAAAGCAACTTAGATTTTAATTAAAATGCAAATTTTTCAGCTTAGCAAAACAATTAGCAAATAAATACTTTTCCTCATGCAAATGAATCGATAAACGACCAAAGCTAATTTCCATGTACTGACAGAAATCAAAGGTCTCGTGAATGACTGACCGGACAGGACTACAAAGCTTGCGCTAGGGTGTGGGAAACTGGAACGTGGCAACGTCGCAAATGGGGGATTCCCCTCGGCCCCATCCATTTCACGCACTGATTTATAAACCCCTCTGGTTTTTATGCCGTAATTTAAATTGATTTTCAAACAAAGTTATTGACTACACAGAAATACGCTTCGATGTACGTTCATACCAAGGTTTTATGTCCTTCGACAGGGGAATGCCTCTTTGAAATCAAATTAGATTTTGAGGTTTTTAATAGAGAACATTTAATGTATAACAAAAAAAGTAATGTGAGCATCACACAACTTCCGTTTGTACATCAAAGTGTTTATTTAATTTTAAATTTTAGTTTTCATTTTGAACCAGTTATATCCTCAACTGTTTTTCGTAAATCAATTAAATTATCCACAATAATTTTAGAACGGCCATCTATTCAATTTGTTTGTAACGTAATAAGAATAAATATTCAGAACTTATTTTTATATATCATATAAAAACGATAACAATATTATATAATAAGTTTTACAAAATCTTGCAGAAATATACAATTATACTTTGCTAAAAAAATATTAAAATTTTCTAACTGCTCATTATTGAATGACAGTCAATACAAACATTCACACATCACACATTTTTATTTTTTTATGCTACTCTTGTACAACAGAAACTTTATCGCAATTACATGCACATCAAATAAACAATATGACGGATATCATGATTGTGTTATAAAGTAAAAATTAAAATACTACACACCTGGAGACCTATTCTAATTCTTGGCGACTGCTTGGCGACTAGTTTCAGTCGCTAAGTCAATGACGTCTCAGAGCAGTCAATATCATGGGGATTTTAATTTCTTACGTTGGTATTAATAGGAACGACGTAGTATTTTGTGTTGGTACTTATAATTTATGTCAGCAACTTGCTGATATTTGTTTTTCTTTGTTAAACTCAAATATTTGTATGTTGTTGCTTAAACGTCATATCACAAATTGAAGAAATTTTTAGTAATTTGCAAGCAATCAGTACTATTTAAAAAATAAATACTATAAATTTTAACAAAATCTTAAATAAACATTGTTACATTAAAAAATATTATTAATGTGTAGACAACAATATTGTTATCCTAATTGTCGGTAATGGACATCTGGAGCTGTATTTTGTGCAATCATTATAATTATTAATTTAATAATGTAAATAATTCACATTCTATAATAATATACAGTGCACACAACATATAAATTTTATCTAACTTCAAAACAAATCAACCAAAAAATGATAAGCGACTGACGCCATGACACTTCGCAACAGCCTTGTACTAGTCGCCAGCACACGCGACTCCCTAAGCGACTAGTCGCCAACAATGACGTCAGGACTGTACTTTTTAACTATACCAACAGATGGCGCCAGTATCAAAGTCGCCAAATATGACGTCAAACGGTCGCTAAATCCAGTCGCCAACGAATTAGAATAGATCTCCTGATTAATTCTCACAGCGAATAATTGATTTGTTTTGATTGTTTGAAGTGTGAGTAAGTTGAGCAGTATAAAAATATATAAATTTTACTCTTCTATGTTGACGACAGGTTTTAATCAAGAAAATCTAATCAAAAATGCATTTTCATATTCACTTGGGGTTAACGATTTTCAGTTTATTTGCGGTAGAATTAATTTATATGCAGCATTCTTAGTAATAAATTATTATGGTACCTAACTGAATTATGAAATAATTATCTATGAGACAAATAAGAAAAATATCACAATGAAACCATACTGAATATTTGAAAAAAAAAACTATAATTATATAGATTTTACATTTTTCATTTATTTGACAGATGAGTTACCCGTAACTTTATCTGGAGATGAAAAATTATATCATTATTGTTCTAAATTTTATTAAAATAAAATAACTTGTAGGTATAAGAACAAATGCATTGTTAATATAAATATTTATATTATTTGTAAGTAATTATAATTTATTAGTAAGTAATAATGTTAGCAGTAGTAACATAGAAGCAGTGAAATGTGTTCAATTAAGAGAACAATTTATTATGCAAATAAGCTGGACTTTACGATGTATTAATCATGTGACCAATGGGATTTCAGAATAAATAATATTAAATGAATTAAATAGAAACAATAACGTGTTGAACGTGATTAATATGAATACAATAACAACAATAAACAAATTATGGTATTTTAATCACTGTACCTACATAAAATAATTTATATAATCAATTAATACAACAATTATTGAAACACATTCCTGATACAGAACTATTAACTTGAATGCATTTTTCTTCATATTTCATATTTATTACTTCCTTATCATTTCTATGTTATCACAATACTATTAAAAGAAAATGGAACCGTGTGCATAGTTGATAAAACGCGGAAACAAATACTTGTATAAACTGAATGTAATAAACAAATAATTATTTGCGCATACCAGCGCTGATACAACTATTACTTATTTCAAATATTTTACTCTAACGAGAAAATTAATATAATACAAAATTTATTAAATATGTACAAACAGTACTGCCTACGTATAAGAAAGTCGTTCAACCCTGTGAAAAGTAGCTATTGTAACTCCAAATTTAAACTAATGTTGCGTTATTATCTAATTAAAACTTTATAAAAGAAGAATGAACAAAATGGACCTGTATCAAACAGCAATCATTTCATAAAGCTCAAAA
This sequence comes from Pterostichus madidus, assembly GCA_911728475.2. NCBI lineage: Eukaryota > Metazoa > Arthropoda > Insecta > Coleoptera > Carabidae > Pterostichus > Pterostichus madidus. Next base: position 12,693,451 of record OU452312.1, read on the forward strand.
TGACAGATAATCTCAACAATAGAGGGTCAAATTAAAATTGAACTATAGTAATATTAACATTATTACGTTCCAATTTGATATATTTATAAAATAAAATTTTGTAAAATGTAGCAAATACCACATTAATGCAGTGAGGACGTAGCGAATCTAAGGGCATAAAATCTAAAAACGGCTATTAGACACCAAAATTCGTAATGAAATAGCTATTATTTTGGTTGTATAAGTCTGTATTTAAAGTTAAAATACCTTATTTTGGTGAAGGCAATTCTTATTTCATAGCTATGAATGGGCTCCATAATCGAAATAAAAATAATAAATTATAACAACATAAAATAAATATTGAATTCTGATATTAAAAAAAAGTGTATCTTAATATATAAGCGATTGAATATATAGTGACATCACAAGTATTGAAGCGTTCTTATTGGTATTTCACTGAATTGTCAGTGGAATCTGTCATATTTGTTTACTTTAGTTAGATTTTCTTTTTACTTACTAGAAAATAAATAATCACCTCTGTAGAAAATCAAACTCCAAACAGAAAAGAGAAGAGTAGCCAAATATGAAAAAAATTATGTAAATGATCGACAAATCCTTTCCACATTTTTGTCTAACTTCATAGTTATCTCAATCTATTTGTTGTATGTATGTGTCGTAAATTTATTAAAATAATTTAATTTCCATCTCTTGGATTTTTAATTACTACGAGTAAAAAGAATATATTTAATATATTCAGATTATTTCTCAAGAATTAAATATATTATTTGAATTTGAATGAAACAAATTATGTACCACTGTAAGAAATATGTGGTGTCACAACGCAAATACAAACCTTCAAAAAATCATATTTCTTGTAATATAAGGAATTTTAAACCTGCGTTTTCACTAATCGTCATAGTATATCAAATAAAATATTAAAAAAAAAATTGATTTAGGAGCCCATTAAAGGTTGCACCAGTGTTACTATATGTACATTGTACATACATGTACAAGATATCTACCGTAAGAAGCTCACACTATCATACTTTCTGACAAATTTAATGTTGCAAAATTCAAAACAATAAAATTATTGAAGATCAAATAAGCCACTTATTATTGAAAATAACATTTTTTGAACGAGACATAATACATATTAGATTAACAAAACAGTTTATCATCACAATGTTATTAAAGTTAATATTAACCAAGATATTTAAAGTTAAAGTTTATATAAAATCAATGGTAATTTTAAAATAAACACATCATCAAGCGTTTTATTCATTACTGGGTGATAGATTTCGTGCATGAATTGAGGTTACCAGCTGTCAAATTACGCCTCCAAAGATGTTTGTGAAGGAGGAATTCAAGGGATAAATCTAATGTGGTGAAAATCAGTTTGTCGACATATTGCTACTGCTACTACAAAATGAGTAATGCTCGAAGTAACCTATGTTTTGTACCATAAACAAATTCGATGAAGACATGCATTCTCATCTGACACGCCGATAGAAAGGCCAATACTATTAACTTTAACAACATGATTATAGAGAATTTTTGTTTATTAAGCTCAGTGGTATAAAGTCGGCCTGTGGATCCTGAGGTCCCTGGTTCGATTCTCACAGGCGACAAATTTTCATAATTTGAAAAAGCTATCCCTGTGGCTTCTCCACCACTAAAATGTTTGGGGGCCGTGATTTTACGACTGGTAACAGCATTCCACGCGCAAAATATATCACTTACCGAGATCTGCTTCAGCAGAGTGCCACACCCAGTAATGGGTAGAAGGCGTGATGATATATTTATTTATTTATAAAAGCTATCGTGTGGTATTATTTTCAATGTATTCCACTTAAAAATATTATTTTTGATTATAACTATCTTATGTGACCTCCAATTGTTTTAAATTTTACACCATTATATTTGACGGAAAAATAGTACTTTATCAATTTTGTCCTCCTTTTAGAACTGTTTTGAAGATTTCCAACTTGACCAGGATATATTCATTTCGATTAATTACTAGAATATCCAGAACAATGTGAGAAAAAGTTTGTAAAATTTTCAAAGTAATGTATTTTAAAAGATTTAATGATAGTGTTTACCTTTACATTATGGCATAAGTTTCTTCAAATAATTAGAATGTCGAAATGGTATGTCCCTCGATGAAGTTTACAAAAGGAAAAAAGAATCTTATATTTTAATTAAATAAAAAATGCCAAGGGAAGAAAAACTGTTTGCCTGATTTACAACGCATATTTCAGTTATTAAAACTTTTAATTAATGCAAAGTTGTTTTATTATACATTTTTTTTCGTATTTTGTCCTCATAACAATACTTTTATTATAATAAATGTATTATTAGGAGGACAAAATACGAAAAAATCGTTATAATAAAAGAAGCTTGCATTGATTAAAAGTTTTAATAACTAAAATATGCGTTTTAAATCAAGCAAAATATTTGTGGTAAATTCTGGTATCTCATGAACACTGTAAATGTAATCTGTATTTAATAGGGTCGTGAATAAAGCATTTTACACAGGGCGCAAACTTTAATATGGCACCTTTTAGATAAACCGTTCGTTAGTCTGTTATAAATTTAAAAATTATAAAAAAACACTTTCTATAAATATAAGGCATATTATAAAATGAATGAAAAAAAAATACAAAAATATTATTCATTTTCACAACAGTATTTGTTTAGTTTCAGTTTCATTAAACATAATAAATACATAACAATAATTATAAATCCAAAAATACTATAAAAAAAAATACAGATTTTTTTCACTATTAAGAATTATTTGCAAATTGATCAATGATGTCAACAAAAATAAATAAAATTATATTATTATATTATGCCATTCGAATCCGGATATCCCGCGTTCGAATCCCACTCAAACTAAAAATATATAAACTACCACACTGTGGTTAAGTGAGTCCAGTCATTGTATTATAATTTTATAATGACGATACCCGTCTGATTGTTTATTTGGTGTGTATTTAATTGGGTTTAGGTTCCTGTTGTACAAAGTAGCATAAATAAATAAATAAAGGACGACAACTACAGATAAGATACAAAAAGTCACTTTCGCTTCACATAAAATATGCTGTTTTTCTTCAAACACCGGAATATTTACCCAATTAAATATTTTCGTCATAATTTTTTTGACGACCAATGAAACTCCTTGATTTTAATGAGCGTCAGAAAAATAATTATCAGAAAAGTCAAACTTTACCTGTTGCTAAGGAGTTCTGAACGATTTTCTTTTTTGACGTTTAAAGAAAAAAGGTATTTCTGCAGAATTTTGAAAAAAAAAGTGAACAGGAAAATCCACTAGTATAAATGATAATTTAATTTTAATAATAATAATTATAATAATTGATTTAAAATAAATAAATATATCATCACGCCTTCTACTCATTACTGGGTGTGGCACTCTGCCGAAGCAGATCTGAGTAAGTGATATATTTATGCGCGTGAAGTGCGGTTACCAGCCGTCAATTCACGGCCCCACATAGATGTTAGTGGTGGGGAAGCCACAGGGTTTTTTTTTAATGGTGAAAATTGCTTGTCGCCTTTGGGAATCGAACCAGGGTTCTTAGGATCAACAGGTCGACTTGATACCACTGAGCTAGCTACCCCATATAATTGATTTAAACTGCGTAATTACAGACAAAAATACAGTGATAAAAGTAACAAAATAAAAACATGATAACATTTCTTACATACCTATACATTATTTTTTTTGTCACTTATTTGTGTAGAATATGTCTATATTATAATTTATAGTACATATATTAATATGTTATATAAGGACGAAATATAATATTTAAGATTAATAATTGTATTGTTACGTTTACGTAATCATATATCAGGTATATTGAAAGGTAGCACAGAAATAATTTGGGATACATCTAGTTTATCGTGTAATATATTGTATATAAATAAAAATTTTCACACTTATTTGAATTTATTAGTTCACCCATCTAAAACTTTTGGAATTTTGGCGCCCTGGACACATGCTCCCTTCGCCTCTGCTTTTCTACGGCCCTAGTATTTAATACTATCAATATACAGATCTTTGACATGGTAATCTGCCCAGGTCTACGCAGTGCGCACACGCGTAACTGTAACCGGAAATCGGTCGTTTTACGGAACTACACCACAGCGATCAGATCCAACCAGGGCAGAATGTGGCGTACCTTCTCTGCCCCTACCTTCGTGGTTTCCCAGTATTAAATTTCCCAGGGCATCGCCATCAAATTGTTAATTAACGTTGTAGAAGCAAAGCACGTTCCAGATATAATTTGTGTAAGGACTCCGTTGCTAACTAACTGTTTGTAACTACTGATCATATCGGATTCTTGGAAAATTTAGTTTATGTCTCCCTGTGTTCCGCTTTATTTTTCTGTGGTTTTCTTGAATAAAAATGATGAATATTTTAATCGCGGTTGTGGTTGAAATTTCAAAGTTGTTATTCGTAGGAAGTTGCGCATTGTTAGGTAAAGTATAAAAATATATTAATATGTCATAATTCTTCTTATAGTATAGACCACAGATCTCTAATTATTTTTATTGGGATCCATATTAGAAAAAATATATTTTATAGCGGTACGAAAAATAGAATTATCCAACATTCAATTATTTGAATTTTCTTTTCGTAGGTAATTAAAGATGATTTTTTTTTCAAAATATATATTTTTTTAATCAGAAATAAATCTCCTATAAAGTGACTGAACATCTCTAATGTAATGTGGCTTAAAAATGTAATAATAAACAAATTTGTTCCTTATTGAAAACAATGTAGTTAATTTCTTGTTGCTGTTTTTGTAGAAATAACTAAAACGAATTTTATATCTTTTCAAGTGATGTGCTAATTCACGACTTTTGGGTAAGAATATCGGTCAATCTTTCGCGGCTCTCAAGCCGCATATGACATTTTTGCTAAATATTTTTCAAAAAACTACTTTCAATTTCATATTTAGATTTCAGAATATGAATAAAATATAAATATTTTAATCATTGTTCACAGCCATGTGAAATTTTAGCTTATTATCCTCTAGGCTGACCAAATAACACATAATTTATCCTCACAGACCGCTCATGTCGAAACAGAGACAATACAATATTAAATGGGAAAAATGCTTGCAATTTTTCAAAAAAGAGATTCTCAAATCCAAACTTTAATTAATTTTATATCAGTCCTGCAGATCGTGTTGGCGTATGTTACTTAATCTTACTCACATAAACCGTTCTGGTCTGTATTTCCCTGCAACTATAAAATAAACAAAATATAACTTTTCAGGTTGAATTAATAAGTATATTTCCAAGCACCGCTTGGTCTATATCAAAAACCATAGACGGTAAAATGTTTAGCATCGCCGTCTCGATCTGTAGCAGCAACAGCGTTCGTAATCGGTTACACCTTAGGTACGATAGAAGATAAAAATCAACGCAGTCGACAAGACCGAGATGGCATGGACGGAAAGTATATTTTCGGTCTATAAAACCGAGAAGACCGCGAACGTGTCAAGCTCTTAATTCAGATTTATTGGTTAAAATAAGGACGATTATTTATAGTTATTCTGAAAATTAAAATTTTTATATTTTATTTGTTTCGTCTATATTTCGTTATCTATTATTTATTTTTTATTATTGTTCATCACACATCAACATTTCTAGTGATTGATCCTATAACTGCACTCAATAGAAGTTAATAAAAATTCTTATTTGTCGAAAATATAAGATATTAAAAATTAAATTAAGTATAATTTTAAATAATTTTGTCTTCTTTATATCATATCTTTCTATGTTATTCGTATAGTAATTTTCATAAAATTTAAATTTATGCCTATTGCATAACTGTTTAGAGCTTTGGAATAACAAAAATTTGAAAATCGCTCCTGCGTCTTGATTTGTTGTTGACTCCTGTTAGATGCTAGAAGCTTCAAAAAGAAAAGGAAATGAGCATTTGTTTTAATAATTTACTAGCATGTAAATGAAGAAAGTACGTATACGAGTTTGTAAAAAATAAAAGTGACTTTTCAAATTTAGCGGGCTACGTATATTAGATTCTCGATTTTGTTTGTTTGTTACATTGGTACCACGAACTATTATATTGAAGGACAGGCGAGTCTTGCGGGTAAAGCATCCGCAGAAATGTTGTAGAAAGAGAGCGACAAAAAAGTGAGTGCGACAGGAAAAAGAGTCTGGCGAATGCATGGTGCTTACGAGTCTATTCATGTTTTTTTTTTACTTTTAGAACTAATTACTTAAAAAAATGTTATTTGCAATTATTTAAAATTAAAGACACACTTTTCTTTAATTATATCAGGTTTAGCTTGACAAATATAAATACGTAAAACCATACATAAACACATTTTTCTAGTAGCACATTTTAGCTATTTAACTACACCATGACAAGTTACACAAGTGTAAAATTGGCATAAATATTTTAATTTTAAAATACAAAATGGTAAAATTTATATAATGTAAATAGGACATTTTATTTAAAAAATAATAAAGAAAATAGATAGAACCGAATATTTAAATTTTTTCTTAATTAATATTTTTGTACTTATACAATATATTTTATAATTTTATAATTTTATAATAATAAAAACAGATCGAACTAAATATTTCAATTCTTTCTTAATTTAGATTTTTAGATCTTCCTACACTGAGATTTGATATTATTTTGATACTGTTTAAAATATTGCTTGAAGCGCATTAAAATAAATTCATGGACAAAAACAGATATTATTTCTTTCTTGTGATCTCTACAAGAGAAAGAGAATGCATAATTTTCAATTACAGAATACACTGTTTCTTCATATACATGAGGGTTATCTATATATAATATTAATTTATCTTGAATATATTTGGATAATCTAAATATGTTTATATTTGGGTGGATTAAGAAACCATGACTTTAAACATTTGTTAATTCCGCTTCTTGTGACATACATTTTCTTTGTTTACAAGCAATATATATATATATATATATATATATATATATATATATATATATATATATATATATATCTGCTCATCTTACTACTTTTTTCCAAATTTCCAACTGCTCTTTTGGAGCACGAAACAAAGATATTTTGTCATGATTTGAGTCATACCCGCTGGTACAATTGGGCGCAAAACACTTACGACCCATTGCAAACTAATTGTTTATAACTATTTATCACCAAACAACACTAATGATTGAAAAAAGTAACCTGCGTTCATATGGCGTTGAGTAAATGCCGGCCTCTTTAAGCTATCTCTCTCTTTCAAAGTCATGCGCGCGAATGACATAAAGCTGGACGTCTACTAACTGCGCTTATATACGAAGTTGCATAGGGCTGATTGGTACACATGTTCCCAACATATGTTGACATGATCAGCCATTTTGTATTTGTAGTTTGTTTTTGACAGATATAAAGGTTCGACGTATTTTAGAGTGCTTGGCGATTTTTTGCAATCGAAAAAAATGGATCAAAGAATCTGTATGAAATTTTGTGTGAAAAATAAAATTAAGTGCTCCAACACACTTGAAATAATGACTGGCATTTGGCGAGTCTACTTTGAGCAAAAAAACTGTTTAAGTGGTAAAAGTTCTTCACAGAAGACCGAGAAGATGTTAATGACGATGCCCGGCCTGGACGCCCCAGCATGTCAACAACTGATGAAAATGTTGAAGCGGTGAAGAAAATTGTTATGGAGAATCGTTGAATCACTATTAGAGAAGTTGCTGAGGATGTCGGCATATCGGTTGGCTAATTCCATGCAATTTTTCGGATGTTTTGGTCATGAAACGTGTGGCAGCGAAGTTTGTTCCGAAATTGCTAAATTTTGACCCAAAGTACCGTCACATGAGCATCGCTCATGAGCTGTTAACATGGGTATATGGTTATGACGTCGAAACCAAAGCTCAATCATCCCAATGGAAGGCAGCCATAAGAGCCAAGACAAAAAAGCACGCCAAGTTCGGTCAAATGTAAATGTTTTGCTCACTGTTTTCTTCGATTACAATGGCGTGGTGCATCATGAGGTCTTACCAAAAGGTCGTACGGTCGGCTCATGCCATGCAATTTTGTGGCAAAACAATTCATGACTTTTGCATCACGATAATGCACCTGAACACACATCGTTGCTTGCTCGTGATTTTTTGGCCAAAAACGACACCGTAATGACGCCTCGACCACCGTATTCCTCGGACTTGGCTCCCTGTGACTTTTTCCTGTTCCCAAAACTGAAAGACCTCTTCGCTTGAAGAGCCATACTAAAAAGCGCATATTAGAAATGTTTCGAGGATTGGAAAAAGAGCTGGCACAAGTGTATTATATCTGACGTGGATCACTTTGAAGGGGACAAAATAGATAATGATGAATAAATAAATATTTTTCGAGAAAAATAAACAGTCATCTTTTTTTTAACAAACCTCGTAATTGTAAATTGCAGGTTGGAGGCTGCAAATATCTAGGAACAAAAGTAACAGACGACTGGAGAAGCTGGAAATAAATAAAGTTGCATACTGGATTAGCTAAAGAAGCGTTGCGGAAGAAAAGTAGAACATTGAGTGGAAATTTAGATCTAGAACTACGGAAAGAATAGCGAAATATTTCGTATGTTGTACGAGTGTGAGACATGGATATTTAAAAAAAAAAGCTAGGAAAATAATTGATGTCATGAAAATGTGAATATGGAGGAGACTGCTTAGTATTAAGTGGTCTGATAGAGTTAGTAACGAACAAGTGTTGGAATAAATAGAAAAAAACAGGACATTGTATGAGACTATTTTGAAAAGAAAAAGAATGTGGTTGGATCATGCCTTGTGAAGAGATACTCTAATGAAGATGTAATAGAAGGAACAATAGAAGGAGAAGGTAAACGAGGCAAGAGAAAGAGGAGAAAAAAGGTAGAAGCTCTAAAAGCAGGAAGAAGTTATGTTAAAATGAATAGGCGAATATGTTATGTACGTTGAGGAAGGAAAATGAATGGTAAGAGAATAGGAATGATGTGATTGAAGGTTTGTTGTGTGATAATGTTTTCGAGTGTAATAAATGAATGAGTTTATATGGAGTGATCTATAAATGTGGTTGAAGTGAGGTTGGTGTGTTTGGATGAAAATGTTTGGTGATGGCTGGTTGTTTGATGGGTGTGATGAGTGAATGTTTTATGAGTGATTTTAGGGTTCGTGCTACCCCATTTGTTGGGATATAGCGTGAAGATATGTATGTATGTATGTATGTATGTATGAGTAAAAGAAGTTAAGCGTCAAGCAGATAACTATTGACGATGATGGTTACAAGTCTTACGACAAACGTTTGCCTAGTTATATTATGTTGTTGACTGATTTTATTTTATAGAAAAATACAAACTTAATATTTATTTATACGAGTATAAATAAATATATATACTACGGCTATACAATGAAATAAATGCTTTATCATACCATTATATCCATTTCCGAGAGTGACAACTTATGGTGTACCAGTTTTTAACCTTTACTCATCACGAACCATTAAATTTAACAAATACCATATTTCTAGTAGAAAAGTTAGGAAAATTTATAATGCATATTACTTTTGCAAGTGAATTCGGGAAAGTTACACTGATATCTTAATCATACCATATACAAATATTTCAATTGTTTCTATTAAAATTAAATTATATCTAATGACACGTAATTAAACGTCAAATAAAAACTATGTAAATAAAATTAAAAATATTTTTTTTTATATTCACGTACTTATCAAGATCCAGTCATGGATTATCGATTTATTTAGTTCTATGACAATATAATTTAAAAAAATAGATAAAATATTTTATAACAAACATAATTAATAAAATTGAGGATCTCCTAAAAATTCTCTGCACGCAGACTGCTTAATACTTGGTCGGCTCTGATTATTGTAATATTTAACAATATTTCCTGCATTCCAAGCTTCTCTATCGTGTTGAAACATGTAAACAATAGAAAGTAAAGTCACTCATCTTCTGGTTCAGTTGTGTGAGAAAACAATAGTTTGTACTTGGCGCGTCCTGCTAACCCAATGACTGAGCAGCAGCATTATACAGCGATTGTGTAACCCAGAGTAGGTACGCAATTTACACGAGAAAAACTTGTACTACGAACAACTAGACTGTGGCGGCAGATAACTATGAGGCGCCGTTTGCGACAAAACGTTTTGAATATTTCATGTAAATTAAAACAATATATTCTATGATTAAACGTATATACAAGATTTATGTAGTAAAATATTACACATTTTGAGGAAATATACTAAATAAATTGAAAAATAGCAACTGTGTAAAATATTACCTCTTGCATTTTGTCGTACTTCAAATGCGTATATCAGACATAATTCTAGAATACAGACTAGGATTAGAACATTTGCCGCAAGATGGCTCTGCTTATTACAGTGTTCTGTAGCAATTTAAATTAATTTCCTACTTTACCAATAGTGTAAAAATCAAGGATGACCAAAGTTTTAGTGAGTAAATGGTTGCCTATTTCATTGACGCCAACAAATATTTTTAATTAAACAATAAGTAGGTATAGTTTTCTATTTTGTTGTCCCAAGACAAGAGAAAACAAATATTTGACTAATAAATGACAAAACTTTTACAAATAAATTATTACTTTTTATTTCACAACTTAGCCAAATAAGTTTTATGTACTATATCTTGAATACTCAAGCTCCACCGGCTATATATTTAAAAATAATTTTTTGCGCAGCCGTTGTGTCCCAATAAAATTTAAAGAGAAAATATTCAAATAAAAATTGTAGATATTTCAATATTGCATATGTTTAGTTAACATTTCTTGTTTTACTTGATTAGTTACTGTAAAAACTAGATTAAAATTAACTAAGTATGTGGAAGATGATCGAAATGCGAACAAATAAAATTTTTAAATGTAGAAGATGTCAATGAATAACACCGATTAATAAACAATGTAGATAAACAATAGATTTGCATAAGTTATCTCATCTGCACCCCGGTACTCCTTTTTATGAGTACTTATGTGATTTATTTGCCTCGATTGATTACAAACACAAAGTTTAACTTCTGTCTATGTACACAAATAATAATAATTATTAATGCAAAGTATCTTTGGTCTCAACTAAAATTATTGTTTTTTTTTTTGGCAATGGCGTCATTTTTGAAACATGTATTATAAATTTATGTTTACTTTTTGGTTTTTTTTATTTTTGGAATATTTTGTTGTTATTCACAAGACTACTACTTTATTTTAATATTTGGAATAATTGCTTTGCAATAATTATTGGTTACCTTAGAGATCAACATTTTTTTTTTACTCTTTATTCCCTACTACGGTTTCCATTATTATTTAATCATGGTTAACATTAATCGAGCGTAAACCGGCGATTGAAATACTGGCCCTTATTCTACTAATCTTTTCTTAAAATGTATTGAAGGTTCGAGACAATCGTTTTTAGAAACATGTCGTGAAAAAATGTGGTGTCTAACACGAGAAGAAACAGTTTTTTCCACTCTCGCTCGAATTGCCTTATGAGCCAGTGGAAAAAAGAGGCACTTTCTTCTCTAGTTTAACAAATAACTATTTATAATGTCTCTATGTAATATGAATTTATCATAACAATGATATAATTTTCCATAACATACAAATTTAGAAGTATTTATTTTTATGTTACTTAAAAATTGTAATCTCATTTCCGTTAGCTATAAAGAAATTCCAGTTTTGTTAATGTTACTTAAACTAAATCTAAGATAGTTATTTTAAATCTGGAGAAAAAGATTAAAAATTATATTTTGTACACCCCTTGGGTGTACATTTCATAGCGCCATTTCGTTCGAATGTTGCACTATCTCTCCAAAATGCAGCGTGAACTACCTGAAATTCAGCGCCATCTCTGAATAAGTGGCACAATCCTATTCTGTATATATTTTTAACGCGACAAAAATATCACAATATACAGGTTTATAATATACCCGATTTTCTTAATACAGTACACAAAATTTGTATATATACAATATTTTTTGTGATATTGTAATAAATTTAATATATATACAATATTTTATGTGATATTGTCAAAAATTTAGTATATATTGTGAAAAGAATTGTATATTTACGAGTCTGTATATTGTCGCAAACGGCGCCTCATAGATAACTGTACATTTTTGTTACTTTGACAGTACGTACATTTTATACAAATTCCAAATTTTTTGCCATTTCAAATATTCATTAACAAAGATTATAGAATCCTGCTTGTTACATTGCGTTTTTTTAAAGAATCCGTTAAAAATTTTAATAACAAACTGAAATAGTAAAGACAGAAAGCGGAACTCTTTTATCTCCGGTAAATTGTTTCTGAGCTAAGTTATGCCGGCCGCGGATTATATAGAATTATAATTGATTTCAGAACTGACCAGTAACTCAATTAAATTTAATTAAATGTAATTGATATAGTAATTTGAATACTTTTTACTGAACAGTAATTGATACTCAACTGAAACTCTTATGCTGGGTTGCATGAAAGTTTTATCGGTTCATTAGCAACTAACGGTTCAATAAGTTTCAGTAAATCGCTATAGATACTGTTGCTAGATAAACAATTCTTTAACAAAAGAGCTCTTTATTTTTTTCTTGCAACCCAGCAATATACTTTCAAATTAAATCATAAGTAATAGATAACTGAAGTACTTAAATTCTGAGTAATTGTAATTGGTATTTGAATTTAGTAATTCAAGTACAATAAGTATTTCAATTATTATTTGAAATACAATACTTCGTAATTGAAATACTTGAATTATGACAGTATGAGTAGTAATTGAAATAGTGTATTGAATTTTATAATACAAGTACTATAAATATTGCTTTAATTATTTAAAATACTTTAGCTATTTGAAAGATTAAAAGCTAATACTGTATCCATACTCGAATATTGGTGACAGAGAAGAACTAACATTGTATCTTTTCAAAATTTGAAAATGTTGCATATGACCTTAGATCTAGAGCAAGAAAAACTATCATTCGTTTTTGTTACGCACTTATAGACAGAAGGGGGCTGTGACCATAGTCGAATTTGCAGAAAGAAATCAAGTAAATTAAATGGAATGTTGTAATAATAATAATAATAATAATAACTACAAATAATTATATAGTATTTAAAATTTAAAATTCAGTTATGCATTTTATATACCGTAAAATTAGTTCACCACAAAGTGAGGTAGGTCAGTCACAGTATAAAACTTCTTTCCTTGTTTTATTTCTACATTTGTAATCCGTGTTTCTCTTACAAATATTGAAACTTACAGATAATAAATATCATGTGGTTTAATATAAGGTGAGTTGTGAGAACAATACTTACAAATGCAACTTTGTATTTTTGTCTCTGTATGGCCATAATTCTCTAGCCACTTGCCACTAGTACGTCACAGTGACGTTTCATATCCCTTCTACAAATTTTTAATAAATTTTTTTCTCGTAAACTATAAATAATAAATCGATTAAAAAAAATTGTGGATATTTTAATTTTTGTCTAGAATCATATTTTAAAAATATCAACATTTTTCATTAACACTAGCATATAAGACTACATATTGACTTTGATGATTACGATATTTCTCTCGAATTGGCGGCAAAAAATAATTCCAGAACAACAATTTATCGCCTTTCTTCACTACATTTCATCGTAGCCATATAAGATGATTTATTTCCTGACATATACTGTTTATAAATTACTATTTGTTAGTACGATATACGAAATACAATTAATAGTACAGTAATCAATAAAAATACTTAAGTTTCAATATTTTTAAATACAGTTATGTGAAATAAAAAGAAAGCAATAAAGCAAAGAGGATTCGTTCCTAGATTGCATCATGGCGACATTCAATTAATAACACCTGTATATTGTAGTATAACGATTCTAAGAATAGTATTGCAAGTACTTGCTGAAGCGATTAAATTTAAAAAAAGATCTTACGAAGTAAAGTAGATCAATTATTGATTAATAGAGTTACAATGCGTTATGCTGTATACAAGTTTAAGTAGGTATAAAGCGGGAAACAAAATTATAAAAGAAAAAAAATACCGATAGTGCTAATAGCAATAAAATGAAGCTTGAAATTCCATCTTATATAACCTGCTGAAAATGTTCACGGGAATCTTATAAAGATACACACGTAGATATGCCTGTGTCAACAAATAATTCCAAGTAATATAATATATTCATAAAACTGAAGAACTTTTCAGAAATATCTACGAGTATATTAAATGATTTAAAAATATTATTTCTAATATTTGAAAGTAATTTATTTTTAATCCAATTTAATTATTTTTGCTATAATTGAATTATCTACTTTAGATAAAAATGATTTACTTTTTAATTGATTTTGCAAATAAAATAATTTAAGTATTTGATTACTTTAGTGTCCCGAAAATAATAATTATTTCCAATATTTTTATATACTCAGTATTTAGTAATTAGTATAATAATTTTTGAATATTTTGTTCAGCTTTGATTGATTTAATCAGTTGATAATATTTTAATTAATTAGTAATAAAAAAGTCTAAGAATTCTGTTTTTCTCGCAAGCATTTCTTGTCTAACGTTTTATGCCAAAAAAATTCTCGTCGCATGAAATAATTTTATTCTTGTTTTGTAATTTCGAGAAGAAACAAGAATGAGACATAAATTTTTTTCTCGGCGTCATTACTTAAAATAATTGAAATAATACAAAATTCATATTTGAATAATAGCAGAGACAATTCTGTATACAAATAATAATTTCCTAGCGTACTTTCCTTTGCAATTTTGATTACAAACTGTTTTTTTTTTTATCGCTAGATAAAGAACTGATACCATTTGCCAGAAAAAAATTAACATTTATCTGAATATGAAATCAAATCGGCCTGTGTATCCAAAGAACCCTGGTTCGATCCCCACAGCTGACAAAACATTTTCACCATTTTAAAATTACCCCTGTGGCTCTCCCACCACTAACATCTTTGGGGACCGTGATTTGACGGATAGTAACCGCACTTCACGCGAATAAATATATTACTTACCGAGATCTGCTTCGGCAGAGTGCCACACCCAGTAATGTTTAAAAGGCGTGATGATATATTTATATTTATTTATTTTATTTTATATCCGAGAGAAAATATTCGTTTGCAATTTGAAATACATGAAACAGTTATCGGTTTAAATGTACAAGTTCTTATTCAAAAGAGATAAAAATTGTAGAATATTATACTGATGTGTTTATGTATATTTTTATGTTTATTCCTCGTAAAGAGTAAAACACCATGATGACTCAAAACAGGTGATGTAACTCGTTGGGTCGTTTGTTATTTTATTCCTCGGATTTTTTTCTCGTCTGTTGGGAGGAGTCGAGTTGAGAGTTGGTCGCACACATGTGTTAATGTCAGAGCCGGGACAAGGAACGAAAGAACGATATATCATGGCAGTCGACGCACCGAACGACACACCAACCCCTAATTTCGGGTTTGGTCTCATACGGCTCACCCTAACCCAGTTTACGTACAAAAGAAACGCGCCCTTATAACCTTAAAACGTTTTCACCACCGATTTGTGTGCCATGAGCTGTGCTGCTGATGCAAGTGAATTCTTCATTGCCGTCGAAAGGGGATAAAAATATGTTTGTTTATTAATTTTTAAACATTGCAATTTATACCACTGCAGCACTGTACGAGTAGATATCTAAAACCACAATACATAAGTAGCATTAGATTTAAATTTACAAAATCTAGTTAATTGTTGCTAAATAGTAAATTCTTTTCAAATTTGGCTTTACACAGGTGTCTACTGTCGGAAGGTCATTAGGATCCCGATAATTGTTGAAGCTACGACTTTTACTACTACGACTCAAATTAGCAACTCGACTTATTGATGTTTTTTTTTCCAAAAAAATACATAGGTCACCCGCAAAAATGAGCAAGTAGGTCAATAAATATGAGCAAAAATGTGGAAAGAGCAATTTTTTTAAAACAATTTTCATTCTTTAATAGTAGAAGAAAGAAAGAAAATTGCAAATAATAAAGTCGTCTTTACAAGAGAGAATTAATATAATGCTTAGTTCAAAATTACATATTTAAATAACATATATTTATCCCTTTTAACAATACTAATCTTGTTTTAATTTTGATTTTCTAAATTCATTAGTAAATATGTTTAATTGTAGTTAAACAAATTTTGATCAAAATGACTAAAATAACTTATCGGCATTATTGTTTCTATTACATATGAATTCATCATACTTTATTTATTTGAGCAAAGAAAAATTAAATGTATAGGCTATTTAATTAACACTCAATAATTTATAATTTAATAATCATGTTAAATGAATCAAGCAAAATTGGCAGAAAAAATAAGCTTTTTAAAATGTACTTTTCAACTAGTTATTCCACTTTTTAAAAACGAAACTTTGTCATATCTGAGGAAAGGGTGTTTTAAAAAAAATAATTCTCCATTGTAAATAGTGCTTTAGTATCTACAATTTTTATTTGATACTTTCCTCTTTATCTACTACTATTTTGCTTTAAAATTAATTGAAAAAAATCATTATTTTTACATTTTGCGTTATATCTAGTGTCCTATATATATTTTTTTTAGATACAAATATATTGTTAAAATGTACTAACTTTTGTCTAGTTTAACTGAAGTCGAAGCTCTTATAGTTTCCGACATCCCAATGGTGGTCCTCATTAAGTTGACAGCTTGTATTCACACTGAGTTTATTTAACATTCATCATCATTCCTCGAATGTAAATAAATAAATAAATGTATCATCACGCCTTCTACCCATTACTGGGTGTGGCACACTGCCGAAGCAGATCTCGGTATGTGATATATTTTGCGGTTACGAGCCGTCAAATCACGGGCCCCAAAGATGTTAGTGGTAAGGAAGCTACAGGAGTAGTTTTAAAATGGTGAAAATTGTTTGTCGTTTGTGAGAATCGAACCAGAGTTTTCAGGATCCACAGGCCGACTTGATACCACTGGACTAGCTACCTCATATGCCTCGAATGTAATATCTCTAAACTTGCATATCTCGATAGGTGGTAGATGAGTTTTACAATAATATTTTTTATAAATGTTTTTATTTTTCATTCTGAATGCCAGTCGTTAAATCATGACACGGTTTTAGAGAAGAAGGACAAACCAAAGATTTTAACAGATTGGACTCAAACTCGAATCCCCCAGCAATCAATACGTTAATTATGAGCTGCTGAGAAAAGACATTTCTCGTCTCGCTCGAATATAAAAGACGAAACGAGAATTTGTTACATATTAAAACTAGAAATTTTGAACATTTACAAAATACCAATATTTTATACATCATTTAAAAATATATCGACTATTGAGATTAAGACGTGTGGTGTATGATGAATTTTCGAGAAATATCCGAGACGATCAGTTTTTCTTATTTCTAAAATATAAACCGAACTAATCACTACCCCCCGTCTAATTTTTTATTTTTTATTTTTCTGCTCCCAGAAAAATATGTGTACGCCAATGGGTCTGAGATTGTTATGTGGAACAACGAAATGGGGGTTGACGCAACAAACCATCCACATGTTATTTTGTATTTCATCATATACCTAACATAAATCGTCAAACTAAGTGTGGCTGCTCAGATGTGGGTGTGAACTCCTTTATTCTTTCTCCCTGGCGTCTGTCAATTGTTATTCCGAGGCCAGCATGTCGGTAATGTCGGTAACTAACCACCAGCTAAATCACAGCCACAGCCGGAAGAACACACAAATACACTTCCGCTTCTAGTTCTGTCTGCGTCTTTTATTTCTGGTCTTTTGTAACTTGTAATGTTGTTCCGTGTCTGTTGTTCCGTCAGACGGAACGTGATGTTAATTCTTACATTTTAATTATTACATCACGTAATATGTAATAGTATGTGTTTGTATTAAATAGGATAATATTACTATCATTTAAATAATTGATTGAAATGAGACATCAATTTTTTTTATAGAAAGTTATAGTAGCACGTTGCAAAATTGAATTATTACTAATGTGTAATTCACCTCTCACCTATGACTACAATGCATGAGTCACATGCAGAGAATTTTCTCACTGAGTGACAGCTTGTTTATTTCCGTTTCTTATAATTCTTAATTTATTTCAAGAATTTTCAGAATTCACCTTACGCATTCTACATTCCTTCAGATTACTAAATTATTTTTAAATTAGAAGTATTTATAAACCTACTGTTTCATTCCATTTATATTAATATCAAAACTATATTTATGGGGTAGATAGCTTAGTGTGTATTTAAGAATCCGGCTTCGATTCCCACAGCCAACAAACAATTATCACCACAATAAAATTACCCTGTGGCTTCTCCTCCATTAACATCCAGGGGAGACATGATTTGACAGCAAGTAACCACACTTCACGCGCATAAATATATCACAGTAATGGGTAAAAAACGTAATGATATATTTATTTATTTTTAAAACTATTTTCTTATATTGTTTTCAATGTTAATTAATCCTTATTTAGAAAACATTTGAACATATTTGGTATCAATAATGTTTGTGTAGCCCACTGTCAAAAGTTTCTTAAATATAAAAAAAAAAATTTTTTAAAGAAAAAGATAAAAACAATTTAATTTTGTTTCACTTTTATTTTAGATTATTTTTTTTTAAATAAGTCATATGAAAATTTAGATTAAAAACTAAATAATATTAGTTTTATTCCATTTACCACTTGGCTCACTTTATATCAGATCAGATAAAAACTGATTGACCTAAGAAAGTGGATTACTTCAAGATGAATCTGAATCAGAAAAGCTAATAATGAAAGTAATGTAGACATGAACCAGTCAAATAGAATGACAATAGATCTATCTCTATAAATGTAAGTTAGACCTGATCCAACAGGCAAATGGAATGTGAACTGTTTCCGTATTTTGCTAAAAGGAGATATAAATGTACGAGTATATGTCTTAATCGGACAGAAAAAATTAAAAAAATGAATCAATAGAACTGAATATGTACTACACCAAGAGATGAGTAAAATGAGTGATAACAAGTGAATTATTAAAATTTTATTTACTATAACCATTTATAATGTAAAGCATACTGTTATTAATATATGTTATATAGGTAGTTGATAAATACTAATATAATGAACATTTATAATCATACTAAACAAAAACTCAAATAATAAACAAGTGTAAGGAAACTTTTTTACTTAGTAAACAAATGTAGAATATCATGTTTATTTATATAATGTTTGTTTGCAATTTATACTTGAATGTACTGTTGATAATATATCTTAAAAACAATCATTTGTATGGAAATTTATGAACTGTAATTGCAATATGTATAACAAATGGAATTTTTTAAAGTCATAGTTCTCATTTATCACAAGAAACTAGATTAGATGCAGTTGTTAATCAATACATGTTTATAATTAATTTCAAATAAATAAAGAATAGATGATGTTGTAAATAAGTATATGTTTATAACTGATTTTAAATAAATATTTCCCTTGTAAGTAAACTAATCCAGTGAACTTACAATTGATAAATTTCAATTTCTGTAATAAAATATAAATTAGTAATTACAAATTTAATATTCAAAAATGCAATTAAATTGGTTCGCTATGGTTAACTATCAAAACAAGAAATACAAATAATTTTATTTTACTGAGTTTTTTGTCGATAAAACAACAAATAAATCAAGAATTATTTATCGTTTTTCGCTTATTCATATAACGGACCTTGAGAGAATCCTTGAAGTTCTCGCATGCGCCTTCGCACACGTGTACTTCCGGATTGCTTGTTCTTAAATTTATCAACGAAACGCTAATTAATGTGACCTATTACGGGGATAATAATAGCGTTAAGCGCACGATTCCATTGTGAACCAGCCTCACAGCATAAATCATACACGTTCCTAGCTTGTTCAGTTCGTTGTTGCTGGCCAGGCTTGAATAGTTGAATGCTAATATGATTAGCGGAACTATTTGAGAAATATTTGCATAAAAATCGGATGATGCCCGTACACAGTGACGCAGACTGTGATTTATAATTGCTGTTATCGCTGCTCAAACAAACTTTGCTCGATTTCCGCGTTGGATTCTGAACATTGAATTATTGAGGGAATTATTTCTCTTGCTGTCTCTTCTCTTCTACTGATGTGATAAATAATTTCGGTTTCATTAAATATTTAAATACATACTATAAAACGAATCAAGATAATAAATTTATTTCATTGTTATTTTTGCAATAAATCTTTGGATTAAAATTTACCGTAAAAATAATTTGAATAAAATAAAATTCTAGTTCTTCAATCTAATGCGATTATTTTCACACTTACACCTTTTCCAAAACCAGATATAAGAAAAATTGCAGATCTGAATAGATAACATTTTTTATATTCAAGTTATTGCAAAGCCAAATGTTAGAAGAAAGTAAACCATAGATATGTTTACGCACTGTTTTTGTCATTTCACGGATATTAAATATACGGTAATGAGGTATCAAAAGAAGAACGTTTTTGGGTTCCTAGAATATGATCTTAATACATGTTTTGTGAAGAAATCAATCTGTTTGAGGATATGAGTGTGTGTGTGTGTGTCTGTATGCAGTTTAAAGGAACCAAGATTCCTCAAATACATCCTAAATTTTGATCAAAATTCATTAATTGGTAAGGTAGAGCTAGACCTTTTTTTAAATGTATATAAATATAATGAAGAAACATGAACGTCGTATAACTACTGTGGAAACAAGGTATTTGCGGGGTGTGTGTGGTTAATAAATAAGAAAAAATAGGAAAAAACTAATTTTCCATCACTTGTCTCGTAATTCCACAAAGGTTTTACAGCACGTTTGCATCAACTATCAGGTCATCAACAAACGGCTGGTCAGTTCAGCTTTAACCATAGACGCGTTTCGTCCTTCCGGACTCATCAGTATGGTGCGATCATTTATCCAACTAGACCAACTGTGTGTGGTTATACTAGAAGAGATCGTGTCTGGAATACATTGATGTATGGATGAGTGTGAAATTGAGAAGAATGTAGTTAGAAAAGTAGGTATAAGTCAGTTGAGATGGTTTGGGCATGTAGAACGTTTGTCGAAAGAGAGATTGGTAAAACAGGTATATGTTGGTGAAATTGAGGGTGAAAGATTGCGTGGGCGACCAATGAATAAATGGATTAATATGATTGAAGGATTGTTGCGCGAACGAAAGTTTCCGAGTATGAGGAACAAACGTGATTGTATGAAAGGAATTATGAATGTGGATGAAGCTAAAGTGGTATGTCAGGATAGAAACGTTTGGCGAAGATTAATTGCGGAATGAATCTGATAATTTTAGAAAAGCACATGATTTTAGATTTTAGTTTTGTTGTTTAGTAATTTCATTAGAGTGTTCACCTGCAATTGTGTGAAATTCACTTTCAAAACCAAGCGTAGGGACGACACTTCCATCGTTTCTTATTTTTTTTATTCGTTTTCTGATCTTACATTGAGTGTTTAACTGCAATTGTGTGAAATTCACTTTCAAAACCAAGCGCAGGGCGATGCTCACTCCCTTTCTTATCTTTTTGTTTCATTTTCAGTTACTGCATTGTGTGTACTTTTCTTTCATATACAAGTTTATCGCTTTCTTCTTTTCTAATCTTGTAGATTCGTTGTTAGTTTCGTTATTAGATTCGTTGTTAGGAGTAAACGTGAGTAATTTGAGATTTTTTATGCATTCGTTATGTACGTTGAAGAAATAAAATGAATGATAAGTGAATAGGAATGATGTGATTGAAGGTTTGTTGTGTGATAATGATTTCGAGTGTAATAAATGAATGAGTTTATATGGAGTGATCTATGAATGTGGTTGAAGTGAGGGTGGCTTGTTTGGATGAGAATATTTGACGAGGGCTGATTGTTTGATGAGTGTGATGAGTGAATGTTTTATGAGTGATTTTTAGGGTTCGTGCTACCCCATATGTTGGGATATAGCGTGAAGATATGTATGTGTGTATGTATTAATTTACTACTGTTTTTATTTACTTATTTCAGGTTCGGTCTGAGATCGGAACAAAAAAATGGTTGGACCGGTACTGGTTCAGTTCGTGTTTGGGGTCAAAAAATTATATATCATCAGAAATTAGAAAATTTGTTATATATCGTAAATAATAATTATTAATAGCAAAATTATATTTATTAAATAATAAAAATAAAAAACAAAAACACAGGTAGTGTAAAATTTAACATTTTTGATAACATATTTAACATTGTTTTGAATTATCTTTTTTATAATTTTTAGTCCAAAGTTATGTTTGTATTGAATTTTTATTTTCATTGATTATTTACGTAATATAACAATGTAAGAAAAATAATAAGATAAAAATGTGAATTTTATTGGAGGTACCTAATTATTTCTATTGAAAACTATAATCTTATTTTAGTTGCCTGTAACTATGAAACATCGACTTATTGAAAAATGTTGGTTCAGCGAACCCTGTTTTCGGAATATGAAAATAGTGGGTTCAGTTTCGCTTCGATTCAAGTCGACAAAATTAACAGCAATTCTGGATCGGGTTCAATTTTACAAAAAAACATGGGTTCGATTTGGTTTCCGACCCCTGGATATAATTATTAGTGTATATTTCGATTATAATAATAATCTATTATCTATATCAACCGACAAATTCTGTTGTAATTCATTTATTGACTTCTTTTTTGAAAGTATTCATGAATGTGTTATAAAATAAGGAAGACACAGTGGCGTACCTAGAACTTTTGCCGCCAAGGGCGGTCTCCAATTTGGCGCCCTTTCTAAGTCTATCAAATGGTGGTTTTTATAAGTTAATAAACAAATAAATAATTGTAATTGAGACAAACTATAGGTGAGGACATTTTTACCATTGGATGCCATATTTAAATTAGGCAGTAGTAAAGAAGGCCGCATAAGTTGCTATACCTATAAATGCAACTTTTATAAAAATACAAGATACTTTTTTAGAGGCCATAAGAAAATTACGGAGGTCGCAGGTTTCCCACCTATGAGACAAAACATATACCTAATTTAGAAAAAAAATTACCATTAAATATTTTTCATTTTATATTTATAAATAAATAATTTCATTTCAATTGGATAAACAAACAAATTGTACACATATGTGTATGCAAACATATTTATATATTCAACCCTACATTGATTTGACGATGAAGAAAAATATTTGAAATCATATAGTAATTCATAATTTGTAGAAATCGAATAGTAAACTTATGAAGTGAACAAGTTGTTTTTTACAACTAAAACTAAATAAAAAAAGTCACCTCTAAATATGTGCCAGCCGGTGCGGACAAAACCTTGCGAAATGATATTGAATGTGGATAATAAAATAATATATACATTACCTTTATTAATAACATTAATTTATATACGTATTTAGAAAAATAATATAGTACAAAATTTCAAGTTACAGGTTTGACTGTTTGTTGCTTGCTTGAGGTTGCCAACTGAAACTGAGATGTGAACGAGTTTGTTCCTTATTATAATCAAAATTTATTCGAAATATGAATAATAATATACTATTGCTCATCATCATTCATAATCGATTGATCGAAGCGATTATTTCAATTCATTCGATTATTGAAATATATCGATTATGCCCAATACCAGTTATAATTATGAAAGATCCTATTGATTACTTGTATAATCGTAATAAAAAAAAATAATGTTCCTACCACTAATAAATAGTATCGTCAAAATACAAATATCAAAAACTACCGTAACCTTTCTTCGGTACAGTTACTATAATCTACAAACAATATTCAGGTCCAGCTGCTGATGCTGCTGCATCTGACTGTACCACTATTATGATCGCGCCGTTTCCTGCTTAGTACGACTAGCAACTCTGGCGAAGTCCACGTCTGAGGGCGAGGGGTAAAGAAGAGCGCGGAGACAGTGCGTTGTCAGCCAGGGGTGTGCGGTGCGGGAACAGACGAACGGATATCCGGCTGGAAACGGACGTACTGCGTCCCGATGGTGAGGGGTGAGGATGCGGGAATAGCGGGAAAGGGATGTGTGCAACGTTGCCAAGTATGGTAGTTATGTTTATACGGGATGAAACGCACAAAAGAGACGTATTTTAATTTTCATTCAGTTAAAGAATATGAGAAAATTATTGCAAGAAACTTTACGAACTTGCTAATTAAGCAGTTATTGGATTAATTTGATATTTATTAAACTGATGATATAAGAAATCATTCTCAAGAAATAATAGGTGCATACAAGAAAATTATCATTTTTATATAGTGATAAAACCCTTTGCTATTAATTTTGTTAGCAATATTTTTAATTATTTTTATCACAAGAATACCGAAAGAAAAAAATTAGTTGCGCCTAGAATTAGTATTTCTCGCTTCGCGATTTTAGTAATAAAGACAGCACAAGACTGTCAAAACATAATTATGTAATTAATATGAATATATTTTATCACATTCCGCAGCACAAAGTACCTATACATATTCAAATGCCTTATCAATTTGTATTCAACTTTCCGGGAATACATTTCAAAACATCCGTAATTATGATAATAAACGATAAATTCATATACTGTAATGTGATAAATTTTAATACATATTTACGATTACGAAAAATATCAATTTCATTTTTCGTAAAAACTGGTTTTACCAATTGTTTGCTATCATATTTGTTTATTTACTGCTACACATAATATTGAACGAACTTTGCTAAAAATATTCTAATCTTATCACGAACTACGCAAATAAAAATATATTTTTATTTAAATAACATCAATATCCGGTAAATGCAAATGTTTGTAGCAGCCCTGATATTGTAAACAAAAACAATGAACTGTTTCCGAATTTCGACCTTGTTGTACTTCCGTTTCCTCTTATACCGGAAAAATAAATATTATTTTATCATTTATCAATAAGGTCGACCGTCAGACAATTTTCATACAAATAATGACAATAATTTCCATTATTATAATATAAATATTTCTAGTTTTATAATGTTTTCTAGAAATTGGATTAAAAGAAACTAGTTTATTGACATGTTCCCGCTGTTTGCAACTAATTTATGTGTAATGGATACTGTGAAAAGTATCTTGGTGTTTAAAATCGAACAAACCGCTAAATGTAAACGTAGTAAATAAACAAAGCACCCAAGACGTCGGCGATGATGGCCGTTTGTGTATGCAACTGCACCGAGCGCAAGCAAGAATAATAATACAAGGTGAAAGACCTATCAAAACAATCTAACACATTTACAAGTCTGTGTTTTCAACACAAACACAACTCAGTCTTACGCAAACACCAACACATATGATCACATGACCAGTGTATATTTCCGCAACGCTGCAAACTAACGCATGTGTGTGTGTGTGTATGCGTGTCAAGTGAAGTACAAACATCGCACTTTGTTCCATAATCGTCTCCAGCCGCGCAACATTTCTCAATCGAGGGCTACTCATCTCTCTCCTGTAAATATTGTCTTCGAGATAAAGTTATCAGAACAACCTGATTGTTCAAATAGTTTAACTAGAATGCTGATAATAAGAAAAAAAATCTAGTACATTGTGACAGTTATAATGAAACTACGAAATTCCTACTGATTAATATTACTTGTTGTCAAGGAGTTAGAAATATCTTTTCAGGTGTAATTTATTTTACTAATTAATCTTCTCAATTTCTGGTCAACTTTACATAAGTACTTGACTATTCGATCTCTCAAATAAACAGTTTTCCATTTAGTCTACTATTTGCACAGCAAAATAAAATGCAAAGCTAATAACGCATTTTTGACTGTAATCGCTTCTAGAAAAACTGAAAAATTCATATCCTAAAATTTGAAACAAATAAAATAATTTTTTAGATATCAATAGATATTTTATGTCATAATATTCTCGTCCTTATTTTCAAATGGTATATCTTGAAGATTTACTAAGGACATTTTTCACGGTTAAACATTTATACTTAAAATAAAAGTTAGTAGTAGACTTCTCTAAATTAATTTAGAAATGTTTAACAGCAGAAAATAAACGATACAAAATTTTCATGATCTTTTGAAAATCTTATAAAGTAACTAACTCTGTCGAAGTATGGAATTAAAAATTTGTCATCAACTTACGAAATAGATAATTCAAAATTAGTCCCCATTGCTTGCTTTTCACTAGTATCGTTAGTGGCCGTGATTTTTGTACTGATAATCGCAATATTCATGCAAATAAAATATTAATTACTTACTGAGATCTACTATACTACAGTAGATCTTAGTAAGTATAGTAACTATAGCATAGCTCCTTGTCAAAATAGCATGATGATATTAGCCTTATTTGTTTGGGAACTTTGGGTTCAACCATAATCTGATCTATAACTAACTCGTGTTTCTTCCAAATGACTTATGCATCTAGTCAGTTGCAAAAATTACTGATAAATTTAAAATCTAAATGCACGTTCTAAGTGACTTCTGCTTAAATACAAATTGCGATGCCACCGATTCAAAGCGGATAGCACGAAACACCAGTTGATACGAAAGAGATAGAGAACGGGTTCAACCTGCCAACCCACCAAAATAGCTGGGGCAGTAAAATTTGTTCAGGAACTGTTCTGGGTTACTTAAAACGTGCTAATTAAACAGAAGTAACCTACCAGGTTACTTTAAAAATAGCAAATAAATACGGTCTAGTAACCAGTTAAATTTTATTTTTTGACCAACATTATTAAAATTCTCATCGAGATCTACAACGGCAGAATTTTATTCTTAGTAATGGGTAAACGGTGTAATGATATATTTGTTTATTTAATTTGCCATAGTCAGATATGAATAAAGTGACATTATGATATGTTTTATTTATCCACAGAGTAAAACAAACAATAATACCTTCAGACTTAAAAATAAAATGAATTTAGTAGGACTTATACTATTTATATTGTTGTAGGAAATTTATTTGTATAAAACATCAGGTAGCCATATATTTTTTAAATCTAGTGTCAATTCAGAAACTCCACCATCATTCTCGTTATTTATTTGACTGTGTATCCAGAAATGACCATTAAACGTCCAAAGGTTTCCAGGCAGCATCGACAGCATTTATACCTGTAAGTCAACGTCACCCCGTCAGGTATCCGACGTGAAAACCTCGTGAAGCGTGGTTCCATAATGGGACGGAGACCTTTTGTCGCACTGGTGATGGATAGTGCACGCATAAAAGAAGCATTAGCGTGTTCCAAGTCCTCGATGGATCGGGATGCAGCTCGTCCCGTACGAGGACTGATTCCCGCCAACAAGCTACCTGTTAGGAAGAAGAGTCAGTGGCGGAGATGAAAGAAATTCTTACTTTGATCCTCGAAACGCAATATACAAATATTAGGTACGTAAGTACAGTATTGAAGTTACTTTAAACAGAAATAACATACTACATCTGTATTTTGATGAATTAAAAAAATGCAAGGCACTACCAAAAATGAGAAAATAACGATTTTTTTCAAATACATAATTTTAATTCTTAAGTAATAGTAGACAGAGAGAAAAGTTTCAAATACAAATTGTAGATACTAAAGCCCTCTTTGCACTACAGCATTAAAATATGTCTTTTAGCTGCCCAGTTTTGAGATATAACATAATATTACATTTTTTTAATGGAACGAATAATTGAAAATTACATATTTAAATATTTATCCAGTTTTTAATGAAACTAAGCTTGCTTTGTATTTAAAAAATATATATTAGCAATTAATTAAATACGTATTCACTAAAAAAAATGTTACTATATATGATATCACAAAAATGGATGACTGAAAAATATTTTTATGCTTCATTATAAATAGAACTGTAGTAACAAAAAAGTATTTGAAATTATCTCTCTATTTTCTACTATTTTTGAAATTAAAATTATTTAAAATAAATCTCTATTTCCACATTTTCTCTCATATCTAGTGACCTATGCTTCTTTTAGAAAAATAATAATATCGTCAAATTGCTCTAATTCTAATTTGTCTAATTTAACCAAGTCGTAGCTCTTATAGTTTCGAAGATTCCAATGATGGCCCTTGTACAGAAGACTATTGTATACAGCATGTACAATAAATTATAATAAGTATTTCTTTACATCTAGCTACATGTACATTATTTTTCTCTTGCATAATACACCTAACCTCTATAAAATATTGGCCATGACAAATGGTTTCGCATTTACGTCATTTTTTAAACGAAAGTAATGCAACAAATAACAAAATGGAATATGTAATTTTCTTGAGGAATATATCTTAAATATAAAGATGGAAATACAAGAGCCAGTAATTATTGCTGCAGAAAATGTTTAAACAAACTTCAGTATTTTTTGTGCTCAAGTTTTCATGGGATAAGGCTATATTAAATCTTCGTTTGCAGTTTTTTTTTTTAACTAGTCCGTAAACTTGTATGACAATATCAAGGAACAGGAAATATAAGTGAAGGACATACAGCTAAATATCAATAGATTAAAACAAAATTTATAACTTGAGATCGCATCTACAGTGACAATTCGGACGGTAAATGTCACTTGTCACATAAAAAATTAAATCCTGTTGTTCATAAAACAATCAGTTATTGACAATATAAATTCCAGTACCGTACTAAACAATACAGTTTTAATTCCTGGTACATACAACAATCTAGTGTGTTTACAGCAGAAAACACTTGCCCCCTTAACAAAAACCTTTGGGACGTTAGTGAATTGAAAATAGCAGGTCGATCGGTTTTACGTAGGGGCCGTGATTGTCCGTAAGGTGTAAGATACACCGGTCCAACAGTATTTGCACCTTTCTTCACTGACAATAGACCAAGTCACACGCACAAATCATCACGGAAGACAGTACTCGTCCTTTCAATGCGCAGTTCCGAGAATCCACTGCATTTCTACCTTGTTCCTTTTCACACAAGAATAAACCGAAAGAAAACAGTTTCTTTTTTATGACACGGTCACCGTTGGAAGTCCACCTACGGCGATTGTTGCAAATTCGGAACAACAAGTAAAAGAATGTGGAAATAGACTGATAAATTGCCACAAATAAGAATTGTGGATATTTAGTTCAAGAGTTTTGAAGATGGTGGACAATAAACTCAGTTTACTTCATGTTGAGGTATTTTGTTACTTGAGTAACGTGAAATTAGTGAACTGATACCTTTTTCTCCCTTTGTGCAAACTCTATACCAGTACTTACCAACCTTTGAAGCGCGCCCCCTAGAGGGGTGGGAAAGGGGCAGAATATTGTAATGCGAACACGATACCATTATCAAAATATATATTTTAATACAAACAAACAAAAATAATCAAATCGGTGTTACATTGCATTAAACATGTATTTCATTTTTTGTATTTATGTATTGTAAGATATGTGAAAATTAATTAAAATATTGTTACGCTATATCAGTGGTTCCCAAACTGTGCGCCGAAGCGTGCTTACAAGGCCGCTGCGAATTATTCCAATATTAAACGAAATTAGCAGTAAATTATAGGCTCACCCCATCTCATTAATTATAATATTTGTCGAAAGATATTTTATTTAATATTCCTACTTAAATATAAACTGTATATAGGTAAGTTTGTAATATTTTTTTAAATTAACAAACCTAACCTTACCTATCGCGCAATGCAACTGTTAGTTAGTTAGATCTGTTTTCTCTTGCGACGCCGTGAAAAAATTATGATAATCTAAGGGCGACATGAAACGAAAAAGTTTGGAAACCACTGCACTTTAATAAATCAATATTTTTTATGTACAAGAACAATATCGATACAAAATAAGGTATATTTTTTTTTTATCCATTAAATAATTTAAAATATAAAAACCTTATATATGAAATTAGAATGTTACGAAAATTGAGGAGAGCGCAACAATTTTTTATGGAAAATGAGGAGCGGAGGTACAGAAAGATTGGAAGCCCCAAACCATACTTTTGAAATTTAGATATCAACTATTAATAAAAATTATTCACATTTTAAAAGTCAATCAAAGTGTATTTTATTTTAGTTTTGATAAAGACATTAAAATTACATCGAGATATTTTTTGGGACGCATCTTTAATTTTGCAAAAGAACTCCGCTCATTAAGAAATACTATTTTTTTAACTCTTCCAACAATTTAGTATACAGCTGAACCTGGCCGATCTTTTTCCGGTTTGCGTAGATTAAAATCGTCTTTCAGATGGAACAAAAAAGATTAAATAGCTTAGAAATTTAAAATACATATAAAGGTTTGACAGATACTATTAAAATTGATGCAGTTGCTGAAATCTTTATCAAATATACAGTAGTGCGTCAAAATACATTTACTTTAAATATTTAAATACGTACATAATATTATTAACCTTTAATTCTTAATTTTTTTAAATAAGCCGAATAGAATAGAGTATTTTGTTTGATTTTTGAGATATTCGCCTCAATTTTTTAAGATTTTTACTAAGTGGTTCCTGGAACCCTGGTTTTATATTTAATTATATTGTCGTTACTGAATTTTTAAAATGTAACTATTAGTAATTTCTCTTAAAAATTGCTTGATAATGGCCAAAATTTTGCATCGAAACCTCACTGTTTGGTTCAATTTTTGCAATTTTATTACCACATTAAGCCTGTAATCGATTTAATATCAATATTTAAAATATTAACCGTTATTATTAATAGGTTTTCTATTTATTGTACATGGACTTTAGTTAAAAAAAAACTATGTACTTCTTTTATTTAGTATTTATTGTGTGTCAGTAAGTAGATGCATTATTATTATTTTTAAATTAGTAAATTAGTTACCTGCAGGTATTAATTTAGATGTTCGTCAATGTGGTGTTTCATGAACCTGCCATAAATATTTTGGCAATAAAATTTATGTATTTTACTTGCATTTGTTTATACAATCTCATTGATAGTTTATCAAATATTCTGTTGGCATAGCGATTTTATTATCAAATATACCACAACCTACAAAATTTGTACGCCATTGTTGGAGAAATACCGTAAACAGATAACTAAGTAAAAATGCCATTGGTTAAGTTTTATATTGCCAATACTCTATATAATTTATAATATACAAGAGTCAGTATATTTTTAGTTTTAGCTTGACAACTCTAATAGAGACGAATTTTAAATGATCAGTACGGTGTCATCGAAAATAATAAATAAAAAAAAACCTATATATAGACATTGTGTATAAAGTCGTTAGATGATGATTATGATTCTGGTTTAGGAGCAGGGGTATATGAACCGCTGTATCTGCTGTATCAATGATACAAGACCCTAAATTAAGGGGATCCCATTAGTCAACCGGGGTAAAAAAAATATACATTTATTATTGTTTCAAAAATCTCTATTTTTAGTTTAAATTCGTAAGTAATTTAAGTTTTAAATATTTAAATACAAAATTAATTATTTACAGTTACAAAATTTGAAATAAAAAATTAATTTCACTATTTAATTGTTTTATATATAAATAAAAAAAAAATATATCATCACGCCTTCTACCCATTACTGGGTGTGGCACTCTGCTGAAGCAGATCTCGGTAAGTGATATAATTTGCGCGTAAAGTGCGGTTACCAGATGTCAAATCACGGCCCCCAAATATGTTAGTGGTGGAGGAGCCACAGGGATAGCTTTTTCAAATTATGAAAATTTGTCGCCTGTGGGAATCGAACTAGGGACTTCAGGGTCCACAGGCCGACTTCATACCAGTATAATTAATTTGGATCATCTAAGCTCGCCGCCCCTTATTCTGATTAATTTTTTTTAGCGGGAACCACTGTTTAAGAAGATATAAATTATAGATATCATCACGCCTTTTACCCATTACTGGGTGTGGCACTCTGCTAAAGCAGATCTCGGTAAGTGATATATTTTGCACGTGAAGTGCGGTTATCAGTCGTGAAATCACGGCCCCCAAACATGTTAGTGGTGGAGGAGCCACAGGGATAGCTTTTTCAAATTATGAAAATTTGTCGCCTGTGGGAATCGAACTAGGGACTTCAGGGTCCACAGGCCGACTTCATACCAGTAGAATTAATTTGGATCATCTAAGCTCGCCGCCCCTTATTCTGATTAATTTTTTTTTAGTGGGAACCACTGTTTAAGAAGATATCAATTATAGATATCATCACGCCTTTTACCCATTACTGGGTGTGGCACTCTGCTAAAGCAGATCTCGGTAAGTGATATATTTTGCACGTGAAGTGCGGTTATCAGTCGTGAAATCACGGCCCCCAAACATGTTAGTGGTGGAGGAGCCACAGGGATAGCTTTTTCAAATTATGAAAATTTGTCGCCTGTGGGAATCGAACTAGGGACTTCAGGGTCCACAGGCCGACTTCATACCAGTATAATTAATTTGGATCATCTAAGCTCGCCGCCCCTTATTCTGATTAATTTTTTTTAGCGGGAACCACTGTTTAAGAAGATATCAATTATAGATATCATCACGCCTTTTACCCATTACTGGGTGTGGCACTCTGCTAAAGCAGATCTCGGTAAGTGATATATTTTGCACGTGAAGTGCGGTTATCAGTCGTGAAATCACGGCCCCCAAACATGTTAGTGGTGGAGGAGCCACAGGGATAGCTTTTTCAAATTATGAAAATTTGTCGCCTGTGGGAATCGAACTAGGGACTTCAGGGTCCACAGGCCGACTTCATACCAGTATAATTAATTTGGATCATCTAAGCTCGCCGCCCCTTATTCTGATTAATTTTTTTTAGCGGGAACCACTGTTCAAGAAGATATCAATTATAGATATTAAAGCTCTATTTGCAATAGAGAACTACACATTTGTTTTCAATCGCCCATTTTTGAGATTTGACTTAAAAATAATTACTTTTTTTATTAATGGAATAAATAGTTCAAAATTATATAATTGAAAAGCTTTTTTTTTTGTTTTTAATGATGCCTAATTTGCTTGCTTGAATTAACGTGATCAAAAACTTATAAATTTTATTAAACGTTTATTCAAGTAGATTATGAATATGATTTTTCTTTGCTCACATAAATAAAGTAAATTAATTCATATATCATAGAAACAATAAGGATAAACTATTTCAATGTAAAAAAGCGAGATAAAACCTTAAATAAAAAAATAAATAAATATATCGTTACGCCTTTTACCCATTTCTGGATGTGGCACTCTGACCGTGGCAAATTTCGGAAAGTGCTATATTTTATTCGCGTGAAATGCGGCTACCAGCCGTCAAATCCTGGCCCTCAAAGATGTTAGTGAAGGGGGAGCTACAGGGGAAGTTTTAATGTGGTGAAAATAGTTTGTCGGTTGTGGGAGTCGCAACCAGGTTCTCAAATCCACAGGCCGACTTAACGAATTAAAAAATACCATTATGTCTTGGGTGATTCGAATTCCACTATTAGCTGTAGGTTCCCTGTACTGTAATTGGAATTAAGTTCCTATGATGTACAGAGTAAAAAATAAATAAAAAATAAAGAAATTTTATTATCAAAAAAATTTCGAATTACGTACTTTGTATAAAACATATTTACTAATAAATTTTAGAAATCAAAAACAAAGGAAACAAGCTTCGTTAAGAAGAGAAAAAATATGCTTTTTAAATATATAGTTTTCAACTATCCCTTCCTTTTAAAATAGAAAAATAGGTAACTGAAAAATTATATTAATGCAACAGTGTGAAGAATTCTTTAGTATCTACAATTTTAATTTATTACCATTATTTAATTAAAATTATTTGAAAAATTTAGCTATTTCAATTGAAATCTAGTAATCTATGTATTTATTTTTGGACAACTTTTATTTAACCGATATCGTAACTCTTGTTTCCGAGATCCCAATGGTGGCCCTCGTATGTAAGTATGTCGTTCACTCGGTTATTTTGGCAATCGATTAAATCAATATTTTTTCAGGTTTTGAGTTGTATTTGACCGACACATTTAAATTCTTAAAATAACATTGGGAACTTTATGCGGCTTTTTTTCCATTCATTTTTTTTAAATCCAACTGACTACAATTATTAATGCGGTTGTAGGTACTAAAGTTGGTTAATATGGATATATTTATTACTTTTGACATTAAACTAAAACTGTTTCAAAACCTATTGTTTTTCGTCACTGTGAAGTACCTACAATATCTAAGTAATACATTTTTATCAACTTTTAAATTTAATTTTTCTAGTAAACTGAATAGAGGGACGAATAAACTCATTTCTTATTTATTTATGCTAGTTGCAGTGTGATAGTTCATGTATTGTATACATAATTATTTCGCTTCAATGGGATTCGAACATGAGGTCTCCGGATTCAAATATTGTAACGCTATCCACACCACCATACTGCCATTTAATCACAAATATACTATATTTTTTTATGACATACATTATAAATTTATAAAATGAGGAATTGATATTGTAAAAAATATAAATTAATCTTGATTTACAAGTATTAATAAATTATAACGCTTTGAAATTAGCCCATACACATAATAATAGCTTTTTGCTAAACATTTTTATGTAATTTGTAAACTTTAAAAAATGAAACAGTAAAATTTTCTGATTGTTCGGTACAACGTACAATTATAACGAAATGATAATATAATTGAGAAATGACAAACAAACAAACAAACAAACGTATATGAAGTTTTCTTGACTAGAAGGAAACAACAGTTAAAGACGATAAAGCAAAGATGTTAATATATTCACAACGATTTGTTTGTTTTCTCTCATATGACAGAGAGCCTGAGGGTCTCTCAGCCAGTAATTGGCTGTGTTATTATACATGCATACCATTAGAAGAAGCTATTTCACGCGTATGATAATCCAACTAATATATTCAATTATAAATATTAAGAAGAGGAAAATCAGCCTTATAACATTTAATTATGCGACGGATGCTAGGAAATAAAATTAACGGGTGAAAAACAAGAAAAACTTTGCGAGAACGCTAGAAGAATGTAAGTCCCGTTTACACTGAATCTTAAACGTTACAGCATTAAATCATAATACTGTGTTATTATCTTTGACACGAAGCATCGTTAACCATGAGAAAAATATCTATAATTGGTAATATTTGTCATTTTGCCTTTGATATAGTTAGATTGCTTATTTATTGAAATATAATTTGTATATAACCTTAATTAATGAGAAAGTGATCGGTGAAATAATTTAATCACATATCAACTGTTATTGCTGAACTATTTAATTAGCAAATACAGGTAGTATTTAAAAATAAATACCTATTCTTTAGAAGATGAGTAATTTAAAATTATTCATAATATGTGCAGAATATCGCCGTTGATAACGGGTTTCTCCTCTACAGTTATTTGCTTGATTTCAAAGCAAGATTAAATAAAAATCAAAAATAATGAAATCCTGCATTTAAATTAGTATATACAATTCATTTTACGCATCTGAAATTAAAACCTTATACACTATGCCAAATAGATGATTATTTCATTGAATGTATTTGTGATACAAGACATACGTATATATGTGTATCATTTAGTTACTGTCTTTAAAACAGAAAATACGTTATGCCTTGTGGTTTCAAAAATGCCATAATTATTAACACATTATTAAATAAATATATCATCACTCCTTTTACCCGTTACTGGATGTGGTACTCTGCCGAAGCATATCTTGGTAAGTGATATATTTATGCACGTGAGTGCGGTTACCAGCCATCAAATCACGGCCCCAAAGATGTTAGTGGTCGGGGAGCCACAGGGGTAATTTTAAATTGGTAAAATGTGTTGTCAGCTGTGGGGATCGAATCTTAGGATCCACATGAGCCATTACCACATAAATACCATTCTGCATGGTATATGTATATATATATATATATATATATATATTTATTTATTTATATTTATATGGGCCATTCTCTGGGAAACGGACACCCTACCTTCTCCAAAATTTGGAGCATCAAAATAATTTTTGAAGGGCATGAGGACATAGAAATAGTATCTAGTTTTCAAATATGAGTGGCGAAATTGATAATTTTTATTATTTTTGGGTGTTTTGCCCATTTTTTTTGGCCAAAGATTTAAGCGAATAATTTTAAAGTTGAATAAAATGCTTGGGTTTGGTTTTTTTCTTATGTTGACGGTGGCATCTCGTTTCTTGTTGAAAAATTGAAATATTTTATCTCTTGCTAATTTTTCTAAAAAGTTACCCAATATATATATATATATATATATATATATATATATATATCATCACGCCTTTTACCCAATATATATATATATATCATCACGCCTTTTACCCAATATATATATATATATATATATATATATATATATATATATATATATGGGATGGCTAGCTCAGTGGTATGAAGTCGGCCTGTGGATCCTGAGGTCCCTGGTTCGATTCCCACAGGCGACAAATTTTCATAATTTGAAAAAGCTATCCCTGTGGCTCCTCCACCACTAATATGTTTGGGGGCCGTGATTTGACGACTGGTAACCGCACTTCACGCGCAAAATATATCACTTACCGAGATCTGCTTCAGCAGAGTGCCACACCCAGTAATGGGTAGAAGGCGTAATGATATATTTATTTATTTATTTTTATTTATATAGTCTATTTGCATATGTTCCAGTTCTGAACTCAATTTTAACAATAATTAAATAAATAATTTGTTAACGGCCATGGCTGCACTCGTTGGAACTGATCTAACGCGAGTTAAGTAACGTTGCGCACGGGTAGTACTTGGATGGGTGACCGTCCAGAGAAACCCGCGTTGCTGTTGACCAATAACAACTAAAACGCAGATCAGGGCGTAATTGCGGCATATGACCTAAGTAGTTGGTCCGCCAAAGAAGCCACAAAAAATAATAATAATAATATGAAATGTTTAGACCTTTTAATTGTAGAATGTAATTTTCTACATTTATCTGGAACCTGTAAATAGTCATGGAATCAATGGTAACGGAAAACCTAATTCTTCATGCCAATCATGGATAATTAAAACATCTCTCTCTGTTTCATAAGATATTTATAAAATGACTTTGAAATAAGTAATTATATCTAAATATATCACTAATGATAGGCTATGAAGGAAAAAGGTAACAATTAGGTTATTTATTTTTGACAAATAACATGCGGTTTCCAAAAATTATACAACATTTCATTGTATTAAAATGGTGAATTAAGTACAGGTAAGAAATCTATATTGTTTAGTCACTTTGTAGTTAAATTGTTTGGGACTAGAACTTGTATATTCAGTTCCATGCCAATCAAAATATAACTACGCTAAACCACGATATTTCTATTTTTAAACACAACTGATAACTCGAAGATTACAATCATTTTCAAAATATCACAAGCAATTGTTCTATTAGTAATTTTGCGAATTAAAAGATTGTAAACAACCTTTATGATTTTGATCACGCAGCCCAAAGTTTACATTATCAAGTTACTCATTGTTTAAAGTCTATGACGTGATATCATGATACTTAATATTTTAATATATGATTATGTTATGACTGTAACAATGTGTTTCCGTTTCCGGTATCGCCACAAACTAGTTATCATATTACAAAAGAAAAAAACAACTATTTTAAGAAACATTAGAACCTTATAACCTCAAACAACATCTAACGGATATTATTCACACTAAGAATATTCAGTATAAACACAAAACATCATTATTTATACAAAATTCATACACTCCTTTCCTTTCTCATTTATATTTATATTTATATATATATATATATATATATATAATATATAAATTATATATATACCTATATATATATATATATATATATATATATATATATATATATATATATATATATATATATACCTATATATATATATATATATATATATATATATATATATATAATATAATATATATAAATAAAAAAATAAAAAACTACAAAAATAGCAGGATTTATCCTCCAGATATCCATCAATAGTAATTGGAATTAAATTCCTGTTGTGCAGAGTAATAAATAAATATTTCATTTGATTCTTTTCGTTATGTAACATCCAACAAGTTTAGAAAAGTAAAGTAAAACCATTTTTCTAAAAGTATTGCGTATACAATTTTTTTGCAGTTTTTTCGGATATATTAAAAAATTAACTTGACTTGTTTCAGATATGAAAATATTTAATAATAAATAATTATGTAGAAAATTCAATTTACACGAGACGGAAGCAAAGAAAATAATTCGGAAAGCTCAGTTTGTTTTGGAGAAGTAGCTCCATCGAGTTGCTCCTAGAAAAGTAAAAAGAAAAGTATTATAAAGTAAAATACAACTCATTTTGTGAATAGTGGGAAAAGAAAATAATTAAAGTATCTTATGAAACTATAATGCTGGCTTTCATTTTTAAAAAGGTAAATTAAAAACTTTTTTTAACTATGAATTATTTATAGTAGGCCAAGGATTTACAGACTTCCAGTTTATGGTCTACGTACTTCATTCTTAAAAGTACGCTACAGTACAGGTCAAAGAAAATGTGGATATATTCAAATATAAGAATTGCTTTTTTAAATGCCAAATGATAAATATAAACCCAAAAAGTTAAAAATTCTGAAAATGGAAAATATAATGTAGTTTTTAAAATTCGGAACCTGATCATACTTTTTTATTAATGAAAGTGGTTTTAATTTCTGGTTTTGGAGCCTGTCAATGTGCAAAATGATGTACATTAAAACCCAAAAATATTGAAAGTACGGAATCCATTTTAATTTAAAAAAATCACCGTACGAATATATTTGGAATCTTCAGATTCCAGCTGTGATACTGAACATACTTGTAGCTTACGTAGAATATCCGCCACTTTTCTTGCTGATAACGGAGCTGATATTCGGACTTTAAAAATGCATAGAGGGTGGAACTTGAAAAAAGTGGTGAAAAGACATAAAAAAGATTTTTAGCGAAGCATAGATCCATGTGAGTCTCAGCAGATGTTCATTTCTTGAAGAAATCAGCAACTTCAATTAATGTTGAGTCAAGTGTTGTTACTTTTTCAAATAATTATGTTTTTAATACCAATAAGAATAAATCATTTTTATGTTATAATTTTTTTTATGCATAATTCATTGCTATGCAGTAATAGTTTTTATATGAAAAAATACCACATTGCAAAATGATTTTTAATTTAGCAATGTAGTCTATTACTATAAAAAATGCAAAAAAAGCAAATTTTATATTCATTATATAAAAATATAGTATGTTCTATTTGAAAGTTCAAAGTTGTTATTAATTATACTGAAACCGGAAGTAATATCTGAAATTTACGTCCACTATCATTTGCGTTATATATTACAGTATAAATCATGTTTTAAGGCAGTTTTCGTGAAATCAATAAGTCAGCGAGATATTTGTTTATTCCATGTTATAACTCACCTGGTTTATACAAAATGGTTGTTGATTAGATATTCAATCACGTAAATATCTTTCGTGTATCAGTTGACTCTTGATACCAAATGTTAAGTTAATGACATGCGTATATACAATTAAAATTTCGAGACCTGAAACATTATTACAACTGACTGGAAAAATATCTCATCTATCGCTTCCTCTGAGAGTTAGAAATAAAAATCTGTTTATTTCAATCTATATTTTTAAAATAATTATTACCTTTCTTGATTCTCTTTAATTGTGAACATTCTTAAATACAAAACTATATTCTGGAACTGTAAAACAATAAAGGCACTATCTGACAGCATTCGCACAGCATCAAAATTTTGAACACAATTTCAACAGCGTTTGTCTAAACTAGTATAAGATATGTAAGCTCTCTTCACTTAAACTACCCACTTGTTATACCTTACGCATGCGCAAAGTATTAAGTATTTACGTAATTTACGATATTTGAATTACTTTAAATACTTTTTTATTTACGATAAATAATTTTTGGTACTTTAAGTACATGAAAGAATTTAAAGTACATTTGCATGGATAGAAGTACTTTAAATACGGTATATAATACTAATATTAAAATGCATTTTAATTAATAGTATATTACATAATAAGCATCGAAAGTGTAAAATAACGTGCGAGTGTACAAATTGAAAAACGAGGCGCGCAGCGCTGAGTGATTTAAAGTACACGAGCACAGTTATCACACTTTCGAGCGAGTTATGTACACTATTTTTCAGACGACCATAAAATATTTCTAAAAAAGTTTACAAGAGCAATGTTATTACACTTTGACAGCTGATGCGTTTTTGAAGGTTAGCGTTGACGTTTGACGTTTGAGGTTAGGTGTGATTATTCCTACTGTACTAACCGTAATGTCAAAATATTAAATAATGCTAAAATATTAGTAAATTAGTAATTATTAATTTTAAAAAATAAGATGTATCTGTGCAAATGTATTGAAAAATCTGCCAAAATTTCGATTTACATAATAATACAAATTCTTTTCATTTATTTTATTATTTTCTTTCATCGTAACACCATCTGTTGTCAATCAGTGAAATTTCACCTGATATGTTAGAAGTGTGCGTTATACTAACATATCAGTGTATGTTATTTTCAACTTTCTGTAGCAATTTATGATGTTGTTATGGTTACTTTCATACATGGTCGTCTGAAAAGTATTTTTCCTACAACTGTGCGATTTTTTTGTTATTACGTAACTATTATTGCCTTGGTTACGTATGGAAAGTAGATGAATGCCGACCAAGTGCGTTTCCGAAAGCAAAGAAACACTAAGTGCGGAAAGTGCTTCATTACGCAACTGTAAAAAAAGTTTTTTTGAGAGCGATTTAAATTTCGCGCCAAGCGCGTAATTCATATTTTGGCCACAGACGCTTATGGAAGAAGAAGATGCAGTGAGCCAGCGCTAGTAAATATGCAGTAGTATATTTTGACGTTTATAAAAATAACCTTAAATTGCAGTATATCTAATCTGTACACAACTAATAAAAGGAACCGAACAAAGTAAAATATATCGATAAATGGTTTTAAGTAAGCGAAATACATAATATTTATTGTTTGTGTATATTATTAACATAGTTGTTACAGTTGCTTATATTGACATAATGTAAAGTGGAAACTTTTGTATTGTCTAAATAAACATTGATTTCTTCCGTACCTGTTCATATTATTAACAGTAATATTATTGACAACAATTTTGGAGGCTTTAGAAGTACCAGCAGCAGGTTGATTGTCATTGTCGAAAATAGATGCAACATAGCATGATCCGGAGCTTCAATTATCTTTGGAGGTATTTATGATAAAGAAGAATCACTCACTGTACTATTCCAATCTAGACGATTTTGAAGAAATTATCTTGACGTTAGTGAAATATTTTAAAATAATGTAGAACAATATGCAAGCAATCAACAAACAAACCATAGCAACGCCGTAAAACGTCGTTCTCGTGTAATATCATTAAAATTTTATAAATTTGGATAATATTTTAGTGATTTACTAAATCGCACAGTTGTAGGAAAAATGTTGTTTATAACTATTAAGTTTGTGATACACTGAAAGTACTACTTCCAGTAGTTCCCAGCTCAGGTTGTTGGTAGCGCAAAAAACATATTTTTCGATGGTTAATGAAATATAAAAATTACAAAACAATTAATGAAATAAAAAAAAAACTACAAAAACTGTAAATAAAAGAGCTAATTACAGAGTAACCAAAAGTTATTGATGCAGTTGGCAATAAAAATATACTTGAACTTGGTGAGAATGTCGTTGACAGTGTCATATTAAATTAATAAAAATCATTGTTTCCTCTACTACTCACAGAGCAATAATCTAAATTATTTCTATCAATCAACTTATTTGTATTTATTATAAAAATGGTATGTCAAATAGTATTTCCGGCGTTACCTGGCGTTATGTAAATTGTAGAATAAAATGATCCCCAGAACTGTATTTCCAACTAAAACACTTACTTCTGATCACGCAAAATTTATAAAGTAAATGACTTAAATTACAAATCACAAACCATAATCTCTTATACATCTAATAATAGAGTGAAGATTATTAACAATTTAGCACAGGTGTGGGCAATTATATCTCATGAAGGGCCAGATTGATTATTTCGTGGACCATAGCGAGCCATTGACAACTAATAAAAAATGCACATATA
Organism: Pterostichus madidus; assembly: GCA_911728475.2. Taxonomy (NCBI): domain Eukaryota; kingdom Metazoa; phylum Arthropoda; class Insecta; order Coleoptera; family Carabidae; genus Pterostichus; species Pterostichus madidus. The sequence continues at coordinate 12,735,467 of OU452312.1, forward strand.
CCTACCTACATTTGTAGAACTTATGATATTATTCACACATATTTGTAAAATCTTTCACGGATATCATATTTCTTTGTAATGTAAATATAGAACATATATACATATAACAAACGCACAATACTCGCTTCATTATCTTCATTATCTAGCGTCGGCCATATTCTCAATTTATGTTTATTAGGTAAGTGCGAGCAAGGAGGGCCAGATAATTCACCTGATCCGGATTTTGCCCATCCCTGAAATCACCCTGAAATTAATTTTTATAGTTTTAATTGACAAAAGGTGCGACGTTTCTATTTCTTATAGCAAAATAAGAGTCGCTGGGTTTCCAAAAGACTGGTGGTAATTTTGAAAACCGGCAAATTTCCAATACTTCTGTTTTTGTTATTTTTTTCATAAAGTAACTTACGTTTGCTATGATTTTTCCAAGGATTAAAGTTTTCTGAAAAACTTAGTATTTCTTCATTGTATTCCAGATTGTAAAATTTCCTATTATTATTGTATCATTTATACAAATACACATGATTAGTCAACGCCCATTGAATTACTCAATAAGGTGCTTATACATGATTGATTTCGTCCAATGACTTCTGTATTATACATATTATATATCTCATAATAAAATCAGCCAATGATATTTAAGAATTTTCCTTAGTTACCACGTGTAGATAAACGATTATACCCTCCTAATTGACCGACGTGGTTTAATTACTTTCGTATAATTACGTGGTTCAATATTTCAAATTCAATTGTAGTAACATTATCATCGTCATAGTAACTGTGTTCTACAAACGTCAAACGTCACAAATTTCTTTATTCGTTATATAATCATAAAGAATACAACTTGTGTTCAAATTTATCAGAATATATTGTCCGTAGGACGTTTCGTGGCAACATAATATATTCGATAATTTTGAACACACGTACTGTATTATATACAGAGTAATCAAAAGTAAGTGTTTCAGTTGGAAATACAATTTTGAAGATCTTTTTATTTCACAGTTGGTACAACACTCGGTAAAGGTGGAAATACTATTTGACGATATTTTAAAAGTAAATACAAATAGGTTGAGTGATAGAAATACTTTAGATTATTGCTCTGTGAGTAATGTTAAAAAATGAAAAATTTAAATAAGTGAAATAACGATTTTTATTAATTTATATTTTCAAATGTCACTGTCAACAACAGGAAATAAATTTATGTATCAGTCTTACCAATTTCAGTTATATTTCTTCATTGCCAACTGAAACACTTACATTTGATCACCCTGAATTAATATACCAGTGAGTATTAAACAATCGTAACTGTGACAACTTATTGAACGTTGATATTTTAAATTATTGTTTGCTGTTTTTTCTCAAATAAACGTCAAATGAGTGTAAAAAAATTAATTTACTAAGTACGTACGTACCTATATCTCATTAAATATCTATTCAAATACCAATCGAGATCAATATTTTTTAGATGTTTTTTTTTTGTTTTAAGGTAAATTATTACAAATTTCGTTCTTCAAAAATTTCTAAAATAATTTAACGAAATGACGTAATAATTTGCAAAAACAAAAAAAAATAAAAAATATTCATCTCTTTTGGTATTATTTTTGATTACATTTATTTAAAAAAAAATATAATATTAGATACGCAGTATCGAATATTGAAATTTTCATATAAGATATTTTAAGTTTCATTCGTCATTGGAATAACAGAGTTTGTACATAAATTCGGCCCTGGGTATCATATACAAAGTAATCAAAAGTGTTTCAGTTGGCAATAGAATTCTGGCGATCTTTGTATTGTACAGTTAGCACATCAGGTAAAGGCGGATATAGTATTTGACATGTCATTTTTATAATAAATACAAATAGGTTGATTGATAGAAATAATTTAGATTATTGCTCTATGAGTAATTTTAAGAAATAAAAGGATGTTAGTAGAGGAAACAATGATTTTTATTCATTTAATATAACACTGTCAACGACATTTTCACCAAGTTCAAGTATATTTTTTATTGCCAACTGAATCACTTACTTTTGATTACTCTGTAGTTAGATCTTTCATTTGTAGTTTTTTTGATAAGGGAAACAACGATTTTTATTAATTTAAATTTTCAAATCAACAACAGGAAATAAATTTATGAATCAGTCTTACTAATTTCAAGTATTTTTTGTTATTGACAACTGAAACACTTACTTCTGATCACTCTGTAGCTGATACAATAGGTATTTCCTTATTTGAAAATGTTACAAATGCATAATACCTACGCGTATTTATAAATATCATCACAAAGTTTTCCTCTTTCTTCATCATATGATTTAAGACGTGGTGATTTCGCCAAGAAAATAAAACAGTTGAAAGAGCGGATGTAAACACAAGTTAAAATTAAGAGTGGCCCAATGACAATAATCCTAATTTGGATTTGGGAAGCAAATCAAAGTCGTGTTAGTTTAATTTTAACCGAGGCTAGCATGTAAACTCGTGGGTAGTGGTGTACGTAGAAGATATTAAAATAAACTGCAATGCATGTTTATGACTCCGTTGTTGTTGTTTGGGAATCAAAAGCGCGGTAGCCGCCCGGTTATTGAATGCCAAGAATCTGCATGGAAATGCAGGTCAACGTTAAAATAGCGGCGACGCCGCCGACGGAGAGACTTGTGCACTGCCCATTGCACTTCCAAAAATACGCCGAGTGCGCTGAACTGCCGCTCAAGTCGTACGGAAATGTAAACGGATACTTAGCGATGACCGAAAACGCAAATTTGTTTTCTTTCTGAGAATTTTTCTAGAGCAGATGACTTCCTAATTGACCGTAACGGATACTATTTAGCCAATACTGGTTCATAGATATTTAGTTTTCATTTCTGCTAACCACAAGTGGAAGGAAAATAATGTCTTCTCGTTTGGTTAGTTTATTTTGTTTCGTCAATAACGATACTTTGACAACCGGACGAAACATGAATACAAGTATTGCATCATGGAAATACTCATATATCTGAATTTTGAATTAAACTCACACGTATTACTTTCCCTAAATGAAGAAACCAACATTATACGCCATGACAAATGGATGGACAATTACATCATTGAATTTGTTCGTGGTACAAGACACAAGACACTCGTAATTAATTTTGTTTCTGTCATTTACAACAAGAAAACAACAACTTATTTTACTTCTTGTGATGTTATTTGACATGGGATATATTTCGGTTTAGCAGATCAATAAAAAACAAAACTTCTATTTAGCTAAATAGTTATTGCTATTACGTAAAGGAAAACTCAAATATATTAAATCACCATAAAAAAAATATACTTTAAACACACACTCATTATTGACACTCAGCTTATTTACCATGCACGCGTCATCAACTATCCTCAGTTTCCGAGCTAACGAACACTTTATTGACAGAAGCGTTGTGCTCTCCGTTCGTTGTGTGACATTCCTGGCTCCGTGGATCTAGTGACAAGGTGTGGTGTATGCTCGCACATACACAAACACACGTATGTGTATAGTGCAGACAAACAAACAGAATCAGCGAGCCAGCAAGCTGAGCTCAACTTGCGAGAGCGACCAGTTCCGGGTACAGAAATAGTTACCCCGGCCGACCGATGCTGACGAAACCTGGACTCAGTAGGGAAACGGATATAGGTACCTGAGGTGTATTCTGTATCTTTATTTATTTACTACTCTGCAGAAGAGATAATTAACCCAATTACAGAATAATAACGTACAGCTTGAATGGAATCACAAATACTTGAACGCAGTCTTATTTCTTAAAAAAATTAAGTTAATAAGTTTTGATACGTTCTTTGGCGAACATCCTATCCGTAGAACCATGAGTGTCCTTTTATGATAGTTTCTGGAACAAATTAATTATTTAATTTTAATCTATTGTTTGTTGGGAATATAGATTAACGAACGATACGACACAAATTATTTAAGATATTTTACAAATATCTTAATACGCATGCTTTGTTTTACAAAGCAGAATGGCGAAATTTTATTAACTATCAATTTAATGATTCGATGTTTTCTTCTTATTTGATATATGAGTTTTTATCTGACATTTTATTTCAGTGTTAATAAATGGTCCACAAAGTCTAGTTTAAGTAACTATACTCGTATAACTTTTATAGTTATGATATAGAAAATATGGCCTATAATTTTAATTTTTTTATAAACGGTATGATTCATTAAAAAATTCGTAATACATAATAAAATTAAGTAAATATTTAAATATTTAACAATTGATGAAATCAAATTGAATTATAAAGAGAAAAATTGTGATTCCGACAGAATTTGAATTTGGAACTTATGAACAGTATCACTGCAGACTATTCTCGTGTCAAGTCTTTCAGTATATATGAACGAGTGATGGAATCGAGACGTCTATGACACATAACAAAATAGAGAGAAAAATTGCAATAAAATCAGATTTGAAGTACATGGTAATCATAACTAAGGGCCGGTTTTTCAATCGCCGGTTTACTCTCGATTAATGTTAATCATGATTAACATTAATCGGTGATTGAAAAACTGGCCCTTAGTTGGTTAAAGCATATAACCAGAGTTCATAGGGCCCAGGTATAAATCTTGGCGTCATTCAAATTTGTCTCTTTATATCAATTTAAAATCTGTTCTGTTATTGGAATTATGTTCATGTTGTGCAGAGTAGCAAAAATAAATAAATAAATTTGATTTATTACTTGAAACATGTTTTTGAAATGATTTATTTGTTTCATTTTTCTATGACCAAGGCAAAAATTTGGCTTTCTGTTCTTATTCAATATATGGAAAGTAGTACGCTGATAATAAGTTTTGCCGTTCAAGTGCAGAAAGTAAATTTTCTGGTAAGATATATAGGTATGGATCCACAATAACTGTCAACGTTTTCCAATGTCGATTATGATTTTTAAATTCGTTTTAAAAAGATTTTAAAATAAATATAAATAAATATATCATCACGCCTTCTACCCATTACTGGGTGTGGCATTCTGCCGAAGCAGATCTCGGTAAGTGATATATTTTGCGCGTAAAATGCGGTTACCAGCCGTAAAATCACGGCCTCCAAAGACGTTAGTGGTGGGGGCTTGTCGCCTGTGAGGATCGAACCAGGGTTCTCAGGATCCACAGGCCGACTTGATGCCACTGAGCTAGCTACTCCATTTAAAAAGATTTTAAATGACATAAATAAAATAATGGGTACACCTCGAGCAGAAAGCTTCCTTTTCGAACTTGCGCCTCACACATTTATAGTTTTCGTGTATCCATAGATAGTGTTGGAAACTGCAAAATGCGTTAAATCCTTTATAAACAACAAAGTAAGTATTAAATTATGTTATATTGTTTCTTAATAGAGAAGGACGCAGATAATTATGAGCGTTCTTCTTCTGAAATATAATTCAGGGCTCAATAATTATCCGTTAGTTAGATCAATCTTGATAGTATAATTTTGTTTATGTAAATTCTATGGGATGGCTAGCACAGTGGTATGAAGTCGGCCTGTGGATCCTGAGGTCCCTGGTTCGATTCCCACAGGCGACAAATTTTCATAATTTGAAAAAGCTGTCCCTGTGGCTCCTCCACCACTAACATGTTTGGGGGCCGTGATTTGACGACTGGTAACCGCACTTCACGCGCAAAAATATATCACTTACCGAGATCTGCTTTAGCAGAGTGCCACACCCAGCAATGGGTAGAAGGCGTGATGATATATTTATATTTTTAAATTCTAAAATTTTTTTTTTACAAATTTTTATGAACATCTACGTTTTGGAAACAACAAAGCAAAAGCAAGGAAGAAAACTGTTACAAAATCTACAGTTTCTTTACATTATACCATTTAATTAACAATAGTTAGTTGACAGTGATTCCCGTTATGGTACAAAAAAAACATAAATTACAGACTTACCATGTAAGTAAATATTAATGTGTTTAATTTTATAATTAAGTTCTAATATAATAGGGTAGATGGCTACTAATCCTATGTATCGAGTCGACCTGTGAATTTGAGAACCCGGGTTCGATTGCCACAGCTGTCAAACAATTTTCTACACGTTAATATTACCTCTGTGCCTTCCCTCCATTAACATCTTTGGGGACCATAATTTGACGGCTGATGATCACACTTCACGCTTATACTCATCAGTAACGGATAAACGGCGTGATGATGTATTTACTTATTTATTTATTTAGAATGTTTGTCTTATGTTTATATGTATATGTACTTTTATAAGTTTAACTCAATAAAATAATTACTTGTTTATAAAGGGTTGCAAGTAGCTGTTTGCGGGCCAAAGCATGTAGCACGAGTGTGCGATGGCTGCAACTAGTCGAGGTCTACACAAAAAATTCTACGATCAGAAATTAAGATTAATCGATTGTTGATTCTAATTAATACAAATTTTGAATGTAGTTAACAAAGGTACAAACAAAACATTTATGGTTTGCAAAGAGCCCCGTTGTTAACAGCAACGATCTGCAAAGAACAGGTCTGCAATTGTTAATTTTCTGTTGCTAAATGAGGTTCGAAAAATCAACTTTTTTACTTAATTTGGATTAAGTGTGTTTTTCAATTTTCCAGGTCCAAGTGTTTTTTCAGTAATTCCATTCTACTGTATTAGATGTCTATCAGAATTTTTTTTCTTAAATTAGTTCAATTTAAAATATAACCTCAGCAGTTTCTATTTTTGTAAATAAATGTCAAATCGGATTTTGTGTTTTTATTAATTACATATGTTCTTTGACTTACTTGTTACTAAATAAAACAAATTTTGAAAACTATTTATTTTATTAGAAAATATTTAACAAACAAAATATGTGCATTTTATAAAAACGAAAAACAGGATCATGTTTAAAAAATACAACAAACTTCAGAAGTTGTAAAGGAAAATAAATAATATATAAACGTATTCTCTTGACCTTTGAAAAACCTCTTTTAGGCAAACGATATAATGTAAATGATTTACTCATCTTGTGGAAATGTGAAATTTTCTCATCTAATTGATGTGAGATCTAGGCACATGTTTGTTTTGATACTACATTATGTATGTATATAATTTTTACTTAAAATTATTTTTATTTGTTGTTTCACTCAGTAGTAGCACGTAAAAAGTGAAATTGTGTAGAATTTAAAAAAATGACATTTAAGTGTCTGTCCATATTTTTTATTTCAAATCATATTTAGTATAGTATCAAATTAAAGCTTTCAGAGCAAAAACTGAAACAAAAGTGTCAAAAATAAAATAAAGCTATTATAATTTTCTATTCATTTTTTTTGTTGTAGGTACATTTCTTTGTCGTACATTTTGTTTGTTGTAACAGAATAAACCTGATAGTAAAAGAAGTTGAGCGGAAATTAAAAAATGACATACGAGTAATTATTAATTGTCAAGAAGAGTACTACAATTATAAAATTTTGTTACATGAATCAAGAAAATATACATAGGTAAATAAAGAAAACTAATTAAATTTGCCAATACAAGAAAATATATATGTAGGTATGAATCCAAACTTACGTATGTGAATGATTTGTAACTTTTTTGTTTCATGGAAACTCAATGATTTGTGAATAATTTCAGAAATATTTTTATTTAAATAAGAAAAACAAATGTAAAACGTAATAAAAATGGAACAATGACAAAATCGATATTAGATTGAAAGTTTTTATAATTTTAACAATACGAATAAATATAAAAATATCAGTTGGTTTTGCAACCGTTGAAGAAAACAACATGCACTTAATGTCTTGGTTTAAAAAATCTCATAAATAAGCTAAAAATAATCTATCTCTTAATTAAATCAGTGTAAAATACACCATTACTCCCGACAGAAGCAGAACCGTCTCGCATTATTATTAATATTCAGAATACCGCAATATTAGACGATGAGACGTCTCGAATTCCGCGGCCGCCGCGATGTCGCAGTGGCCGGATCTCAAACGACGCGTTGCGTCTGCGTTATTTCCGTGATAGTGCCCGTCCTGCCCCTTCTGCACGCCACTGCCTCGTCGGGATCTATTTCGGAGAAATCACTGACATTCCAGAATAAATGTGCCAGAAAACCCAAGCAGACATGAGTCAAATCTACGTACCTTGATGTTTGGAGAAATTTGTAAAACAAACGAATTTGTAGATTCTACTAGCACTCACATAGTTTCAAGTAGTTTACGTGACAAAAGAACTATTTATACAGGCTGTTCAAAAGTCGCTTAAAACTATTCAAATATGAACTCACACAATTCAAATGTCATTTTAATTATTTATTACGGGACACAACATAAAATTAATCGCAATAGGTAGTACTTACTGGTAAATATAATTATAATGTAATAAAATATAAATATATCATCACGCCTTCTACCCATTACTGGGTGTGGCACTCTGCCGACGCAGATCTCGGTAAGTGATATATTTTGCGCGTGAAGTGCGGTTACCAGCCGTCAAATTACGGCCCCCAAAGATGTTAGTGATGAGGGAGCCACATGGATAGTTTAGAAATGGTGAAAATTGTTTGTCGCCTGTGAGAATCGAACCAGGGCTCTCAGGATTCACAGGCCGACTTGATACCACTGAGCTAGCTATCCCATATAATTATAATGTAATTTTTCTAAATATAAATTCTGACTATTTTCTATTTGACACTTTGCAGCACTGCGGTCTGTTTCCCCTATCACTATTCGTCCAGCGTGTAGCAACAATTAAAGTAGAAATACTGCAAAAATTTTAACATTATTAATTTTTAAAACTTATTTAGAAGATGGAGCGAAGCAATAAAAACATTGAACTGCTCCAAACTCTGATTAATACTATCTAAAAAAAATTCTTGATTAGAATCGCGTACGTAAATATGATTATTTTTTTTATAATGCATTAAAAAGTTAAACTACAGTTACTAATAAAACTTCTGTTGCTTCCGTTAAAAGAAAAATTCCATAAAAGTTATTCATGTACCTATAATATGTAGGGTATTATGAAGATGTTTATACCATCTAAGGGCAATGCTTGCAAGGCCGAGAGCCTTTGTTCCGAGGATTTGTGAGTCGCTCGAGGGGTATAAACATCAAGTAATGCCCGTAGTGAATTCAATATTTTATGTCTAGCACGTTTTAATAACCTTAATAATAAATAATGAATAACCTGACAACACTGAATAGAAGAAATAGCAGTTTTTGACAGTAATACCGTAACGTCACTCTTAATGCACTATGGCCTATTAAAATAATATAATGCCGTAAGGCATTATGAACTAAATTATGTGTCTAAGATATAATAGATATTAACACTTAATTACTTAATTTAAGATATGTTTGACAAATTGGAATTTCCCAGTGTTGATTTTTATATTTTTATTAATTAACATTGATAAAATATTTGTCAATATCATTTTGATATTTCCCAATAAAAAATATTATCTTTTTAGTGAACATCTTTTGTTATTGTTTGAGTACGTACATTCAATTATCGCAAAAAAATCATAATTTTTGTTTATCAACTGCACCATCAAAATATATGTACTTGTGTATAGAATTTAATACAATCATTAAATGATATCCTTAATTTAAATTCTATATGCACTTATCAATAATTTTTATTAATTTCTTTCTTATATTTAAAATATATATTAAAAATTTATAAATTATTTATCAATATCATTTTGATATTTCCCATAAAAAAATATTATCTTTGAAGTGAACATCTTGAATTATTATTTGAGTAGGTACCTTAAATTTTTGCAAAAAAAATAATAATTTTTATTTATCAGCTGCATCAAGTTTATATATGTATCGAATTTAATATAGTAATTAAATAATATCTTTAAATTTAATTCTAAATGCACTGGTCATTATTTTTATATTAGTTCCTTTTTATATTTCAATTATATATATATATATATATATATATATATATATATATATATATATATATATATATATATATATATATATATATATATATATATATATTTGTTTCTTTTCTTAGCATATTAATATTTGCTAATAAATCCTGCTGTTTTTATTTTTATTTACTCATTAGAGAAAGACAACAAATAAATAAACTGCATATTTCTAAGTATCTAACAATAAACATGTATTTTTAGCATTTATAAAGATATATAATATTGTTATTCGCTTTGGGCTATGTTGTTGACGTCATAGTCCCGACAGCCTAGTATAATTTAAATTTTTATTTATTTTCTAACCAGAATTATTTCCATTCAATGAATTTCAAACTGTTGTTATTTGGATTTTATTACCCAATTACATGAAATTTTTTAACAAATTAAGAAAAGAATGTTTCTGTGACGTTCATTGTAAATGCAGTTAATATCGCGAATATTTTGTTTATAATGAAACCTTAGAAGTAATAAATTAAAGAATGTTTTGCAGGAAACCCTGATTTGCAATTTAATTTTCCGGATATGAATATTAAATAGCTTCTTAGTAATATTGCGTAAATATTACTATACGTGTTTGTTGCATTAATTACAATAAATTAATAAATAAATAAAATAAATAAATCTCTCATCACGCCTTTCTGTGATATATTTTGGCGAGTGAAGTGCGGTTATTTTTTAATCAGGCTATTAGAATTCCTCAAAATTGTACCAGTATCTATGTGTAGTTAATATTTATCTTTTTGAAGCATTATATTAGAAAATTAAATATTCTGACAATGACAGCTTGTTAGTAACTATGTGTTGACCATAATATTACGACTAAATTTTAAATGTTTACAAACATTTGTTTTTAAAATATCATGTTTATTTTTATTTGTGAAAAAGCTTACTTTAGATATTTTTATAGCCTAAATTTGTTAGCCAGTCTTTAATTTTTATTTTGTAGCCGTGACTTTAAATATCATTCAAAACTATTAAAAATTAAAGTCGACCAAGACAAACTGTTGTTTTTATATTTCAAAACACAATAACATTTTTAAATTTTATCGTCACTCATTTTTAGTCTTTTTAAATGCAAGAACTTTGCATGTGCAATTAGTTACTAAGGGAGTTAGGTTTCCAATTGTCACAAAAGTTCATAAATACGAACAATTATACTTTCATAAACAATAAATTATATTTGTGAATTTCCATTTGGTAACAATGTTCAAATATACAACGATACTACAATCCTAGAAACATTAAAATAGCCATCGAATATATCATTTATTTTGCACATAACAACAGTTCATAAAATTACAGATCAATAGTTTATGTTACGATTGCTCCATTCATCTGTCCATTTATGCATTTATATTTGCATAGTTGCAATACGTGTTCATAATTATAAAATACATTACTGTCCAGACTAAATCACAGTATTTGACTTAAGTGTTGACGTACAGGAATAAATTTACAATAAATTGCTTACATCTATTTTATCTAACAAGGCAGCCCAAAACTTTTCTCAACAGCACTTATAAACAAAAAATTAAATACATATTTTTGTTGATTTTATTATAACATGTATGTATTCCTATTCATTATTCAATAACTTAGGTTAAACTAAAATTAGAAAATCACAAATACAAACATTTTTGTTGAATTTTATTACAAAATATGTTGGTACTCATATTCATTATTCAATAACTTAGGCTGAAATAAAATTAGAAAATCACAAATGTTATAATTTAATCATTCGCACACGCAAGTTTAGTTTTGCTCATATCTTAACAATTAAATCCTAAATCTATTACTTAGATTTAAATTAATATCACACTCAGTAATGGGTAAAAAAATATATTTATTTATATAGTTAATTAGGAAAAATCTATCGCCAATTGAAAATTATATAAAAAATGTAGACACCATATACAGGGTGGTCCATTTAAAGTGTTATCAGGAAATATCTCGGAAACTATAAATTTTACGCAAAAATGACCTAGACGAAAAACAATCGTACAAAAGGGGGCCATAATAACGAAATATTAGTTTTGTCCTAGATGGCGCTGTTGTCGCTAAATCATGGTCAACTCAATTTTTTTAAATGAAAACCCCTATTTTTTATTAAAGAATCAGATTCCTCGTTAAAAAAAAGAATTTATTTACGACCACCCTGTATATACGAATATATATTAAAATTCCCATCTTTAAGCTGTTTAGAGAGTGTCATGCAAAATAAAGAAATAATTTGACAAATCTGTCAATATAAAAATTAAAATAATATCTTTTGCATGTCACTCTGTAAATAGCACGAAAATGGAAATTTTATTTTACGTTTATTTTATAACAGGACATTTAATGCAGTTTTTAATTGTGAACATCTTTTGATTTTTTTTCTTTCTAAAAGTAATAGGGAAAAAATCTATCGCCAATTGAAAATTTGACCATTGTATTTAACAACAAAAATCTTTATATAAAAATGTTCTCTGTATATTTTTGCCTAAATTAATGTGTAAGCGTTGGAAAGCAGGAAACGTAAATGTCAAATGTGTGAGTATTTTTTTTTAATATGGTCCGATGTTAACCATTACACATATATCTTATTACTACAAGTACAAAAATATAGTACTGGTATGAAAATGCTTATTAAATAAGGTGAGAGTTCTTGTTTTCCGGGATTATTTCGATTTGCTGTCTCAGATTTATGTGTTCTGATAGAGGTTTTAGGACAGTCAAATATATCTAGTAAAAAAAATACAGTAAATTGAGCCTTTTCGGTTGTTCTCCTATTCTTGATTATTCTATCCGTGTGATACACCTTTTTGATTATATCAAAGTATCGAAAAATAGTTAAAAAAATAATTGTTAAGAATTTTAATAAACAAGCTCCGATCAATATTAAAATTCCTTTAAAATTGGCTTTTTAACTAGTTTTTTTTATTATTATTATTTCTTCAGACCTTATGTCTTGACCCAGTTATGATACCTATGCACAAATATGGCCAACGCTATTATAAAAGAAAGTAATTTGTGATTAATAAATGAATGTTGAGAAGCACTGACATAAAATAACTTGGTTACGTTTTAATTATAACTTGCGAGGTAAGTCTTGGATGCATATAATTATTATTACTCGTATAAAGTATTCTTTACAGACCATTTTAGTATGTACTTGTGTGCAAGTTTATTTGAAGTTAATAATAGTAACCATGACTGGTGTTTTGTAATATATGCTTTTTCTAGATAACTGCAACAAAATTAATTTCGGAAATAAATTTGAAAGCGGAATGCTAATATTTTCACTGATGTTTATGAATATGAGACTTTAATGTATTATTACTGCACTTTGAAAACATTTTATTACTAATAATAATAATCTGTTAAAAGATTAAGTAAATTATGTTTAATAAATATGTATAAATCAAAATAAAATCAAAAGGAAGACAGTAAAATAATCATGTATCAAGTAGATGTGTTATCACCAACTCAACAGAAATCAGATACAGCACGATTTAAAAAAAATATAGCGAATCCTGAATTTTGGTTTAATTAATCTTATTCTAGTCCGATTTAAAAATAATCATCTAAATCACATTTCGAAAACTAAATGGTAACGAAATTGTATCAGAGTTTATTTCATTTTTGGGTCATATGGTTTAGCTTCATTTGACTAATTCAAAATTTAGGATTAGCTAAAACTGTTTTGATAATAATCTATTAAAGATTATATATCGGTTGATGCAGCTTAGGGATGAATATAGAGATTTAACATGTAATAATATTTTTATGCAATTTTCTACTATCTTGCTCATTTTACGACAAAAACTGTAATATATAACTTTTTGTTAAATAGTAAGGAATAGCTTTATTTTTTTTACATTTTATGAAGTTATTAAAAAAATTAGTAACTATTATTACGCAATTTATGCAATTAGTAGCTAAAACTGCTTGTATTTATATAATTTTTTAGATAAATTCTTAACATTAGGTTATATCAATCAAAATATGACAAATTCTTGGCCAAAAAAACAATGTTTCTTTTTTAGTTTTAACAAAAACCATGCATTTTTTAATAGTTTCTTCTTTTAACGTTTTAAGTTCGGATTTTATAAAATAAAATATATTAAAATATTTCCAAAAAAAAAATATTAAAAAAATCCACAGAAAAATATAACACAAAACAATATGTAAATCATTATTATTTTTCAAAATGAGTTACAGACATAGTGTAGAACTAAAATATAATAACACTTATCGATTATTATGGCTGTGTTTCAAAATAAATAATACACTATCAAAAGAGTTGATCTACATATAACAAAAATACATGAAACTAAACTTATAAAGGCGGATTTTTTTCAGCGCATGGCCGGACACTTCATGTATTAGCAGGAACGGTGCTTTCAGCTCTCACTTATTCTATTTTGGTACCACTGGAACCTAAAGCGTTAACTTCCTAATTTGTTATTAAACTTTGTGACTTTACGATAAATAGTTCTGAACCATATTATAATTATACTAGTAGTAAGTAATCGATTTTTACTAAGCCAAAATAGATGAACTATGACCCGGTTCTTACGTCACAGGTAATCAGTTCCTATCTTCTTAAAAAAAAAAACTACGTCACTCGCAAAAATGAAAAACATAGTCCTCTTCACAGCGATCCGTCCTTGAGGTAAATGTAAATATACCTTGACTATGCTACCTTAATTCATTTACAATGTCAAATATATTTAAGATGCTAAATTTAGTCGTTAGAATAATGAATTAGTTTATTTATTTAGTTATATGTTTAACACATTGTGTGACACGTGTTTGTTCGACAGATTACATTTTTGTGTTAAACTGTTTAACAATATGTATTTTAATGTTATTAGTTCAATTTATGATAAAACATGTTTAACCTTCGAGTATATGTTCACTGGTTTTTGCGTTTATAGATAATAAATTATCAAAGCATAAATGAAAAAGAAATAATATTTACCGCCTACAGACTGTTAAAAGATTGATAAAAATAACAAATTTACGACTTGATTTCTTTATCATAAAAGAAATAATAATAACTACTGTTTTTATTATTGTTAACACACTTACATCGAAAGAAAATTCATCCTTTTATTCTATACTTTTTTGCCAGTAGGTCTTTTACCCATCTATTTGCTGCAGTTTTCTACCGGAGCAGATCTCTGTAAGTGATATATTTATGCGCATCAAGTGCGGTTCCCAGCCATCAAATCACGACGCCGTAAGATGTTAGTTAGTGTTAGATGTTAGTGTAGGGGTAGCTACAGGGGTAATTTAATTGTATTGTAAAGTTTGTCGGCTATTGGAATCAAACTTGGATTTTCAAATTCACAGTCTGACACATTTTTCATAAGTTTCTGCTCGTATAGATCAATACATAATATATATATATAATAATATAATAATAATAATAATAATAATTTATTTCGTTTAGAGAAAAATAATTCCATACAAAAAGAGATTGGTAAATACAGTTGTTTTGTTAACACAGTTATTTTATATATTTAATACAAAAGCTCTTAATTTCAAAGCAGTTTTAAAATAATTAAAAATATCTAACATCTTCTCCCTGGACGGCTCAGCAAAAAGCTCTTGGTTGGCGTTCGCTGTATTTCTATGAAAAATATATTTATGAATGAATTTGTTTCGGGCAGGAGTATATAAGGGACAATTAAATAGGAAATGGTTGAGTGTATTCTCTTCATAGAGGTTGCAAATATTACATATCTCATCTTCCTTGAGCCTGTGGCAGAATCCATCTTGATAAAGATGAAATGCTTTAGTATTTGCAGTTCTGAGTTGACCAAATAGTTTTAGAATGCTAAAAGGGATATCTAAAGAAAGGTAATTTTGACTTACTATGTAAGTAGGATAATTAATATTGTAGGAGGAGCGTATGATTCTTTGAGAGTCTGCTTCGTATAGTAATTCACTGTATGCCATTACTATATTACTAGTTTCTTCTTTCAGTATCACACAGCTCTGCTTTTCCCAAACCCAGACGTAGTTAGCTTTTGTGAGTACGGTTTGTAACTTTCTTGTCCAGTTAAATTTGTTTTGTTTTTCATTTGAGATTTTTACTGGTGATTTCTCATTCAGGGCTAATAGATTCTCGTAGCAGATTTTAACGTATCTATATCTATATTCCGGCATAACTAAGATGCTATACCAGAACCTAAGAATATATATATATATATATATATATATATATATATATATATATATATATATATATATATATATATATATATATATATATATATATATATCATCACGCCTTCTACCCATTGCTGGGTGTGGCACTCTGCTGAAGCTGATCTCGGTAAGTGATATATTTTGCGCGTGAAGTGCGGTTACCAGTCGTCAAATCACGGCCCCCAAACATGTTAGTGGTGGAGGAGCCACAGGGATAGCTTTTTCAAATTATGAAAATTTGTCGCCTGTGGGAATCGAACCAGGGACCTCAGGATCCACAGGCCGACTTCATACCACTGTGCTAGCCATCCCATATATATATATATATATATATATATATATATATATATATATATATATATATACAGTGTGTTCATCCATGAAAAAATTTAAACAATTTTCTACTGTAAAAAATTTTGACAGTAGAAAATTGTTTAATTTTTTTCATGGATAGCTTTATTTTTACGAATATTACAAATATTTAATTAATTTTTGCGCTTTGATGAAACACACAAATGATATGTATGTTATATAAAAAAATCCGTAATTTTATTCTATTAATTGGGAAGCAATACGCACCAAAAAACTGATATCACATGTTATATGCCTATGTTCGGGTTTTGGATGAACACACTGTATATATATAAAAAATAAACTATTCATCACATATTATGAGAGCTGGGTATATATATATATATATATAAAATAAAAAATAAACTATTCATCACATATTATGAGAGCTGGGTATATATATATATATATATAAAATAAAAAATAAACTATTCATCACATATTATGAGAGCTGGGTAAAGTACTAACAAAAAATACTTTCGAGTACTTAATCGCGATTACTTTTTGTTTGTACTGATGAGTAACTTTGCAGGAGTATTTTAAAAATAAAGTACTCGTATATACGAGTAATACTTACAAGTACCAAATATTCGTAAAAAATATCAAGTACTAAAAAATAAAATGAATTAAAGATATAGAGCATGTACAGATTTCATATAATGTAAATTTAAATAAGTATATACGTATGTACAACTTAGCTTCGCATACAACAGGTAATTACATTTTATTTCCAAGACAAAAATCAGTTAAATTACTTTAAAAATTAAACATTTATAAATATATTTTAATAATATTCGAGATATTACAGATACAGACTAACATGTAACAAAACAAGAAATAATTAAATCTTCACAAAGAATATTTTAAGAGCATTTCCCTTAGGTGAACTTATTATATTAGCAAATAAGAATAAACTTTCAACTGGGGCTAAATATATTAGTAGTGTGTTGAAGCAAGCGAATAACATTCTTTCAACAGTCGGGTAATCATTTAACATTTTCCTACTGTCGTTAATACAACGCAAAAAAATCGAATTCTAATTTATTTGTTGGATTTGATACTGTAGTACTAGTAGAAACATGACCAAAATTAAAGTAAACTCTACGCTGCTGGTTCAACAATTACAGCTATGAGAGCACGTTTATAGAAATATTATAATGTTGCAAACGAATATTTACATGTGCAAACAATAGTTATTTATGTAATAAGGACATAATCAAAAAAATATAGTACTGCTATAATCTTGACTATGCCCATAGTACATACGACATTTATTTTATTATGGTCCTCGAAATTAAAGGATTCAGTCAGTAAGTATTCGTTAACATTTTGCTGGTATTGTTAATTTTATATACCTTGTGGTTTCCATGCTTGTATGTAGATTGTTGGTGTTGCGTTATTCTTTGTTTACGAATATTTTTTTTAAATTTATTATCAATTAAAAATGAAATATCAAAAATTATTCCAAAAAAATATTTGAGTCGGTACAGAGAAAATTAGTACCATGGAAATCAAAAGAGCTTTATGAAAAACAATACGAATTTATTATTTTCTTACATTTATACATAAATCATGAATATGATGTTGTTTGAATACCAATTGCTTAGCAACTTTATATGCCCTAGGGCTATAATAGCCAAATTACGCCCGATTCAGAGGGCCAAAAAACAAGTATTGATGGCAAAATAAAATAAATGAATATAAAGTATTCTTAATTTTTCGAGTACTGCCATCTTTGAGTGCCGTGATTTGACGGCTGGTAACCGCACTTCATGCGCATAATTACTTTCCGAGATCTGCTTCGGCAGAGTGGTAAAAGGCATGATGATATTTTTTTTTCCTGAGTAACGAGTACATGTTTCTATAGCAAATAATTAGTAGCGAGTACCTGTAAAGTAAAAAAAAGTACTCGGATATAAATTTTGAGTACTTTTACTCAAGTATTGTCCAGCTCTGCCCATTACAAGTAGGCCATAAATAATTTTTAATATTAAAAGCAGTCAGCATGAAGCGGAATCGAACCAGGATTTCTTTAGTTACAACCCAATAACAGTGCAAAGGACTTAAAGCTTTTATGGGCATCCGAACCACTCAGATGCAGCTGTATTTTCTGTTATAAGTTTATGTCAATTGCGGAATTCTTGTTTTTAAAAAAATCCGCAAGATTCTTGATAACAGAAAAAAAATTCAGATGGCCAAGATTCTAAATATTGTAAAACAGAACCGTTTTTTATATCTTCCACAAAATGTATTTATACATTTCCTCTGTTAAATTACATTGCACGAAAAAATATCTATATAAAAAGTAAAATTTTCCACAAAGCATAAAGTTCATAGTCGATAAAATAAGCCAATAATACATCGTATCTCTCGCCCCATTCCCTCAATTTTCATCGGTTGCGCCGTCGCAAACAGATCAGAAACAAGTGGGAATCGGCTGCAAAAGCGCGGGAGGCGGCTCGGGTAGATGGCGGGCAAAGGGAGACAACCGGAAGTGAAGCGCCAACGTGATTTAATGATGCAGGAAGTCGCTCGCAGCGGATAGGGGAAAAACACGGAAATGAGAACTCTGCCTGTGTGTCAAAGAGAGACGGATACACACAGCGACAGAGAAGATGTAGAGATATATCTTTAAAAGCAAATTTTGTAGTCTATACTGGATACTAGGCTCGTTGTATTCAAAATGTATTGTTAGTATTTTAAACAGTTTTACAAATTATTAGTTATTAAAGACACTTGTCATGGTTACTATATTTTGAAATAATTTGAGCTTGAAACTAAAATGGTAGATAATTTAATTCGCTATATTTTTTATTACAACTGTTTTGTTTAACAATTTAAAAAAGATCATTTTATGTTAAATAAATTGTGTTTAGGAAAAGGGTAATGATATATGTATTTATAAAAAAAATAAATATATCATCACGCCTTTTACCCATTACTGGGTGTGGCACTCTGCCAAAGCAGATCTCGGTAAGTGATATTTATGCGCGTGAAGTGCGGTTACCAGCCGTCAAATCACGGCCCCCAAAGATGTTAGTGGTAGGGGAGCCACAGGGGTAATTTTAAATTGGTGAAAATGTTTTGTCGGCTGTGGGGATCGAACCACGATTCTTTGGATCCACAGGCCGACACGATAACCACTGTGCCATTACCCCATAATATATGTATTTATAACAGCATTATTTACCGAAGCAAATGAATTCGAAATTGTCATAATATATTACATATACAGAATGCCACCATTGCTATCTCGAGAACTATAAAAGCTCCTCCACCACTAACATGTTTGGGGGCCGTGATTTGACGACTGGTAACCGCACTTCACGCGCAAAATATATCACTTACCGAGATCTGCTTAAGCAGAGTGCCACACCCAGTAATGGGTAGAAGGCGTGATGATATATTTATTTATTTATTTTATTTAAATTAGCAACGAAATACCATTTTGCAAGTCTATTACAAAACTATAAACAACATTTTTTTTGACCAGTTGTTCTCAAAGTACGGGCTGTAACTTTCTTATTTTAAATGGTAATCTATTTTTAATTTGCTTATTAATTTAATTAAAAAGGCATAGGAATCTGAGTGCAATTAAAACATTTTTTTTCACAAAATAATCGTATTGAAATTTAATAATGAATCAAACAAACAAAAATATTATGATTTGTTCATTTGTTTCTGTCGTAGCACACTAATTCCTACGCGATTTGAATCAAATTAATGTTAATTGCGTTTTTGTTAAAAATATTATTATGTGAGAGTGCTGAACTTTGTAGTCGTTGAATACAGAAAAAAATTAATACGCAAATAAAAAAAAAATAGATTCCCATTTAAAATAAGTATTTGGAGAATCGCTAGTCCAAAAAAAAAATGTGTTAATAGTTTTGTTAAAGATTTAGAAAATGGTATTTCTTTGCTAATTTAACCAACTTCGTAGCATTTGTGGCACACTTAAATTGAACAACCTGTATTTAAATAAAGCATCAGATTTTAAGTTATAATAAATTAGTTATTATTATTGTTTTATAATATTGCATAAATAAGCTTAGTCATCCTAACTGTTAAATATATGATAAACAAAGTTTCAAATCATTTTATTTCCGAGCTTGTCAGAAATAATATTTCTTTACTTGTGAGATTGTTTTCCAACCGACATAATATGTTAGTGAAAAATATATAACAACTTTTTACGGAATATCAAAGAGAAATGTATATTTTTAAAATATCTTAAAAACGCAGCACATAAATATATTTATGTATTTAAATAACATAAAAAAAAACATAGAATGCTCAAACTCCCAGAAATGAAGTTTGTTTACTTGTTGTTTTTCATCATATAATTTGGAATATTCACACGAGCGCCTGACATACTTCAAGCAACAATATCCGGCAGACCGGAAGTGACATTGCGTTTCCTCCCCGCCCCTCGAAGTTGTCGCCAAGCAAGCAACAACTGACTGAAGCCTGTTTCCGTATACTCGGACGAATGGTGAAGCCAAGTGAACGCATTTTTACGATTTCCTATTTGATTTTAACTGTGATGTGAGCTGTTCAGCGTAACGCTCCGTAACGGCGTGTAACGAACCAAGAATTGAAATTGAAATCAATTGGTTCGGCGATAGCATTTCAGGAGATTTTATTGATTATTTGAGTATTACTTGTTATTGAATCTCTGAATTTCCATGTACATATTTATTTTATTCTTGAAATAAATGCACAACGAAAATAAACTACATAAATATAAATTACTGAACGGTAAAGTTTCCGTATAATAAGTATGAAATTATGGGTTCGAATCCCAGTTGTGTCTCTTGGTTTTTTACAATTTTCAATTCATAAATACTATTTATCCAATTATGAATGTTGCAGCCATACATACAATTGCTACATTGAGTACGGTAGGAGGCAATGTGTGCGTTCAACGTACTAAGCAAAACAAGCAAACCGGAAGTAAGAATCATTGAACGGTTTTGCTAGGCTATCATTTGCTCGTTTCGCTCGCGAGCAAATAAGCGAGAAATTTCTCGCTCGAAGTGCTAGATATTCAAATATATTTGCGGGAATTTCAAATTGTAAGTTTATAACTTGAAAGATCGAAACTATGTTGATAGTTGACAGACAATAATTAATTTACATATATGAAAAATGAAAAACTAATATATTCAGCTTTTCGTAGATGATGGGATTAATCTATAACAAGCTATTATCGGTAGGATTACTATTATTATCAACGGCTATAAAATAGCCGTCATCAGTTTTAGTGAATGTGCCACCATGGTTCTTAAAAAATGTATATTCATTGAATTCCATATTTCAAACAATAGTCTAATATCACCAAAACAAACTTGGCTAAAATTTCATAACGCCTAAAAAGTACACATAACGTCTGCACTCATATAATGTATCATTAACCGAACACATTTCACCATGTCTTGTTCGGTACAACTCGGTCTTAAATATGTAGCGAGACGAGCAATAAATCGCTTTTTGCTTACTTAGCAACTGTTTGTTTTGCTGGGCTTATTGAACGCACCTATTGAAATAAACTAGTAGTGTGCGGGGTAAAGGCGAGAATATTATTTTGCGATCAAATAATTTTTGTGAATTGATTTGTTTGAAACTCTTTCTACGACAACCATGAAAATGGCATATCATAGTATTGATAAATATTTTGTAAAATATATTATCAAAACTTTCTGCGGAAACATTTCTTATCTTGCTTTTATATATTTTTTTTAAATGAACATTTTCACGCTTTTCAACAATTTTAAATGAATGTATTTGTGTTCGTTCAACCCTAAAAAAATGTTATCCCTTGCCATTTCAAGATTCTATTGTTGTTCAGTTGGTACCGGAACCGGAAGTAATGACTACAAACGTATTTTTTTAAATTCAAATTTTAAAACACAGTTCAACATAAGAATATATTGCTTTAGTATTTTATACCCAAGAATAAAATTATGAAACAATCTATGACAGGATTTATTTGGGCCAACATCGGGATTTCGAGAATTTTGAGTGCTTCGACTTAAGTTAAATAAAACAAAGTTGCAACATTAATATACTATTTTAATGATGTTTTTGTAGAAATAGAGAGCACTAGATATGAGAGAAAATGTAAAATTACTTATATTTCGTGCCTCCGTTCGGAAACCCTAGTTTTGTATAACTCAAAGTCGTCCAAAAACAACCTGTTTTCGGACTAGGCCGGTAAAAACTAGGGACTTTGATAAGGTTACCATTGGCATCAGTGCCAGTCATGTTGTTAACATAAAATTTCTGGTATTTAATATTTCACGAATAAATCAATAATTTCATTTAAATCAGATCTTGTGTATCACACGTCCAAAAATTATTTTGCGAGTACAAAAGTACGGTTTCTGCCCTAGTGATACAAATAACTATTACTTAACGATTTAAATTCTTATACGGTAATAGATAAAGAGGAAAATATCATCAGGATCTTTTTCACCTGTCCATTTTTCAGATATGACATAACTTTACAAATTTTTAAATAAAATGAATAATTGACAGACAGTTATTTTAATGCACCTATTATTTCTCTTTTTGGCATTATTAAATTTGTTGCAACAAATAATAAATAAATAATACTCGTAAGTAGCCTATGAATTAAATTTTTCATTATTTTGAGTGAATTGAGTATTGGGAATATTTAAATAACTTACATACCGATGAGGTTAATAAATAATTTCTATCAACATTTCTTTGATGTTGCAGTTGATCAAATCATTAGTGAGATATCAAAAAAGAAAAACAAAATACGATTAATTAAGTTAATATCGTAGAAAAAAAAACTTGTTTTAAAATGACTAATTTTCCCTTATAATAAATAATTGTAAAACTATCATATTTTAAAACTGGAAAACCACAATAAATAATAAAGTATAAGAATTAAAATATAATAATATATAACAACATTAAATTTAATAACTATGTGAAAACTTTTAAAAATAAAATAAATAAATATATCGTCATGCCTTCTATCCATTACTGGGTATGGCACTTTACCATAACAGATCTAGGTAAGTAATATATTTTTGGGTGTAGTGCGTTTACCAACCGTCAAATCACGGCTCCAAAGGTGTTAGTGGGATGAGTCACAGGGGTAGACTCGATATTCTTGAGCCATTTACTTTTGTCTATTGCGGGTCGAATGTCGGATATAAAAAAAATCCTGTATATAATAACATTTGACATCATATATTTTCTGTTAGAGCAAAACACTTCAAATTAAAAAAAAATTATATAGAAATCATAAGTCAAGTTGTGCGATTTTTTTTTGTTTTTTCGTAGGTTGGAAATAGCAGCCTAATTAAATAAAAAAATACATTTTCTTATTCTGCGTCATAAATCTGAATTTTATATGAACGAATGAATAATTGGCATTTCCATATCTCGGGAAGTTATTCGTATCGACAGCACAAAACAAAACAACAATGGGCCAGAAGGAATATCAATGAGAGCATTGTTTACAAAACGGAAGACGGGTCGAGAGTGTAATTAACCCGGTAGAAAAGGCGCGCATTGTGAGGTAAGACAGCAACACGGAGTAGTGATTTCCGCACGCGGTGCCGAACGTCGGGTTTCAAGGTCGCAGAGGCGACACTAACATTTTTACTTGCTTACAACGCCACCAGAACCGGCTTCAGGATACTTATTCTTCTTATTCACCGTTACAATTGACCCGATACCTCATATTTTCAACGAAATGCCGACAATCGGTTAACTGTAAGTGGAGTTACAGGTAGGCTTTTCAATCTACTTTTATAGCATGTATTTGTATAAGGATTATTTTAACTTTTAAGAACTTTATTTTTATTAGCAAATATACCTATAAAATCAATACAATTAATCAATAAAATACGAGAAAGTTCAATGTTTGTATTTGCATTTCACTTGTGTTAATTTTACTAACCTCAGTTAGATATGCACTGCATGACTTCAATTGCACCAATCTTTGTTACTAAATGGTTACCACCAATTTAATACGGCTAAAATATTTAGCAGATAATCACTGCGCCGGTCTATAATTTTAACAGTTCGTTAAGATAACTATTAAAGCATAATAACTGGAGTTAATGCTGAAATAAAGTAATAAATAACTCAAATAAATCATCTTTGATCTTGAAAAAATATCAGTTTAAAATCATACAAAAATAGAACAAATTTTATTAATTGTCATTTATAGATGATAATTCTTATCTAACATTTTATTGTTACATTAATAAACGGGCCCTTATTGTTGTAAAATAGTTCTTATAATTGAAGATAAAGTAGTATAAAACTCATCTTTGATCTCGAAAAAATATCGGTTTAAAATCACATAAAAATAGAACAAATTTTATTAATTGTCGTTTATAGATGATAATTTTTCCTTATCTGCCACTTTATCGTCGCATTGATTATTGTAAAATAGTGCTTATTATTTAATTTACTTTCTTTACCTCCAAAAAGTAGAAATTAGATAATTAACAATCATGTTAATCCTACAAATTATAGTAAAATCTACATGATCCTTGCTATGCTACGAATTATTTTTTATTATGGGATAGATGGCTATGCTCGGTATCGAGTCGCACCCAGGTTCAATTCCACCAGCTGCCAAACAATTAAAACTACATTAAAATGACCCCTGTGATTGCCCCTTTACTGACATCTTTGGGGGATTGTAATTTGACGGTTGGCACTTCACGCATAAATATACCACTTACCGAAATATGCTATGGCTGAATGTCATACCTATGAAGGGATAAAAGGCGCGACGATATATTTATTTATTAACTGTAACAAGGGCGGGAGGAGTGAAGCACTGGCCTGAGACGCAAAAATCTGAGAGGCACAGTCGCTGGATTTATATGCTAATGAATACACATAATTTATTTTTTAATATAGATAAAATTTATAATAGTTATTTATGCATCAAGGGTGAAAACAGGCGATTCTGGCTCCTGCCATGATTATTAGCACGAGGCGCAAAGTGCCGAAGGCTAATAACATGCTCAGGGTCAGAAACGCTAATTTCAACCGTGATACATACTATATATGGGGTAATGGCTCAGTGGTATCAAGTCGACTTGTGGATCCAAAGAACCCTGGTTCGATCCCGACAGCCGACAAAACATTTTCACCAATTTAAAATTACCCCTGTGGCTCCTCCTCCACTAACATATTTGGGGGCTGTGATTTGACGGCTGGTAACCGCACTTCACGCGCATAAATATATCACTTACCAAGATCTTCTTCGGCAGAGTGTCCATGGGTACAAGATGTGATGATATACTTATATTTATTTATTTATTTTATACATACAATATTTTATGCACAACAAAATAACATTTAATTCTATGTTCAAAAGATTAAAATATTTATGTACCTACGTCGGTTATATGTCAAAATGACTTTTTGCAGAATCAAGTATTCACAATAAACAAAAATTGTCATTTTATTTATATATCTATAAGAATTATTTTTTATGGTCCTAGGGCCAAAAAGAAATGGTTAAGCCCGCTTTTTAGGGCTAAAACACATTAATTTAGGCCCGATTGTGCATAAAAGTATTTTATATATTTCATTGTTTTATTTTTACAATTTTGTGTGAACATTTATTCTTACAAGCAAATTATTTATGGTATGAATTTGTCAAAGTTCGCCTCACTTGCTAACAAGACACACACACACAGTACATCCGACAAGCTCACATCCGTAAACTCAGTGTACATAAAATTGTCAATAGAAGTTTCTATTTTGGAATGCTCAGTTCTCTTATATTTTTTATAACCACCAATCTCTAATCTGAAAAACACATATTTAACAAACTCAAGCCAGTAAGCTAGGTTTACAATAATCGAATAATGTATTATTTGAGTTACGGTTCTGCCCCGAAATAATATGTTATATTGGTGTCTTCAAAATATTATATAATAACATTAATAGTTATTGTTCCACGTAGTATAATTTTAAATGACGTTAACAAAAAGTTCGAATGTCTGTTCTCCATTTCAAATCGCGTAATACGATACTGCGAAACACAAGTATCGGTAATCACAACTATAAACTCATACACAAGTAGAGTGTGAGAAACACCAGGTACGATTCCTCCGAAGTATTATACGAAGTAGGTTTTACGTAACCCGTCAAGCGGTTGCAGAGATGGTATCGAAGATGAGCACAACAATCGCAACTCTACGCTAAGTTTCGCGATTCGCACACCGCCATGCGGTCACGATTTGTTAAAGTACGTGTTATACAACTTATACCGCGATCGATTGCCCAACAAGAGGGATAGGATATATCAAGTGAAAGTTCTCACGACCAGCAATCCGCAATAATGTCGTTGTGTGAGCCGGATTGTTGTACATTAAATTAATTGACTTTTTGTTGTGATCTATAAGAATTTATTGTTATATAATTATATTTGATTTAAGATGAATCATAGTAATTATGAGTTAATGTTGTTTTGTGTTGTAGAACAACTTGATTAATTTGTTGGCTGTTTCAAAGATGAAGATTGTGTTGATCAATACAGAACAAATAACAAATTATGTATAATTATTGTTAATGTTTAATTATAAGTTGTAAACACTAAGAGTAATACATCAACTATTTTCTTAACGTAATATTTTTAAATTATGTTTATATTTTACAATGAATTTTTGAAAATATCTTATTAGCAGATTGGTCAATTAAATTATATTTTCATATTTAACCACATATAGAATTACATAACATAAACTATGGGATATAATTAGCATAAAACTAAATCCAATTTGCGTATAGGCGAGCCCAAAATAGAATAATTATCACTTTAATAAAGTTTGCTGTACATGTTTACATATAAGAACTAGAACTTAATATAAAATTATAGATGATTTAAAAATTGGCATTAGTGACTAAACCGATAAGCAAATCTGCTTGTTAAAATATAAAATATTTTCTATAAATTATAACGAATATTTTTTTGTTTCTCAAAACCAATGAAATGCTTCATTGTATATCACGTGTGTGCGTTTTAATCAATCCTGTCATTATTATACTGAGAATATAGCTATTGTGATTATTCCTGTAGGTGCTGTTTTGTTTGTGGCAAATGATAGGTAGTTGTCAAATAATTATTTAAAACTGTCAACTCGTTATGTGTGAAAAAAATCGATTTAGTTGTATTTCAGATACAGAAATACACCAACAAGTTTTGGAAACAACTTCCAAGAATACATTAATAAGTAATCAATCGATATAAACCCAGTTCAGAATCTTTTAAGTTAGATGAATCGACCTCAACAGTTAAGTAAAAAAATAATCTACTTAAATACAACTCGAGAGTTTGATAAATTAGAAAATAATTCTCCAGTATCTTTCTAAAACTTGTTGCCATTCGGCAATAGCCACTCAAGTCCTACAAGTTTTCGAAAGATCTGTCAAATTATTTTCAATTTATTCTCACTCTCCTGTTATATTTTTATTGATAATTAATCTACATGCAGCGTTTCACATGAAAGGTTGTGACCTAAAAAATATGGATTTGTATCCAACGCAAGCCAAGATATTTAATGCATCGAGTAGCATTTCTGCAACATCTCAATTTGAAAATAGTATTTTATATGGGGAATCATTTTTGTCTATTTTGCATGTTGTTGTAGATCGGCAACATACTGCAGAATAGAACAAAACTTTTAAACAAGTCTCTAGAGGACTGCTTTGATTAAGTCTTGTAAATTCTCATTCTTGTATTTACCTTCCTGAATTTATTTTTATTACATAAATTCCGTATTTTATAATCAAGGTTTGTATTTTAGATTCAAATTATTAAATTTGATAGTATCTGCACGTATCTATTATAATTTCACTGATCTTGGTTTTTTTGCATATCTGTAACATCATATGCATCATGCCTTATTAGGTTGTTGCAGATATGCAACAATATGCATTTAAAAAAAATATTTGTGTAATTTTATGGGGTTGGTGGCTCAGTGGTATCAAGTGCCTGTGGATCCTGAGAACCTTGGTTTGATTCTCACAACCGACAAACAATTTTCACCACATTAAAATAACCCCTGTGGCTTCCCCACAACTAATATCTTTGGGGGCCGTGATTTTACGGCTGGTAACCGCACTTCACGCGCCAAATATATCATTTACCGAGATCTGCTTCGGCAGAGTGCCACACCCAGTAATGGGTAAAAGGCGTGATGGTATATTTATTTATTTTATATTTATGTAATTTTTTATCTTTATAATTTGCATATTGTTTTATATTAGCAAAATTTAATGAAGGTAACGAAAGAGTTAAATAAGAGCAAAAATATTTTAAATATTATTTTACCATCCCATATGGGATGGCTAGCTCAGTGGTATGAAGTCGGCCTGTGGATCCTGAGGTCCCTGGTTCGATTCCCACAGGCGACAAATTTTCATAATTTGAAAAAGCTATCCCTGTGGCTCCTCCACCACTAACATGTTTGGGGGCCGTGATTTGACGACTGGTAACCGCACTTCACGCGCAAAATATATCACTTACCGAGATCTGCTTCAGCAGAGTGCCACACCCAGTAATGAGTAAGAAGGCGTGATGATATATTTATTTATTTATTTTATTTTATTATTTTACCTTCACTGTATCTTTCTAAAAATATAGTTTCTCACTCAAAATAAAAATTAATGCATTTAAAGGCCAGTTTTTCAATCACCGATTAAAGTTAATCATGATGAAATAATAATGAAAACTGTGGTTTCAATTATGATTTAATCATGAGTAACGTTAATCGAGAGTAAACCAGTAGTTGAAAAACTGGCCCTTAGGATTAAAAATGATAAAAAATTAACTTGTAACTTATCTCCAGTTATATCTGTGAGAATTTAAATTTAGAAAAATAAATTCTGTTTACAAATTTCTCGGTTCAAGTTAATGAGTGACTGATCTCGTAGTTGTCTTTACCAGCTCCAGTAAAATAAAAGTGGCATGATGATATATTTATTTTTAACAGTTGAATAATATTTCCCCTCAAATGATAAATAAAATTAATGAAACGCAATCTTTACCAATAAAAATAACAACTTCCTAGAAGTGGAGATAAATAAATAAACTAAAACAAAATTATCAATTCAAAACTTCTTAAAAAGCATTTCGCGTCACATAAAAACTCTTGCAATCATATCTGAGTTGGCGCTGCGATATCGCGCTCCCCCTTGGTGGAGGTTATCGCAGCCCGGATATCCTCGGGCCCGCGGAGTCAAAGGTTATCGCGCTGCCGGCAGTTGCGTTATCTTGTCCTAGGTCTGCGTCTCTTCGCTTATCAACCGCAAGTAACAACGTTTTCCTGATTATCCGCTGTACTTTATTGTTATGTCAATGGAAGCTTCCAGATTCATAAATAAATATATAAATAAAATAAATAAATATATCATCACGCCTTTTACCCATTACTGGGTGTAGCATTCTGCCATAGCAGATCTCAGTAAGTGTTATATTTATTCGCGGGAAATGCGGTTATCAGTCGGCAAATCACGGTCCCAAATGATTTTAGTGGTGGGAGAGCCACTGGGGTAATTTTAATGTTGTGAATATTATTCGTCGGCTGTGGAATTGAACCGAAGTTCTCAAATTCACAGGCCGACTCGATACCACTGAGTCAGCAACCCCATCATTAGATTTAGATAAATGATGTAATTTCTATGCGTGAAGTGCAATTACCAGCTGTCAAATCACTGTCTCCAAAGATGTTAGTGTAGCAGGAACAACAAGGATAACTTGAATGTAGTAAAAATCAATTGTTAACGGCATGAATCGAATTCGGGCAATTTATAAATTTTTCTTAATACGATAATACGAATACACTTCCTCCAGTGGCATGCTGCCTATTTTTATGTTGGTTAAGATAAGAAAGCGACCCCAACTCCAATGTGAAGAAAAAAACAGGGTTAAGTAGTAGATCAAGAAGATTTTAATTCAGACTGCGGCTTTAACACCAGAAATATTTAATGTTCGACTCATACTGCGGCTATGACTCCGACGCTGATTTAAAATATAATAATTATATGCTAACTAGTTTATCTTTGTTTAAAATACGCGTGCTTGTTTAAGTTATTGAAGTGAAAATGATAATTTATATAAAAAGATTTATAACAATTAATAATATTACCTATTGGGATATTCAACTACTAAGAGATGGGGTTAATCACGATATGTCAAACTTAAGACAAAGGTACACTTTGAGTTGGTTTCCATAAGATTACCATTGCTGTCGCTTGTATTTCATTGTTTTTTCTTTTTTCTTGTGTTTGTTAATACTGTTTTTATTAATTTATATTGAATATACATATTATGTGTTGTTAGTTATAGTGTTGTTAGTATTAGTTTTATTCATGTTTTAACTTTTGGATAGAAATTTAAATATATAGTTCATATGTTTTCCTTTACAGTACATATTTGTTCAGTTATCAATAGTTTTAATTTTTTTCCAGTACTTAACTATTTAGGTTAGTAACAAACTGTATCTTTGCCGTAGTTCAAATTCTTGCCACTATGAGCGCATTCTTATTAAAAAATGTATTTAGTAATAAGCCAAATTATTTTTTAGTCGGAGTCGAGATATTTACATCCATTCTAATATATGGGGTAATGGCTCAGTGGTATCATGTCAGCCTGTGGATCCAAAGAACCCTGGTTCGATCCCCACAGCCGACAAAATATTTTCACCAATTTAAAATTACCCCTGTGGCTCCTTCTCCACTAATATCTTTGGGGGCCGTGATTTGACGACTGGTAACCGCACTTTACGAATATAAATATATCACTTACTGAGATCTGCTTCAGTGCCATACCCAGCAGTGGGTAACAGACGTGATGATATATTTATTTATTTTATTTTCTATGTATATATAATAAAATAAATAAATATATCATCACGCCTTATACCCATTACTGGGTGTGGCACTCTGCTAAAACAGATCTCGGTAAGTGATATATTTTGCGCGTGAAGTGCGGTTACCAGTCGTCAAATCACGGCCCCCAAACATGTTAGTGGTGGAGGAGCCACAGGGATAGCTTTTTCAAATTATGTATATATATGTATATATAATATATATATATATATATATATATATATATATATATATATATATATATATATATATATATATATATATATATATATATATATATATATAATATGTCAGGTAAATAGTTTGTTACAAAATAATCGAAATTATGATAATCTACACATAACTATATTATTATTTGTAATTGATCGATATGTTAATAAAATAAAAATATATTTATTTTATTTTCTTAACATATAGATCGATTAGAGATAATTATATAGTTACAGAATATGGCAGATTATTACTATTTAAATGAACTATATATTCGTATCATTGTTAACACATTTTTTTTTAAATATAAATTATACATGAACTAAACATAATATCACTACGACCTTCTTTGTTCGTCAGTGACATTGAGCATTTATTTATTTATTAACTTTGCACATTTCATTGCATGGCAGTCGGGCACCAGGTGCACCGCGGCCGATATAATTTTTTAATTAATATTTGTATTTGAATGCGTAAATGATTTTAGTGACACGCATTTTTTACCGTACCTATGTATCGTGCTTCGCTTTTACATTTGTTCGTGATGTATGTAAATAATGCTCATCAATGTTTAATTTTTGACTTGCACATCATGTCAGTTGAGGAGTTCATTAAAGTATCGATTTTATGTGTACATTTAATTGTCACGATAAACTACGGTAATACTCATAATTCCTAAAGCTATTTTTATTTCTAAGTACCATTTCGTTTGGTCTATTTATTACTACAACTGCAAATTTAAAAGGCGATGGAAATAAAAGTAATCGCCTTCACACCTGATATCTTTATATTTTTAATATATATATATATTTTCTAAAGAAAACGTATTATAGTAGGTATCAAAATGTAGCACGTATTTTACGCAGGTAATAAAATTTTAACTAACAACATTTTGGACAAATTAGATATAACTTGATTTTTTCAGTTCTTTTTCTCAAGGTTTTAATATTCTAATTAAATACTTAAATAAAAATGTTATCAAATCTATCATTGGGCATAACACTCTGTACTAGCAGATCTCGGCATGTGCTATATTTTACGTGTGAAGTACGGTTACCAGCCGTCAAATCACGACCCAGAGAGTTGTAATTTTAATGTGAATTAAATTTGTCGAAATTAATGTGTTGAAACGGAATAAAAATTTGCTGTGATATAGAGACCACTATGTACTATATACTGAATTTTTGTATCTTTTGTCCAATCGTTTTTGAGAAAACAAAACAAAATTTTTAAATCATTTTTCATTGGCACATTAATTTAATGTTTTAAAATTGATTAAAATTCAACTTCACTAATAATTAGCCGAATGTTACCGGAATTTATTCATTTTAAATCAAAGTACTTGGAAATAACACAAAACTAGGAAATTGGGTTTCATAGTTGATTAATAATTTGTTTCTTTTTCTTATATTTTCTGACATATCTACCAAAATAAATTTATCTTCATAAATCTCTAGAATAAACTTGTGAAAATATACCAGTTTTAAAAATATTCTGTTAAAATGGTTATTCTTTGTTATGAGTAGTTATTCTTTTTGTATTTTAACTTTAAACTTCGACTTTTGAATGTTTCTATCTGATGACGTGACACTCTGAATTTAAGGTGCATTAAGCATCTAATTAGGTGTGTTGTTAGCTACAGAACACTTGATTTAAATTGATCTCTTAAAAATAAAATATCATTTTTATTATACATAAAACATACTACATGTACCTATTCCTGTAATCCAAAGTTCCAAGTTTTATAATAATTGTATAAATTTTAATTTTTGATAATATTAATAGACGAAAATTTATTATTTATAAAACATATAAAAAATTAAATAACGTGATTTAAATTTTCAGCCAAATTAAATACAGAACAAAAATAATGCAAAAATACCTACTAGACTTTCTAAATTATAAGTTATGTATGTTATTTTTAATACATTTTTTTGTATTAAAAACGCGTAATCTAATTTTGAGACAAACAGACTCAAAATTTTGATATTTTGATCTGTTACATTTCGATTAAATTCTTTTAATTCACATATTAAAAAAAATAGAATTTTCAAAGATTTTGTACTAATTGGTTCTTCATTAATATGAGAATCAATTCTGAATTAATATGGTTCCACATCTACAAACATCTTTGGGAGGCTGTGTTTTGACGATTGGTAACTGCATGTCATGCACATAAAATATATTACCGAGATCAGCTCCGGCAGAGTACCACACTCTGTAATGGGTAAAAGGCGTGATCATATATTTATATTTATTTATTTTTTGAAATTTGAATTTGCTTTACGTACTATGCGAAAATAGTTATTTTTATAACATGTGCCGAAAAAGGCTTGTTACGTGCACGTGAACGTAATCTTTTTCGACACGTGTTATAAACAACATTTATTATATAACTAATAATTTAATAATTGCAGTTTCAGGTCAAGCTACGTTAGATCTGTTGTTGGCAGTGACAATCAACCTGCTGCTAGTACTTCTAAAACTTCCGAAATTATCAATAATAGTTCTGTTGATAATATGAATAGGTATGGAAGAAATCAATGTTTCTTTAGACAGTACAAAAGTTTGCACTTCACATTATGTCAATATAAGCAACTGTAACAACTGTATTATTAATATGTATTTCACTTACTCTCTAAATAAAATCATTTTTCTTTTTGTTAATTATCATATATATAATGATATACCTGCAAGTACTTTTCTGTGGATAAAATTAGAAATTTCGCGCTCGGCGCGAAATTTAAATCGCTGTCAGTTAAATTTTCTTTGACAGTTGCGTAAAACCACTGGCGGACTAAGGGGGGGGGGGCGACAGGAGCGGTCCGCCCCGGGCCCTACGAGACAGAGGGGCCGCCGTTTCCAGGTTAAATTGTAACTAAATAAAAATGCAATTATGATTTATTTGGTGATTTTTTATTCACAGTTAGGATTTTTTCTTTCAACATAGTTGGCCACACTGAGTGGTAGCGCAATAAATATACCGCTCATGTCCAGGGGATTTCCCGACTGATTTGCTGATGATACTAAATACCTTCGAAAGTGGATGGTTTATTCACCATGAGAAATTAAATTGTATTGTTTTTGTTGCCGACTGTTTGTACCAGAGAATTTTGTTGACATTATAGATAAGTTCAGTAAAATTAAGGCTAGAAAATATGTTTTATAAAACTACTTATACATAAAATTTATCATCACGCCTTCTACTCATTACTGAGTGTGGCACTCTGCCGAAGCAGATCTCGGTAAGTGATATATTTTGCGCGTGAAGTGCGGTTACCAGTCGTCAAATCACGGCCTCCAAGGATGTTAGTGGTGGAGGAGCCACAGGGGTAGCTTTTGAAATTATGAAAATTGTTTGTCGTCTGTGGGAATCGAACCAGGGTTCTTAGGATCCACAGGCCGACTTCA
The DNA here is from genome assembly GCA_911728475.2 of Pterostichus madidus. Classification (NCBI taxonomy): domain Eukaryota; kingdom Metazoa; phylum Arthropoda; class Insecta; order Coleoptera; family Carabidae; genus Pterostichus; species Pterostichus madidus. The sequence continues at coordinate 12,770,430 of OU452312.1, forward strand.
TACCACTGAGCTAGCTACCCCACTATTATACATGATGTAATTTAATATAGATTCCAATGGACTTTGTATTTTTTTTCCATTGTTTTCTTTTCCTATTCAATATAAGGGGCCCGGTATTAGAGGCCGTCCCGGGCCTTCGAAGGAGTTAATCCGCCACTGCCGTAAAACACAAGTTACTTGCGGCACTAGTGCTTCTAGTTTACAGAAACGCACTTGGTCTGCATTTTTCTCCTTTTCACCTGTAACCAAGGCAATAGTAGTTACGTAATAACAAAGAAATCGTACAGTTGTAGGAAAACTCATTTTATGCTTTGACATACACTTAGACCACATAATTACGAAAATTTTAAGTTTCACAGAAGCTGTTAGAAATGATAATATGCATCGAGATTTAGTTAAATAGTTAGAAAGATTTAAGAACAAAAAAACAAAAAACACGTGCTGTTATTCTATGTATGACTTTTTCATTGACTTGTCTGTTTTCTGTGACGAGTCAAGTTTACTACTTTGTTAGGACTACAATAAACTCTACTTACACGATAATAAATTCTTATCGAACTTCAAGTCAAATGTGTCACCTTAAAAACACGATAATTATCAGCACGTGTAACTAATATCCGATCGGACATACCGAGTAGATCATTAATGCGGAAAACAGTGACAAAGTCGAACATAATTTACAAATGAACAACATATGATTACTAGCTGCAAGACATGTACTGTGACAGAATGAATGAATTTCGTTTTTCACTATTCATTACATACTTTTCCAGCATGATAAACTCTTTTGAAACGCCTTAGTTATAAAGTTTATGTATAAAAACAATATAGTTGTTATTAAATTATAAAAATGTCTTTATTATTTCAACACGATAAACTTTAAAATATTTTTGCTAACCTTCAGATAGCTTTTGTAGTTCAAATAATAAAATTGTAAATTACTACAATCGCCATAAATGTATCATTCTGAGAAAATGTTAATACGTTGTGCAATAATGTTATTTTCTTGATTTCTTTTCCTAGAGCCTAATCGTAAATTGTGACGACAATTAATGTAATTTTTACTTAATTATTGTTCATAGTTCACGCCGTTATTTTACTTTCAACATTATTCTACAATCTATACACATATTCACAAAGCATAAATTAATATGTTACCGTTAAAGTGCATAATGCCGCTATTCCATTAAATATCTAGGTAATGTATATAATTCCAATTGTAAAAATTGTATTTTTACAAGTTATTTTTATATTAGAATGCATTTTTGGCGAAGCTCGCTTCGCTCGCACTTCTAGCATACAAACCATGGAATACATGCTTCTCACACTCGAGCGGGTGTATTCGATTTAAGCTCAATTTTTTTTTTATTTTATACATTTATTTTAATATTGCATGTGTTCTTGGCAAGGCTTACTTAAGTCTTGTTTCCACCTCTTAACATAGTCTTAGTTTTAGTTTTTCGACATAACCTTCAGAGTTTGTCATATGTGAATACAGCTGAGCGTTTCCAGCTACTGTTTTAGTCTTGGTCTTTGTCTTTGTTATGCTGCAATATACAGTAAATTCTATGCCGTATTTATCATATGTCATTAGGTTTGTGTTGCGTATACGATTAAAAAAATTACTGGATTAATAGCAACAACAAAACTAACAAATCAAAAAGAAATTATTTAGTCGCTGTCACTTTAAAATTCATATATTTTCTTTGATTTTATAAGTATAATTGCAATTTAATCATATTTTAACAATAGAAAAATCAATTTTGAAATTTAAATTACTATATTTGAAATATTCTGGTTTGTTACTATAATAATATCTCAATTTTTTAAATTATTTTGGAATTGTATAAATTAAATTAGGGTCTAATTTTAATAGGAATTACTGTTCCTTATTAATAATTTTATATGATTTTTAAAGTATTTCAAATAGTGTTATACAATTATTTTCTCATTTAAGTGAACAAACCTTTACTAGAATAATTAATTAAGGTTATGTTTATGTTAAGAGCTGGAAATGACTGTAATTTTTCCGACATAAACAGAAACAAAAAACCAAAAACAAAGACAAAACAGAGACTATGTTAAGACGTGGAAACGTAGCTTTATGATCAATAAGTTAATACTTTTATTTTATATCATTACAATAGTAGCCCAGCAGACAAAGGTAAGATAAAACACGTTTCTTAATTAACAAGCAAGAGGTCGTGTGTACAAATCTTACTGATTTCTACTTAAATAAAAAAATGCGAGTGGTTCGGATTCCACTATAAGCTGTAGGTCTCCTGTACTATAATTGAGATTAAGTTACAATTTTGGTATTCTGTGATCGGAATAAGTGACTAAGATATTTCTATATAATTTTCGTGCATTTTACATATTTATAAAGATCTCCATTTTGTGAGAATAGCCACTGAGATTTCGAGAACAGTAAGAGGTACGAACTCGGTTAAATTGGAACATAGTAGTTGCATTAATTGCTCATTTTAATATTTTCCAAGAAAAATACATAGGTCACTAGATATTGGTGAACAATTGATATCAGACGACTCTCAAATAATTTTGAACTATCATATATTGAAAATAGGTTTCACATAAATAAGATAGATATTTGTACAGTTCGAAAAGTGATTTAGAAAATTAATTTTTCTCAGGTTCATTTCCGAGATATGGCGTAAAGTTATAATTTATAAATATATATTTTGTTTAATAAAACCACAATTTCAATTACAGTACAGTTGGGATTACATCTCGGGATCTTCGGAGAAATTCATGGTAAAATAGCATCTATGATTATTCGACTTAACAATTGATGATATCAAATTAAATTATAGAGACAAAAATTAGGATACCGCCAGAATTTGAACCTGGGATCAATGAACTCCAGTTATATGTACATAACCAACTGAGCTATAGTCGCCATATGATTCAAATTTGATCTTGTTCCAAGTTTTCTCTCTATAATTCAATTTTATAAGATTGATTGATTGATTCCATTTAAAATATTATAAGTTTATTTATGTCTTGGAAATGTGCTCCAGAAAAAAATATTTTTCTACGCCGCTAGTTGGATAGTATAAACATTAAGAGTTCGTATTTCTTACGATTTCGAAATTCCAATTGGTAGGCTTAGGCTTGAAAACTGGACACCTGTAGACTCAGCTTTTATTATGAAAATAATATAATGATAGCTCACTACCTGTTTCGTAAAAAGTATGGTTAAATTTTTATGTACTGACAGCTTCATATCACAGCAAAATACATAAAAATGAAACAGAAATAACAGAATAAATTATTTTAGTCACAGAATGTTGAAATGATGGTAATCTATATAAAAATCATGAAAAATTTAAATTGTCCTTAGTTTATCGATCATTAACACCTAATGATAAAGTTGAAGAATAGGGAGTAAACTTTATATCGACGCGTTGGTAAATTAAAAATAAAAATTATTGATTTTAAAGAGGAGAAATAAAATCGTGATTTACGAATCACGCGTTATAAATCCCAGTGCTCGCAAGAAATAGAAAGTCATCACAATTACATAAACATGATTACAATACAATACGAGTACAATACAATACCTGCCTTCAATCATCTTTGTGAAATATTTTTATCTAAACCGTGCGTCACTGATTAAATTTAGTGTTTCATACCATAGGAGACTTCGAAACCACCGTCATCCGGAACAAAAGCGCAGCGCGGCAGACAGATGTCGTCAGCAGAATCCGGATACAGTTCCGCTGATGTCACCATCGCCTTATTCGCGTTCGCCGTGGTTTGACACGTGAGAAGTGAGTCGCAGTCGCTCGCCCGGCTGCTGTACGTATTGTGTTACTTCGCTATCGTATTACGTTTCATTAGCATAATGCAACGTGAAAATAACTTGAACAGCGTGAAATGGCTTATGCAGGAACTGCGAAACAATGTGGTGCATTGTTGCTGCTGCTTTTGTTAATAACGATTTAGATTTGTTTCACGAAAGCCAAGAGACTTTTTATTGTAATAATTATACTAGCGAAAATAACTGTTTTATGGTTTGCTTTTTAGAAACAAGATCATTTTGCTGGGCAAAGTGGTCAATACATTTAGGTGTAGCTATATCGTATTTTATATTTCGTTCTAATACGATTTTCATTATGGTCTGGTTTTGATCATTTTATAATCATTACTTTCTCAAGGGCCAAGGGCCATTCAGGTGTTAATATCATTGAACCATTTATGCCAGATTTGTATGAAATGTAAGTATGCTATTTTTCATGTGTTTCTACACTAGTATGCAATTTTTTTTTAAAGTTTGCCGTTGTTGAACTGAGTTATATAAAATTAAAGTCGATCAAAAATGCATTGGCGTTATAGGAACGGTATTTCGCGAGGCAGCTTACTGCGTAATAAATTCATATATTTGTAGTTAGATTTGAACAAAACATTAACACACAGCATATTATGTAAAGGTAAAGGTATGAGAATTAAAAAATCCATGTCTTGCCGGATTAGTTTCAAAGAAACTGGCGATGAAAGTTGGATGTTCTATGATTTTCAATGAAACCGTCAGAAATGCTTGGCAACGTTGCACGGGTAGACAGGGATGGTCGCACGCGTAAACAGAGATGGTCGCATGCGTAGACAGAGATGGTCGCACGAATGACGCAAGAACTATGAAAGTTGTTATTTCGACCAGTAAAAAATATTAATTTTAAACAAAAAAAAATTACAGCATTTTATATTTATTTACTTGTTGTTGCAGTTGATAGTAATTGCTTTGGTACATTTTTGTCATTTTTGTTATGAACTGTCAACAGAATGTATCGATAATACAGTTACGATTCGTACTGACTGGTAATATCATGCTGCTTGTGGTTCTCGCAATGTTGTCATAGGTTCTGCGGTATAAAATCTTACACTGCTATTGGTTGACCTGAAACATTCACTTCCAAAAATATTGTTGTTACTGAATTTCATAAACTAGTTAAATAGTTTTATTTCATATATTTAATGTTATTGTTAATTATACGATATTTACAGCAAAATGTTAAATTCTATTAATAACCTATACCATACAAAAGATGTAATTATTGTTTTTATAAACTTTTTAGGTTACCTATACTTTTGTATGAGACTGTCATGATAGAAAAAAATTATTCGATACGAAGTTTCAAATTCGATTACAAATGCACAAAAGTAGTAAATAAAACAACTTCCATAATTTAACAAATATTTAAATCATATGTTATTGATTGCATTTAATTCTAGTCTACGTTAAATACTTATTGTAAAAGTAAAATAAAAATATAATAAGTCAGTTAATCCTTGTGGGCGTAAGTAACAATTGCAAGTCGTCGAGTAAGACATAAGGAACTTCCTTTTCCGGTATACAATTACGTATTATATTCTATTTAAGTATATCAATACGTCATTGAGTGTTCTTTTATTTTAGCTCTTTGTCGAAATATTCTCGAATATGATTTTTATAAACGTTTTCTTGTTTTTTGTTCGAGTTTTCGATTTGTTTATTTTATCAATATTATTTTGAAAAAGAAGATAATTTTAAGATTTAATAAACTCTTATTTTAAAATATTCTAGCAGACATCTGAAATAGAATTAAATTAAATTAAATTAGGAAGTACCTATTAAAAGTTATAAAACATTTCTGGGAAAACAGGAAGTGACATCTAGTTATAATTTTTAAATACAGCCTCAAAATCCTAATAAAAAGACAAACATAATTTAATTCTCAACTGTTCAATTTCCAATACATATGTTCCTAGATTATAAATAAATAATAACATTTAAAGCTTTATCTGATTATCTTCAAAAACTTTTTCATTCTTGATATCGTATCACATTAAATACTAAACATTAATTAGAAACTAACAATACTCGGTCAATTAAAATGCGCACAGAGTGTCCTACGATAGCGGTAATGACATGATGATATCAATACTTCACGGTATCACATTATAATGGAGCTCAAGTGGTTCCACGTGTCGAAGTTATCTTTCAGGAACTAGGAACTTTCCACCAAATTAGAATAAGTTACTACTGGTATTTGATGTTGATATGTGATTCTAAATCGGTCGGTGCAGTGGTCGAGCTCGTTAGAGTGTAGACCACTGCTTGTAGTGACCCGGAATGCGAGAAGGGCTTCTCAAACTGTCACGAAATTATTATTTAAAAATGGGTACTTATGTAAATGCTATAAAAATAAATTCAAATGCAAAAAATTTGTATTCGAGAATGTCACTCAAAAAGTTGTTGATCCCAATATAATTAATCGATTTTCTATAAGTGTAATGCTATAAAAACTATATTTTTTTGTAATAAAACTGAAAGAAAATTAAAGTGTTCTGTCACTAAATCTTACGCTATAAAAATAAAGAAATGTATTCACTTGGCTTTCTAATTAGCCACTTAAATTTTATATTAAACACAAGCAAGCCATTCGGCAGTTGCAGTTTATCATCTAATTGTGCACTGTTATTACTTAATTGGTTATTTGTTATGTAAAATATGTACGATGAACCATCGGTATTCTAATATTAAAATAATTGACATGATGCTTAATTATGAAGAAATGTATCAAAATGATAACAAACTACAACTGACAGATAAACAAAAGCAAAACATATGAAATTTATTAATTACAACAATAATTTATCGCCCTTCTTACAAAACCTAAGGAAATAATATCTCTTATTATAAAATTTTTACTAAGGTGTTTTTGCCTTCCTTGACCTGTAGTATCCCCCATTAAAAAAATAAATAAGAAGACTATAATCACACTGTATATTATTATGCCTAAATTAATTCATCTGTGCAAATAAATAAATAAATAAATTTAAAAAACTGGTAGTTAACTACGAAAAATTAAATAAACAAAAATAAATATGCAAAAATTTTGACATTTTTCTATCTCCATAATTACATTACAAAATATTACAATAGGCGTATTCCATTTGCCATTTGGATCAGATCTAACTTACATTTACTGAACCAGATCACTTATTTATTTCGCTGGATTACTTCGCTGACTTTATTTCCTGTACTAGAATGATTGATTATAATTTACTTTGGAGTAATTCAAACCAACAAGTGCATCAGAATGCTTAATTCAGTTCATTTAATCATGTGTCAAATTTATCTGAACTGATTTAAGTGAATCAAGTGTCAAATGGAATACAGCTATAGTTAACATTATTTTATTTAGTTTTGGGTTAGTATGATACGAAATTATAAATTTTTTTGTACGTAATATATCGTATTAGTCGCAGATAAAGTATAATATAGGTACATCTCGCTATAATGGCTATTATTCCCTCCAATGTTTACAACCCTCGTGAGATTTGCTCGCTCGTGTTATAAACTTCATCGTTGGTAATAATAGCATTCATTATAGAATCGATGTATAACATATCAAATGAAAGTAGAAAAAATAATTTGTTTATTGCAAATAATTTATTTTCTTTAAAAATATAAAATTTCTAATTATACATATACCGTAAGTATAGGGGATGTTTTATTCTTATCTGGGGAAGCTAAGAATTGTAAGTGCTACTACGGTTTTAGTTAAATAAGACAAAAATTGTCATATTGGTAGACCATTTTGGTGATGAATTTGTTTTTAAAGAAATATGCATTGTATCTGTATATACGAGTATATGAGCTAAAAGTAAATTAATGAATTTTTCTTTAATGGTTATAATTCATAAATAGTAATAGATAGAAAAGAAAGTATCAAATAAAAATCAGATTTTTAACTCTCTTTATACTCGTAAGAGTTAAATTAATTTTTCTACTTGTCCGTTTTTTATATATTTTTTCTAATTGGAACAAACAGTTGAAAATTAGTAAATTGAAAGGCATATTTTTTCTCTTTATAATGAAATTTGTTATGTTTTTTTGATTTTAGAAATCTTACTAGTAATTTAGTGAACTGATATAGAAAGAAAAAAATTGAACTAAAACAAAGAAAATCTTGCTCTTAAACTGCTTAAATACTATTAATATTATTTATTTTGAGAATTTTAATTAAATTAAGAAAGCTTCGTATCTTTGGAAGGAGGAAAAATTATGTCGTTGGTAATAATTAATTTTCAACTATTCATTTGAAAATTTATAAGTTTTGAACATATCTCAGAAATAAACAGATGAAAAAATATTTTAATTCTCTACTGAAAACATAGTTTTAGATCTCATTTTTATTTGAAACTTTTCTCTTTGTGGATAGTCAATTATTTTATTTTTTAAATAAAAATTGTTAATTTTATATTTGCGCTCATAACTAGTTAAAAGTAACAAAAAATTATAGTAGACTATATAGATATTATTTATTTTGAAAAAAACAAAAATATCATTAAAATGGCCTACCGATGTGGCAACTTTTCTTTAATTTAATAGAAGTCGTTCTGGAAATCCTGTATAATTTTTTCAAACAAATAAATTTATTGACTTATATATGAAGAAAATAAAATAAAATTACACCATGTTTCTCAAATTTTTATTATTTTTTAAGTAGATCGGTATTTATACTCCATATATATCAGCAAAATAAAAATTGTATGACAGTAGACAATAAAAATAAATAAATGATAAAATAAATATAATAGATATGCCTTGCACCGTTATAAACTTACTAGCACATTAGAGTTACAAAAATATAGACAAATCTTAGATCTTAAAACATCACTTTTCGCTCTTGTTACATAAATAACTATTTAAATCCCGAAATTATTCGCATTTCACATTAAGTGCACAATTTGAATGCCACTAATTGTTAGTAGTGTTATCGAGTCGGCCTGTGGATTTGAGAACCTGGGTTCGATTCCCACAGACGACAATTTTCACCACATCAAAACTGTGTGCCGTGATTTATCGGCTGGTAACCGCACTTCACGCGCATAAATATCACTGAGAACTGCTATGCAGATTGCCACACCCAGTAATGGGTAAAAGCCGTGATGATATATTTATTTATATTTTTTTTAAATGCAGAATATCAAGGTCTCGGTAAGTGACATATTTATACGTGTGAAGTATGGTTATCAGTCGACAAATCACAGCCCCCCTCGCGATCACTAAAGATATTAGAGGAAGGTAGGGTTGATGATTTTACGAATATTTGAGACTTCAATTGTTCGGATTTTTTGAACCTTCGAATTTAGATTCGAATTTTCGAATTTTCGAATAATTCGAATTGTGAAACTGGATCCTAACGTTAATACGGCATGTTGATATGAATTATTTTCAGAATAAATTCATGTGCAGAGTTTTGTATTAATTCGTAAGTAATTATTAATTATTATTATTTGCCAAATTAATTCAATTTAGGGCCAGTTTTTCATTCACCGATTAATGTTAATCATGATTAAATAATAATGGATACTATGGTTACCATTATTTTTTAATCATGATTAACATTAATCGAGAGAAAACCGGTGACTGAAAAACTGGCCCTTAGACTTAAAATTAAGACTTTTTGTATCCTTTTTATTGTCATTTTAAAATGTCTTACTCGTAGCCGATAGCATTTAGATGGACGGCAAGAGAGAGTTCATTAAGACGCCTAACCGTGCAGAGTTTTTGCAGGATACTTCGCCGAGTTTATGATATAATTCGTGGCCGATTTTTCGCGAATTAAGCGTGAGCATGTTTGGAGATGACAGATAGCGTTAATTCAGTGGCAAAAAATTCGAGAATTCGAAGCTTCGAAAAATCATAAAATTCGTAAATTCGAAAGTTCAAAGCATCGAAGTTTTTCTGATGAAGTTCAAAACATTCGAATCTTCGAATGTTTAGAAAATCAAACTTCGCTGGAAATCAACGACCTTAGTGGAAGTGGAGCCACGGGGGTAATTTTAATGTGGTGAAAATTGTCGGCTGTGGGAATCGAATCCGGGTTCTCAAATACTCGATACCACTGAGCCATCATCAATTTAACATTAAAGATTAAAAATGAATAATTAATATACGCTCATTAATTTTATTATATAACACAATTAAAATAATTTTCTCTTTCTGTTTAAAATAAAGTGAATTTTAGTAGATAACTGTATTGATTTCAAAACACATATGTTTTAAATGTAAACAAAAATTTATTGATTAAAGTTTTCACTTATTTTTCCGTATAGGATTATGGAGCATATGAGTTTAATTAATTAAATATTTGTTTTAATTTTAGATAAAAATAAAGGTTACTAGATTTGATTTGACTTTGAGTTTAAAGTCAATACGGATATTTATCTCAATATTTTATATAACGTTTATTTTAAATACACACCTTTATTACTTCCTGTGCAAATATTAATATCCTGTTCTAAATTTTGTCAAAGATAAATTTAGAAAATATTTACATTGTTCTAATTTATAACATTTTAAAAATAAATTTTTATCAAAATTTGCAATTTAGTAGATATATAAGTACTTCGTATCGAGCGTATTATTTTCTTTCAGAAACGTGTTATAACCTGAACGGTCTGTATATACAATCGTGTATTTATATACGTTACCTTGACAATATCTTATCACTTGTTTCCATAAGCATGGCTCTGTTTCCTATTTGACTTGAAATAAAATATTTTATTTAGTATTTACTCATGTCACATGCAGCTAACTGTTATATAAATAACTAACAAGGATATTTTATAGTATTACTTGCAATTATTACGAATTTATTTTCTGCTGATATAACCTCTCACAACTGAAATGATAATAATGTAAAAAATTATAGTTTTTTCCTGCAATGCGGTTTTGAAAAGTGTAAATAACTAATAAAAGAATAAATTCTATGAGTGATGCTTAAACTTTGCTAATATTTTTAAATCGGTCAACCGGAAGTACAGTGTTGCCAAGTGTAATTTTTAAAGGCAAGACGAGTACAAAGCAACAGCGGCCAAGTCACTGCTTAGGAATGAACGCATTCTGTCACTCTGACTCCGACTTCATTTAGTTATTTCCGTAGCTTTAAATTTACATTCCAAACTACATCGTTATTAAAAATGTTTGAAAATTCTTGCATATTATTACACTAGAAAAATATGCGATTTTTTCAAACATTTTTTTTCTTTATCAACCGGAAATCTTGGTTTATGTTAAAGCAGTAAAATTTTAAATATATGACTAAGGTAATATAATCAATATTCTCAGAGACGGATTAAGGACAAGATGATTGGGATGCGTCCAGGGGGTCCCAAATGTAGACGCCCCCAACTTAATTAAACAAATATATTATAATTAAACAATTAATACAAAATTCTCGTAAAAATTAAAAATTACCTAGGAATACTATGATTTTTAACTATCGAAGTAATAATTATAACCATTCGGATTTAAGTTGACTAACTCCTTAAAAAAATCACAAAAATATAAAATGAACACATGCCAATAAATTGAACATTTCTATTTTATAATTTTAAATATATAATATAAAATAAATAAAAACAACTTTTGTAGGCGATCTCGGTATATAATATTTATGCGTGTGAAGTGCAGTTACCAACCGTCAACGATGTTACTGGAGAGGGAGTCACAAAGGTAATTTTAATGTGGTGAAAATTATTTGTCACCTGTGTGAATCACACCTCTCAAATCTATACGCCGACTCGATACCACTGAACCACTTACCCCGTAATAAAAATAACAATTTCTAACTAAAATGAATCAGTATTTTAGAAAATTTTTGAAATTTTAGCTATATGTAAAATTAATGTAAAAATTCCTTATTTATTTATGTTTTATTATGTTATTATTAAAAGTTTTTTGAACTAATTTATGAAGATGAAGTAAATGTATTAAAAAATTGTTCTTTTTGGTAACAAAGAAAGATATGTGAGTTCTGCGAAATGAACCAATTATAGCTAAACAGAAATAGGTGTATTGATTGCAACATAAATTGTTGCTTTTCAAATTTTGTATATGTATATTTTGTAATTAGGTTTAATTTTTACAAAAATAAAATTCCCTTTCTTTATTATTAAAAAAAGTATTATTTTTTTTACCGCTAGAGATCTGGATCAGTCTTAATACGCCTCTGAACATCCTATTTTAATATCTGATATTTGTTATTTCAGAAAGACTTACGATTAAGAAGAAAACATTTAATTAGAATTGTTAATAGTCCAAAATTCTTTGTGACTATTTATAGAAATTAAAAATACATTATTAGCGCTTAATCACGAAACCAAAATTGAGTCATCGAATGACGAAAAGAATTCTTAAAATCAACATCGATAATATGTTGCTACACAGAGGAAGGAAACGCATGCATGCCAAAAGTTCAAAACAGAAAGAAATAAAAATAAATTGTATGGCTGTTTAATTCATTATTAATTATAATTAAACAAAAAACGTGCATTAATTACTTACTACAATTATTAAATAAAAATATATCATCACACCTTTTACCCATTACTGGGTGTGTTCCGAAGCAGATCTCGATAAGTGATATATTTTTGCGCGTGAAGTGCGGTTACCAGCCGTCAAATCACGGCCCCCAAAGTTGTTAGTGGAGGGGGAGCCACAGGAGTAGTATTAATGTGGTGAAAATGTTTGTCGGCAGTGGGAATCGAACCAGGGTTCTCAGAATCCACAGGCCGACACAATTATTCATTACCTAAAACTAGAGTCACATGAACCGTTGTCACCGGAGAACGTTTAAATCGTCAAAACTGTTTACGTTTACTGTATCTTATACGCACTCTGCTGAAACATATGGATACTATCTATATGTTTCTGCGGAGTACGTAAAAATACAGCATAAAAATTATTACGAAATAACTGAACATTTGATATTTGCATTCAGTTATTGTATTAAACTTCTATGAATTTACGATGAATCGTGTATATCAGATATCAATTAACATTAACTAATCAAAAAAGTGTGAAAACTCTTCTGTCCTTATAGGATTGAACCATTATACAGATACATTATTCTGATCTGTCAAAATTTCTTGTGATATTTTATTTTGATTTACAAACAATATCTGGAAGACACAGCTTCCCTCGGAAGATAACGGGAGAAGGTAAAACTGTTGGTGCTCTGAAGTACTCACATGCCTATATTTCGAAGAATTATTTTTTATTAATTTTCTCCACAATTTTCTTTTAACGGGCATATTAAATAAATTTTCCGTAGGATAAAATCTAGCTAGATCGTTTCCTGAGCCTAAAAAACATTAATCAAAATCGTTAAAGCTGATTCCGAGATTGTTGACACAAATACATACAGACAATAATTGCTCGTATTAGAGTATACCTCGTATATATGTTAACGTTGATGTCAATATCGGAACAATTTGAACCGTCACACTAAAGAACGTCGTCAAAGGCGACAAATTTTCCAATATTAATTATGCATGTGACTATAGCTTCATTCTTACCGTCAATTGACATCAATGAGCGCTATAATTTGAAATTTTACACTTTACAATCAAAAGTATGCTATCTACCGAAATCTGCAAATAAAAATTATTTTAGCAATGAATCTATTTATTTAGTCACTGTGTAACAGAAAATAAATATATCATCACGCCTTCTACCCATTACTGGGTGTGGCACTCTGCTAAAGCAGATCTCGGTAACTGATATATTTTGCGCGTGAAGTGCGGTTACCAGTCGTCAAATCACGGCCCCCAAACATGTTAGTGGTGGAGGAGCCACAGGGATAGCTTTTTCAAATTATGAAAATTTGTCGCCTGTGGGAATCGAACCAGGGACCTCAGGATCCACAGGCCGACTTCATACCACTGTGCTAGCCATCCCAAACAGAAAATGAATCTCATTTAGAATTATATTTTATTGTGGAATTCAAATAGTCGGTCCGATTGTAGTTGTATCTTTCATTATAAATAAAAATAAGCGAGGTTTGTGATATATTTATGCGCATGAAGTGAAATTACCAGCCGTCAAATCACGACACCCGAAGTTGTTAGTGAATGGGGAATCATAGGAGTAATTTTTAATGTGATGAATATTGTTTGTCGGCTGTGAGAATCGAACTTGGGATCTCAATTTCACAGTACGACTTGATACCACTGAGCCATCACCCCATAATTATAGTTTATCGCGATAAGTGATATAATTTGAATTTGGCAGTAGAAGGGTAGACACAGGGATAATTTTAATATTATGAAAATCAATTGTCAGCTAAGATGGAAACCGTACTCAAGTTCTGATTTATACAATTCGATAGGTCATATAACAAAAAAATTAATCTAAATATGTACGTTTTATAGTACACATAATAAATTGTTGTTTTACTAATTTTCGCAAACATATGGTCTATTTAAGTTGCCGTGTATCAAGTATCCGCAAGTGATGTATACATATACAATTCTACTAAATCGCAAAGTGTCTCTGGCATGTCCGGTGTTTCGTCTCGCGCCGTCCCTGGTTGATGTGAGGGTGTGTGTGTGTGTGTGTGTGGGAATGTATACGTTGCCTTACAACAAGAGAGCATCTAAGCATCGCACACTCGACACTCATGTTTAGATGACGTCACAAAGTTGGCAAACGTTTTGACTTTTTAGTCATCTTCTTTCCGTTTTGTGCGTGAGAAATGTAATTGTTGAGGGATGTCTTTAGTTTGAGTTCAATATTTATGTATTTGTTTCTCTGTACAAAATGATTACAGTACATGGGGGAGGAGGCTACAGTTTATAGTGGAGGCCGAACCACTCAGACACAGTCGTATTTTTTAGATAAAGTTGAAATTAGCGAGAATTAAACGAGCTAACTCTTGCTTGGTAGGTTTGTAGACGCAGTGACCTACGACTGTAACGTGCGCCTCTTTAAAAATGTCACAAAATAAAAGTAATTAGGTTTTAGGTAATTTAATAAAGAAATAAAATTAACCTAAATAGAATGAAACAATCGATTACTAGAACTAACTCAATCATTCCTAGTTATGTGACCACAAGAAAATACCAGATTTGTTATACAGACATATTTATAGATTATGTCATTTTAATATTATACATTCCTTCAACTACTTAGTTCCAGATAAGAATATAGTAGTTTGATGGGTTTTTAGTATATTCGTACGTCGTCGATTTTAATTAGTTAACAAAACATTAAAATGGAGTATGGAACAGTGATGAATGCCTAAATTTTTTGTTCGGAGATGTGACATCTTCATCTACTATTTGTAGGCAGCACATAACTTTTCTAACCACAATAATATGAGATCGCACCGTTAGAATTTGAACAAAGAAATACCAAAACATTACATTTCGTATTTACTAATAATAATTCATAATATTCCGTTTTGTAAATATTTGAAAAAAAGATTTTGTAACAAATGAATTTATAATAATTTCAAAAAATGTTTCAAACAAAATTTATTTCACATCAAATCATAATTCGGCGTACCTCATTTTATGGGGTAATGACTCAGTGGTATCAAATCGGCCTGTGGATCCTGAGAACCCCGATTCGATTCCTACAGCCGACAAACAATTTTCACCATATTAAAATTACCCCTGTGGCTCCCCCACTACTAACATCTTTGAGGGCCGTGATTTGACGGCTGGTAACCGCACTTCACACGCATAAATATATCACTTACCGAGATCTACTTCGGCAGAGTGCCACACCCAGTAATGGGTAAAATGCGTGATGATATTTATTTATTTTATTTTAGTTTATATAGATATTGTGATTAATCCTACTGTTTACGAAATAAATATAAAATTTAGATAAGACTCATGAATAAAGTTATGTTACCAATGATCAAATAAGCCCCATATTTAAACTTAACCTCAGTGTCTCGTTAATAATTTTAGATTTCATTTGTGAGGATATACTAAAATCTCGACAACAATGAAAACCACCATTACAATTATTGTTATGTAGATCTATGAATAGTGATAAATAGGCAGACATTTCTAGCCTCGATTTAATAGAAATTATAGTATTGAATAATTTTCTTTCAAATACAAGCGCAGGCTGTCACTCTCTTTCATTCTATTATTTGTAGAATTGTTGTTACAGGAGTGAGCGCGAGTAATTTCAGATGTTTTGAGCATTTGGAAAGAACGTCGAAAGAAAGATTAATGTAGGTGTAAAGTATAAATTGGATAGATGTGATTGCAGGTTTATTGAGTAGAGGGAACAATGAATGTGGTTGAAGTGAGGATGGTGAGTTAGAATGAGAATGTTTAACGAGAATTGATTATTTGATGAATCTGATAAGTGAATGTTTTATGAATGATTCTAGGATTCGTGCTACTCCATTTGATGGGGTATACCGGTAAGTTATGTATATCTGTATATTTTGTTATAATACAAGTAAATTTTCTACTAATGTACAATATATAAATTAAAGCCAATCCGCTTTAATGCTTTATGAATATGTCTGTTAAAAAATTGCTTTATTTGTCAATTTGTGTTAATAAATACCACCCGAGGTTTAATAATTAAGTCAACAATGTATTTTCTGCGCTAAATAGTAGAGTAAATGGTAATTGCGTGTTTTCATAAATAAATAATTAACGGATAAAAATTAATCATATTTTGGTAGGTATATCCCTTGTTAATAAGTACACTTGTGTTGGATTTTGGTTAGATTATAATTTCTAATACAGCTGAATAGAATTATACAAAACCAAATAATAAATGTGTATTTTGCTTGAGAACCACTGGTGCAGCCAGCCACAGCCACTAGCCTCAACCGTTGTTTATAACGTCTGCCTGGCCGATGTGATTCAGTCCAACCATAAATAAACACACGCGAAATATGGCACCCGGATGTGATACGATAGATGATACATGCACGCATCGGACCACGTTGTTTTATACCTCCTCGTACCGCCCCGCCCGTTGTTACGCCGCTGCTTTTCAGCGTACAATGCCTACATCGCTGCAAATTGAAAATACAGATTCGATACACGATTAATTCGGTAAACGCGAACATATTACATTGCTAGATACGCTTCTGGGCTTGGGTATTAGTAACGTTATTGTGATTTATCAGCTTGTTTTCATTTGTATTTGTTTTGTTATGGAAGTATAATTTGGAGTTTTGGAGATTTGTGTTCAAAATTCCCCTAACTATAGAATTAAACTAGAAAATACTTATTTAAATGTAAAATATTTCCGTTGTCTACCAGAAACAGGAAAACAACATTTCAAAACAAGAAATTTTGTACTTAGTTCTTTAGTTGGAAAACAAATAAAGGCTTGTTATAAATTCCTTTTTACTACACCTACTATGAAAAGTTTACATTTATGCTTTCATTTGTCTACGTAAAGTTGATGGTTACTCAGGAACAAGCAAATAAGCATTTTAACGTGCGATTAAAATAACAAAATTAAGATATTTTCACTCATTTTTAACTAATATATGAGGATTTGTGAAGAAATAATAGAGCTAAACAGAATTTTTTGTTCATTTATTCGATTGTATATATTGTCATGGTTACAAATAAAATATGAATTGGCTAAAAGTAGATTGAAGTAACCAAATACAGTTATTTTCAATTTAAAAATACATATTTTCATAATTCCGTAGTCGTAGGAAAAATTATGTACAGATCACGAGCGTAAAGTCTCTTTATTCCTCTTGCATACGCATAAAGAATCACTTTATGCTCTTAATACATAAATAACTATTAAGCTACAAATAATCCCTATCAATACGCGCATCATCGACTAAAATCGTGATCTATAATTATGATTTGGTAATTAATAAAAAAAAAATTGAAACCATTAGATCAGAAAAATAAACTCTAATAATAAACGCATTTTTGCATTAATAACAATTAAATTTGGCATAATTACAGTATAAAGGTATAGCACATATGAGTGCCGTTTAGATATAAGCAAAATTCGTCAATGTTAGCAGATAATTGTAAACCAAAATTATAATAATGTAGTTTTACAGTTTGCAATAGCGATAAAATTTGGTATAAGTATTAAACAAACCAAACATGGTATATATGGTCAATTTCATAGTATCTTAGGCAAATAATTTTTAGCAAGAACATATTTAGAAGTGTAAACACATAAGAGAACAAATATTAATAGCTGAAAATAAGAGCAGATTTTTCCATCTCGGATAATTTTCTTAATTACTATTGGCAGAATAATTTTAAAAATATCGCATCAGAAATTAGTATTCAGTATAATTATTACCATTTCTGCTATGATTTCGATGGATTTTCACCAATTTAAAATTATCCCTGTGGCTCCCCCACTACTATCATCTTTGGGGGCCGTGTTTAGCAGGCTGGAAATCCCACTTCACGTGCATAAATATAACACTTACAGAGATCTGCTACGGCAGAGTGCACATCCAGTATTGGGTAAAAGGCGTGATGATATATTTATTTTTATTTATTTTATGAAATAGAGAATTTGGAAATAATTAATTTTAGACACCGTTACAATGTTACATGTTCGAAATAAAATTGCCAATTTTGATAAATGGCATGATATCTAGTTTTTTTCGATTTCGAATGTGAAACTATACAGATATTTCCAACTTATTCACAGAATTCTTATTTTTAACATAGCGTTTAACACAATCATATTTCAGACGCAAGATTTGTGAATCACGATGAATTGTACAAGAACATGCATTAAATTTTTCGTTTTTTTGCTTCTAATTCACTGCGTCTTTTTGTTTATTTTCTATTATATTTTTATATTTTATAGCTATTTCAACTAATAAACTAACTTCATTTATAGAAAAAATTACAGATCTTGCACGTTTTCCTGACATTTTGACAGTTATAACAAAATCAAGTAGGTAGAAACAAATAGCTATTTACATAACTAGTGCGCGAAGACATACGAGTACTTTGAACATGAGCGCAATTTTAAAGCACTAGCTTTAATTTGTGCGAATAATGGTGCAAATGGCATCTTCGCGCACGAGTTTTGTACAATGCTTTTTGTAACGAGCAAAAATTATATGATGGCCAATGAGGAAATTTATTAAATTTGAAGCGTGAATTTATATTGACAGTTAAATATACCAAGAATTGATATTTGTTATTTGAAAACAAATTGTTAATTTTTTCTTGTAAAGTTTGTTGAAATATGTCTATTTGATGGCGTTATAAGCTAATGTCTCTACTTCTTTTATAAATTCCTTCAAATGTGTGTATATAAATAAGTACAAATAGCGTTTTAATAGTCAAAATTAAGAATCATATAAAATGGGTGTTTTTTTCTCAATTACTTTGCGCACTAGTGCACAAAATCAAACTTTCTATCGGTTTCCAAGGTTATGTAAACATTATTTTGAATGCAGCGAGTACAAAAATTACAATTATATATTTATTAAACGTCATGAACAAATTTTGTGTTTCTTTCAAATTAATTATTTTTATAACATTCTCTCTCTAAAAGACAAACAGTGTTGCAATTTTGGCTAATTTATTTATAAGGTACCAATAACAAGAAGACGAATAAATTGAACTGGTTATCTAAAGAATAAATATCTTCCTAATAAATAATTTATTTTGCTAATAACAATTAGCTAGTTTATTAGAAGGTGGATATCTCGGCCCTAAGTTTAATTTTAATTAAATTACTTCAGTTAGCTATAACAATTCATTCATTTCAACTTTTTTATAAATATAAATAATTATATATCGATAAATCCAATTAGTATTTGGAACAGTCATAATTTGAAGAACTATTTATGATGTAATGATTTGTTAATAAACAGTTTTATAAATACTAGCATTACTTTTACATTATAGAAGTACGCCGATTATCCGCTGGGGTTCACTCGAGCCCGGATAATTGAGAAATATGGTTAATCCACATTAAGATTTTGTTGAGTTAAACATACAAGAATAAGTATAAAATCCTGATAGTATTTATCTATAAAATTTACGTATTAATAGTTATTTTTACATTTAAAGTGTGTGATTTTTGTTTGATTTTTTTGTAGAATTACAGGAAATACCGCTAACTTATTGTTGTTAATCAATTGGCTTAAAGTAACGATAGATTTTATAACACTTTTTTATTCGTGTTTAGAAAATTTTAAAACGTTGACATTCATTTAAATTTAGAGAATATTATTTTTGTTTTTGTGTAATCTGATGCGAACTACATTGTTCGCAGACACCACAGAAGCCGTGAAATTCAATTTTACGTCCATTGTAATAGTAACGGCTGTTGAACTAAACGTTACTTTGACACTTGAGAAATACCATGACATATAATAATATGATAATGACATTTTAACATGGAATACATGTTCCATAAGTTTGAACTTTTTAAAAATTTAGGTTTTCCTGTTAAATAAGAAAATAAAATGTTTCTCGACACCGTTTCGCCACTATGCTTTTTGCATTAATCTTTAAAGTCACTCTAACATTTTTCATACTCAGTTAAGATTTTTCAGGTACTAAATTGAAAAGCGCAGAATTTACAACACTTTTTAACTCTGGAGGAGTACGAGAAATTGATATATTGCTATCACTGCCAGTATCTTCAGATATTTTTGTGATTTTTTACAAAACAGTTTTGTTTATTAAATATCAATTCCATAGTGACATCAAAGCCACCTTTTTGTTTACAATGAATTGTTTAAAAACAATAAAATTTGTAATTACATATTTTTACAGTTGCACAACAAATATTGTATACACGTTCTCCGCGAAATCCTTTAGTACCCTTTGGATTGTCCTGCCTTGGTCGCAAGCGGTCTTGGCGACAATTGTTCTCTCAGTACGCTAAAGAGAAATTTCGCGGGTTTGATATATAAATAACTATTTTGGAATTACGGTTAATCCAAGTCACGGTCAACTTTTCCCCGGATAATCTGTGTTTTACTGTATTGAGAATTTTTAATATGTGTTACTGTAATGTTAATAAATGTTAAATAATGGAGTTGGCACTCTCGGGCCGCTGAAATTCCCGGGTCTACAGCTTTTGCCTAAGCTTAATTACAGACGGCTCTGGTCAACGACACTTGACGAGAAGGAATGATCAATTTATTTAATAACCTGCTGTAGTATCATTGTACTATCAAAATTTCAAAGAAAGTAACGATCCTCTGCCACACAATTGTCAGACAAGAACTGAATATAAACACCTTCCAGATATGACTAATCTGTATTCGAAGCAAGGATTTGGTTTCCCTCTGGTTAGATTACCGAATTAAGTTGCACTAGGTAGTAATCCTAATTTTCCGAGAATGACCGCTCACCACTTAAATCCCTTTCGCGGAAAGGATTAAGTCTACATCGGCTATTTATAAACTGTACAAAGGTATGAATCGTATTATATCGGTGAAATGAAACAATTAGTACCTTTACTCCGACTTTTAATTTAATAGTATTTGTTATGGCCGCTTCACAGGAAGCAATAGCGGATAAGTGCAATTTAACCAATAGTTACATCCTAGATAAGTTAAAAGTTAAACTACTTCGTATAAGAACTTAAATTAAATGCCGATTTGTTTACATTGCTATTGATGGGGTACAGTATTATATAAGTCATTAAAATGATAGTTCTGTTTTCAGGTAAACTGAAATACAGAAAATTATTTTCTTCGATCGGATGAAAACTGACATCTTTGCATTATTCCGGTATTGTAGTGTCGTTGCTAGGTTACAAGAAATAACAGTCCAGGAATATTGTTTTCCTACAACTGTGCGATTTCTTTGTTATTACGTAACTATTATTGCCTAGATTACGGGTGGAAAGGAAACAAATACAAACCAAGTGCGTTTATGTAAGCGAAGAAACACTAGTGCGTACAGTACTTTGTGTTTTACGCAACTGTAAAAAGAAAGTTGCATTGAGAGCGATTTAAATATCGCTTAGGTAAGAAGAAGATGCGGTGAGCCAGCGCTAGTAAATATGCAGTTGTATATTTTGACGTTTATAAACATAACCTTAAATTGCAGTATATCTAATATGTACACAATTAATAAAAAGAACCGAATAAAGTAAAATATTTTGATAAAAGATTTTATTTAAAGAGTAAGTGAAATACATAATATTTATTGTTTGTGTATATTAATAAAACTTTTGAACAGTCTAAAGAAACATTGATTTCTTCCATACCTGTTCATATTATTAACAGTAATATTATTGACAATAATTTCGAAGGTTTTAGAAGTACCAGCAGCAGGTTGATTGTCATTGTCGAAAATAGATCCAGCATAACATGATCTTGGGCTTCAATTATCTTTGAAGGTGTTTATGATAAAGGAGAATCGCTCAGTGTAGAATTCCAATTTAAACGATTTTGAAGAAATGATCTTGAAATTAGTAAAATATTTTTAAATAACGTAGAACAATGTGCAAGCAATCAACAAATAAACCATAGCAACGCCATAAAACATCGTTCTCGTGTAATATTATTAAAATTTTATATATTTTTATAATATTTTAGTGATTTTCTAAATCGCACAATTGTAGGAAAAATGTTGTATATAAACGTGCCGAAAAAGGTTACGTGCTCGTGCAGATTTAAATTCTGCACTTGCACGTAACAAGCCTTTTTCGGTACTTGTTATAAAAATAACTATTCCGGCTGCTAACAAAGTCTTCTCGTAAAATACGCTTGTGAAAATAAATAAACTATGATTACGCTATCATCAGATATTTTTATCAAAACAACGCAATAATTTTGTCTCATTGGTTGTTTATTGAGTATAAACCGATAAAAAAAAAAAACGTACATAGGAAAAGTATCTTCCCGGATTTCTCACCATCGTCCGGAAATATATCACTTTAACTAGTTTCACAATATACTACTTTGCCATTTCCTTTGAAAAAATTTCAGCCAAAATAATTGAAAAATGTTTGATAGTGAAAAAAATATTTAATGAACTACTAGTTAATCACCTTTAAGGTTGATTTCATGAACTTCCGTTAAATCAGAAGTTAAACTAATTCGAGATTAAAAGTTAAGTCATTTGTATTCTCGTGTTATCTCCGAGGTTATCTCATTGTTTTAAATTCTAACGTGGTTGTCATACACGTTTTATGTTTTATGTGATATTAATTAATTATTTTATTATATATAGACTTCAGCTTCACATTTATAGCGAATTATTAATAGTACACGTTTACTAATATTAAATTGTTAATAATTCTAAATTTACTTTTGTATCCATATGAATAGAATTATAAAATAAAAAATAAATAAATATATCATCACGCCTTCTATCCATGACTAGGTGTGGCACTCTACCGAAGCAGATCTCGGTAAGTGATATATTTATGAGCGTGAAGTGCGGTTACCAGCCGTAAAATCACGGCCCCCAAAGTTGTTTAGTGGTGGGGGAGCCACAGGGGTAGTTTTAATATGGTAAAAATTGTTTGTTGCCTGTGGGAATCGAACTAAGGTTCTCAGGATCCACAGGCCGACTTGATACCACTGAGCTAGCTACTCCATAAAATAATGGCTCTGTATAATATTTTGACATTAGTACGTAACTCAATGTTCCTGAATCAATTGCTAATTCTAAATTAGGGTAGTTCAATATAAAAACAATGACTAAAGTAAATAAACATATTTATAAACATTTAAATTTTCTTGAAGATGCTCTTCTGTTAAGTCACTTATCTTGTTATCTCAAAACAGAATTATCTCAAAATGTTTTCCAAGAAAAGACAAACTATGTTTATATTTCGTACTGCAAGACGCAAAAAGTCATAAACTCCATATGAAATGCTTATTACGTACAAGGAAATAAAAATATTGCAAAGTTCGTTAAAGTTCACGAACTATCAAACCCGTTATTCTGTCATTCAGCACATAACGTCACAAAACATCACGCACGAATCGCACATCGTGTGTACATATATATCGCGCCTTGCATAACGATTAGCTACACAAATAATTCATGTGAAAAGATGCAATTTGACGTTCACATAAAATTTACACCCACGATATTTCGCCACGGAGTCGGACGTAGTTTTTACATATTCACAAAGCAAATATACACTATAAATGCTTCCGTCTACACTGCAACGCCTGTGTACAGAGACATGGGCGTACGTTATAAATGGGGCGCACCCACGTGGAATGTCATGCAACTGTTTGGGTACATATTTCGTAATTTTATTCTTTTCTCTCTTACGACGCTGGTTGACACACATAATTTTAGTTTTTAATGTACTTACTCTGTTATACTCTTCTCAATCTCTGCAATTATTTTGAGACAAAATTAAACAGCGTGGAGAACTCTCTTTCAGTAACGATCTATTGCTCAAATATTTAATATTCAGGATTTGAACTAGAATAAATGATTTTGGTTGGTTTCATATATCCGATTAAAAGTGAAATCAATGTCCCTGAACTATCGCTTCCGGTTCCAAATTTCGGTCAACTGATTCATTTTTCGTAAGCATACATTCCAAATACTAAAATACACTTACTTACCAAAATATATTTGCATACAATGCAATATGGGATGGCTAGCTCAGTGGTATGAAGTCGGCCTGTGGATCCTGAGGTCCCTGGTTCGATTCCCACAGGCGACAAATTTTCATAATTTGAAAAAGCTATCCCTGTGGCTCCTCCACCACTAACATGTTTGGGGGCCGTGATTTGACGACTGGTAACCGCACTTCACGCGCAAAATATATCACTTACCGAGATCTGCTTCAGCAGAGTGCCACACCCAGTAATGGGTAGAAGGCATGATGATATATTTATTTATTTATTTTATTTTACAATGCAGATGAACGTAGGTAATAGAAAGTGTAGCACTATGCAATTGTAAAAATCTATAAAAAAATAAAAAAAAAAAAATATATCATCACGCCTTCTACCCATTCATGGGTATGACACTCTGACGTAACTTGATTTCAGATAAGTGATATATTTTGCGCGTGAAGTACGGTTACCGGCCGTCAAATCATGACCCCCAAAGATGTTAGTGGAGGAGGAGCCACAGGGTAGTTTTAATGTGTTGAAAATTGTTTGTCGGCTGAGAATTAAACCCGAGTTTTCGAATCCACAGGCCGACTTGATACCACCGAGTCACCTACCCCATAAACATCTATATTTTATACA
This sequence comes from Pterostichus madidus, assembly GCA_911728475.2. Taxonomy (NCBI): domain Eukaryota; kingdom Metazoa; phylum Arthropoda; class Insecta; order Coleoptera; family Carabidae; genus Pterostichus; species Pterostichus madidus. The sequence goes on from OU452312.1 coordinate 12,795,419, forward strand.
AATTTATAAATTAAATTTGAATGTAATTTACTGATATTTGATGAAACGAACATTTTGGAAGCATTATTTTGTACCTAAGAATTTAGTTAGTTTCTTCAGTATTTCAGTAAAAAAATGTGAAAAATGCTATCGAAAGTTATTCTGTTAATATATATAAAAAAAAACAAATAAACTGTTCTTGAATATATTGAATCATATGGCTTTATTTTATGATTGAAAATGACGGCGTTTCAGAATTATGTTTTAGTGTTTTTACATTTTAAGAAATGTAGGTACATAACAATAATTAGTACATAACAGTGCCTGTACGAAACGTTATTTTTCAATTATAAAATGAAGCCATGTAATATAACATATTCAGCAAGAGTTTATTTGTTTTCCAATATATATGGGGTAGGTGGTTTATTGGTGTCGAATCGACCTGTGGATCCTAAGAACACTGGTTCAATTCCCACAGCTGACAAACTTTTTCGCCACATTAAAATTACTCCTGTAGTTTTTTCACGACTAACATGTTTGAGGGTCGTAATTTGACTGCTGGTAACCGCACTTCGCACATATAAATATATCACTTATCGAGATCTGCTTTGCAGAGTGTCACATCCAGTAATGGGTAAAAGTTGTGATGATATAATTATTTATTTATTATGTCTATACAATATTTGGCTTAATTAAACAAATTTCTAAGAAAGAAAGTACATAATTCTATTCAATAAATTAAATTCTATTAAAAAAATGCAAATATAATGAATTTGGCATCAATATGCTATAAGAAGTAAGTACTGTAATATAAGAATATAAATTGAAGTTTGCGCGAATAAGTATCTCGACACAATAATTTAAAATTTAAATGTAAATTCCTTTCTGCTACCCTATCAGTATATTCTTTTGGATTTGTCCCTATAAGTACAATCACATGTCCAATGAAAACATAATTTATTTGCTTCGGTTTACATTTGCAAAGCCAAAGAATTAGAAACAGTATGTATCAGAATTAAATAATAAAGTTTCAATCTTCTTTATCATAAGCAAATAATTTTTAATAAGAATTTGCCGCCTTTTTTAATTTGCTGTTCTAAGCTATAAGTAGCTTATTCAGCGTTTTAGGAAATCTGGATCTGATCAGAGCTTGAGCAAAATTGTTAACTAATTCAATAAGAAAATATTTACTAATTATATAGAGAAAAAAAATGGGGTAACGCCAGAATTTAAACTTAGGATCTATGAACTCCGGTCATATGCTTTAAATCTCGCTTTAACCCTTAAATGGAAAAACATTTTTGTCTATTCTGTATTCTGTTGATCGGCAACATACTGCAGAACAAAAACCTTTTAAAAATACTCTAGATGGCTGCTTTGATTGAGTCTATTAAATACTATTCTTTTTAAGTTTATTCATTTGCGAATTTAATTTTGTACAAGATAAATTCCATATTGTGTATCCAAACGATAGTACTTTAGAACCCTGTTTTTAATATTGATCGTACATGCACGTATCTGTTATAATCTCACTGATCTTGTTTTGTTGCTTATCTGTAACATTATATGCATCATAATCAATATGGTTGTTGCAGATATGCAACAATATGTATTTCAAAGATTAATTTTTGTTATTTTCTATTATTATAATTTCATATTATTGTTTATTGGCAAAATTTAAAGAAACAAAGAAAAAGTTTAAAAAAAAATTCTCTTTCTGTGTATTTATCTTTACAAGAATATTGTTTTCTAATTCAAATTAAAAAAAAAATCATACATTAAGGATTAAACCAACTAAGCCCTGATCCCATTACTTTTTTATTTACTAAAAGACTTGACACGTCGTCTGCAGTGGAAAAATAAAATATATAAATATATTATCATACATTTTACCCATTACTGTGCGGTTATTAGCCGTCAAATCATGCCTCCCCAAATATGTTAGTGGAGAAAGAGCCGCAGAGGTAATTTTAATGTAATGAAAGTTGTTCGCCGCATGTGAGAATCGAACCCGGGTTCCCAAATCCACATGCCGACTGGATACCACAGAGCCACCTACTCTACATACTAATTTTCTAATTATTAAAAATAATATTTATAACAATGACCACAGAAAAGTGCTAATAAATATATAGAGACATTTTAACCTCGGAATTTATAAACTTTGCTTGTTTGATATTTTAGAGCAGTGTTTTTCAAACTGGGGGTCGCAAGTAGGGTTTAAATATTTAAAAGTTCGATTGATCAATAAAATCGTTATTATAGATTTCTTTTTAAATGGATTGATTGAAAATATCGACTGATAAAAAATTGGAATTATAGATTTTTTTAAAATAAATCAAATATATCATCACGCCTTCTACCCATTACTGAGTGTGGCACTCTGCCGAAGCAGATCTCGGTAAGTGATATATTTTGCGCGTGAAGTGCGGTTACCAGTCGTCAAATCACGGCCCCCAAAGATATTAGTGGTGGAGGAGCAACAGGGGTAGTTTTTGAAATTATGAAAATTGTTTGTCGCCTGTGGGAATCGAACCAGGGTTCTCATGATCCACAGGCCGACTTCATACCACTGAGCTAGCCACTCCATTTAAATGAAAAAAATATAGTTTTCAATACATTTAAAGTTACCGATTTTTTAACGTTCTTTTAATCATAAATATGTTCATTTAACACAGATTTTTTTCATTTTTATTTACTATATTTAAAATATTATTATTATTGATTTTAAAGGGCAACTAACTAATGAAATTTCGATATGATACGCGTTATGTGTGTGATCGTGATCTGAAAGTGAACTGCATCATGTTAAATCTTTATTAATAACCTGAACATGATTGGTGTGATGTAAATGTGGTCTACATTTTTCTATTACACTTTTTATATGTTTTTAATAAAAATAACTATATCAAATAGACTTTTTGAGTTTCGATTATATATTAAATAAATTACATTTTTAAATAAAATTTATCTTTAACAAAATAGATTTTTTTTTAAATTCCTGACAAATGACAGTGTTGGCGAGAATGGACTCACAGGAGTAATTTTTAATATGGTGATAATCAGTTGGAAACCGAACTCGAGTTCTTATTTCTACAATGCCGATACAGAGCTAGCTATGCCACAATAATTAAAAAATTAAAGTCAGAGTTTATCAAAATTGCTGTTTGTATATTTTTAGCTGTATAGTTACAATAAAATACTAGCAGTTGTTAGGCGTTCTAAATATAAAATACATATTTTGTATTTGCATAACATTAATGTTAAAGCTTTCAATTGCCTGTGATTAACTTTTATGAATATTTTTTAAAAGTATTTATTTGACAATTAATTCATCTCATATTTGTTTGTATTTTGTTTGAATTCCTCTCTAACTATGCAGAATGTAATTTTCAACTTTCATATGGGGTAATGACTTAGTGGATCTTAAGCATCTTGGTTCGATCCCCAAAGCCGACACAAATTTTCACCAATTTAAAATTACCCATGTGGCTCCTCCACCACTATCATCTTTGGGGCCCGTGATTTGACGGCTGGTAACCGCACCTCACGCGCATAAATATATCACTTACCGAGATCTGCTTCGGTAGAGTGCCACACTCAGTAATAGGTAAAAGGCGTGATGATATATTTATTTATTTATTTTATTATTTGAGCTTTTGTCTTTAATGATCGTTTTTGCACCAAGGAAACTTAAATTGTATATCTGACTTAAATAACATCAAACATCTCATGCAATTTTGTAAATTTATATCAAACTTTAAATTTTAATTTCATTAATCAAAAAACTAAAGTTCACAAATAAACTCATTTGTGTTAAACATTTTATCGTGGACACTCGGTATGGAACAATATTTAGGTCACTCTATAAAATTTTAAATCATAAATAAATAATGGTAAAAAGCTCCACATTTACTTTTCCCATTTTTTTTCAAGCATTGCATGATGGAAGGTATTAAAAAAATGAAAGAACCCTAGAAGTAATGATAGTGGATAGATATAATATTAATTTACATAGAATATCTGTATAAGACATGTTGTGCAATAGATTATCTAATAAAGTATTAATAACATATTAGTTCTATTTGCAGAGGCAGATATAACGTCTTACGCCAATAGAAAATAAAATAAACAAATCTATCAAAAGCCGTCACAAACACAAGATTCACTCTGCGCTCACCTTTTGAAGAAACATTTTTAAATATCGAAATTGGGTTTCGAGCACGACTTGACTGTCAGTTGCGACATAAGTAAAAAGGCGACCTATTGCCGCAGCGAGAAATTTTTGTTTCCCGTCTTAAATAATCATTTTGCAAGAAGTTGTACGCTGTCTCGACTACTCAACTCATGGATGTAATCGAGTGACCAATCTGGATGATATTTATGTTTTGTAATGGCCGTGTCAAGTGCCGCTTTCATAAAATCCAATAAGATGCTCGTTTACTTTATTGATTTGACAGGGTGATATTTTATACGCTCCTTTGAACTACTTCAGAGACTAACTTCTATCATTTTGCATCTGTTGCATTCTGTATTGCTTTGCTAATAGTAATTTGTCTTCACTTTCTGTTGCTATATTTTCTTTGAAACTAAATTGTTGCTAAGCAGAAAACGGAAGTTTTGTTCTTTTTTAAATCTTCAACCTACATAACGTGAGAAGTATTATGATAGTGACTTATCAATTCTCATGTTTTAGATTCTACTGAATTAAAAAAAAGAAAAAATATGATTTAAAAAGAGTCAGCCTGTCTGTCGTTCTGACTGTATGCATATTTGGAGTTGGAGTTTTATATTTAAGCTTATGGCCGAATAACAAAAATAAATCTTACAACAAGATTTATTGGAAATATTTTTGAAATTATTATATATATATATATATATATATATATATATATATATATATATATATATATATTTATTATGATCCTGTATAAAAACAGCTGTATATTAATTTAGTCCTAACTAATTTATTAATTTATTTTGTTACTCTGTTGTTGTGCATAGAACTTAATCCTAATTACACTACAGGAGTTTATAATGGAATTCGAATAACTCAGACATAATCGCATTTTTTACTTTTTTATATAAATAAGTCAGTGGGATTTGAACGCACGACCTCTTGTTTGCTAATAAAGAAACGCAAGTTTTACCTCGCTGTTATTCACTGGGTTACGATTGCCTGTAGCTCTGTGGCACGTTCTTCACTAACTGTAGAGGAATTAAGTCTCTTTAGTTAGAACACTGGCTTCACGAGCGCGTGTTCGCGATTAAATGTTATTCACTTCAACTTCTACTAAAAATACTATTGTGTTTGAGAGGTTCAAATTATAATTGATATTTTTATTGTTGTTTAGATAGAGTAGCAAACAGTGGCGCAACTAGGGGAGTGGAGGACGGTCCGCACCGGACGGTACATATTTTGGGGCGGCATTTTTTTATATTTAATTTTAGTTGTAAAAAAAATTCTGTGCCCAATATTGTAATTTTGCTAAGAATTTTTTTAATAATTGCTATCAGTGTTGCTAGTTGCGAAAGGAGCTTCTCCAAATTGAAGTTGATAAAAAATTATCTTCGGTTCACAATGAGTGATTTAAGACTACCAAATCTTGCAATATTGTCCATAGAACAAAATTTACAAATAATATGAATTTTGTCAGCATTATACACGATTTTTGTACTATGAAAGTTAGAAGAGTAAATAAGTATATAAATATGTTTACATACACATATGTGTACAATTTGTTTGTTTATCCAAATGAAATGAAATTATTTATTTATAAATATGAAATATTTAATGGTAATTTTTTTTGTAAATTAGGTATATGTTTTGTCTCATAGGTGGAGAACCCGTGACCTCCGTAAGTTTCTTGTGGTCTTTAAAAAAGTATCTTGTATTTTTATAACAGTTGCATTTATAGGTATATCAACTTATGCGGCCTTCTTTATTACTGCCTAATTTAAATATGGCATCCAATAGTAAAAAAGTTCCTCAGCTATAGTTTGTCTTAATTACAATTATTTATTTATGTTTATTGATTTATAAAAACCATCATTTGTTTGACTTAGAAAAGACGGCAAATTGGAGACCGCCCTTGGCGGAAAAAGTTCTAGGTACGCCACTGGTAGCAAATAAATGACTAAATTATAAAATGCGTAAAAATGCGTAATATATTTAGGTATGTATTTTAATTTCATTATGATGTCAGAGATGATAATTCAAATATAGTTGATGAAATAGTTCCGAGAAAAATTAATCTTAAAAATTAAATCATCGTGGAAACCAAAAAAGTTGAAATAAATAACATGGGTCTATGATTATATTATCAGAACCGTCGTCACCCATTTGTTTTAAGTTAGAGATAAGGGAATTAAAGGAAAGAAACTTGGTTCAGCAAACAAGCACCTGCCGCTGATAATAATTGGCTGATGCGTGGTCCGCGGTCTGAGCTGCCAAGCCAAAGAGCAGAGAGAAGGAAGTTCGTCGTTTCCTCTCTAGTCCCGCTCGTATCAATCTCCATAGCGCCGAGTGTCTCTCTCGCTCTCGACAAGTGCAGATCCGGCGGAGAGCCGGCAACAGCGCCCCCCTCCAACTGACGCCCGCGCTGGTAGGCGCCCGACCAGACCAAACCAAAGCCAGGCGAACCGTCAGTCAGTAGTAAGGTGGTAGCCGAATAGGTTAGACCACAGTTACTAAACTCGCTCGCCTCAACAACACGATACAACGTTCATACAAGTGTTTATTTATTAAATCAGTGCAATAAACCAATGTTCCAGTTTATTGTGCAACTGAACTCTCAGTGGATTTGTATTAAAGTGATTTTTTGATCTGACTCAAGTGCTGTGATTTTACCACATTATTTATCCGGATAACTTGCTGTTTTTACTGCAGAAAGGTATATTTCTCTCATATTTATGTATTTACTTAATTTTAAGAGTCACGTAACTAATAAAATATACTAGAAGTAGTTTAATAAACACAGTTAGAGTAAAAACGTTAGTTTTGTTATGGTTAGGTATTTGTTATGTAAAAACTTGTGGGTGTAGAGCAGACAGAAACCTGTTGCATCTTAGAAAAGTTACCAAGTTCGTAGTCGAGCAAGTGTTTCGGAAACATCCGGTTTGTTCTGAGATTCCTACTTCCAACATAACAGCTGTAGTCCTAGTACTGTAACCAAAAACACGCGCGTGGCGTACGGGTCACTGCACATTCTGGGCTATTAAAAGATAAACAGTTAATTAATTTACCTTTGTTCGAAAATAAACGTCTTGGTTTTGTTTTGAAAATTATATTTAGTTTGTTTACTATATCATTTCATGCCTTTGCGAACACATGTAGCTATTTATATTTAGCACATACCCATGGTTTTGTTTTTTGTAGTTTGAACGTTATTTTATTTCGTGTTGTATGTACTTTGTCAGGAATTCAAGTATTTCCTGATATGTCGTAAAACACAATGTCTCATTATGAATTCATTGGAAACGCTGATAATAATAGCAATGATACAACGTTTCCACTTCCGCCCAACGCGAAGTTAAGACAGAGAAGGTCGTATAAAGCAACACACCACAGACACTTTTTATGAGAATATTGCGATTAGGTTCGAATTGACTATAAAAGTTCAAATTATCGTAAAGTCTGATCGAAAACATGTACAGTTATTATCAATCTTATGGCCATAATCAATTACTATCCTAGTTTGTAATTTAATGCACCGAAAATAAATGTATTAATAAACTATTTTCGTTCCTCTTTGACAAATGTATTCTGTTATTAAGTGTTATTCGTGTAGATTTATTTTCTTTAGCAAAGATACTGATCACTGAAATGAAAAATAATGAAATATATGTTTTCTTTGTGGCTGCCAAGAACTTAAATAACAAAAAAGTTATTAATCGTGGCGCGAAATTAACCATTGTGTAGCATTATTTCATTACGGCTCTGCTTGGTCCATCCTTCCCGGAAATTCCAAGCACGAGGTAAACTGCTTTCCTTATTTCAACATAGCGGGACCGCGATCCAGGTGCTCATATTACTAAGAACCTCTTGGTAAACAGGCATTCTGGACCAAAACCCGCGGATTATCCGCTAAGCCGTCAATGTTTTTTACCTACTGGATAGCAGCTTTCTCGGAACGGATGCAGATAAATGTTCTATTGTGCCTTTTGACATTTGCGTTTGTTGATTGTTTCCAAAACTAACTAAAACTATCCTCACTATATAAGGATAGTAGAATGATCGATTTTGTTGTTGCAGTCTTAATTTTAAAGCAACATTGGCAATGATATTGAATAGTTGCGCGGTCAAAATAAAAACTTAATCCTATTTTTCACGGTTGAAATCAAAGAAATAATACACAAGACAATTTATGAAGCGTATAAAAAGTTAACACATTTTTCGGGGCGACAGAGGTAGGATGGTGGGCTATAAATATTCGTATTTTTTATGTAATTGCCACGAAGTCTCCAACCTGTTTTGATCGTCGCCAAGCGGATGAGTGAGCGGTATTTCCTATTTTGTCACCCGAGTTCAAGGCCACTATTTTTGCGATGAAAGAGCGGGAGTATTTTTATATTGGTAATCATCACTTAACTACAACGATTCCCCACGTGTCTAACAAACTACAGTACCTATTATTGTTGTTCACGTTTGTTTTAAAAGCGAGAGATTGCTGACAAAGAACCTTTAATAAATTATTGTAGATTCCCAGCATTTATTTCTTGGCGTAGAGCATTTAAAAGAATAATACTCGTAGTTACTGTCATTCAAAATTGGGTAAATGTAAATGATGAAATTAATTTTTCTATATTTACAAATTGCGATGTTCTTTAAATACAGTTTATTTTGTTACATATAAACTTATTTTGATTTTTCACGACTAATAATAATTTATAATAAATTATTTAGTTATGTAAAACGTATCAGTGCAATAACAAACACACATAGAAGCAGTAACACTAGATAACATGTGCCTGTGTTAAACATTCGTTACGTCCACGTTTTGATAACAAGTATAGTTACCGCAGCGTAACAATCGTTGCGGGTATTATTTTATCTTAAAAACGTGACAACACGATCACCAAAGTCCTTGTTAGTATTGTTTTATCGTTTTAGGCCGCCAGACCGCATATGAGAACTCAGTAAATTTAATCTATTGTTGCTTGTAAGTTACATTTTCACGTAATGAATTTGCGACTTCAGTTACTGGAAATATTTTAGAGGATCATTAAATAAACAGAAATAATATGGGAAAAATGGTAAAAAATCCCGGATTACTCATCATCTATTATAAATGTTTTTCAAATTAATTTCCTTAAGGAAACTATAGGAAAAATAATATTTGCTAATTTATTCGGACAAAAATGAATTTAAGAAATCTAATCTAATTTACCGAAAATGTATAGTGGAACTTATTTTTTTTTTACTGCTAATAATGTGATGAATACTGGCCGTGTGCGTATGTAGAATTACCAGTTTCCTTGTTTCTAACTTCCTGGAGTTTTTATGTACGAGCGACCTTCAAGATAAGTGATGCAAGACCTATGAATTTTTTACGACTTGTTATATGAACGTTTTCTTCCGGACAAAATGGTTAATATTAATAGTATTCAGGAAATTAGTTTGCAAAATGAACACATACATCCATATGTATAATTAATCGACCTTAATACAGTGAGATAAAATTAATGACATATTTTTCACAAGAGATTTTGCGTATATAGGAAATGTGTAACAGTGTACGTAAATGTACTAATTGTTCTATTTTATAAATTTGCAGCTGGGTGAAAGTATAGTCATTAAATAATAAAGCAATAAATTTCTGACACATTTGTACTAAAATATAAGCATCTATAGTAATTATGTTACTGAAACTAAGGCAGTTTCAGTTATTAGAGCAGAAATATTTCCGGTCAAATATTTTGTAATTACAAATTTTTGTGAGAAAATGCGTGGGTTTTATAAAGAATTAATTAGTGTCCTTCACGAGGTCATTAACCTCCTCACATGCCATACAAGGTGTTAATATAAATTATTTTTTTGTTTGTTTAATTAACATATGTATGTTTATTATAGTTGCAAAGCTAATTTATTAAGTTGTCTTCAATGTATCTTCCGAGCAGCAAATATCCAGTATGCTATCTCATATCTCTAAGCGATAACACCGATTGTGAATGTTATAAATAACTTGTGTCGAGTGACGCACGAACCTGAAGACGAGAAATGTTCTCCTACTGCGCTGGTGTCACAATATCTATATTTGTAGATCTTAACGGACCAGTATTTACCGCGGAACGTGATAAAACTACGTGGATCTTTCACAGAAACTATTTTCAAAAGTTGAGCGGTTTAATTAAACGATTAAGATGATATACGGACGAGACAAAGTCTCTGGCGTGTTCGCGGAAGCTACAATTGCAGATGGAGTTTTATTTTATAATTCCTCTGCAATGACATGTTACTTCCTGGTTGTGGACGTCTGGTTCGCCTGGTCTCCGTTACATTTTATGATCAACAAAAAGATCACAGATTATAAAATAGCTTATCGGATTTTCTTCTCGCTCCAATTATTACACTTATCACAAAATGATGGTTAGAATTTCAGAAAAAGTGACTTGAAAATCAAAAGTAAAAAGATGCGAGTCGATTCAAAAGCCAAAAATATATAATTGCATTTCCCACTCGAAGGTCAGGATGCCGTAATGCAGCTGGCCAGTGGCGTTCGGAACTCAACATAGAGTCCATTGTGTGGGCTGGTCGCTTGTAGCGGAGGTCGAGCCGTCATGTAATCTCGATTTATCGCAGTGTGTAGCACTGCTGACGTACAAGATCAGGAACATGCAGACAAACATTTTAATAAATTACTATTTTTATTCCGACACGAACTCTGGTCACCGATACTGGAAAATTGTTTGTTTAGCGCTGAACGCAAACGGTAAAAAACTCTGCGCTTAACCTTGAGTTAGACTTCCGCTATTGTCAGATAGCTTCGGGGGACAGCATTCATAATGTCTTCCTGGAAGTGCTTGGAATCTGATTGTAATTTCTTATTCATGTTGCAGATTTGGCTCGCGGGCGTGTTATGAAACTGGTACCGGGTCCGCTGCCTCCGCTGCCCACTGGGGCCACCATGGACCGCCTGCCACTGCCGTTGCCCTTCAGCCCCGATTTGCTGTGGCGCTATCCGCTCGGCTTCCCCACCGCGCCGCAACACCAGGGCGCCCCCGCCTCGCCCCTCTCCGACTTCAAGTCGCACTTGCCTGCTGCCTTGCCGAGCGACCCTCGTCTATGGGCACGCGACGACGTCATCACCTTTTTAAAATGGAGCGAGCGCGAGTTTGACCTGCAGCCCTTCGACTTGGACATGTTCCAAATGAATGGCAAAGCGCTGTGCTTACTAACCAGAAATGATCTCTCTGAGCGATCACCAGGATCCGGTGACGTTCTCCACAACGTCCTGCAGCTATTAATCCGTGACGCTACGATCCTGCAGCGCTGCCTTCCATCCAGCCCCGTGACACCGACATCCAGGCACGCGTACCCGCTTTCGCCGCATTCGCATCCCTCCACACCGAACTGGAACATCTTGGCACAGAACTCCGAGTCTTTCCATCCGAGTCACGCGGCTATCGCTGCGCATCTCATGGCACAGAGCAACTCCGTCACATTGAGCCCCGCGCCATCTGTAGACAGTCAGGCAGGAAGCCCACAACATGCGGATAATTGCAACCAGACTCCGTATCATTCCGTGTTTGGCAGTGGAAGTAATGGAAGTGGTAGCAATCAGTCCGATTCGGATGAGGATAGCTATCAGGTCGGAAGCCCTCAAAATGTGAAAAACGGCAGTCCTCCTAGTACACCGGGAGTTCATGCTTCTGTACCACAACAGCAGTTGCCAAGAAGTCCGAAAGATATTCCTTCTGGAGTTGGAGCTTTCCAGCCCGTTGCCAGAGAATTCTTCCCTGTTGAATCTCCCGAACCCAACACAAGTAAGCATTTTTAAATAGCTTATTTCTATGTTTTAAGTATAAATTCTTTTATCTGAAAAATATTTTCATATTTATTTAATTTATCAGCAGAAACAGAAATCTAAATATTTTCTTACTTTTCCAGATGGTCGCTTGTTGTGGGACTTTCTTCAGCAATTATTGAATGATCCAACTCAAAGGTACACGAATTATATTGCCTGGAAGAACCGGGATACTGGTGTTTTCAAAATAGTCGATCCTGCGGGTTTAGCAAAACTATGGGGTATCCAGAAAAATCATTTATCCATGAATTATGACAAGATGTCCCGAGCTCTGCGATATTATTACAGAGTCAATATTCTGAGAAAAGTTCAAGGCGAGCGTCATTGCTACCAGTAAGTATTGTTACATTCGTCTTTTTTCATTTTTTTAAAGGGAACATTAAATTAACAAATTCTCTTTAATTGCAGATTCCTTCGAAATCCAACGGAGTTGAAAAACATAAAGAACATATCACTTCTTCGTCAACAGATGTCTCCTACTCGTCTGAGTGCTCCCACGCAAGTGCAGCCCCAGACGACAATTACAATCAAAGCCGAACCGGGTATTGACGTCATGGACCACACGTCGGCTGCAACAGAACACGATGACGAAGACAAACCAACAGATTTGAGTATGGTACATCAACAACCCGCCGACCTCAGCATGGTGCATAAGCCCACCGACCTTAGCAGCTCCGCGCGCCATGCATTGAGCAAAAGTTTAGACTCAAACAATGACACAAGTTTTCATAGTATAAGCATTAAACAAGATGTGGACGCCGACACAAAGTGATAGCTACACGTGAACTAGATAATAAATTACGGTGCTTTCAAGTGACTTGTGTTAATTTACTACGTGCCAATAAATCGAACTTTGTAAATAGATATTTTCATAACGAAGATAATCATTGAATTATGTGTAATTGGTGATCTATAAAGATTTATATATACATTTATATAATTTTGTAATAGATTCGACTTCTCTGTGCCAAACAATTGAAACTATTGGACACTGGTTAAGTTTTGAAGACTGTGACATCAAATATATGTCTGCCATCATTTAAGAAGATTCAGAATTTATAATGACAATAACTTATAAAAGGGTTTCACTTTTTGTACAAATAGACTGGAATAATTATTACCTAGGTACAAATATGTAATTCAATTCGGGGCCAGAAATATTACTTAAAATTCCAGATATTTAAAAATTGTTAAAAATTATCTAATGATATAAAATTATCATTGAATGAATCTGAAAATGAAACTGAGTTGCCAATTAAATTCCAGCTTCTATTTCTGTGATCTCTAATATTTGACTCAATTCGTGTGATTATAAGATGAATTTATATTATATATTTCAAATGTATATTGCGAATTGTAAATAAACTATACAAGATAGGATTTAAACGAATAAAAATTATATTGAGTTTATGGTAGATAGATGTATACGGAAGGCTCTATAGCTTTATTAGATAAAATTTTATATGGAATTCTGTGTTAATTCATTTCCGATCATTCGTACAAGAAAAAGAATTGTATGGTTGCAACAATAAACTACTGAAAGATATATCCAATTTTATGATAAAAAAAATAAATTCTGTATGAAAATATTTTTTGTAAGCTTTAAAATTTCTTCAATAACAGTGACTATATCTTCCAGTCAGTTTGTAAAGTGCAGCTTCAAAAGTGCATAAAACTGTTAAAGACAATTTTGTTACTTTTAAGTTTAATTTAAGAAAATATCATTTATTTTATTGTTAAAATATTTGAAATACACAGAATTATAAGGATATATGCATTTTACCTTATTTTCCCGAAAAATGAATTTAAAAATTGGAAAGGATTTTGGTTTGGCAGGTAAATTATATACTCGTATAATGAACGATTAATCTTTTATCAATAATGTAAATGGTAACAACTTGCACAAGATTCAAAAATATATAAATTTTACTAAACCAGTGGCATATAGCCTTACAAAAAACATAAATATTTAATCGATAATCAGATCTACTAATCAGTTACTTGCCTGCCGCCGGCGTTTGGAAAAATATAACATCATCAGCAATAACTGACGCTGTTGTTCTCATAATTCCATCCTCTCCTTTTACTTCTCCGTATGTTAATTTGCCAGAAACGTGAACTCTTTGTCCTTTTTTCAAGTAATTAAGTACGGTATCTCGTAAATTGGGTTTGAATACTGATATTCTATGCCATTCTGTACGTTGCATGAATTCACCACTTTCGTATCGGTAGTTTGTGTGAGTAGCAATGGAAAATTGAACTACTGGGTGATCGCCACTTCCTCGTTTTTGAGGTTCTGCACCAACTCTTCCCAACAATGTTACGGTGTTAATAGCTGCAAGAAATAAATACGTAAACCTTTGAGAACGTTAATATTAATAAAGAGAGGCTTTAAATTATTGACAACTTTCTGTAATTACTTTTTTCCATTCTTGCAGGTTCTTGCGTTTGAGAAGCAAAAGTTCGTGATTGTAAACATTTGACTGTCGGATTTCGTAAAGTTGAGATTCCAACATTCAAGAACTGTAAAAACAAACAAAATGAATAAAAATTGATATATAATTGTTAAATAGTACCTACTTTTCTAGGAAGCATGACTACAATTTAATTTTCTTAGCAACGCTAACCTCAAAAAACAATTGTCTAATCAAATACTAACCTGAGCCTCCAACGCTACGCGCTTGTTTCTAGAACTACTTTGGTAATAACAGTTTTATATATAGATGCTAGATGGAGATATTTACTATTATTCGTAGATTTTAAATTGTTTCAAAACTAGTAAACTCTAGCTAGAAAATATCTGTAACACAACAAAAATTTACTAATAAAAATCTAGTAACCATAATGTCATTTATTTTGTGTGATATAAGCTGCATTCCATTTGCCACTTGGTTCACTTAAATTAGTTCAGATAAATTTGACACATGACTAAATGAACTAAATTAAGCAAACTGATATACTTATTTGGGTGAATTACTGTAAAGTAAATTAGAATCTGTAATTTTAGTACTGGAAATAAAGTCAGCGAAGTAATTCAGCGAAATAAATAAGAGATCTGGTTCAGTAAATGTAAGTTAGATCTGATCCAAATGGCAAATGGAATACCGCTATTGTAATATAGAACAACTTTTTTTCCCAGAAATATAAGTTTTTGCATTTTATTTTAATTCAAAAAGTAATAAATAATATTGTATAATATTAGGCTTCATTGGCCAGTCAGAATAACATCACAATTCTCATATAAAGAATATATTTAGGTAATTTATATTTATATTGTATTTCTATGTAGGTTAGTAATAAGTCATTTGACTTTTAACAACATTAGAATATTATATAAATGTTAACATGAATAGAAAATGTTTCATAAACATTTGTTTGTAAATAGACATACAAAGCACATTTTATCAAGAATAGTATTGGAAATATCTTCGTAAATATATTGCTCTATATAAATAAGAGGAGTTTTAATTTTGGTGCCACTATATATATAAGGAATTAAATAATTATATATTGGCACTGTCATTTAGAAAAGTAACAATAATAACATTTTAAAAATATATAATTTAAACGGCGTTAATAGGACTTCCTTCTTTGTCTTTTAACTGTATTTCATCAAGTGAAATATTTTGTTCATTTATTTCTACGTCATCCGATAAATCCATGTATAAGCTCCAGACGCAGACCCAAAAGTACCAATTTAAAGCTTTAAAGATAATACGTAATTAATGAAAAATAGTAATATAAATTAAATAAATTGTACTTACTTGTCATAAAGAAAATAATAAAGAATAAAAATAACATCACCAATATTCCATCAACGATGAAAAATAAAACAAATATAATAAATGTTATAACAGTCCAGGCGATACATTCCATACATTTCAGTACTAACCATGGAAGGATAAATCTTTTATCATTCTATAAATATAAAAATTAATTATATGAGAATCAAAATCAATAACTTTACTCTACCTTGTAAACTCCATAGATCATCAAAATGCATACAAGTAATGTAATAACACTATAAGAAATTTCGGCAGCAATATCAGTTTCAGAATCCTTGTAGCGATTTTGTTCTTGTTTTAATGGACTCGTTAAATAAAATAATTCAAATAACGTTATAAGCTAAAACACCAATAATTAATTATGTATTTAATAATCAAAATAAACTTTTATATCAATTAAACAATTATTAGAGTTTAGTTCTTTATTTATTTACATGAAATTGTTTCGGCAGTGTAGTGTTGTTTTCAGGTTTATAATAATAATTGTTTAATTAATGACTTTTAAATTTGTGTACAAAATGAAAAGTAAACCTTACCCATCCCAACGTTCCTATAACAAGACTGCCAGTTTTCAAGTTGCAACAGCAACAAAATATATTCAATTTGAAATATTTCATCATTTTGTTATCTGAAAAATTACAAAATTAATATTTAAAATAAACATGTTTTATTGAATGAATTAAAATATTATGAACATAAGTATAATAGAAGGGATTGAATTGAATAAGACTATTATTATTATTCAAGTTTACTACGTTTAATATTTAATTTTAAACAAAAGAAAATGAGTTCATTTTGTACACAATTATTTCTGTAATAGTTGCGTAAAATAAAATTTTGAGATGCATTTAAAAATACTGAATTATTGATTTTTATAAATTCAATGAAAATAGAATAAACATAATTATATATTTAATTTACACTTTGAAATGCAATATTTGAATAAAAAGATGAGATGATAAATGTGTAAATATAGGTATATTGATTTTTATCGAACTGTAATAGTTCAACTTTAATACTACTACCATTTAATGATTTGTATAAATATATAATTGTACTGTAAGATTGTATATTACCTACTCACTTACGAATTGTGTAGTGTAGTGTGTGTCTAAAATCACAGTAGTTGTTATTATGTACGTTGGTAAACTAGTTCCGATGTGGACGAAGACAAAATATTAGATCGATGTGGCCATTTGAGCGCAGATGCTGTCACCATGACTACATGGCTCCAGCCTTGAGACTCATCTGTTTATCCTCTTTTTTATAAATCTGAGAGCGAAATATGAGATGCACACTGTTTGCAAATGTTTGTGTTTATTCCCTTTTTTAAAAGCTTATACAAAAAAAATATATTTTATTTACAGATGATAAACTTAACGAACTTATGGTAATTAACAGATTACTAAAATGAAACAAACTAATATGATATGTATTCGGTTAGCAAAAGTTAATATTTTGTAATCAGTTTTTATCAACTTTGTCATCTCGTATCTATTTGAATCAAGTATCGTATATAAACACTGGATTGCTAACTAGTTTGTATTGGTATCTGTGAGGCAAGCATGTTGACGGCGGCCATTTGCAGGGTAGGCAAGAATAGCGCTATATTAAAATGTATCATAAGCATTTATTGAAAATATAAAATAAATATTTTAATAAAGAAAAATACGTCATATATATATATATATATATATATATATATATATATACGAAGTACGCCTGCGTCGAACAGCGACTGTCAGCTTTTTATATATAATATATATATATATATATATATATATATATATATATATATATATATATATATATATATATATATATATATATATATATATATATATATATATATATATATATGAAGTACGCCTGCGTCGAACAGCGACTGTCAGCTTTTTAGCGTGAAGCTTTCTCTTTCGATTGCAGCACCTCTCGCTTCTGTAAACAAATCCGTATAGCCGTAGCATTCGTTTTAATTAGAGTTGTTTTTTGTTTCGCCGAAAATATGTTAAGTGCAACTTAAGAGCAACGAATTGTTGTGAAATTTCACATGAAACTTGGCAAAACTGCTACTGAAACTTAGAATTTATTGAAAATAGCACCTGAATTGTGAAAAGAAAAGTCAAGGTTTCTCCTTCAAAACAATACGCTGGCTCATTTCGCAATGTCTGTCAAGAGATTTCTAGCCAAGTACAGCATCCCAGTGGTGGACCATCCGCCTTATTCGCCAGATCTTGCACCGTGCGACTTCTATCAGTTTCCTAAGGTGAAATTTGCCTTCATAACAACAAGATTTGAGCTTTGAAAGAGAAATCGGCACGCGTTCTGAAGGAGTTGACAGAAGAAGACATCCAGCACTGTTTCGAACAATGGAAGATTCGCATGGAGCATTGTAGGGATATAGAAGGGGTGTATATTGAAAGTGATAATAAGTAAACAGGTATGGAATCAAAATAAAATCAGTCTCGTTATTTAATAGCCACACCTCATATAGAACTAAATAAATAGACCAAAAATAAGCCAGAAAAACGTAATTTGTTCATAATAATACAAAACAAAAAGTTTTAACGAAGTAGCCCAACTGAAAGTTGGAGCAATTCTGAGTTCAAAATTTTTAAGAAATTGACGTCTTTCACAATTGTGTTGATAATGGTCGTGTTTCACGACCGAAACGTCCACGTTTTATAATTATGAATACATAGTTCAATTATTGTCTGTGTATTATTTACCAATAACTGGATTTTGAAGGCCTTCCTTTACATCTTATATATATATATATATATATATATATATATATATATATATATATATATATATATATATATATATATATATATATATATATAAAAATAACCATTATTTTAAACTTAAAGCACGAGCAATGAGCACTCGCTTATTTTAAGATCACGTAAAAACTTGTTTTTACGAATACAGCGCCATCTATCAAGAATATGAAAAAAATTCTCAAATTAAACCTTCATATTTTTTTATGAAGATTCCGAATCTGTAATAAAAAAATAGGGTTTCTATTTAAGATATCTAAGTTCACCCCCTCTCCGACCCCCTGGGGGGAGGGGAAGAAAAATGTTAACATGATCGAATGGCCCCCTCAAAATGGTTAAACTTTTGATCACAAAAGTTTTTTGTTAAGGGCTTAATTTGCAAGATATTTGAACAAGTCAAGTTAAATGGACCACCCTGTATATATATATATATATATATATATATATATATATATATATATATATATATATATATATATATATAAATAAATAAATAAATAAATAAATAAATAAATATATCATCACGCCTTCTACCCATTACTGGGTGTGGCACTCTGCTAAAGCAGATCTCGGTAAGTGATAAATAAGAAATCTTGTACTGCGTTGCAAGAAAAAAATAAAGAGCTCTTTAGTTAAAGAACTGTTTATCTAGCAACAGTATCAATAGCGTTTTTCTGAAATTTATTAAACTGTTAGTTGCTAATGAACCGATAAAACTTTCATGCAACCCAGCATTAATATTACAAATATAATGATGATTTCATTTTATGATAAGATGATTGACGCACACTAAACGTAAATATTTTATTAATAAATGATGACTACATTGAGATAACAACATTAACATACATTTAGTACAAATTTAGATATTTTAAAAAATATCTAACATAATTTCATGTCATATATAGTATAAGATAGCTTAAAATATAAATTGCATAAATCACAGATTAAGTAATACAATTCAGGTATTTCTCATAGTGCACTTCATGGAAAATGTTATAAACAATTAAATTAATAAAGAAAACACTGTAAATTGGTCTATTTATATAATGTCAATTTAAATTGCACTTAAGCTTATTTTTAAATGTTAGGCGTATTTTATTGTCTAATTTATTAATTGTATAATATTCATAAGATGTAATAGTAGTGAGTAATAAGATAGAACTTTATATAGTTCATATAAATTCCCTATTGACATTATAATTTGACAGATAGAGTAGCGTTACTTCAATTATAAATATGGAAAGAACATTTTTATTTTGTACCGTGATATTTTATATCTTTTTAATTTTCTCTAACTTTTTTTCTTTTCACTTAAATTTACCAATCTATATTTTTCATTATTAAGTCTTTCATTAGTAATTTTGTAAACCATAATTATAATGTACATAAAAAAACTTAATCTGTTTAATTTAACCCCTAAAGTTCATAATAAAATTAGTATCAAACTTCATAGTTAAATTATTGCTACCAGATGTACAGGTTCATAGACAATCACTATTCTAGATTGAAAAATTCATATAATTCGATGTAATGAACATATAGATAATGCATGGCAGTTTACACCATTTCTTGAGGAGGACATGTAGGCTTAACTTCCATAGGATATTGTGGATACTGCTGACCTGGCGCTTCTGTCATCGGAATAGAATTATCAGTCGGTACATAAGTTAAAGTTGTTTCACCTAAATCCATGTAGAGACTCCATACACATATCCAACAGTACCAAAACAATGCTGTAAGTTAAATATTACATTAATTCACAAATACATATTTATCAATTTCAGTATGAAGCATGCTTTGTATCAAGCTTTTGTCCTCATTGTACAAATATGATGGAGGTTCGGGTATTTAATCATAAAAATAGATCCTTTTGCAAATATTGACTATTTTAATTTTTGCTAAAGCGATATCAATTTGCAATAGTATATTGGATGAATGGAAGTCTCGATTGCGCTCGTGTTCTATCTTACACACAAATTATTTCCAGTGATACCCTTTCAACGCGTGTATTACGTATTATTTTTCCAACGACAATTTAACATTTCAAACTACAAGAAATTATTTAATTTTGCAAAAAATATCAATGGTTGTTGTGGATTCATTGTCTTACTGTAATTTTTTTGTATTTATGACAACAGAAAATAATAATGTTATTTTATTGATGCTTGTGTGTAGGAGAAAAATATATATATAGATAAAAAATACTGTCATATAAAAAAAGTAGTAAATTTCAAAATATGACTAGGTTTCTTTAAATACCTATGCATATTATTAAACACTTCTGTGGCTATTCCTCTACTAACATCTTCACTTGCAGAAATATAATATTTACGCATCTATTTTGGCAGAATATCATAATCACAAATGGGAGAAATGGCGTTCGTGTATACACATTAAAATTAATGTTTTTACCTCCACTAATGCCTTAGAACAGGTCTGCACAACACACGGCCCACAAGCACTCATTTTGCGGCGCACGAATGTTTTTGTAAAAAAGTTTAATTTTGTATTTTTAGTTTAGTAATATACTCCAAATTTATACATGTATATTTAAGTTAATTAAAAGCGTCATGAATATAATAAGAAACAGAAAAATAAAAAATAAAATAACAAAAATAATAAATATATATATATATATATATATATATATATATATATATATATATATATATATGTATTTTTTTAAATTCCTACAATTTTATTGCAGCCTGTAAAAGCTTTCCAAAAATTTATATGGCCCTTATCACATTTCGAGTTGTGCAGGCCAGCCTTAGAGGATAGTGATTTGCGGATATACCTAAAGTGCAATAATATATCACTTATCGAGATATGCTATGGCAGAGTCACATGCCCAGTAATGGGTAAATTAGCGTGATGATATATTTATTTTTTATTTACCTAAACCTTCTTTCTTATGATAAGATGATAAGAGTTTGATTAATAAGCCTTTAGTTCATTGAACTATTACTTTAATTTATAATTAAATTAAATTTAATTGAACAGTTAAAATACTGATTGGAAATAAAAATATGAATTGTGCTTGTAAGAGAACAGAAATTTGTAGAATATATTTGATGTATTCTGTTATAAAATTATTTTAAACTGTTTGTTATTGTTCTATACGATTCGAAATATTTGAGATCTTTAGAAAACTTTTTTTACTAAGAAATTAAAACTGATTTCTTGGAATTTATTTGGGTGTCCTTATATAAATTATTTTTACCTGCTAGCAGTCCAATAACCGTGAAAATAATCAAGAAACCAGATACTTCTTCTGATACAAATAGCAGGAAGAATACAACAATTGTAATTATAGTTAAGACACAACATTCTAAAAATTTGATTATCAACCATGGTAATATAAATCTCCGATTATCCTAAAAATAAAAATTAATAGTTTACTAATTTTTCAGGTAGTTGTGGATTCAAATTTACTTTATAGATTCCAATAACGAGGCTCACACTTATTCCAAACATAAAAATGCTAATAAGAATGGATCCAATATTAGGTCCCGACTCTGTTTGAATAGTAATGCTTTTTCCTGTCTTTGTATCGGTTTGGAAGATTTCTTCTTTTTGAACAGGAGTTGCTAGCGTCATTGCTTGCAATAATGAACCCATCTGCAAATAGAATAATACTAATTAAATAACAAAATTATAATAAAAAGAAAATATTATTGTTTAAATTGATATTTTTAAATTATATTCCAAGCACTCTAAATGGAAGTAACATAAATTCAATGCAAGATCTTGCAACCAAGTTTCAAACATTTTTTTTTAAATATCATTATCTTTAAACTATGTGGAACTGGAAGAAAATCAGAACCAGCTTTTAACATTTATTATAAATATGAAAAGGAATAAATTCGCAGCAACAGCATTCTAAGCACCGAGATATCTACCTGCTAATGTTTAACAACTTATTCGTTAAATAACAAAAATAGTTATTTATTATACAAGCGAGTTAAACATACATTTAAACCTCGAGTGTAATACAACTGTTTAGTCAATTTTGCCCTAATAAACTTCAATTTCAATGTTAGATTTTTATAAATGAAGTCAGAAGCTTAACATGTCAATAATCGCTTACTGTTATCTAGTCGCTGAGTGTGAGATTGTTTCATGCGTTGCCATGGGTTGAATTGTTTACAGGAAAAAAATTGGAACGCAAATAGAGAACAACAGTTGTGAATTATCTACAATAAAGTCTTTACAGTGTATCAGTGTGTAGAAAGTGAAAATAGAAGATGAAGATTTTCCAATTAATGATGCAGTTCATTTACATAAAATCGTGAACAACGAATTAGTTAGTGCTACGAAAAGAGTGAACTTTGAAAGTGCAACATTTTTTTTCATAAGTGAATCCTTGCCATACTTAGGGTCAAATTCATAGTCGTGACTCACCCTCACTTAAAATCGAAGTAACTAAGGCAACTAACTCAAATTATGCAAATTCTTGAGTTAGTTGCCATAGTTACTTCGACTTTGAGAGTGAGGTGAGGATGAGATGAGAGTGAGTGACGACTGTGAATTTGGAACTTAACCTCGTTAATGAGAAAGAGAAATGTGTAGTTAAATTTGTTTTTGAATTTCAATATGTTATAATGTATGTATAATTATTTAATAAACTTTAAATGTATTCTGATTGATAAAATTATTATTATTATTTTTTATTAAGAATGAGTTTGAAGTGTGTAGTGTATTTCAGATTTAATATGAAAAAGCATGTCGAACATTTTATTTTTATGTAAATCTCAAATTTGTATACATACATTACACAAATTCATAGTAATAAATTTGATTTGTTAATAATACTATTTGCATTCTCTTCCGAGGTGTATATACTATTTTTTTCAAGACTCAAGTAAGATTAAAAACGAAAAAAAAGTAGTTTCAATCCTAGTTTATTCACTTGTTTATTGATATTTATTTTTATTTTAAATCTCAATATATGTAGTTTGACAAAAATTAAAACCGTTAATCGTAAAGATAAGCAAGTATCCGATAAATGTTAATTTGAATAACTATTCTTCTGTATCTTTTAATATGGATGTAAATAAATAAATTCTTATGTTTTTATTTGTTTCATTGTACTCCATTGTGTTTTCCTTGTATTAGACAAATGAACTATCAAAATAATATAAACTCACTAAAGGAATAATGCGCAATTATTTCCCTGGGGATGAAATATTTTACTTCTGTTCGATTTTTGTATCATAGAAACGATCAAAAGTTAAAGCAAATTTTTCAATTACCTGTTTATTCTCAACTTAGTTAATCAATAATGAGTAACCGTAGTGTCCTTTATTATTTAATCATGATTAACATTAATTAAGAGTAAACTGGTAATTAAAAAACTTCTCTTTGGTCGCAAAAGGAATAAAAATTAAACAGTATTACATACCCATCCGAAAACTCCGATGATCAAACTGCCGGTCCTAATGGAACAGCAGCAGCAAAACTGCTTAATCCTGAACTTCTCAATCATTTTGTTATATTTAAATAACTTCTCACTCACTTAAAATAATAGAGATTAAAGCATAAATAAATTTGGATTCTCTGAAGTGTTTTCGCCGAATGCGCTAGAGGCAATGAGATGAACAATCTCGGAGACTCGGATCCGCCGTACGCAGAAAAGAAAGATCAATAATAATAATAGATTTTGAGCGCAGATGCTGTCTGTATCAAATTATTTTCCAAAAATTGTTTCAAAGTTCATGATTTGTTTGATAGAAAAGTGAATAACATTCATTGACATTAATTATGAATTTATATTTATTTATTTTTTAATGCATTCCATTTGCCACTTTGTTCATTTAAATCAGTTCAGATAAATTAGACAACATGACTAAAAGAACTGAATTAAGCATTCTGGTGTACTTATTGCGGTGGATTAAATACTTCAAAGTAAATTAGAATCAGTAACTATAGTACAGGAAATATAGTTAGCGAAGTACTCGAAATCCAGCGAAGTTCGATCTGATCCAAATGGTAAATGGAATACGACTAATATTGATTATTTTGTTTCAGTTATAACTAATTCATTTTATTTGTAATAATATAATTATCTGTAGATACAACATATCATGTTGACTGTTTAATTCAAGTTGTAATTTTGTTATAATGCGTATAACCTTACTGTATATTATTTACTTTTACCCTTGAATGCAATATAATTATGTTATTCTGCTTTGTGTCAGATCGAGTCATGGTACGGCCCTTTAATATATACATACAAAAATAAAATTTCAAATAAAATATGATAGGTATATAAAAAACTGTTCAGAAAGTATTTAAATTTATTTGTTTAGTACAAACCATAAAATGCAGTACAATAGTATATTCAAAAATAAATGCTACAATGAGTCATTGTTACATGTGTTTTTCATACAATTTTTCCTATGCCGCATTCATTTACTTATTTCAAAATTTGTTTTTAAAATTTTTTTCAATAAACATTTGAAATTTAATTTATTTTGACAATTATTAGATTAGAGTTCAAATGAATAATTATCTAGATTTTGTTATAAAACAAAATACTTTTAATTTTTAGTAAAGAAGTGTTTTGCAGTTTAATGTAATTATTTTATTATAATTTCAACAATTTCACATGAGCGAAGCAATAACAGCTAAAATTTATGTTTGATATTTTTATAACTATTCAGCAACTTCACAAAAATATCTTTAAAAACAGTTGCACAAAATTGAATTTTGTAGCACTGTTTTTGACAACAATACTTGCACAAAATTCACTTTGTAAATGCGATAGAGGAAAAAGTATTTTTTAAATCCGAATTTTTTATTTTTTTCAACAAATATTAGTTTAGTAGAACGCATTTTCGCGTCGTACCTTCAAGAATATGACATTAATTCCATAGAATACAGGTATATTCAGTGGCGGCATCAGGGTGGGATCATAGTGGGCACGGGCCCACCCTGTTACAACCTGTGTCCTACCATGTGCGCACCTAACTATTTTAGAATCATGTTAAAAGATGTATTTAAATTATAAGAAAATATACGTACCTATGTGGTTCTGGCACAGCATCTTCATTTCAGTAAATTGGACAATTTAGCTAAAACCAGACAAGAATTTTACAGAGTAGTAGAATTTCCCTCTGTAATCGAAGGTGTTCCTTCTTTATTTACTATATTTTTCGTTAATTCATGCGTTTCTTAAATAAAAATTACTCTTTTGCTCTTGTCGGCTTCATAAATTTTGATTAATTGTAACAAAAGTGAATGTTGCTAATAACTAGTTTTATTATTAATAAAATATAATTTATGAATTGTACATAATTTTCGTTTATTTTTTTAAATAAAAAATTCTGGGATAAGTTTAATTTAATTGTTTAGTTGTTTTTTTATTTATTTGTAACATAATTAGCTTTGTTTTATTAATATGTAGTATTTTTTGTAATGATGTTAATTTTATACAAATATAAAATAAATTGGTGCTCTACTGAAAATCTATTTTATTTTAATGTGTCCACCCAATTTTTTTCTTCTGGTGCCGCCACTGAAAATACTTACAAACTCAAGACGATAAACTTGCATTAGTTTATAATGATTATTTTGTACTATACAGTATTAGCCAATCATGATATAATTACTGTCAAATTAACCAATACGATGCTGATTATAACGAGACTCATGCAAGTGACAGGATTTTCACCTAGATGTTACAGATCTGAGGACAAACAAATTAATTTATTAAATAAAAACGTCAACTAAAAATAGTCTTCTCAAAAATCATTCGAAGTGATAATCTAACAACATTTTATCTATTTACATAAGATAGAATCCGTGAAACTCAAAGAATTACATACCCAAAGAGAGTTCTAAGTTAACTAATTACGGTTTGGCATATGGAAAGAATACACTAATTAAACATTAAAGCATAATGACAACACACCTACAATTCATTCATCCCACATATTCTACAGTCACATCACCTTCAATATCCTTTCGTATCGCGTTGGTAACCTGGTAAGCACACAAAGCTATTCGCTGCAGCGTTGGTGGCCTGATTAGGGTATTTCTACAGTCCAAAGCTGCTCGCTGCGCCGTTGGCGGTCAGTCACGGTCCACTACAGATTAAACTGCTCATTGCAATTGAACCACTGATTATTCCAGCATGAAGTCTTTATTTAGTCGCACTCGGCTATAGCAGTATTACGTGCTCACATTTGCAATATCTTAACAATAACAACGTTCAATATAACTCACGTGTGCAAGGAAGACTTACCTCTAAAACTATCGTGAATATCTCTGGAATTTCGAACTAGAACTAACAGAATCACATCACTAACTAACTCATTATCACCTCATGTCTTTTGCACATGGGGAATTTTTTCTGAGAAACTTTATAGAAAGAAGTCAAAAAAGTTTCTTGAAAATCTGTCAGTTACTCTTTGATATGAAATAAGTAAACTACTGTGCTATAAGCATGAAGTTAGTTACTTTTCACAAAATCTTTCTCGCGATAGAGGCGTCGTTTTATTTAAAATAAATTCTTGACTACTCTTTCTTTCTAAAAAGTTTCTTAGAAAACTTTCCTCGTGTGTACGGGTCATTACTCATCAAACGATGAACTGAAACTTACGTAAGGGAGACGACATCTTGATAAAACAATAATCAATCATTATATAAATTCTTAGAGTCGTTATAACAAAAAGGGATGACATAAGCAAACATGAGTTAAACTAAAAAAATAAATGAGTTGAAATAAAAATGACTATAATGCATGGCAACTTAATTTGAAATTTCTCTCTATGAAAATCACAAAATAAATTCTCTCAACTTCGTTCCGTAAAATTTTCAGTTAATGTTTTGTGTCGTGATATTGATAAAAATATGTTGGCATGGAAACGACAAACAATTCTTAACTAATTATCTCTTCTTGTGGTATTACCCCTGAATCGTCGCGTACGTTGTTACACAAGGTCTGGAATATCACGCTGATTTCCAAGTAAAAATGGAGAAATAAATATTATAAAATTATTTCCGACGATTTTGGTGATTGTACGATATTGGTTAAGTCTTCTCATAATATAAAAATTTCAGTTGTTTCAGTCTTTTTCTTTTTTTTATTGCGACAGTATGGAAAATAAATACTTTACCTAATTTTCATAATCCTAATTTTACATATAATAATTATGTAAATAGTATATTTTTGTGTAAATATATATATACACAGTTTCTACAAAATAAATACATATTGGTTCAATTATTGTTAGAACCTCTTGCGGCCAAGTTTAGCAATATGTGTTCCGCTGTTTTTTTGGTTATATTTGAAGTGTTGCATAATAACACATGCAACGCCATGAATACGAGTAAACTTCATTCCCTTTATGAAAACGATTACGTCATATGTGGACGAGGTGATCATAGATACCATGAAATATAGCTATCTTTTTTTATAAAAATTAATCGTACCTATGCGAATGGCATTAATGTATGTCTTAATAAGAGAAGACACACGTTTTATGTTTTTTCACGTTCTATCACATTTATTATTTTAATGAAAACGTATGACAATTCTTACTAATACGAAAATTTATATTTTCTTTGTTCACATTTGTTTATAAAAGATAAATAGAGACCTATGGTCATGATTTTGTTATTTTCTCGCCTGTCATTTCTAAGTTTGTGACATTTTTGATACATAAATACAGACTGAGAAATAAGAAATGGTTAGAAAATGTTGGGTAATCAAATACAGAAATGCGTTTGTCATCTTCATGATTATCTTGCGCCGGAGTTAGAGTATGGAGGATCTTTAATTAATTTAACTGTAGTACAAGAGGTAATGGGCATTGTACTTTGTATTTTCATATATTATTTATTTATATACAACAATAATAATACACAGGCGACAAACAATTTTCATAATTTAAAAAGCTACCCCTGTGACCGTTAACATTTTTAGGGGCCGTGATTTGACGACTGGTAACCGCACTTCACGCGCAAAAATATATCACTTACCGAGATCTGCGTCGGCAGAGTACCACACCCAGTAATGGGTAGAAGGCGTGATGATATATTTATTTATTTATTTATACAGGGTGATCAAAAGGAATTGTTACAGTTGGCAATAAAAAAAACTACTTGAAATTGGTAAGCATGATACATAAATTCATTTCCTGTTGTTGACAGTGACATTAAAAATTTAAATTTGAGTACATTTATTATTACATTTATTTTTAAAGTATTTCTATTACTTAAAAAGTAAAAATTCTATTAGCTGTCAGACTCCTGACATAACCTATTTGTATTTATTAGGAATGTCAAATAGCATTTCCGCCTTTATCTGACGTTGTGCCAACTGTGGAATAAAAAGATCCCTGGAATTGTATTGCCAACTATAACAATTCCTTTTGATCACCCTGTAATAATACATATATAATGTATATTCTGTTGAGTTTTATTTTATAAAATTAAATATGTCAATAAGTAAGTAATACTTTCATGCGTTAAGATAAATTTATATTTGGTTTTTATTTAATATATTGCAGAATTTGGTTATTAGTTGTATAGAGTAATAAATATTTTAATCTGACATTTAAAATTTAGGTTATGTTTTAAAAATGTCAATCCAATACCAATGTAAACGTTTTAAGTACATATCTTGAATCACATGGATACCGAATGTGACGTAATAGTTTTCATACAGGGAATAAAGTATAGTTTTGTATTGTATAATCTTTTTACATAGCAACAATCGCGAAATCAATCTGAATTGTAAATCCTGACTCCGTACGTAGGTATCTTACATAATGTAAGCTTGCTCGAGTGATATTGCTACAAAAAAAAAGTCCTGGGAAAGAAAAAAATATCTAAAGAAAATCTGGGTAAAATAAATATAGTAATAGTAAGCATAAAACAGACTTTACCAACTGTCAATTGAAAGTAGCAAGTTGACATTTGCCGCTAGCCGAGCAGTAATAAATATTGCCGTTTACCGAGTGACAATGTAAGAGTGTATCATCGTATACTCCATTCCCTGTATCAAAATGATGACGTCATATGTGGACGAGGTTATCATAGATACGATGAAATATAGCTATCTTTTTTTAATAATATTATTCGTACCTATACGAATGACATAACGTATGTCTTAATAAGTAAAGACACACGTTTCATGTTTTTTCACGTTCTATCAAATTTATTATTTGAATGAAAACGTATGACAGTTCTTACAAATACGAAAATTTATATTTACTTTGTTCACATTTGTTTATAAAATAAAAACAGAGCCCTATGGCCAAGATTTTGTTATTTTCTCACCTGTCATTTCTAAGTTTGTGAAATTTTTGATACATAAATACAGATTGAGAAATAAGAAATGACTTGAAAAATTTTAGGTAATCAAATGCAGAAATGCGTTTGTCATCTTCATGATTATTTTGCGCTGGAGTTAGAGAGAATCGAGCATCTTTAATTAATTTAACTGTAGTACAAGAGGTAATGTGCATTGTTTCTTTTATACACTAATTAAATTTTATAAAGTAATACATATTTTAATCTGACATTTAATTTTTAGGTTATGTTTTAAAAATGTCAATCCAATACAAATGTAAACGTTTTAAGCACAAAATCTTGAATCACATGGATACCGAATGTGACGTAATCGTTTTCATACAGGGAATAGAGTATATCTATGGATAAATGAAAACTGTCCCCGAATTTTCAAAAGAAAAACTGTCAAAAAGATTTTAATTATTTTTCAAGCGTTTCTAAATGGTCGTAGAGAAAATATTCTGTGCACTTCGAGCAGAAAGAGTCCTTGCCGCACTTGCATGATTGTTGCTCTCGGCTACGCCTCGATCATCAATATCCATGCGCAAACGAAAATAGACTACTTCCTAACAAATAACTATTTTCGACAAAAAAAAACAATAGTTATTTGCTACGTACCAACAGCGGTAAATGATGTATTAAGATCGAAGATTTTGTTTGAAACACGAAGCGCAGTATAGCGTCCTAAAAAACCTAAGTTCTTTAAATTCACATATAGCTCGTGGTACATACAACATTTTTTCTACCAACAGCGAAAAATATGTATATCCCTCTTTTTGTATCGATGCATCCTTAATTTCTAAATGTCATAGTCACTTTTAATTCTTCTCATTAATTTTGTCGTCTTCTTTTGTTAAAACGTAACTTGGTGTTTACATAATGATTAATTATTTATTTACCGAGTCGTCGGATATTTTACGTTTGTTTCAGTTCATTGTTTGACGAGTAGTGGTGAGATAGTTATATATTGTGTTATTGTTTGATAGAGCTTCGAGGAATATTCAGGATAGGTATAATGAGTGCTCTTTGTACATGTGGGTTGAGCTGGATGATGGTATTGTGGAGATGGTGCGAATATGATGTATGGAGTTCGTGGTTGACTTCTGACCGCGAGCAGCTTTCGGCTGTAGTGGTACCGCGACTCGTCGCCGACGATACAGCGAGCAACTTTGGGCAGTAACCAGGTTATCAACGAGATACGAAATAATATGGAATGTTAAGTGATTTGTACAATTTGACCTGTTGAGTATCTGAGACAAATGACTGGCGGAGTATTCTCACTGACCATTAGTTCGTAATTAGTACTTACTTTCCAGATGCTAAACCGTGATTAGATAACTTAGACTTTCTTCGGACAGGTAATTTGTTCTATTTAATGAACTTTTTGGCAAGATTTAATTAGATTAGTTATAAATATTGCCGCTGCATTTCATTTGACCATAACATAAATTTATTGTAAATTTTAATAACTGTTACTGGACAGAATTTTGAACGATTATTATATTTAGCAGAAAATGAATGAAAAACTTGTCTTAAGCTTACATTTGAATTATTCCAATTGATAAGTGAATCTTCTTTTATATAGTAATTTCATTGTATACACAAATTGATATATTTATATGTAAAAAAATTTCAACCAAAGATTACGCAACAATGCTGAAAATTAAGTTTTGAAAATTGTGGCCGCTGAACCTACAGTCAGTACGCGAAGAATATCTCATGTTATGGGTGGAGTGTCTCATTGTTCATCATCCTCCCAGGGTGACATTTTGTGAGTGATTGTTAGAACAACAATCTTTAAATACTAATTTTACGTCAAAAATAATATTTAGTGATGAGAAAATTTTTACAAGAGCTGGAATTCACAATATTCATATTCCTCATTATTGGTCTCAAGAAAAACCGCATGTTGTTGTGAGAAGTACTTTTTCAACATAGATTTTCTTTAAATGTCAAGGCAGGAATAGTAAATGGTACATTAATTGGACCCTACTTATTACCAAACAGAATGAACGGAAATAATTATTCACATTTTCTTCAAAATAATTTACCGGAATTATTGGAAGATGTTCCTTTAAATGTGCGTCAACAAGCTTGGTTCATGACGGTGCACCACCGCATTTTACAAGAAATTTCGGCAACATTTGAATGAAGTGTTTGAAGGTAGATGGAGAGGTCGCGGTGGACCTGTATCATGGCCTCCTAGATCACTAGATCTTAATCCATTAGATTTTTATTTATGGGAACATTTAAAATCTCTAGTCTATGCCAATCAGAATGAACCAGAAACAGTTGCAAAATTGCGGCAACGTATTGAGAACTGTGCGGAAATAATAAGGCAAGCAAATGATTGCATTTTGAACAATTTTTGTAGCAATGAGTTGTTGGAGTTTATTCTGATGTGAAATTAAAAAAATCTGGTGTAGTTACCACACGACTTTCTTATACACAGCATAATTAATATTTAGAATATATGAATGTTATATAATATTATTAAACATGTAATTTAGTTTTTCAGTAATTCAGCATTTATCTGTTTGAAACAAATAAAATATCAAATTTGTTTACGTATAATTTAGTTTAGTAATGTTGACACGCACACACACGCACACACGCAAACGCTCACACACGCACACACAGAGAGACACACAGAGGCACGCAGAGACACACACACACGCACACCGACATCAATGAGAAAATGATCAAAACGGATTCAGTAGACCTCAAACCACGTATTTCCGCGAAAATCTCGTCAACGATGTTTTTCACGATTCCAATACTTCCTTATACATTATAAGAAAGTAAAAATGATATCCTAATTTTAGTTTTTTTCCTTGACCTACCCAAACAATCAAAACATTTACTTGTTACTGAAAATTACATAATACCTTTAATTTTATTAGTTCTGTTTACTTTATTTCATTAGCAACATAAGTATAAATAATTAAATGTACTATTAAACCAGTGACACTAAAAATGTTCGCTAGGAATGAAATACCCTAATTTTTGCTAATTTACAAAAAAAATTCTTTTTGTTCTATAAACAGTATATCAAATTATATATGTATGTCATTAAACTTTCGTGTAGAATTATAGAAACACCTTGTATAAGAAAAACGCTTTTATGCATTGCTGTCATTTTGTAATATTGTAAGTATGGAAATTAAATACCTACATATGTTTACGATTTAAAAAGATACCTTTATCGGTCAGGTGTGATGATTAATGTTTTGTTATCATAGCAATAATGTCGAATTTGTATTATTTGCAATGATTAATGTATTGTTACTATAACAATAATGTCAAATTGGTAAGAGACTCACTACATCCCTGTGACCAAAGAAATACTTGTTGTGCAGGTGGTAGAAATAGTTATTTGTGTTAAAAGTGATACTTATTGCACGAGTGTGAAGCTTGCAGCATGAGTCGTGGCGATTATTGCAAGCTTTCCATTCGTGCAATAAAGTGATACTTTTAAACGCTATTTTTTCTACGAACGAATTTTAACTAAATATACAAATTTTACTTATTACATTTCAAAAGTAACAAATCATTTATTTTGCAGGTTACTTACATAGTTAAATTTATTTCATAGCAATTATTGAAAAGAAAGTTTTATTGAACGCTGTGCAAGAAAAATCATTTTTTGCATTAAAAATATGTACATAATGTCTAGGACTGTGGAGTCGTGAAGTTAGAATCGAATCGACTTGATATTTAAATTTTATAGAAATAAATAAATTTTGACTTATTTCAATTTGATTTTGACTCAAATTTTAATTCATTACTTTATACTTGTTTCTCGTTTTTATTATATATATATATATATATATATATATATATATATATATATATATATATATATATCATAAAAAAAAAAATACTAAAATGATCGAAGTCAGAGTTGCTAATGACTTAATTTTCCATGATCATAGAAAAAATTATTTTACACATGTCAAATTGACAACTTACAAACACATTTACTTTGTAATGAATTTTTATCAGCATACAACTGTTTTTAGTAGTTGAATTTAAAAGTATCAATTAATTTTCTTTAGTGGTATTCTTCAGCAACTGGATAAAAATGATAAATAATTTTTGTAATACTGTTTTAAAAACTTTAATAACCTACTCCAATTACTCGGTGGTAAAAATATGACGTACATTTGGTATCGAATGAATGTTAACATAGGTGTGTCTTTCAGAATGGATGACTAATATTGGTAAATATACCACCGACCTATTATTACGTTGATGGTGGTTGCCTAGCTTATGCGTTTCAGATTGTAATTCTGTAGCCCGTATGCCCTTGAATACATACAAAAAATAAATATTCATATCAACTATGACCTTATGATAGTTTGTTTATTTGATAATTATGCTAAAATTTTTCGCTAAACTATTAATGTGTTTTTTTACAGTTTTATCTGCAATTTACGAAATTAAAAATTTAAAACGCGCTACGAATATATTGTGAATATTTCTTATACCAGTAGTACACCTGACTATATAATTTATGTACGGTCGGTTTTCCCTCTTCAAATGAATTGATAAATAACGCATCCGTTAAATAAATAAAAAAAATATCACATCGTTAATTAATATACTTTTTGAAATTTGTACCATTATTCCGATTTGATTTCTTTTTATTTACTTGACAGATACTTATATAAAAACTAATAGTGTTCTATGAAATATGAAAAAAATAAAAATAAATAAATTTGGTTAATATTTCTGTTCTGATGAATATAAGTATAAAAAAGCAATGTACAGATTTTTGTACATTTTTCATTTTCATATACGTTTGAAAAAATAAGTACCAGGACAGTTGTTTAACAATTTTCAATAAAATCTTTTGATATTGTGAAATTTATTTATTTTTTGTATATATGGAATCCAAAACTAAAATGCGCCGTTTTTCCAGCAACCCCTAAAATAGGTCACTCCATGAATGTTCATTGACTATTGTGATACCGCCTTAATGTCTAGACTTCCCGGCGCCCTTATATATATAACGGGGAGAGTGAAACAACAAATTCTATTTCATTTCAGAAAGAAATTTTGTGATTCTTTTTTTGTGGAATCAATAATAAATAATATATGAAAGTGATTTTATAATGCATAATAAAACATTGTCTAATATCATTTAAAGTTATGTATAAAAATCAATAATTATTACCTTGATGTTACAAAAGATAAAAAAAGTGATTAAAATATTACAAAATCACGCTTGAGATGCCGAGAAGTTGATTTATAAGAGCACTTTATAAAACTATAATTATAGATAAAAATTGAAGGTGAGAATAAACTAATTACACTTATGTAAACTTGTTTGTACACGGACTATTTGTACAAGATTTGTGAATAACATAGTTTACAAAATTACCAAATGAGGTGATCCGACATTGATTACGAGAACGGCATGTGCTGCAACTAAAATAAAAGAGCTTAAAATTGTTTCATAATCCTTGTAATATCAGTTAATTCTTCAAAAAACATAAACTCTTTGGATACTAAAATTCAAATCCTTATTTATGTTCCACTGTTAAACTTAATTCCAATTACAATTCAGGGTCCGGTCTTACCGAATTGCAGTATGGTAGTTCAGATATATTCAGCTTGAGTGGGATATTCGGATTCGAATGCCGTAACGCTAATTACACCATCATACTGCCGGATAACAGTTCTTTCAACAGGTGAAGGTTTAACATCTGTAATAAAACAAATTGGTTTGAAAACCGCTATTAAAAAATTTGTGATTACTGAAGCAAAATTAAACGCTAGGAACCAATCTTCAAATTTTCCACATACACATGCAAGTGTACAGGTATATATTTTTATACGAATTCTTCTAAAACTATTCTTCCTTGTGAAAACAAGTAACAAGTTTGAATATATAAATTTGTATTCGATGAACTTTTAATTATATTCATAGAGGGGATAAATAAGCATAAGTTTTAGTAAAAAACGTGCTTAATTTTTTTAAGAATTTGCCAGAAAAGCAATAAGTTGAACGAAAAATGTAGCAAGCATAAATAATAAAACTTTTGAAAAAGTTATATATATATTTTTTTATTAAATATACATTTAAATATAACATAGGCTGAAAAAGAAGGAAAAAATTAAATTAATATAAATAAAAAAATTCTACAAATTTCCAAAATATAATAAAATTAAACGTGATTGAACGTGCTGAGAATTACGCATTGTTCCAAGACCCGGTTGCATAAAGCGATGTTAACTATATTGTTAGCTAACAGCATGTAAAAAGTTAATAGCTAAGATGGCTGACACTACATTTTACACATTTTCTGTTTGTTACGAAACTTGTTCTAGCATTTGACAAACCTCGTTCTCCTCGTCCCGTTGAAAAAATAGTTTACAGATCTGTTAACAGAAATATTAAAGTTATTTGTATTATTATGTAAATAGCAACATATTTTAATATTTACTTTACGTCTGTCGTAACGTATATATTATATCAATAAATTTAAGCTCATTGAATACAAATGGAAATTTTATCATTATGTTTCTTATACCGGGTGTATACGTTTTTTTGTTATATAGAGAATACAATGGTAAAATATTCCATTGGCAATAAATTTGTCTCTATTAATTTTAGAAAAAAGGTAAATACAAAATATGCTCAGAAATAAAAACTGCATTAAATAAACGTAAAATAAAGTTTCCGTTTAAGCTAATTACAGATTGCCATGGAAAAAAAAGAAATTATTTTAATATTTATATAGACAGATCTATCAAATTATTTCTTTTATTTTGCATGGCACTCTGTAAACAGCTTAAAGAAATCGTACTATATTAAATTTGGACTCTTTAGATGTAGTTTTTAATTCTGAACATTTTTTTATACGTACACTTTTTTTTTCTAAAATTAATAGGGAAAATCTATTGCGAATTGAAAATTTACCATTGCATTCCCTATATACGAAAAAAATCTGGTATACTTCATTCCCCGTATAAAAACTATTACGTCACATTCGGTATCCATGTGATTCAAGATTTTCTACTTAAAACGTTTACATTGGTATTGGATTGACATTTTTAAAACATAACCTGAAATTTATATGTCAGATTAAAATATTTATTACTTTATAAAATTTAATAACCAAATTCTGCAGTATATTAAGTAAAAACCAAATATAAATTTATCTTAATCTATCTAATATGTAATTTTGTAAAATAAAACCCAAAGGAATGTACAGTTTTATATGTATTATTATTACATATAAATAAATAATATATGAAAATACAAAATACAATGCACATTACCTCTTGTACTACAGTTAAATTAATTAAAGGTTTCTCGATTCTCTAACTTTAGCGCAAAATAATCATGAAGATGACAAACGCATTTCTGCATTTGATTACCCAAAATTTTTCTAGCCATTTCTTATTTCTCAGTCTGTATTTGTGTATCAAAACTTAGAAATGACAAGCGAGAAAATAACAAAATCATGACCATAGATCTCTATTTATATTTTCTAAACAAATGTAAACAGAGTAAATATAAATTTTCGTATTTGTAAGAACTGTCATACGTTTTCATTAAAATAATAAATATGATAGAACGTGAAAAAACATGAAACGTGTGTCTTTTCTTATTAAGACATACGTTAATGTCATTCACATAGGTATCAATAATATTATTAAAAAAAGATAGCTATATTTCATAGTATCTATGATAACCTCGTCCACATATGACGTAATCGTTTTCATACAGGGAATGGAGTTTACTGTAATGTTTGCGTTCATATTTTCGATAAAAGGCGGCGCTAGTGTCGTGAAATTAAAAATCATTAAAAATTTGTCCACTTTCTAGATATCCAAAATAATAAAACAATTTAATCGATAAAAAGCATGTAATAGTATGTGTCCAGTAACTTCTTTTTGTGTAATTCATACGAAATTTAGTACAACTTTTCTTTGCTTTAAATATTGATTATAAGCAAAAAAAGCTTAGAATCCATTCTCTAATTATATAATATTGTAGAGTAGGTATTTAAAATATAACTAGTTTATTTATTTAATTAAATGGTCTTTAATAAAATAATTAGACAAGCTGCTTTATAGTAACATTAGATTTATTAAAATTTCACAATAAATATAAATTATTTTTGTACTATTTAATAAAATTAAAATCATACTTAGAATAATGTTATAATATAATAATTAACAAGTGAATATTAAATATTGTATCACAGTTTTACATTATCAGTATATCAGTGGCGGAGTTTTGTTTATTCTAGTTTCACTCGTTATAAAAACTGAATGTTTTATATATGTATTTTAATTTTCGTATGAATAGTTATTTGGTGAGTAAAATTAAATTTGTTAACTCATTAAGAGACAGAATTGAAGCAATTTTCTTTAAAATTAATTATGCAGCAACGGCTACGTAAAAAATTATTTCATATGTTAAATGTTTATGGACTATCTTTTATGTAAAATTATTACTTATGATTAAGAAAATTGTTAATATTATGATTTAGTATTTATTATCCCCAGAGTTTTATTAGAAACTAGGATTTATTGAAAAATGTATTGAATTAAATTTTGAATTGAAGTTAACAATAAAAAGTTACATTCTACGTAATTAGTGAACGTAAATTTAAAAACTAAATTTTAATTAAAAATTTAATTTATAATGACTTGAGAATGAACAATACGAATCGTCGTTGCATAAATTAAAGAAAAAAATTTAAACGTTTACAATAAGCCAAGTTTTCAATAAAACTCTAGGGATTAACTTTAATTCATCCCTTTCTATATTACTATTATTTAAAATTATATTTAAATTTTTAATGCAATGATTACAAATAAAATTTACATAAAGTTGCGCCACTGATTAATATCCTATTTTATTTAATAATTATTATTGCGTTAGTAGAATAAAATCTAATAATTCTAAATTACAGAATCTAAATAACAATTAGAATTAAAAAAAAATATATATTACGAACAAAATTATTGTTCAAATAATGGACGAATTATATATTTAAATATTAGGAAGAACATTTAAGCCATATGACTTTCTTTATCAATCCCTTCCATGAAAGCTTCTGGAGCCACAGAATTTGTTTTTACTTCAGAGCAGACTTGGTAGAAATTCCATACACAGATCCAGAAATACCAACTCACACCTGTACAATAAAAATATTTAAATAAGTACAATCATACATATTAGTGTGCAGTATTGATATTAGTGCGATGGGACGTATCTGTCTTTCATTGTGAGTTTTAGTTTTTTCTTTCTTTTAGTAATCTAAAAAATATTATTTTTCTTTCAAATAAAGCGGTTTTGGATAATAGCAGTAACATTTGAAGCAACTCGAACTTATACTTTTATTTGGTATAATATTTTTGCATTTTAAATAATATTTTCATTTTGGTTTTATATTTATATTTTAGAAAAATTTCGAGCGATAAATACCACAAAAATTGTTTGCAGGTCTAATAATAATAAGAAAATAACGCTGTTATTCTTGCTGAAACCAAAACAAGTGCACGCGGAGACAGAATAAGAACGATACGTTTTACTAATATTTAGCTTTTTCTCTGCCCATTACGACTGTTTCGCGCTGTATGTGTAAATGTAGGCTGTAGCTAGTATTTGCCACGCCATATAAAACCACTAATATTCATTCGGTCTGAAAGTCATGCGGTTTAACAGCCACCGAGACTAAACTCTCCCCCACATCAATGTTTGTTCAGCGTAAACCATTCAGTATAAGATAAAATATATAAAGATAATAAACTTTTGTTAACACCAAACTATTTAAAAAACAAACAAGTAAATATTTAGTTTAGTAGAATTTGCTATTATTTATACGTTTTAAATTTCCATATGTAGCATTATAAATATGTTTGTTAGTTAATTAACAAGTTTTTCAATCATATTTTTCGAGGTTATATTTATGGCATTTCATATTAAAGTACCTACTTGGTTCTTCGTTTAGAATTTTTAAATACGACGCAGCGTCATGTATTAATTATTTTATACACCATATCGATGACGTCACAACAACGTCACGTCAATGTCATAATATTGGAAACTTAGACGGAATGAATTTATACTGAACGATCATTATAGTGGGGTAAAGTTTAGTTCGAGTCACTTGAACTAAACTCGAATCGCGTGGCTTTTAGATGGAATGGATATAGTCGAAGCGATTTTAACCGGCGTGGTTTTAGTTGGCATGGCATGCATCGGGCTGAAGTTATGTATCAGCGTGCACCTCGTCTATGCACAGAAATTTAGTAAGCGTGATACACGCCCTACACGCTCGTATTCATGATTACATAAATATATCATTTTATATTTTTCAAACTAAATAAATATAAATAAAATATAAGGTTGCCATATATTTCATATTAATCATGTCATTTCTGAACTATTTCTAGGATGCGTACTGCCCCTCTTGCACATATGAACTGCACGCCACTGCATAAGAGATATGGAGACGATTAAATTATCGAAATAGTGCTATTTTTGAATATGATGATAAAAGTGGATGTTTCGTTTTAAAAAAAAAGTCATAAAAGATAAATGTAAAACTATAAAGTTAACCATTTTCTTTAATCATTAATTAATAAACAGTTATTAATAATATAGATCCACTGCCGTAGATAAATATATTTCTGCAATATCTTGATGCAATGAAGAAAATTGTAAGGATTGTTTTAATTAAAAAAAATCTTTAGTATGTTTCATGTATCAATATAGAATGACTTTTTTAAAAGAAAATCGTCAATTTCACACTTTCACTTTATCTAATAACCTCTGCATCGTTTTAGGAAAATAATTAAAATAGTCTTTTATTTTGATTTTTTTAATTCAACTTTGTACCTTTTACGATTCTCGAGTTCCCACTAGTGAGTCAAAATATTAATGCATTCCGTGTAGTCATGTACGACAGTAATTTATTTGAATCTAAAAGAAACAGGATAATTCTAGATAAATAAAAGAACAAACAAAGCAGAACTGAATTATCCGCAAGAATTTTAAACAAGGTTTCTATTTCTGGTGTATCTTGTAAACAGTTAAAGATTTGTAATTTCCGCACTCACGTTTTATTACATGCTATATTCATTTTAAAGTATTTATTACTTACATGTACCAACAAGAAACGCTAAAAATGTTATAATAGCTAAGAATAAATGATCAGGAGTGAAGAATATTAAGGTGAAAAATACGATTGTTACGATAACCATCATTATGGACTCGAAGCACTTTAATATGAGCCATGGTAATAAAAACTGTTTTCGATACTAAAAATAGAAGAGTATTAATTATAATTATGTCTTCATTGGCATTTATATCACCTTGTACGCTCCCCAAATTAAGGTTGCGCTTATAATAAGCGATATAACCACGTAGCAAACTTTATACTCGATGTCATAGTAGGAAACTGCTTGATTTTCTGCTACGGTAGTTCGACTTGCTATTATGTATATTCGGAGAATTATGAAAATCTAAAATAACAAAGGATGTTGATATTGATTATGAATTAGGAATATGCTATTTGTGTTTATTTATGAAATACATGCAAATGAAATTTGTCAAGACTTCTAGTTTGACTTACTTTACGCCTATCGGAATTTTCATTTAACTTATTTTAATTTTTTTTATAGATTTTGTGACATTTCAACTTGAATATATATATATATATATTAAAATACATATCAATTAGAATTTAATGCTCTGTAAAATATAGAAGGTTACTCAGAATAAAATTTGTACGACATTGTTATGAAAAATTATTTATTTATTACTTTTAATAATAGTACATATTTTATTCATTTATTCAGTTTTTCCATTTAGTCAAGTTTTTCTAGAGTATTAATTAAAAATACAAATATGAATGCGGCAAATTCAAAAGTTATGTAGGTAGGTAGGTGGGCTCAATCGGACACTGGATTTGAGAACTCAAGTTCGATTTCCACTACTGACAAACAATTAAACCACATTAAAATTAGCCCCTATGTATTTCCCTCCATTAGCATCTTTGGGGACCGTAATTTGCTGACTGGTAACCGTAATTCACGAGCATAAATATAAAGACACAGGTGTGATTTTAATGTAATAAAAATTGTTTGTCGGCCGTAGAAATCGAACTTGGGTTCTCAAATTTGCAGTCCGATTCGTTACCACTGAGCTACCTATCTCATTGTCCATTTTATTTAGATTTTTATTTGCAAACTATTTAAATGAAGCAGTTTTTGTGTTATCACAATTTAAGTAGGAAAATTAATATATAATTTATTATGAAACATGTGTTTAAAATGATTTTGTTTCGTAATTATGATTCCATGCGTTAACATTGAATAAGTAGAAGAGCAAAGAACATTTTTAGTAATGCTTTTGTCGCATGATACATAAAATAAGTAAATAACGAACTTTCAAATCAACTCTGCTG
Organism: Pterostichus madidus; assembly: GCA_911728475.2. NCBI lineage: Eukaryota > Metazoa > Arthropoda > Insecta > Coleoptera > Carabidae > Pterostichus > Pterostichus madidus. Next base: position 12,837,733 of record OU452312.1, read on the forward strand.
TGTAAATGTAGATATCGATAAGTAAATATTTTTTAATTAGTATAAATTTTTAATAGTTAATCAAATTAGGACACTCATATTTTTCAACACAAAAATAATTTTATTATCTTATGGCTATTTTGATTTGAACTCTGACCTCTACGATCTCAAATTACAGTTTAACTTTTAACATTTTTAAATTTATGAAATAGTACCAATAGATATAACAGTTTAGAACAGGGGTGACAAACAGGTGGCCCACGGACCGCATGAGACCCTCAATACAATTTCTTGCAGCCCAGGACGCTTCGAGGAAATATACAGGAAAGCTAACAACATAATTAAAATAAATTATATTAAAAAAATATTTTAGATTTTTTTCATTTGTCAATCATTATTAGGCAGATTTATAAAAAAGATTAAATTTGAAGTTACAGTTAGTGTATAATACGTTGTATTTGATTGTATTTTGTAGCCGTAACACTTAATGCCATATTTATCATTTATTTTTGTGTATTAAAAACAGAATTTAAATTGAAAATAGATTTAATGGCTAATCTGTTTTATGAATCTGTCTGCCTAATAATTTAAGTCTTGAAATAACAGAATAAAAGAAATTTTGATTATTAATTTGGTATTTATATATTCATTTTTTATTTTCTTTAGATTCTACAAGAAATTTGTGCAGTTTTCTTTAATCTAAACTTTTTTTGCGCCCCCATTTAGCATAAACTTTTATGGAAAATGGCCATCGGTTCAATTGAGTTTGACACCCCTGGATTAGAATAATTAAACTATTAAACGGCTTTAATTATACCGGTTTAGTGCTAAATTTATATAGTAAACCGCCTTCTAACAGTTTAAATGATTGTCTAATTATAAGAAAATGTATTCTGTAAGTTTATTTTCGTCATAATTGTTTGAATACGATGAAATTAATTAAGATAGTAGTATAGTAACTATTTGAAACTATCATAGTTACAATCTATTTCAAATTTATTTCATACCCATTCAATCACGCCAACGATGAAACATCCTGTCCGCAAGTTCGCACAACAGCAGAACCGTTCAATTCGCAGTTTCTCGCGGAATTTTTCTCTGAAAATACACGACAGATGATTATCAAATGACACGTGCTCGTTATTTTGCTTGGTTAGAAAAATATGTACACTTACATGTTCTCGTACATGCTGGTGAACTGGACTGTGGTCTCCAGGCCACGGTTTTAGTAAACACAAATGAAAATCGATGAACGGAATAATAACACCTACGTCACTTAATGTCAAGGGGTTATTTTCACCTGATTTGAATATTTTTGTTCGCAGATTGAGTGATAGCATTGGGGAGTTGTGATAAAAATTGTTCATAATTTTGATAAAAATGTGGAATATCATGGCGATGCATAAAATGCGTTTCTTTGCATCAATATCAGCGTACAATAAAATTTCCTCTGTTATATTCACTAGTTATTTAGTATATTCGTTTACGATATATTGATTGATGTTTGTAATATAAGACAAACGTTATTAACTTTGTTTTTGTTTTCTTACATTTTATCTAATAACCAACATACCAACATTTGTGATGGTTTTAAAAATGACGTAATCAAATTCTAATTTTACATGACCTATATCTTCATTGTTAAATTCGTCGAGTTTTAAGATAAGTACATATTTTTTGACTATTTTTTTTGTGTAATTGCGCAAAAATTCTAATAATATTAGGGATTTGAACTGAACCGGACTGAAACGGTATATTTTTAATAAACCTAAATCAAAACATGAAGTCGGCCTGTGGATCCTGAGGTCCCTGGTTCGATTCCCACAGGCGACAAATTTTCATAATTTGAAAAAGCTATCCCTGTGGCTCCTCCACCACTAACATGTTTGGGGGCCGTGATTTGACGACTGGTAACCGCACTTCACGCGCAAAATATATCACTTACCGAGATCTGCTTTAGCAGAGTGCCACACCCAGTAATGGGTAGATGGCGTGATGATATATTTATTTATATTTCAAAACATGAATCTTACCCAATACTATTTAAGAACGAGGACCTTAACCAAACGGCTAATATTAGACCTGGGGGGTCTATTCTAATTAACATAGCCATTATGGCAATGGTAAAAACATCATTAAACAACAAGGATCCATCTGGAGGTGTAAATAAAAAAGTTTGTGTAACATCATCTATGACGTCATCATTTAGCTACATCTCAAATTTATAGCGGGAGCTGGATAGGTTCCGTTATGGTCGTAACCACACTCACTATCATTCGATGTTTGATTTTTTTTCTGATTTGTTTATTGTAAAGAGTCCTATGCTACAGTCACCGAACAAGTAACCATAGAAGAAGGGACAGACTATAACAAAAGATTGTTACGCAGTTATTGGTGACATCTCTTGTTGCCCCAAGTAATTATTATTAAAAATACAGATAATATAGGATACATATTTATCATTCTCGTGATCGTAATGACTAAAATATTTCAAAATTATTATAATCAAAATATATTACAAAACAACAAAAACAAACAATTAGCAAAAAACTAGTTTTATTGAATCATATTTAAAATATTAATTAAGCACATACTAGTATGCAATACAAATAAATATGAATTATGTATATTTTCGCCTTCTTATGTACACTCTTATTTATCATTGCGCTACGTTCTTCCGTATCCGTATTCTTATATGTTGTTGTTACTGTTGTTATTGATAGAGATGTGATATTTTCATCCCGAATTTTTGTAAATGCATTTATATTTACTATAAGAGATTTTCATAATTATAAAAGTTTCAAATTGCACAATACTGTATTAATTAATTACATTGGTCAATATGTGGAACAGCCCCAATGTTTAATTTTTTTGTTGATGTGTATCGATATTGTCAATTTTGAAAATGAAGACTATACGACATTGTGCTTAAGAGTACTACTATAAGACACATCAATTAAATCATTTCTATTATTATTGTTTTCAGCAATGATTTCGTAATAAATTATTCTGAAAAAGAAACACAATCTTTTTCTATTACAATGTGGTACCGGACACTTCTAAAATTGTACAATAGTATAAAATTAAATATAAAATTATAAAAGATGTCTACTCACCATTAAATATATATTGCAATAATAACGACAGATATGTTTATTATTTACAAATTTTACTTGTCAAAATATAAAACACCGTTTGTCCAACATTTAAATATGTAATCTGTTTAACAATGTCAACCATTTAAATATTACCTACTATGATTCATTTTAAATTGATTTAGTTCATTTGGGGCAGCAAGAGGTGGCATTAAAAATCGCGTAACAGGGTAACTAATACAGCTGTCCAGGCCCTGGCTACAGTCAAGAATGTGACAGGCGAAAGTTTTTAACATGTATGTCATAAGTATTACCATTTTATACACTTTATAGTTAAAATAAAAATAAATAAGTGAAGAAAGTATTTAATGAGAATCACAAGAAAATTAGAAGAAAGAAAGAAGACACAATAATTTTTTTAATAACAGACATAGAACTCAAAAGAAAATGCATTTATATCATGAAATCGGACAAATCTCACAATTTGACAAAAATATTTATTTATAAATTTGTGAATGAATGTGAGGGTTGACAATTATACTATATTTTTAATACCAATGTTAAAAATATAATTTACTAATTTGTTACTAAGACCCGCTATTAATACAATTGAGTAGAACTATTAGGCAACAAATCATAGCCGTAGCCACAGCCACATCCCGCTATGAATTAGAATAGACCTCATGTACGGTAAACTGGCTTAATAGTTTAGTTCAACCTGAGTGTTGTTGCACGGAAAAGCACAAGTTTATAGTTTGGTGCATTTAAAACAAGTGGATCGACATATATACAGTTGTGTTTTGACTATAGATATGTATGTTTTATACTCTGTTTTTCAATCAACTGTTACGTTTATGTTATAATTTTCTGCCTGTTAAATATTGGAGAATACTTATAATTTATGTTGCTGTTAGTTAAAATCGTGCATTAGTCATATGTATAAATTATTATAACTATATTTGGTTTCCTTTTTGTTGTAATAAGTAATTAGTTTCTATTTAAAAAAAATTACAAATATTACAAACTCATATTACACTACTGAATCTATATACACATTTCTAATATATTTTTTTAAAATTGGTAACTACCTGTATTGAATCGGTTCACGAACCGATCCAAAAGGAAACTATTGAACCGGAACCATAAACATAAAATAAATCTTGAACCGAAACAGAACCTTATTTTCTTGTGGTTCGAGTTCCTAAAAAATAGATTAAAAAAAATAATGGAGTCCTGTAAAAAAAATTTTTTTTATTGGTTTTATCAAATAGTTCATTATCACCTATCTCTAAAATGTGAGTTAAATAATCATCAATTTATATTATATATCTACAGTGCAGTATCAGGTACGCATTAAAATGATTAAAATTACTAATTATACTTAATAGTTAAATTTATCGTTTTAATAGTATAATACGTAAATGAGTAGGTAATATACTAAGAAAAATAAAAACATTTTTGCTTGAGGTTTACCCGTTTGACGTAAATATCTGTAGTCATCCAATGTGTATTTTTTCTAAGTAAAAGATTTTAAATTGGGTCCATATCTATTGATTACTTAAATATATAAATGTAAATAAGCAAGCGTAGAGCGACACTCCCTTCCTTTATTATCTTTTAATTCGTTTTCAGTTCTTACGTAGAGTGTTTAACTCCAATTGTGTGGAATTAACTTCGAAAAACAAGCGAAGGGCGACACTCCCTTCCGGTCTTATCTTTTTGTTTCATTTTCAGTTGTGCATTGTGTGGACTTTTCTTTCATATACAAGTGCAGGCTATCGCTTTCATCTTTTCTAATCTTTGTAGATTCGTTGTTAGCAGTAAGAGTGAGAGATGTTTTATGCATATGTTATGTATGTCGAAAAAAGAAGATTAATGATAAATGAATATGAATGATTGGATAGATAAGATTGAAGATTTGTTGTGTGATAAATGATTTCGAGTGTAATAAATAAATGAGTTTATATGGAGTGATCTATGAATGTGGTTAAAGTGAGGGTGGTGTGTTTGGATGAGAATGTTTGACGAGGGCTGATTATTTGATGAATGTAATAAGTGAATATTTTATGAGTGATTTTAGGGTTTGTGCTACCCCATTTGATGGGATATAGCGTGAAGATATGTATGTATTTATGTATGTAAATAAAATAATAATATTTGACAACTACCTATAATTTGTCACAAAGAAAATCTGCTACAGAGATTATTCCCGGGACAATAAATAAAACATTTCATTGATTTTGAGAAACTAATATAACAAGTGATTTGATAATGGGTACGGTTGGCAAGCGACTTTTATATACTCGTATATGATTGATATTTATTATTTATTTCATTTTTCGAAATTGAATAAAATTATGATAATATTTATCTCAGTAATATATTTTAATTTAATGAAAATGGTCAATCATATTTCAGAAAACTGAATTTAAAGAGCAAAATTTAGAATTACTGAAAATTTCTAAGTACATATTTAATGTACCACCGCATAACGTGCATGTTGAAAGAATATTTTCCCTAGTTAATATATCGACAGCAGTAGCTATATTACAGTCTTTGTCAATATTGACTTATCTTGTTATAAAAATATAAATAAATATATCATCACGCCTTCTACCCATTACTGGGTGTGGCACTCTGCTACAGCAGATCTCGGTAAGTGATATATTTGGCGCGTGAAGTGCGGTTACCAGTCGTCAAATCACGGCCCCCAAACATGTTAGTGGTGGAGGAGCCACAGGGATAGCTTTTTCAAATTATGAAAATTTGTCACCTGTGGGAATCTTGTTATGAATGTTAAAATAAAATAGATATATCATCACGCCTTCTGCCCAATACTGGGTGTGGCATTCTGCCGTAGAAGTTCTCGGTAATGCGCTTACCAGCCGGAAAATCACGGCTCCCAAAGATGTTAGTGGAGAGAGAGAGCCACAGGGATAGTTTTAATGTGGTGAAAATTGTTAGTTAAAATCGTGCATTAGTCATATGTATAAATTGTTTGTCGGCAGTAGGAATCGAATCTGGGTTCTCAAATCCACATATATACCGGGTGTCTGTGTTGAAGGTGTACATAGGAGATTAACATGCGAAATCAGTTTTTTGCATGTTGTTGCTCGGTGTTCTACCCGACAACAAAAATTGTACTCTCAATCGAACGATATCATTTTTTTGAATCAAACGATGTAAAACACATTTCAATTTAATAGTAATTTGAGCCCGCAAATTAATTTTTAAATTTTGAAAATTCACTGTTTTATTCAATTTTTATTGAAAATAAATATTGTTACCTACCACTGCTTTGTTTTGATTCAAGCGATTTATTTGACGTTTCAAAACAAAGCTGTCATAGGTAACGATATTTATTATCGATAAAAATTGAATTAATCGTTAAATTTCCAAAATTTTAAAATTAATTTACGAAGTCAATTTATTACTAAATTGAAATCTGTTTTACATCGTTGGATTCTGAAAAAATGATATCTTTGATCTTTGTTATCCGATACAACACAGAGCAACAGCAAGCAAAAACTGATTTTCCTATCTTAATCTCCTATGTACACCTTTACGACAGACATCCGGTATATATATATATATATATATATATAATTAAAAAGTTAAGTTCTTATTTTAAAATAAACAACCAAATGTTTGTACAACTGTTTCTGATGAATTGACATATATTTCTCAGAGTCGGTTTATGAGTCGTCTAAGAAAAGAGATTAAAAACATTGTGAATAAGATATATGAATTTGAATTTTTCAATTTTCCTTCATACTTTTCCCTACTTCCTTTTTTTCACACTTAGGTATAATCAGAAATTTAACAAGAGTTACGGGCTTGGCGATTCCGTACGAATTCCTCTCAATACACCGATGTACCCTTACATTCAGGAAATATACGAGATAAATACGTAAGAGGAAAGAAGTAAATTTAACAAGCCTGTTTTTTTTCGGAATTTCCCGAAGCTTATCTCAAACATTTTTGATAAAGATAATACATTTATCTTTTCCTAAGCACAGCTGATGAAATCCAATAAATTGTTATGTAATATTGTGTTATGAATTAATTATTGTTTTCCTTCTACTCAAAAGATAACATCAAAGTGTTGATTAATATCGTGTTGGTTCGTCCTTTAACTCAAATTAGTATCAATTCATACTTCTACACCTGGCATTCGTGATCTGATCTCTTACATTAGTATTAGGTAATTCAATTAGCCGAAAAATTTTACTATTCGGTTCTTCGGGTAACTAGAAATTTATTACCCGAAATGAATCAAATGAGAAAAGGACTCTTTGGCTCTGAAATAGCTTTATGTTGATTATAACAAAATAAAGAAGGTAATATAAAATACTGTCATAATTACAATACGACAGCAAGGACAGAAGGAACGTCGAGTTTCTTTCTGGGACAATAGGTTGCATATATTCCGATACAAGCAGGGCTCGAAATGGAAATTTTTACGAAACGGAACGCTCGATTTATAATATTTATTATATTATATAAACAATACTCGCAGCTTATATTCCAAGATTTCCCTGTTCTTTCACAAAACTTGATTAAGCAATTTTGCCAATTTTTAGACAATCGTAGGTTTTTGTCGCTGTTTATATCAAAATCTTGAACAATTTTGCAGATGGAGCACCCTACAGCTTTTTTTTTTAATAAGCCTATTATTATTACTTTGGTATAACTTGGCTTGTTCCACAGTTCAACAAGATGGACGATCAGAATCAGTTTCTGTAATTATAATAGATTTATCAAATTCCTCGGTAGAATTACTAACAGTTACTTTACTTGTTGTTTGGTCACAGGATGACTTAATTTTTGTCTTCGGTGGTGATAATGACCGTTTATTTGATAATAAATCAATATCTTGTTCATCTTTCTTGGTCCATGAATGATTTAACCAATTATTTATCAAATTCATGCTTCGTCTTTTATTATAGCCTAAAATTATTGTAATTAAGAATGAAATATAATTTTTGTATTTATTATGATTTTTTATTTAATATTATTGACATATCATACACTAGCACAGCACAGAATCTACAAGGGCGTAGAGTGCACGAAACATACAAAGCCTTAGAGCGCCTTAATTGAAATACTAAAATATGAGCGACAACAATTTGGAGAAATTGTGATTCAGAACGTCTTTCAAAATTAATTCTATTAGGAATTAAAAATAAATATAATTTTATAATATTTCATTTATGTTTTTTGAAAAGTGACGAACCGGAGCGGTATTGTCCATTATTTTACGAGACGGAACGATATAACTGACCATGTCACGAACCGGAACAGCGTTCCGGTCAGCTCCGGTCCATTTCGAGCCCTGGATACAAGAACTTGCAGTTTCCACACACATGAGTATTATATGTGCGATTTTCATTGTATAGATAGAATATATGTTTAACACGTATATGTGCATATAATTCCAAAAGTGATAAGTTTTATTCTGTGCATCATTTTGTGCATGACAATGTATGTAGTTTATTTTATGAAGCGAAACATAATTTGAAGATTGTGTCGCGAGTGTACTTTTACAATTTTGTAGTGTTTATATATTTAATAGATAGAAAACAAATATTTAAAAACAATTTCATATGTTTACTTTATTATGCAAAGACAAATAATTGTTTTAGTATTTAGTAGTTTTACTTTCATTGACATTTGAACAGTTTACTTTAGTTAAAATTATTAATATTTTATTGTAATATATATATATATATATAATATATTTGTTATTCATTCAAAATTAAGTAATAACACCTGTTTGTTCTTCATCGTTGTAGTAAAATTTCCGATGAATCGCCAAGACCAGGGATGAGCAACCCGCGGCCCGCCGGACAAATTTGTGCGGCCCGCCAAGCATTTGCAAAATTGTTGCAAAATATTATTATTTCTGAAGGATTTAGAAACTGAATATGGTGACGTGATTTTCAATACTGAAGCACGGTGGCTTAGTAGAAGTGCAATGCTAAAAAGAGTATACAACTTAAAAAGTGAAATACAATTGTTTGTGGATATGAAGGGATATCCCTTTCCTCAATTTGATGATAAAGATTGGCTGTGCGATTTTGGATTTCTTATCTATATACCTAACTCAGCATCTCAATATTGACCAACTTGTAGCGAAGAAACAGTGTCATATTTCGCATTAAAATTCATATTAATTCCAATCTTATTTTGGATTTTTTGTTTTTTTTTATACTACATTTTATGGAGTGTTTTGTTTTTCTTCAAATTTTCTATTATATGTATTATGTGTATTTTGTGTTATGTTTATTAAATATATAAGGTTTTATAATTTATTAATATGTTATTTTGTCTGCGGCCCGCCAACAAATTTCAAAATTTCGATTGGCCCATTGATACAAAAGGTTGCTCACCCCTGGCCAAGACGAATGTTTGGGATACTATCTGAACTTCATCAAAAGAGAAAATGAAGGAAGATCGAAGTTTTTGGCTCGATGTTGAATATTACAATATAAAAACAGTAATTTAAAACATTTATATTTAGTTTTGTTTAGATTATTAATGTTGCTGTTATAAATGCGAATTACGTTTGTTTTGTTGTAATTAACATATTGAAATACATTGTAATCAATGTGTTGTTGCATGAATATATTGTTGTAATCAAAATATTTTTATAATCACACTGTGAGGACCATAAATAGTGTCACAATAGTTAAAGATAGAAAGTACCAAACTGCTAGATAAGACTATCTTATTCTTCTTAGAACAAATCTATTCATGTATAAATTTTTCAGAGCAAGGTAAGCTTTCCGTATTAGAAGTGAAACATGTTCTGAAAATCTGAGTCTGTGATCTAACACTAACCCCAAGTTCTTACATTTGTTGGAAATCTTGATATTAATATTGTTAATTCTAACACTAATGGCATTATTTGCAATCAGATATTTTCTGGTGTAATCATTTCCAAGCAACATCACCACCGATTTAGATTCATTTAGATGTAGTGATTTGAACTATATTTCGACAATGCTTCTAAATCTTTATTCATATAATCTGTAGCAATGAGAGCTTCTAGAGGGTCGAAAGAAAGATAGATTTGTGTATCATCAGCGTACATGTGAGATTTACAAAATTTAAAACATTTAACCAGATCAAATATGTACACTGAAAATAGAAGTGGGCCTAAGATAGACCCTTGAGGCACACCCGTAGAAACAAAAGCTTGATTGGATGAAACATTATCTATCATAACCACCTGATGACGATTAGAGAGGTAATTACGTATGAATTGTATGCTATCAGAATTAAAACCAATATAGTGCAACTTAGCGAGAAGAAGTTCATGATTGAGAGTGTCAAACGCTTTACTAAAGTCTAAAAGAGCTAGAAGTACCATACGTTTGTTATCAATGTCACCAACAATATCATCAATAAAATGTTGCAAAGCTGTCGCCGTAGCCTCGTCTGAAACCTGATTGAGTGTTCGGCAAAATATTATTAGCAGTAAGATAAGAAACGATTTGTTGATGAACGACTTTTTCAAGTATTTTGGATGCAGTAGGCAGTATGCTAATTGGTCTTATATCATTAACAGTGGAAGAATTTTTACATTTCGCAATCGGTTTGACTACTGCGCGCTTCCAACAATCCGGGAAATTATTTTGAAGAAGACATTCATTAACAATATGCGTTAATTGCAAAGTAATAGTAGGAAAAATTATTTTTAGCATATGAAGATTAATTTTATCTTCCCCAGTAGAATTAGATTTTAAGGAATTAAAAATCTTTATTACTTCATCTTCAGAGACAAGGGAAACGGAAAAATGAGGAGTACTTTGAAGAAGTCTATGGGAACTATAGAAGTGTAAAAGGACAGGATCAGGTTCCACTGGGAGGACGATAAATTACACTAACAATTACCCTCATCTTACCAACCAAAATTTTAATCCAGCACTGTTCTAAATTACAACTATTGATATTAATATCTTCTAAGATTTCTACCTTATTCGTTATATTCATGTTTATATAAAATCCGACTCCACCACCACGACCAGTCTGTCGATCATGTCTTATTAAATTATAACCATTAATACAAAAAGTATTGCTGTCAGTGTGTAACCACGTCTCACTAAGTGCGTAAATATCAAACTTCTGTATTACAATATAATCTTTAAGTTCATGAAAATCAGATGACAGCAATCTGATATTAAGATGACCAACAATAAGCATAGTTAAAAAAATAAAGTGTTTACATTGCACTTTATTAATGAAGAAAAAATTGCACACATAACCTTTACTCTGAAAAGAGCCACATGTCCAGAAGTTAGACTCAACAAAAAATACTGCCTCAAAGGACCACTATAAAGTACCTAGGTATGCACCTAGATAGGAGATCAACATGGAAAGAACACATAAATGCAAAAAAGAAGCAAGCTAATATTAAAACGAAAAAACTAAACTCGTTAATTGGACGCAAATCCAAATTAACCTTGTCCAACAAAATACTAATAAAACAATACTAGTATCAATCTGGACTTATGGTATCCAATTGTGGGGCTGTGCGAAACAGACTCACATAAATAATATACAAAGACTACAAAATAAAACATTTCGAACTATCGCCAACGCCCCCTGGTTTGTAAGAAACGACACACTCCACAACGACCTAAAAATTAAGTCCGTACAAGAACAAATAAAACATCACGTAAATAATTATGAAAACAGACTCAACAGACATTCCAACAACTTACTATCAATCTACTCGTTAATGCAAACAAAGTAAGAAGACTCACAAGAGCTAAACCCCTAGATTAAATGTAAACTCTGTATCTAATTATAAAACTCAAATAAGAGGAACCTTCAATGGAAAGCTACCTCGCGCATGTGATGTACTATATTATATATTATAACAAATTTGCCGGTTAGCCTTAAGTAGTTGTAAATCAAAATTTGAAATAAAAGAAAAAAAATGTATGGTTTCACGTATTTTTATTTGTCAAGTTAAACCTGATATTTTTATATAAAAATGTGTCTTTAATTTTAAATAATTACAAATAACATTTTTTAAAGTAATTAGTTCTATAAAGTGAAAAAAGTATGAATGAACTCGTGAGTGCAATGCATTTGCCAGCCTCATGTTTTTATCTCACTAACATTCATGTCGCTCTCTTCCTGTCATTTCTGTAGATGCCGTACGCGCAAAACTTTTCTGATGCTGATTCGAAGAATAAGAACATATCTTATCTCTTGAGGATGAATGTCAGATTATAAAAACTGGTAAACGAGACAAGCAATTAAAAAATAAACTAATAATTTTCCAATATGAATATTTTTTCTGGTCGACTTAATTATTACAAATACAATTATTTTTGTAACGTATTGGCATTGACAAATTAAAATTATCACGGATTAAAGATACTGTACGTATATATTTGTAAGTGGAATTTAATGGAAAATAAGACAGGTACCTATATTAGGGTTTATTTATACCATCCCTAATCGATTATTATCTTTGAAATAACAGATATATTATTAGATGAACACTTTTATAATCTGAGATCAGTATATCTTATAGTATCATGACCAACTTCATTGAATTGCACTATGCTTATTATGGCCGTTTCATTCCATCATGTTGCCATATAAAAATTGTCGTGGGTTTTTTACAGTTTTTGTAGGTCAAGTAATGGCATCTAGTGTTTTTTATTTCAATTAAAGAAAAGTGACTATGCTGTCAAGTTACAAAAACAATCTTAAAATATTTGAAAACTGAAATTTATGTGATCAAGCAAAATACATTTAATGGAATTGGGTATTTTATTTATACAGTTGGCCTGTGGATCCTAAGAACCTTGTTTTGATCCCCACAGCCGACAAATCATTTTCACCAATTTAAAAAAATTACCCCTGTGGCTCTCCCACCACTAAAATCTTTGGGGGCTGTGATTTAACGACTGGTAACCGTATTTCACGCGTATAAATATATCACTTACCGAGATCTGCTTCGGCAGAGTGCCACACCCAACAATGGGTAATAGGCGTTATGATATATTTATTTATTGTAAATAGGTAGACAATATGGCGGCATTAATTACCTGAAGTGACAGATAATGCTACGTTGCCAAATGAAATTCATTTTGTCTAGACTAGCTAGTTACGACTTTACTCGGAAACTCAGAATTTCTGTCATAATATTTTATAATATTGAACGTAAAAAATAAATAAATAAAAAGTCACTTGCTAAGAACAAGAAGGTGTTCTATGGCTTTCTCGATCTTAAAAAAGCATATGATAGTGTTCATCGACAGACATTATGGAATGCACTGTTACAGGACGGTATAAATGGTAATTTGTTGGGGGCAATTCGTGGGGTGTATGAAGATAGTGAGGCTGCGGTGAGAGTTAGTGTTAGATTGAGTGATTGGTTTTGTATAGATATTGGCGTGAAACAAGGTTGTGGGATGTCTCCGTGGCTCTTTAATTTGTACATGGATTTGTTGTTACGAACGGCGTTGAATGGGGTGGATGATGTACATATTGGTGGTAATGTTGTGCCTGCGTTAGCGTATGCGGATGATGTTGTTTTGGGTGAATCTGAAGAGCAATTGAGACGAATGATTTTAAGTATAAATGAAGTAGGAAAAGATTTAAATTTGTTATTAAATGTTGATAAATGTAAAGTATGTGTTCGAAAAGAGCTATTTGGTGACTGACTGTAATGCTTCGGTGAATGGTGTGAGATTGGGTCAACGGAATGAGTTTTTGTATTTGGGTAGTATGTTTTCGAGGGATGGACGTATTGACAGTGAGATTGAAAGAAGAGTATCTGCGCGATGCAAGGTATTGGGAGGGCTCTGGGAACCTTTGCTCGAAATGTGAATGTATCCAGAGATGCACGATTGAGTGTGTATAATGGTGTTTTAGTGCCTTCATTGATGTATGGTAGTGAATGTTGGGTGTTGATGAAGAAACATGAACGTCGTATAACTACTGTGGAAATGAGGTATTTGCGGGGTGTATGTGGTTATACTAGAAGAGATCGTGTCCGGAATGAATTGGTGTATGATGAGTGTAAAATTGAGAAGAATGTAGTTAGAAAAGGTATAAGTCAGTTGAGATGGTTTGGGCATGTAGAACGTATGTCGAATGAGAGATTAGTGAAACAGGTATATGTTGGTGAAATTGAGGGTGAAAGATTGCGTGGGCGACCTATAAATAAATGGATGAATATGATTGAAGGATCGTTGCGTGAACGAAAGTTTCCGAGTATGAGGAACAAACGTACTTGTATGAAAGGAATTATGAAAGTGGATGAAGCTAAAGTGGTGCGTCAGGATAGGAACGTTTGGTGAAGATTAATTGCGGAATGAATCTGATGATTTCAGAAAAGCGTAGGATTTTAGATTTTAGACCTGCAATTGTGTGAAATTCCTTTTCAAAAACAAGCGCTGGGACGACACTCCCTTCGTTTCTTAACTTTTTTATTCGTTTTCTGATCTTACATTAGACGTATTCCATTTGCCATTTGGATCAGATCTAACTTACATTTACTGAACTAGATCACTTATTTATTTAGCTGGATTACTTCGCTGACTTTATTTCCAGTACTAGAACTACTGATTCTAATTTACTTTAAAGTAATTCACCCAAATAAGTGCATCAGTTTACTTAATTCGATTCATTTAATTATGTGTGGAATTTATCTGAAATGATTTAAGTAAACTAAGTGGCAAATGGAATACATCTATTGCGTGTTTAACTGCAATTGTGTGGAACTCACTTTCAAAAACAAGCGTAGATGGACACTCCGTTCCTTTCTTATCTTTTAATTCGTTTTCAGTTCTTACGTAGAGTGTTTAACTGCAATTGTGTGACAGTCACTTTCAAAAACAAGCGCAGAGCGACGCTCCCTAGCTTTCTTATCTTTTTGTTTCATTTTCAGTTTCTGCATTGTGTGGACTTTTCTTTCATGTACAAGTGCAGCCTATCGCTTTCATGTTTTCTAATCTTGTAGATTCGTTGTTAGTTTCGTTATTAGATTCGTTGTTAGGGGTAAACGTGTGTAATTTGAGAAGTTTTATGCATATGTTATGTACGTTGAAGAAAGAAAAGGAATGATAAGTGAATAGGAATGATGTGATTGAAGGTTTGTTGTGTGATAATGATTTCGAGTGTGATAAATGAATGAGTTTATGAGTGATCTATGAATGTGGTTGAAGTGAGTGTGGTTTGTTTGGATGAAAATGTTTGACGAGGGCTGATTGTTTGATAAGTGTGATGAGTGAATGTTTTATGCGTGGTTTTAGGGTTCGTACTACCCCATTTGTTGGGATTTAGCGTGAAGATATGTATGTATGTTTTATTTGTTCTTGTACGGACTTAATTTTTAGGTCGTTGTGGAGTGTGTCGTTTTTACAAACTAGGGGGCATTGGCGATAGTTCGAAGTGTTTTATTTTGTAGTCTTTGTATTTTATTTATGTGAGTCTGTTTCGCACAGTCCCATAATTGGATACCATAAGTCCAGATTGGTACTAGTATTGTTTTATATAATAGTATTTTGTTGGACAAGGTTAATTTGGATTTGCGTCCAATTAACGAGTTTAGTTTTTTCGTTTTAATATTAGCTTGCTTCTTTTTTGCATTTATGTGTTCTTTCCATGTTGATCTCCTATCTAGGTGCATACCTAGGTACTTTATAGTGGTCCTTTGAGGCAGTATTTTTTGTTGAGTCTAACTTCTGGACATGTGGCTCTTTTCAGAGTAAAGGTTATGTGTACACTTTTTTATTCATTAATTTTATTATTTCAGTCCATTCTTGAATATTATCTACCGAGCTTTGTAGTTGATTGGTGGCTTCCGTGGGATCTTGATGAGATGCTAGTATTGCAGTGTCGTCTGCATATGATGCAATAGTTGTTTCATTGTTGTTTGGTATATCTGCTGTGTATAGGAGATATAGAGTTGGTCCAAGAACACTGCCTTGACGTACGCCAGCTTTTATAGGATATATTTGAGAGTACTTGTTATTATTTACTACTTGGTAGTTTCTGTCTGTTAAGTACGATTTCATTAGTAGATAATGTTACTGAGATAGTTGTTGTTTTATTTTGTAAAGTAGTCCTGTGTGTCAGATCTTGTCGAACGCTTGACTTATATCGAGGAAGGCTGCTGAGCAGTATTTTTTTTCTTCATATGCTTTTTCCACTTCATTAATAACTCTTTGTATCTGTTCTGTGGTTGCGTGCTCTGAAGCCTAACTGGTGTTCTGGAATTATTTCATTGTCCTCTAGTTCGTATTTTAGTCTCTTTAAGATCAGTTTTTCGAGTACTTTTGATAAGCAGGGCAGCAGTGAAATTGGCCTGTATGAGCTGACTTCACTAATCTCCTTTTCTGGTTTTGCTATTAGTATTATTTGTGAGAATTTCCATATTACTGGGAAGTATTGTAGTCTTAGTACTGCATTAAACATTTATGTTATTTTAATGTTAGTGGCAAAATAAGGTCGTAGCCTGACGTTTTCCTGTTATTTAAGAATTTTATTTGTCTTTAATCTCTTCTATTTTGAGTTTTTTATTGGTAGTGTTAGTTGTAGTAAACTAAGGGATCAAAAAATATATATAGACAGATTTCTCACTTATGAAGAGCGCAAGATACAAAATGAGATAATAAAAATAGCAAAAAAAGAAAAAGAAAACGGCAAATCAGTAAAAATATATTATAAGAGAATAAGAATAAATAATAATGACTGGATATGGGATGAAGATAAAAACAATATAAAACCAAAAAACTGAGTATGAAAGATGGGAATACACAAGAGAATAAAACGGAATGGCAAAGAAACGGACAAGAGAAAACAAAAAGTGGAAATTTAAAACAAAATAACACAAAGAAAAAGAGAAACACGAGGCGAAAGAAAAAGAGAAATGAAATAAAAATTAGCACATGGAATGTAAGGACAATGCTGCAACCTGGGAAAATACAAGAAATAGGACAGGAATTGATAAGATACAAGATAAATATAGCCGCTATACAAGAAACAAGGTGGAAAGGTGTAGGAAGAGTTGTCAAAAAAGATTTCACAATACTATACTCAGGAAAGGAGAAACAAGGACAACACGGAGTAGCTTTTATATTAACAGGCAGCCTCAAAGATAAAATAATAGATTTCGAACCAATAAACGAAAGAATAGCATACATAAGACTGGAAGCAACACCCTTCAACATATCGCTAATAAACGTATACGCGCCAACAGAAAATGCCAATAAAATCGAAAAAGAGGAACTCTACGAAAAACTAGAAGAAGAAATCAAGAAAACACCGAAAGAAGACAACCTAATTATCCTAGGAGACTTCAATGCGCAGATAGGCAAAGAAGATTACATACAACAAATAGCTGGAAAACATACTATTCATGAAAAAACGAATGATAATGGGCAAAGATTATGCGGAATGGCAGCCAAGCACAACTTATCTGTTAGCAGTACTATTTATGAGCACCCGAAAAAACATAAAGTCACATGGAGCTCACCAGACCAACAACATCAGACACAAATAGACCATATACTAGTAAAGGGTAGAAGGAAATCAATGGTAAAAGATGTTAGAACGTACAGAGGAGCTTGTGCGGAGTCAGATCATTTCTTAGTGACAGCAACATTTAAACAAAAGATCAGGAAAAATATAAGAAGCAAAAACAAACACGCAACATGGAATGTAGAAAAACTCAACATAGAAGATGTTAAGTCTGAATACAAAACAGAAATAGACAAGCAAATTCAAATGAAAAATAGAGTCTCAGATGACGTAGAAATGAACTGGAACAATATAAAGGAATGCATAAACCAAGCAGCAAGAAAATGTATAGGCGTAAAAAAACGAGTAAAAAACAAAGAATGGTTCAATAAGGAGTGCCAAGAAATAGTAACAAACAAAATAAAATCGAGACTAAAATGGATAAAAACAAACAAGGAGGAAGACAGAGAAGAATACAAAAAAATGAGGAAAACATGTAAAAATACAATAAAAAGGATAAAAAATAACTGGATAAAAAGCAGAATAGAGGAAATCGAGAAAGAAAGAACAAACAGTAACACAAAACGATTTTATCAAAAGGTAAGAGAACAAAACAGAACATATAAATTAAAAGCAGAAAACATAAAAGACAAAAATGGAAAAAAATCCGAAAACGAGGAACAATACAAACAAACATGGGCTGAATACTTCAAAGATTTGCTAACAGAATATAGACAACAAGAAGAAATACAAACCCAAGAAGAAACAGGGGAGGAAGCAATAGAAGAACCAACAAGAGAGGAAATAAGACAGGTAATAAGAAACATGAAAAACGGAAAAACACCAGGAGAGGATAAAGTAAACATAGAACTAATTAAATACGGAGGAGAGAATCTGCACGAACTTGTATACAAGTTAATCAAAGATATATGGAAAACCGAACGAATGCCAGACGAATGGAAGAGCGGTCAAATAATAACAATACATAAGAAAGGCGACCAGCAAAACTGTCAAAATTATAGGGGAATAACCCTACTTAGTGTTACATATAAAATCATGACAACCATATTACAAAGGAGACTAGTACAAGAAACGAAGGACATAATTGGACAACATCAATACGGATTCACCCGAGGGAAATCAACAACAGATGCAATACACATAGTAAAACACATTATAGAAAAAGCACATAAACATAACATAGAAATAGAGATACTCTTCTTAGACTTCAAACAAGCATTCGATTCAATTAAAAGAGATAAACTACTGACAGCACTACAAGAATTCAACATAAATGGGAAATTAAGAAGGCTAATAAAAATGACAATGACCAACACGACAGCAAACGTCAGAACGCAAAAAGGACAAACACAAGAATTTGAAATAAATAAAGGAGTCAGGCAAGGAGACACACTATCAGCAACCCTGTTCAACATAGCACTAGAATACGTGATGAGAAAAATACACAAAGGAATGCTCAGGACAAGCGGCGGACAATTAATAGCCTATGCAGATGATATCGCGATCGCAACAAAAAACAGGAGAATAATGTTAGAAATACTAGAAGAAATAACAATAGAGGGTGATAAGATAGGATTGAAAATAAACGAGGGTAAGACAAAAATAATGAAACTGGGAAAAGAAAACGAAGAAGAAAACATACGCCTAGGAAAATACCATTTTGAAGTAGTCAAAAAATTCAAGTACCTCGGAATTACGATAACCAATAAAGGAAGCAGAGAAGCAGAAATCAAGGAGAAAATAATAGCAACAAACAAAGCCTACTACAGCAACAAAAAGCTACTACATGATAAAAACCTGACAAAGAAGACAAAAATTAAAATATACAAAACCTTAATAAGACCAGTACTACTATATGCCGCGGAGACACTAACTATGACAAAAAAAAACGAAGAAGAATTGAAAATAGCAGAAAGAAAAATAATACGTTCTATCCTAGGACCAGTAAAAACAGAGGAAAGTGAATACAGAGTGAGAATGAACTTTGAAATAGAGCAAGAACTGGGCGAAGAAAACATAGTAAAGAAGATAAAGAAACAAAGGATAAGATGGATAGGACACGTTTGGCGAGCAAACGAGAAAGATGCAATAAAAGCTATAGTACTGTGGGAACCAGGTGGAAAAGGAAGAAGGGGTAGACCAAGATCAACATGGTTGAAGGAAGTGGAAGAAGACCTGAGAAAAGCGGGAATACAAAAATGGAAAGAAAAAACAAAAAACAGAAATATTTGGAGAGACATAATACAAAGAATGTAAAAATAGGAAAACGGGGACTAATCCACCCCAAAAGCTGGATTTAGAAAGCTTCATTGAAGCGGCACAACCCCCGAGGGGGTGTTAAGCCACTATATATATAGTGTTAGTTGTAGTGGTACTTCTAGGTAAGATGCTATATTATTTTCTTCTTCGTCAGTGATTTGCGATGGATTTGGTGTTTAGTGAATAATTCGGTTTTCTTTTTATCTGATCTGGCCCAGGTATTATTGGGTTTTCGGATAGGTAGGATAGTGTGCTGCGGCCTCTTTAGGTCTCTGGTGACTTTCCATAGTGAATGTTCATTTTTTTCACGTGATCAGAGATTGCTAACGTAATTTTCAAGTGATTCATTTTTATTTTCATAGATTGCTGTTTTTACTTCTTTACATAATTTATTTAACAGTGTTTTGTCGCTAGCTTTTTCTGATCTTCCGTTTTTCTGCGATTCTGATTATTATATGTTTGGGATAGTTGGCAACTGTATCCGTGCGATGTTGTTCTGGCGTGGATGCCCAGGCGGCCTGTTGTATTGTTTTGGTTGTATGTATACAGCGTTATCAATGTCGTCTTCTGATTTAAGAGATACGAGGGCTGTCCGATAAGTACTTAGCCTCACCACCAGGTAGCACCACTATCGCAAGAGTAATTTAGTATAGATTAGAACATTCTCGTAGACAGCTACTGTTAAATTTTCAGCCGAATCGGACGGGTAGTTTTGTTTTGACCGCGTGTGGAAGCGAGCGTGTCCGTAGATTTGAGAAAAATGGAAAAAGAACAATATCGGTCGGTGATTCGATTCTTGTTTTTGGAAGGGAAATCGCGCAGCGAAATCAAAGAACGCTTGGATGCTGCGTACGGGGACTCTTCTCCTTCGATGGCGACCGTCAAAAATTGGTTTAACGAGTTTCAACGTGGTCGCACGTCGGTTTTTGATGAGCCACGCCCAGGTGCCCCGAAAACGGCTACCACGGAGGATAACGTAACAAAAATCCACGATCTCGTATTGGCAGACCGCCGCTTAAAGGTGCGCGAGATAGCTGAGACAGTAAGCATCTCAAAAGACCGCATGGGTCATATCCTGCATGAATTATTGGGCATGAGAAAACTGTCGGCGCGATGGGTGTCGCGTTTGCTCACTCCGGACAACAAGCGCATCCGTTAGGTTACTTCAGAGTAGAGTTTGACGATGTTTAGGCGCAATCCGAAGGAGTTTCTGCGTCGTTTCGTGACCGTCGACGAGACATGGGTACACTGGTACACACCAGAGACCAAGGAACAGTCGAAACAGTGGACTTCACGCGGCGAACGTGCTCCAAAGAAGGCGAAGACTGTCCTATTGGCCGGAAAGGTGATGGCCACCGTTTTCTGGGATTCAAAAGGTGTGATCTACCTCGACAACCTGAAGAAAGGCAAACGATCACAGGGCTCTACTATGCCGAATTATTGGGCCGAATTGCAGAAAAAACCCCATTTGGCGAAGAAAAGAGTGCTCTTTCACCATGACAATACCTCCGTCGTCGCCACGGCCAAATTGATAGAATTAGGCTACGAACTGCTGTCCCATCCACCGTATTCTCCGGATTTCGCCCCGTGCGACTTTTTTTTGTTTCCAAATTTGATAAAGTCTCTCGCCGGGTAGAAATTTGAGTCGAATGAGGCAGTTATCGCCGCCACGGAGGCCTACTTTGCAGACGTCCTGAAAACGTATTTTTCAGACGGGTTAAAGAAGTTGGAGCATCGCTGGATCAAGTGTATCGAACTCAAAGAAGATTATGTTGAAAAAGAAATTGCCACTTTTCCAAAATTTTTGTTATTCTTTTGTAGGCTAAGTACTTATCGGACCACCTCGTACATTGATATCGATGTTTTCATATAGGTATTTCTGAAACATTTTCCAGTTAGTTTTGTTATTTGAAAGTGTAGGTTTATTATTCTTTTTGATTATGGTAGCATTCAGTGTGCGAATTACGGCTGTGTAGTCATACATCATGTCAAGACATTTTTCAATTATCATGTAATTTGAGGAAATTCCATTTATAAATTTGGGTCGGCTGGCCAATATGTTGGTTTGCCAGTACCGATTTGATCATATCCTTTGGGTAGCATTGCTGCTTGAAGTTGTTTGCGTTTTGGTTTACTTAGTCTAGACCCGCATCTCGGGTGTTTAGTATTAAAGTCCCCTCCAGCAATAAATCGATTGCCTAGAGGTTTTAGAACTTCTTCGAATTCGTGTTGTTTAACTGCGTGTTTTGGAGGACAGTAGATTGCAGATATTACCAGATCTCCATTAGCTTCCTTGATTTTTATGTTTGTTGCTAGAATGTAGTTGTTTTCTATTTTATCTATTTCATAGTACGATATTATTTCACTTATTATAACAGCTGTGCAGTTTGGTCAGGATGGTTAGTGTTATAAAATTGTACCGTTTTATATTGAAATAAATTTTCTCAGTAAAATGAGTTTCCGAGATAAGTAGAATGTCGATCTTCTGCTTCTTTAGAAAATATTCTATTTCCAGTCTATGTTGTTTCAAACCGTTTGCACAGAGTAATTCTGATGAAGATGTTATGTATTGTGTGTTTTATTGAGAAGCATGGTAAGTATGTTAAGTATCATACTATTTTGATTCATTAGTTATTTGAACAATGTTTCAAATTTGGTAAGAAATATTTCTAATGTTACGTTTTGTCCGTCGTTGTTGGCTATGTCGTTACGAGTTACTTGAGCGTAGTTATTATTTTCACTGGGGATTTGGTTTAAGTGAGGAAATTCGGTATTGTAAGTTTTGATTGTTTGATTTTTAGTTTTGTTGGTTTGATTATTAGGAATATTTTTCCTCTGGAATTTTGGAGGTCTCTGTAAACTAAGCAGCCTTTATAATTGGCAGGGTGTGCCCCATTGCACAGGATGCATTTTGGTGTTGTTCTTTTTCGTAGACAGTTTTGTGTGGCGTGATTTCCTGCACATTTTACGCAGTTATATGGTTTGGCACAATAGGATTTTGTGTGTTCGTACTCCTGGCATCTAGTGCACTGGGGTATTTCTCTTTTCTTTCGTGGTTCTTCAATTGTGACTTTTGTTCCTAGTAGATATTTGAGGTCATATATTTTGTTGTTGTTTCTGTTGGGTTCTTGATCAACAAAAAACATTGGTAAGGGTTGTTTAGTTTAGTTGTTTGTGATGTTGCGGATTATAAATCCTTGATTCTCCAATGCTTTTTGGAGATATTCTGGTGAAGGTTTTTAATTACAACTCGGTATGAACGTTCTTGTCGGGGTTGATAGGTGTGATATGCGATTTGATGTGTTCTTAATAGTTCTACTATTTTCCTGTAGGCTTTTGAGGATGTTGTGTTGACTTTCACAACATTGTTAGATAGTGATTTGCATGTATAATCTTTATCTTCAATAATAGTTTTGAAAGTTGAGATCATCGCTGGGTAATTCACTACATCTTGAATATACACTGACGGGGGTTTAAATTCATTGTTTGTTTTATTGTCGTTTGTTTCCCTATCTTGGTTTCGTGATGTGGTATTATCCTGTTTTTTTGTACAGTTGTGTCATTTTGTAGCAATGATAAACTGTTGAATGTTGAAATTGCGATGTCTTCAATTTCTGCGGTGTAGTTTTTTTGTTTTGTTTGTTCTGTGTGTATTATTTCATCTCTTATTTCGGATTACATGCCATGAGAATTTGCGTGTATTCGGGGAGAGGGTGTGTGCAGATATTAGTGTTGTAAGACCAGATGGTATAAAGTATGGTGAGGATGTTCCCTGGTCTGGTGGATACACGTGTGGATTATTCCTGTTGATTTCGGAGTCGGCAGTTGTAACAGCAGATACTGTTTCGCTATTTGTTGGTGTTTAATTCCCAAAGAAATGAGTTGTCACGATCGGTGATGTGTAAATATATGTGGTATTAGTAGAGATTGCTGTAGCACTTGTTGTAGTTATAGCACTAGTTACTTTCGCAGGTATGGTTGAGGAACCACCACTTTTTCCTGACAATTTTTGAGTTGTTAATATTCTTATAAGCTGATAATTTGTTAGAAGAAGATTGTATAATTGTTAATTTAGTTGGGTTAACTATAATTATAATAATAAGTTATGAACATCACAGCAGCACTCGAAAAACGTCCGTTCACTATGACTGTTCGCAGCAGACTGAAACCATACATAAAAACATTTTTCTTGTAGCATATTTTTGATATTTAATTACACCATGACAAGTTATATAAATGTAAAATTAAAAAATATATACATTTGGCACACATATTTTTTTTTAAATACCAAATGCTAAAATTTATAGAATAAAAATTTGACATTTCACTAAAAAACTAAAATTTTAAAGGAAATATATAAAACTGAATATTTAAATTTTTTCTTAATTTATATTTTTGTACACTTTATAAAATGAAAGTAGTATCTAACATTTTAAAATAAGAGTTAACAGGATCGATGTAATAAAAGTTAGAAGAAAGTTCTAGAATTTTGAAAGAAGAATTAACAGAATGTAATAGAATTTTAAAAGAAGAATTGATAAAAAATTCTAGAATTTTAGAACAAAAGTTAGAAGAAAATTTCAGAATTTCAAACGAAGAATTGGCTGAAAATTCTAGAAAATCTGACGAAAGTTCCAGAATTAAAAAAAAATTATTGGCAGAAAAGTCTGGAATTTTGGAATAAAAGTTACAAAATGATTTAAACGAATATTGAAAAAGAATAGAACAGTTAGAACATAAATTCCTCAGTACGACTCCAGAATCGAATTTGTGTCCTGTTGTGTCTGAAACAGAAGCAGCTGGTGAAAAAAAAAATAGCAAAAGATGAGATTGCATCAACAATTCGCATCAAAACACCAGAAATTTATGGAAAAACATCGTGGCCAAATTTTAAGCGGCTGCAAAAGCTAACGGCTGGTCACCCAGGGAAAATCTCGTTGACAGTAGTGCTGCGTGGAAATGCCGTCGATATCTTGCAAATAATAAAACAGGAAGAGCAAGAAGACTACGACCAGCTAGTTAAGCATTTAGATATGCGATATGGAAATGCGCACCTAGAACAAGTGTACCAAACACAATGGGGGTTCAATTGTTAGAGCTTTTTAATATATATTTATTACAATAAATTCTTGACCGAACATCATATTTAATACAATATAAAACCATACCATAAATGATATCTTTATTGCTGAAATATGAAAGTAAAAGTTGAATAACTCAAAACGCTCATTTAAATTTCGCACTGCCATATTGCAATTACGTAG
Organism: Pterostichus madidus; assembly: GCA_911728475.2. Taxonomy (NCBI): domain Eukaryota; kingdom Metazoa; phylum Arthropoda; class Insecta; order Coleoptera; family Carabidae; genus Pterostichus; species Pterostichus madidus. The sequence continues at coordinate 12,862,844 of OU452312.1, forward strand.
TTGTACTAAGCCAATCACAGAGCTTTGTCTGAAACGTTTGTCGCTGCTCAACTTTACTGAGAAGAAGACGAAGAAGAAACAAGCATACAGTATTCTACGATTCTACTAACGACACACGTTACGTGAAGTTACGTGTTATTTATCTCTGTTTTATCTGTCTCTTTTTAATCCAAGATGCAACTACGTCATAGTCGTTTGTTTCGAAAGTTTTAATATTTTTATCATGCATAATACAAGTTTAAAAAAAAATAAAAAAATTGGGTTTAATTATTTTATTACGTAGATTAATATATAAAAATTTCAAAAAAGTCTTGAAAGCCCTATTAAGGAACCGATATCAGAGGTCGACTGAAAATCTCCAAGAATTTGTAGTTTCCGTTGTTCACTTTGTTCGCCTCGCGCATCCTACAGTTCCAGACAGTGTATTAGAGTGCTGAGCTATCCAAACATTTATTTATGGAATCCGAAATGGCGAAATTCAGCAAGCACTAAGATTGGCTCGACATAAAACATTAACCGCTTTAGGACAAGAAGCTGCGAAACTCGTCTCGCTTGGTCAATCTAGAGTATGATCAATAAACAGCGCTATGATGAATCGCTACAGAAATTCTTGAATGCAAGAGGAAAATACGTTGCTGGAACTGCGGTGATCTAGAATAGCCGCGAAGTCTTTGAGGGAAACCGCTGTAAAAGAAGACGGAAGCTGAGTTGGGAAAACTAAGTCGGGTTGATGCGATGAGGCAATCGTAAACCCGTTCTCTGGTAGTCCCACATTCCATCGAATATTGCGCCTTTCTTCATCATCAAGTCAACAGTATTTTCGTGGATGGTCTCGTTCACAGAAGGAAACTAAAATGCTACTGGATACGGATGCGACAAAAACAATAATAAGATCCGACTAAACAAATAAGTTTGCACCGACAGAATTATATCCAACTATGTGGCGATTACGTACAGTAACTGGAGAACTAGCTACATCATCAGGAGAATTAGATGTGACCATCAAAATTCTAGTGTATTAATAATTAGTATTAAGTTTTGTTATAGTGTTAATTACTTTAAGTAAATATCTTTTGTTTTTTTTTTAAATTTATTACATAAATACATTTTATTTTCGTTTAAATAAATAGTTGTGAGTTATATCTTTGCATTTTTAAATCTACACACCTCCAGAAAAGACAAAAAAACTTTACAGTATTAAATAGTTATAAATAAGTGTCCTGTATTATTATTTTTTGATTATTAAATAAATTATTTTTATTTTCGTTCAACATAATTAGATGTGAGTTATTTTTGCATCGTAAAATATACACACTTCCAGAGAAGACGAGAAACTTTACAATTGATGTCTGGTGTGATGTTACTAAATAGTGAAGTGTGTAGTAAATGGCATCCTTCCGTTTAAAATTAAATGATTTGAAAATTGTGGATCTCAAGAGAGAGTTTGAAGAGCGAAATCTGAACTCAGCGGAATTAGAAACAGTACACAACAGCGTCTACAAGAAGCCTTAGAGGTGGCCAACCAGGATTCTCAGGGATTCGTATTTGAAATTGGTTCAAGTGTAAATCGTAAAATGTTGGAGAAATTGGAAAAAAAATCTTTGTACCTTGGAATAAAAGTTAGAAGAGAATTCTGGAACCCAGAAACAGAATTAGAAAAGAATTTTAGTAAACCAGAAGAAAATTCCAGAATTCTAAAAGAAGAATTAAAGAAGGATTAATAGAAAATTCTAGAATTTTAAAAGGAGAATTAACAGAAAATTTTATAATTCTAAAAGAAAAATTAACAGGATCTGTTCAACAACAGTTAGAACGTTTTAGAATATTAGAAGAAAAACTGTAAAAGAAGTTAAAAGAGGATTTAAATAAATTAAAAAACGAATACAGAAAAAAAGTAGAACAATTAGAAGATAAACTCTTCAGTGCAACTCCATCATCGAATTTATATCCTAGTCTACGTAAAACAGAAGTACCGAATGAAATAAATGTAGCAAAAAGGGGAAACTGCATTAACAATTCATATAAAAACACCAGAATTTGATGGCAAGACGTCATGGCCAAATTATTTAAAACAATTTGAAGCTGCTGTAAAAACTAGTGGTTGGTCACTCAGGGAATAGGCAATCTCTTTCACAGTAGCGTTGTGTGGAAATACCATCTATATCTTGCAAATATTAAAGCAAGAAGAGCAAGAAGACAAAGACCAACTAGTCAAGAATTTATATATGCGATATAGACATGCACACTTAGAATAAGTTTATCAAATACAACTGAGGAACCGATATCAGAAGTCGAATGTAAATCGCCAAGAATTTCGTGCTGATGTAGCTTACTTGGTTCGCCTCACACATCTTACAGTTCCAGACAGCATATAGAAATGCCTAGCTATCCAAACCTTTATTTATGGAATCCGAGTTGGCGAAATTCAGCAAGTACTAAAATTGGATAGACCTAAAATATTAGTCTCATGCTTTAGAACAGGAGGCTGCGAAACAAGCTTCGTGTGGTTAATCCAGAGTGCGAACAATGAACAGCGGTGTAAAAGAACTAGATATTAAAGATATTGCAGAGAAGATACGACGAATCGCTTCAAAAATATTGGAAGGCAAGTGGAAAATACGCCGAGCAGGAACTAGCCATCGTTATGATGACTCATTGTCCAGGAGGTTCCGAGATATTGAAGCAATTTTGCCGAGTAGAAGAAAATCAAGCTTCTACCTTAAGAACAATAGTAGTAGATGATAAATGGCAACCAGAAGAATTGCGTAAAGAAATGGAATGGAAGAAAAACAGCAACAAACCGATTTGGCAAGATGTTATACCGTATTCCCGGAATGTAAAATTTTAGTGATTGAAGAGGGTTTCTTGAAACGTGTCTTGGAGAATGCAGAAGGTACTAAGCAGAGAACTTAGTTATAATTCCCTAGGAACAGGGAACCTGAAGTATTGAAAGAGATCCTCGACGGATCTGCTGGAGGAGACCTTAGAGTGAACAACACTTGTGAGAAGTTATGAGGACGATTTTATTGGCTAAATTGCAAGGAAGATGTCAAAGAGTGGTGCAAGAAATTCGTAGTTTGTGCTTCAAGTAATGGGTCATATTGGAAACGAAGAGCACAAATGCGTCAGTATAATATAGGAAGCCTATTTGAATGCATTGCAATTAATGTAGCTGGACCATTCCCAGAAACTGAAGACAGCAACAAGTATATAATAGTCGTCACGGACTACTTCAACAAGTTGGTTGAAGATTATCTTCTGCCCAACCAGAAAACAGTCATTGTCGCTGAAGTTCTGGTGAAGGAATGTCTATGTCGATTTAAAGTACAGCGCGAAATACACTTTGATCAGAGAAGAAATTTCGAGTCTGTCCTGTTCCAAAACATCTGCAACATATTAGGCATCCATAAGACAAGAACAACCGCATTACATCCGCATTACATCCGCATTCCGACGACATGGTTGAACGAATGAATAGAACTATCAACAGATCTGTCAGATGTTGCCTCTAACCACCAAAAAGACTGGGATCGTCATCTGCATATGTTTTTGATGGCATATCGTTCATCTGCGCAAGCATCATATTCGAACGTGAGTTGCGGTTACCGTGCGATTTGAAATTCAGTAGTAAACTCAGAGAAGATCTAGCTGGGGAAGATTACGTCACTGATATACGAATTAGGATGAACAACATTCACGAGCAAGTTCGTTCAAATATTCAAACTTCAAGTGACAAAATGAAAGATCTTTATGATATCAGTGCGGAAAAGGGAGAATATAAACCTGGAGAGTCGGTATGGTTATGTAATCCACAGAGGCAGCGTGGTTTATCGCCGAAGTTACAAACTTACAGACTCCATGAAGTGATAAAGAGGATTAACGACGATATCTACCCTCTACCATATTAAGAAATCACAGAATGACTAGCCGAGAGTAATCCACTTTAATCGACTAGCCTGTTTTCTGGAAATAACCATTAAGCTAATGATGTTCGTACAGCAAATTTTCGCTGCATTCAAGAACACAAACCCGAACTAACATTTGAAGGCGTTATGAAGAAATGTTCCACCGGTCGTAAAGCATGATATGGCATGACGAAAGAAGAGCATCGAAATCTATTCTTGGTATCTTTGGAGTATTCTATTGCCTACTGTGTAGAAAAAGACTTAAACAAGTCCTGAGAAATTGCTACAGTTTTTAAGAAGAAATTTGAACGACTACAAGAACTGGAAAACCAACATCCATCTGTCGGAAAAGCACTACAACTGCGAGATAATTCGAAATACAAACTATACATTTACTATTTAGTCATCAAGTCTCGTTCATCCCAATGGCCCACTTATCACTTTATGGAAGACACTAACTGATTTGCGAAAACATCTATTAAATAACGATATTATGAAGCTGTCAATACTAAAATTGGACCGTGAACTGTTTCGATTGGAGTGGATGATATTCAGGTATATGTTGAAAATTCTCTTCCAACGCACAGGAATTGAACTTATAGTTTGCAGCTTTGACCCCAAGGGAAGGACAAAATTAGATTGAACTGTAGAGTGTAATTTCTTCAAGAACATCAGGAAGCACCAAGAGTGCAACTGGAAGATTTCGTCATAAATTATCTGTAACCCGTTAAAATCTGTTCCGAGACGAAACAACATTAAGATGGGGGCAGTGTAGTGACTATACTCAAGGCATGAGTAATCCAGTCGAGAATAAATTATATATCATTTCAATATTTATTTGGAGTTTAATAAATTTAAAAATATATATTTCCATTTTCTTTTTATAGTTGCTGGTCCAAAACAACAATTTTTCTTTGACGTCCATCATTCGTATCTTGCCGATGAAATAACCTTACAAGAAAGTAAGTTAACACTCAAAAAATTTAAAACAAACAAATCTTCGGGATCGGATCAAATACAATAATATTCGTATATGAATAACTCCAAAACTTACCACCCAATTGGTTAAAATATTTCCAAAATCTTTGAACACTTTTAGTAAAGCCTAAAATATACTATACAAAGCTAAAAACTACATCTTCCTACATGAAAAGACAATCGGATGGACCCATATAATTATAGAGGTATAGCAAAAACTCAATGTCATAACCAAGTTGTTCACATTTATACTAAAGGAAAGATTACAAAACTGAACTGAGAGCAAAAACATTCTTCTAACCGCTCAAGTCGAATTTTAAAAGAGAAGAGTCGGTATGCTCTACATTTTCGTCTTAAACTCATACAATTATACAGATAACATTTCTATCTGACAAGCAAGGGATCTACGTAATATTTTTCGACTTTAATAAAGCGCTCGATTGTTTACCACAACACACTCTCTGACAGATGTTCTTAACATGATGTTAAGAACATCTGTCAGTTCAGCTTAAATAGTACCACCGTTCACTAGCCCCTAGTTGTCTAGCTCGATAGTTGGTCGCACCATACTGATGAGTCCCTAAAGAACGAAACGCGTCTATGGTTAAAGCTGAACTGACCAGCCTTTGATGATGACCTAATTAGTTTGAGTCAAATGTGCTGTAATTTTGTGGAACAAGTGTAGTTTATATCCCGCCGCAAATATCTATTACAGAGTTTGAATCTTTCTTTGATACATTTATTACGCTCCATTATATATCTGACAGTGATATAATAATAACTGGTGACTTCAACGTTACTAATCTAGTACACTCTAATATTGGCGATAAAAAAGTCAGTATATTTAATAACTTTTGTGCATTCTTAAATCTAAATCAATTGAACAATGTTTTGAACACAAATGGCACAATATTAGATCTCATTATGTCAAATCTCGAATGTTCTGTGGCCAGATCTGAGTTGGTGTATGTTCGCGAAGACTCGCACCATCCTTCTCTCGAAGTTAAAGCTGTAATTAGCATTGAGAAATACCACATCTTTCCAACTGTTAAACAGGAAAAAATCTACAATTTTAAAAAGGCAAACTACCCTGCTCTTTATGACGCACTGTTAAGTTGTAATTGGGAATCCATCTACAAATGTCATACAGTGGATCAAGCATGTAATGAACTGTACAAAATTGTTTACAATGCTTTCGACCAGCATGTTCCCTGCTACAAACAAAATAAACATCACTATAACTATCCACACTGGTACACCAAAGAAATTATTCGAGATATAAGAATGAAAAATAAAATTCATGGATAGTATATAAAAAGTAAGAACCCGACACTATTCGAACACTTCAAGCTGCTGAGAAAAAAAATAAAACAAGTTGTAGCTATAGCCTATAAAACGTACCTTTTGAAAATTGAGTCATCGATTAAGGAAAACACAAATAATTTCTGGTCTTTCATTAAATCAAAAAGATGTCAATCACGTATTCCTGGAGTAATGTATTTAGGCGATACACAGCACAGTGATCCACAGTCCATAGTTAATGCTTTTGCGACCTATTTCTCGAGTGTTTACCAAATTCCATCTAATAACACCGATATCATTAACGCTTATCCCGATTCTGACTCTGACACCGTTACCTTGACAGCCATATCTCCTGAAGAAGTGACAGCCGCAATGAAGAAAATGAAAAACAAAATGACTTTGGATATCGATCAAGTTCCATCTTTTCTTATCAAAGATTGTGCGTCGCCTCTATCTGCACCACTCAGTTATATTTACAACTTGATTTTTAGTAATAATCAGTTTCCGGATTTTTGAAAAATTTCTAAAGTTTGTCCTGTGCACAAGTCCGGCGATACGACCAACATTAAAAACTACAGACCTATCTCTATTTTATGTAACTTCGCTAAAGTATTCGAAATGCTGCTGCATTCCTGCTTTCGCAATAGTGTTCAGCATAAAATCTCTGATGCACAGCATGGTTTCAGAGAACAAAGATCTACTGTAACAAATCTTACCGTACTCACACAATACCTAACTGAAGTTGTCGATCAGGGTGGTCAAGTTGATGTAGTGTACACTGATATTCAAAAAGCATTCGACCATGTTGACCATAGTGTTCTGTTACAGAAATTAAATAATTTTGGTTGTAGTAATTATCTTTTAATTCTATTCAGTTCTTACCTGTTTAATAGAAAACAATTTATACAGTATAATGGTTGTAAATCACATACGTTTTGTGCTACATCAGGAATACCTCAAGGCTCCAATTTAGGTCCGCTATTGTTCTCTATATATATTAATGATATTTGTAACGAAGTTAAATGCAGGAATTTATTATTTGCTGATGACTTAAAGTTGTATATTTCTGTATCCGATCCTAATGATTGTCAAATGCTACAATATGCAATAAATCAAGTGAACGAGTGGTGTAAGGTCAACAAGCTATAACTCAATCCTTCCAAATGTAAAATTATGTCCTTTCATCGTAAGAAAAATAGTATTAAATATGACTACCATATTGACAGCTGTCTGTTAGAACGATGTATCGTTTTCAAAGATCTGGGAGTGTACTTTGAGCCAAATTTATCATTCTCTGTACAATATACTCATGTCGTTAATTCCTCTAATAGAATGTTAGGTTTCATAATAAGGAATAGTAAATGTTTTAATGATAGAGCTACATTTCTCATTTTGTATTCAAGCTATGTGTTGTCAAAACTCGAATATTGTTCAATTATATGGTATCCAATATACAATCGTTATATTCATGACTTAGAATCAGTACAAAGAAGGTTTCTTAAATATATGTGTTACAAGCATGATAATCAGTACCCACCTAGAGGGATTGACCATGATTCTTTGTTGAATAGATTTGGTTTTCAGTCATTATTTCAACGCAGGAAAAATATATCAATTCTCTTTTTGTATAAAATAATTAATAATGTTATTGATTGTCCTGAAATTTTATGTGAGATAAATTTCTATGTTCCTCGATTATCAGCTCGATCGTCCGTAACATTTCATACAAAATTCTCTAGAACTAATTTGCTAAGTGACCATCTGTATCTATCATGAGTTCTAATGCTAACGAAATCTCTAAAATTGTAGATTTATTTAGTATAAATTTTTCTCATTTAAAAAATGTATTGTATAGTATAGATTTAAATAACTATTTATGATATAATATATTATAACTACTTGAACATTTTTGCTCCGTATTTATTTATTAAGATTCTAATTGTTGAGCTGATATTATTCTCATTTTTGTATATGTTTTTTTTTGATTATTATTATATTCATATTTATTTTTTGCATATTGTCCTGTTATTGGTGTAGAACTGTTGGGCGATAAATAAATAATAATAATTATTATTATTATTATAAAAATTTTTCCTATTATTTTCTTATTTTGTCAATTTTCATACAAGTCGCTTGAAATTGGAGCATGTAGTGTCGTACAAAATTTATCACAGACATATTGAAACTTGTTGGCGAGAAGTCTGACAAATCTACAAGCCTCCATTTAATAATACACGTTGGAAAATGAAACGACACTTCGCATCGGTCGTAGACATGTTGTAAACAAATGTCGCATGTATGGACAACCGGTTTTAAAGTGTACGAACTCAGTAATAGGTTATTTCACAAACATTTGAAGATTGATTTTATATGTTGATCTATGTACAAAAATAATTTTTCTCTGTTTTTTTATTTTATTTTATTGTAAACTTCCTACTAAGGAAGAAAAAAGATTTAATAATTAATCGTGGAATAGCGTGGCGTAATTGGCGACAAAGATAGCATTAATATTGAGAGAGAAAGCATAATGTGAAAGAAGGCTTTCTTTTTTGAGAGAGATGGGTACGATGTTCACGCTTGTTTACATTTCAGTTAACGCGTGCTTTTACAGTTTTCTTAATTTTATAGATTTTATACGAAATTTATGAAGAACTGTATTCTACTAATCATATTCGAATGTGTAAAATAAACAAATATAAATCACATGTTATTTATACTTTTAATCCACGAAACAGGAAATCACGTGCTAAAATGATATGCCACTCGTTTGAATATAACAAATATGAGTAATACTTTTCATCCCGGTACACATGCCCATTACCTCGTAAAGTTACTAGAGCTACCTTCAATTACAAGGATATCATTAGCGATATTTTTGAATAATTAACTTTTTAATAAAATATTTTAGATATTAATACGTTTGTTTCGATAAATTTTTTAACTTTATTTTAATATTTACAACTAATTAAATATTTCTTAAAGCGCCGTACAGTTGGAGTAGCCTATTCTAAAATTCATGAAAATATTAAGATAATGGGATGTTTCATTCCAAAATAAATATCAATGATGTTATTACATTTATAAATAATTCTGTACTAAATGAAGTTTAATTAATTTTTGATATAAATTTACTATATAATGATTATTGTTGATGAATCCATTGCAATCGTCACCATCTGGTCCAGCTCTCGATTAATATCTTGTGGAATTCCCAAGGTCATCGTTGCACATACAGTGAACTATACTGTATTATGTACATACAACCAAAGAATAATAACATACTGAACAAGAAGCGACACTTCGGCCGGCGCCTTTGATGTTTGCACTCCTATTTGTGGTGACCTTCAAGCGCTGTGGGCATCCTGCTAAGGTAGCACGAAAGTAGTAACTTAATTTCAAGCAGAATTTAGTTAAAATAGACAAAATCGTATCAAATATTTAACATGAATATAATTATATTCCCGTTATTTATTTATATCAGATGCCTTCACAGAACATACGCATATATCAGCGTTTTTTCTCGCATTTTGTAAATTGTAACTTGTTTACACTTCAGATGTGACATGTAAAAACGCACGGTTATGATTTGCGTTGATATTCGCACCAACCGTCAAGTCGATGACATTTTCAGCAGAGGCATAGCAACCGCTATATAATGGTTGTTATAAATATAAAATTATGGAATGATGTTATATAATAAATTTAATAATGTATAAATTAATGCGATAGCTATTTATTATAGGGGAAGAGGTTATTCCTTATCCATTTTTAACACAGGTCCCACCCAGTGCTAGATACGTCACTGATTTTCAGTAAACCTGCGCACTAGAAATCCCCTACTGCTGAAGTGTCGCTACTTGTTCAGTATGTTATTATTCTTTGATACAATGTATCGATATGGAATTAGATGACTGTATATTTGCTTATCTACAAGATATTAACCAAACTATAACAAGATATATGCTCGTCGCATTTAATACAAATTAGAAAGATTACAAAGTTAGTTACATTACAAATTTTTTGATAGAAATTGACATTAATTTAACTAAAATGCTATGACAGAAACAAATGAAAAATCGTAATATTTTTGTTTATTTGATTCATTATTATACGTCAATGCAACTATTTTGTGAAAAAAAAAATAAATAAATTTTATCAGTCACTTGTTTCTGTCATAGCACCCTGATTCCTATGCGATTTATATTAATGTCAATTTTTGTTAAAACTATTTTAATATGAGGATATTGAACTTTGTAGTCATGGAATTTAGAAACAAATACTGAATCGAATAAACAAATATAAAAAATAGGTTTCCATTTAAAATAAAAGTTGCACCCCGTATTTTGAGAATCATTGGTCGAAAAAAAATTTCTTAATAGTTTTGTAATACGCGTAGAAAACGGTATTTATTTGCTAATTTACCCAATCTTGTAGCTCTTATACAGGCTGGTCCATTTAAAGTGTTATCAGGATATATCTCGGAAACTATAAATTTTACGCAAGAATGACCTAGACGAAAAACAATCGTACAAAAGGGGGCCATAATAACGAAATATTGGTTTTGTCCTAGATGGCGCTGTCGCTAAATCATGGTCAACTCAATTTTTTTAAATGAAAACCCCTATTTATTATTAAAGAATCAGATTCCTCGTTAAAAAAAAAGAAGAATTTATTTAGTTCACTTTTTCGTCAGCATGATAGATGACGCTGTAATCGCGAAAAATGATGTTGCTTTCGGACGTTCCTGTATTAGAGCTTATGCGCGCGGCTGTGTGTGTGTGTATGATTTGAGTTTGTGTGCGTGTGAGTTTGTTTGTGAGTTTGTTTGTGAGTTTGTTAGATTTTGTTTGTGTGCGTGCAAGCGCATCCACTAACACGCACATCTAAAATCACAAATAGTCTCATTACATTCAATTGCCATTTTTATAAAATATGGTTCATCTGATTGTTTACATTCTGTCTAAAATCATATGGTGTAAATTTAAATTGCATTTTATTTTAGATTTTAATTAAATTAAGCATAAGCTCTAATAGAGGAACGTCCGAAAGCAACATCATTTTTCGCGATTACAGCGTCATCTATCATGCTGACGAAAAAGTGAACTAAATAAATTCTTCTTTTTTTTTAACGAGGAATCTGATTCTTTAATAATAAATAGGGGTTTTCATTTAAAAAAATTGAGTTGACCATGATTTAGCGACAACAGCGCCATCTAGAACAAAACCAATATTTCGTTATTATGGCCCCCTTTTGTACGATTGTTTTTCGTCTAGGTCATTTTTGCGTAAAATTTATAGTTTCCGAGATATTTCCTGATAACACTTTAAATGGACCATCCTGTAGTTCTCGAGGTAGCAATGGTGTTACAACTAAATTGAACAACCTGTATATGAACTATCACAGTACGGCTCGGTGAGTTCGGATTCTGTAGTGTAATTGGGAGTAAGTTCTGTTATACAGAATAGAATCAATTAATAATTACAGTTGAATAAAAAATATTGTGTACATCTTATCTGTGGAATATTTCAGGGGTCAAATTAGCATGTTATTCTATGAGTAAGAACAGAAGAATCCGAATCAACCTTAGAAGAAATAAAAATTATACTAGAGAAGAAAATTTATGTAATTTGGCAGTAATGTGTATTGAAAATGATTACAATGAACTGGTTGATGATTTATCGAAATTTGTTTTGAATATTGTTTATTCATTGTTATAATATGTCTTACATATTTTTTTGTGAATTTGTTTTGTTAAAAATTGTGTTTTTTTAATTAAAATAGTTATTTTTATTTATTTCATGAAATTAGTTCGGCATTATGGTTGTGCGATTAGCGTTACAGCATTTGAATCCAAAAATCTCGAGTCTAATCCCACTCAAACTAAAAATATATGAACTAGTATATTGTGGGTTGGTGATTTCGGATACTATACTGTAATTGGGATTAAGTTCTTATTGAACAGATTAGCATAAATAAATACGTGCCTGTACATTATTATTGTACTTTGTTTTTGGTACAATAAAGTACAATATCTGGATGTAACCGAAGATGGAAAGTTGAAAATAAAAAATAAGAAACCAATAAATAAATGAAAGAAACAAATATACTTCCCAATTTTCTTTTGATCTTCCACTCATATTTCGAAAATAGTGGATGATATCGAGTTGATTTTAATCTTAATCAATTTCTTGTATCAAATTACCCAATTTCCCTAAAGTACTCATTGCCCATATTTTAAAGAACAAAATTTTCATGAATTTTCTTCCCAATTTTATTACAAGATGACGTTCTAAATTAATTTTTCGAAGGATGAGACCTATATAGCTAGATCTGAGGCCAAAAATATTAGAATACCAAGTTTCATCAAAATTGTAACATGCGTTTCCGAGATCGTTGACATATACAGACAATTAGACAAGAATTGTTCTTATTAGAGTATAGGATAAATGTACTATTTATTTAATTTAACTGTTCATAAATATCATATATCTAATTTTCTTTTGTTTTAATGATATTGTATCGAAAATTGTTCTTTAGGTTTATTTTTAAACACACGCAGTCTTGAATACAAATGTGTGATCTTAGTTCTCATATCATTTTTTCTTTATATAATATATTTCAATACAATATAATGAATTCCACAAATTTGTGCTATGAATAAAAATGGTAATTAAATTTAATACAAAATACGAACTTCGTCCCACAAAATTTAATACTGTTAATAAAAAAAATGCTATAAAAAACCAACTTAAATTTTTGCTTTTATTTCGGTAAATAAACACTACGAAAGTTAAGATAGTTTTAGGGTGAATTTTTTTTGCAGATCGGAATGAAACTTGGCGCACGTGAACATAGGATAGTCATACGCATCCTGTTAAAATATGAAACATATTCACCGTCTGTGAACAAATACATTCGTTTGTAAAGTTGAGTTCTTATATAGGGCGCTTATGGCGATCGTCGTTCAGAATCGCACATATTTGATTTGTGTACCTCTACAAATTTGCAGTTTAATTTGAAAAAATAATACGATGTTCTAGAACTATCCATGTATATTGTATCAAATAATTTTTTTTTATCGTTTAGTAATGAATATATAGCCATGCTAAGCCTTGTTCTTAAAGAAATAATTAAGGATCCTAATTTATAATGGCAACACCACACGGTGGTACGTTATTTGAAAATTCACTAGAGCAACAACCTATTAACAATTCATAACATTCAAATCATAACAGGTATAAAACATTTATTTTATTTAGTATTTTTCTTTCCCCGAGCGTCAGTTTCGTCACTCGACGACCGATGGCGCCACCGTCACACTAGAACTACCTTAACGAAAATATTTTATTTTATTTACTTGAAATACATAAGAATTAAATGGTTTACAAGAACGAAGACGAATTGCATGAATTACATTGTATTATAATTATCATTCTGTAATGTTGCTCTTTATTTTTATAACGTCTTTTATACATCTTCAATTAATTAAAACAAAACACAAAACATGTGAGTCTATAGAAACACGATTGTCTGAATTTGTTGAAATAAATACCAGAAGCCTTAAACAATGAATCTCTTATAATTTTGTATTTCCAATGATAGAAACGATATTATCTATAGAAAGCAATGAAAAATAAATAAACAGATAAATAATAATAATAATATTGCTGCTCCATTATAAACACTGTGGCCTTTTCAATATTTTAAGCAAAATCATGTAACTGTGTGAAATAATGTGCGACGGGGTTCATAGATATTGAATTCCTGATTATTCTGGCCCCTTGAGTCTGGGGCTCTCCCGCAGCGGATAGTTGTCTGGGGCAAAACGCCACCATTGCTTATTGGATCACCTTGATTTATGAAGATATATAGACAAAAAAAAAACGCAATATTGCGTATTTAAATATAATTTAACCTTGAGAATTTTTTTATTTATTGTTTATCAAGCGGACTCAACATTTACTCGTGTCATAGTATAATAAAATTAATACATTTTATAATCTTGTTTGTATTAATTTTACCTTAACACAGTAATCTTTTTTTTCTTAAATATAATTTTGTCATTTATGCACACTGAATTCGTGAATTCATAAGTAGTATGCTATTCTTATTTACTTATAGTAATTATTTGACGTTCTGAGTATCAGATACTTTAAACTAGTGCACATATGTTTGTTTAGGTTCAAGCATATGTTGAATAAGTGTGTTTATATTATTATCAACATCATTTAAGCAATTATGAAACATATGCAGCACTTGAAATTATTATACTTACTTTTATTTATCAAAATGTAGTTTTAAATTTTCTGTCTGCTACTTGAAATAAAGTTGTTTTATATGTACAGAATGTTTAATTTGTGTACCGCCATTGCTATCTCTAGAACTATAAAAGTTACAAGGTTAGTTAAATTAGCAAAGAAATACCATTTTACAAGTCTATTACAAAACTATTAATAAAAACATTTTTCGACTTGTGGTTCTCAAATATGGGACACAACTTTCTTATTTTAAATGAGAACATGTTTTTTAAATATTTTTTTGTGCGAAAAGGAATTTTATTCTATATTCAACGAATACAAAATTGAATATCCTCATATTACAAATTTTTTAAGGAAAATGTATAATTAATTGACAATAATTTAATTCAAATCGCATAGGAATCAACGTCTTATGATAAAAACAAATGAATATCAAAATTTGTTTATTTAGTTTTCACAAAATAGGCATATTAACATTTAATAACTAATCAAACAAACAAAAAAATTATGATTTGTTCATTTGTTTCTTTCATGGCACACTGATTCCTATGCGATTTGAATTATAATAATGTCAATTTAATATACATTTTTCTCAAAAATTTAGTAATGTGAGGATATTGAACTAGTATTCGTTCAATGCAGAACCACTTCCTTACCAAAAAAATAAAAAAAAATATGTTTACATTGTTGTGTACTTGTGATGGCAAGGATTAATTTTGCACAATAAAACACACAAGTACAAACTAAATATATACTTTATTTACGGTGGTTGTTAATTTTGTGTAACTCTACGCTGTTTGCTTGTTGCTGGATGGCGAATGAATCGGGAATGAATAGGGATGAATGAGTTGACTGAGCTGACTGAGTGATGAATGAGGAATGAGTGTGAGAGCGTCTTCTTGGACGGGTATGATTTTTATAGCATTTTAAGTAAGGGCCAGGGGAAAAGAGCAGTTTAGAAAGTTAAGGGTTGTGATGTTGCTGGATTTAGAAAGCGGATTGGAATTTAGGGGTTTTATGGTCTGAAGGAATGCTTTTTGTATCTATAAAAAGTAGCTTTCTAAAATATGTACAGAACTGATCAAAATTACTTAAATACAACTTAAATATAAGAAAATTAAAATGATTCATACATAACTAGACTTATATCTAACATGCATTAAATTTATATAAAACAAGAAAATAGATAAAACAATAAAATAGATATACGAATAATTATAACTATAACTAATTAGAACTAAATGAAATGCTGGGAACACAACAACATTTCAAATAAAATAGTTGTATCCCATATTTGGAGAACCTCTGGGTTCATATTTTTGTAACAAACATACAAAATGGTATTCTTTGCTAATTTCACCAACATTGTAGCTCTTATAGTTCTCAAGATAACAATATTGGCATACTTAAATTGAATACCCTGTGGGTATATTTTTTAATATGTATGATGATATAAATTTCAAAGTATTAATTAGGTATTAGTTTCAATAATTCTTTTACAAGACAAGTTTTGATGTCCGTTCTTTTTAAGAATTATATAATACTGATCATAATTTTAAATTAAAAAATCGCTTTGTTAATTCAAGGACATAACTGAATCTTCGAATTTTTATTTCGTCTGTCCTTCCGTTTAATTTGCTGCTATTCGCCTGTGATGCACTATAAATTTGACAATATACGATTTAAGTTTGATGAGAATGAAGCTATTTATATCGTCAATGGAAACAAACATCATAAACGTTGAAGGCTCAAACACCAACTTGTAGCGCTGGGAGGCCTATGGTGCTAGTGCAAGGTAATTAATTATTCATTAGATTCATTATCTTCAATGGTTTATTCAAGGAAGTTACACGATTTGAATACACATTTGTTAAATTATTTTTTCATTTCTTGCTATTAGTTTGGAATATGAAAAATGTATATATGCCTTTTATTAATCTTAAAGATTGAAAAGATGGGATAGGTAGCTCAGTGGTATCGAGTCGGCCTGTGGATCCTGAGAACCTTGGTTTGATTCCCACAGCCGACAAATATTTTCATCTCACCAATAATATCTTTGGGGGCCGTGATTTGACGACTGGTAACCGTACTTCACGCGCATAAATATAATATTTACCGAGATCTGCTTTGGCAGAGTGCCACACCCAGTAATGGGTTACAGGCGTGATGATATATTTATTATTTATTTAGAAGATTGAAAATTCCAGTTGAACTGTTGAAAGATAATATAGATACTTCATAAAAAGTAATCGGTAAATCATAAACCCACCAGTATCGGGTTAAGGAAATTTGAAATCTTGGGCCAAGTTCAGAATTATTTATAATATACGAACAGCGTGCTTAGATTCGGAGTTCCATAATTGTAAATTATAAATATTTAAATTACTGTAATAAATGCTCCCAAAAAGAAATTTCTGTGCTGCATGAGTACTTCTTAAAAGAGAGTTTATTTATTTATTTATTTAGGTATTTGGGAAGCCGACAGTTACCCAATAATGGGCTTCCGCATATTAGTTAAATATTTTTTGTTCTAAAATAATTACTTTATAAGTAATCGATATGGTGAAAAGCTTATTAAATATATCGTGAAATACCATATTTCATTTAAAAAATTTAATAATGTATGTATTTTGATTTAATTAAATCAAAAACTAAAATTTTTTGCTGAAAAATTGATATAAAATTTAAGTAGTATTTTAAGTAAATACTTAATAATCATGGGATCGCGGATGCCTACGATACATAATAAAATAGAGAGAAAAATTGGAATAAAATCAGATTTGAATTCAGGGAGACTGTAGCTCAGTTTGTTTAAAGTATATGACCGGAGTTCATAGGTTCCAGATTCAAACCTGGCGGTATTCCAATTTTTCTCTTTATAATTCAGTTTGTATTATATGATTTGTTCAAATTTAATTCTCGATACGGTCGGTTTTTACACGTCATAGATTTTAGATTATAAATAAAATTTCTTAATTAAAATCTGTTTGTAGAATGAATGATAATTAATCATTTTTAATAAATCAAATATAAAAATAGTCTTCTTCGATTTTTTAATCAGTTTAAATTTTAAATAATAGAACAATACAAAAATATACACAGTCAGCAATGTAGTATCTTCTAGTGCAAGTAATTAAATGGTTCTGGTTGAACCATACTGATTAATGCGTTCATTGTTTCTACCATGAAGGCCACTTCCAAAAGCGCTCTAATAATAAGTATTACGTAACTAAAGATGAACATATTTGTATGGTTATAAAATGTAAATTTATACAATTTGTCAACATGATAACACTGTGAACAACCAAACATCTGCAATAGCAAACACATGGCAGCATTTGCTACGGTTGCGCTAGTGTGTACTGTAGCAGATCACACGGCCCAATCTATGATTGCCTACTCATGTCAGTAGGTCAAAATACCTATTAAACTAATTAATAAATTGATTGTTGAGTTTACAGTAAAGGTTGGTTATTTCGCTTTAATCGTATTTTATAAGTATACACTGAATTCCAGTGACGTTTGAACTTTGAATTCGCAAACTCTTGACTATTATTGTTAGATTTAACATGCGATTTTAAAAGAGACACAATATTTTTGGAGTTAAATTTTAAATATCTACCTGATACGAAGTATTTAAATGTTCAAAACTCAATCTTTTGTCGTTTATAAATGTTCAGGATTTAGCAATCACAACGGTTGGACGGTATTTTATTTTTTCTTTTGATGTTTTATTTCTCGTGTTGTATCTAAGAAAATTTAATATACAGCTAAAATTTGTAGTGAAAGACATTAAAAGAGGAAATAAACATTTCAGTATTAAATAAAATTTATTTGTTATATAAAAACAAACTGTTAAGCTGTATTTTTTAATAAATAATAAATACTTTTGATTTACCAAACTGTCTACAAGATAATAATTATGATAGTCCATTTGTGTATAATTTATATTAAATTTTGTTGAAATAGTTAGAAATTTATGATAAAGTTTAGGACCAATTTTTTAATCAAAAGTTTACTCTCGATTAATTTTAATCATGATTAAATAATAAAAATATGGTTACTAATTATTGATTAGTTTAATCAGGTATAATAAATAGGTGATTGATAAACTGGCCCTTAGTAAATTAAGGTACATGCCCTCTCACAATATTTAATAATATTTTTTTTGAATAAATATATTACCAAGCCTTTTATTCATTATTTAGTGTGATATTCTGCCGTAGCAGATCTTGTATAAAGTAAAAAGTAAAAATCGAAGGCTAAGATATAACTAAAAATAAATAAAGAAAAATCTAAATACGTATTTCGAGAACTAAGTTCTCATCATCAGTAGACAAAGCTAGGGAAACACCGGATTACACAACTTGTGAACCAAGTTAGTGGTCCAGGGAGAATCCAACTAGCCGAACAGGTACATACCAATTTATACTAAAACGGAGCAATAAGTCGTGTCTAAGGAACCAATAAGCAAGAAGCTTGAGTCAACTTACATAACTAATTACCTAAGAAAGCAAACAATTTACTGTTAGGAATGGGACCCTGGTCAGGGTTAATCAGGCGGTGTTTATTTTTAAATATGTATGTTCATACTTTCATACGCGTCTAATTGTCTAATATTATTCACTGATTTTAGTAATTTTAAATTATCTGAGTTGATGTTGTGATTATTATGTAAAATGTGTTCCGAGACACTCGATTTTTCAGGATTACCGTATTTAACGTAGTTTAAATGCTCTTTAAATCTGGTTGTTACTTGTCTTTTAGTTTGCCCGATGTAACGTAATTTTTCGGGTGAGAACTGAAATATTAAACGAAATTCTTATATTAACGCTTTTGTCGTTTTTATGCATCAAATTTCGTATTACTCAAATTGACGCTACGGCGTTGATTTTTATCCAAATAACTTGAATTTTAGTCTGCCTTGTTCATAAGCTTTCTGGCAGTTATCTTGAAATATTTTTAGGTGTAAATCAAAGTTATACATAAAAGTATCGGAAAAAGCAATTTCCACATTTAAACTACGTGCAATATTGAGCACTGTTGCGGCACGTTTTAACGTCATTTGACAGACCTGGGATGCCGGCTCAACTTTTTTTTAATTTATTATGAGTAGTTTAGAGGGTGATAGCATCAAATTTCCGACTTTGCCAAAATAACGGACATCCTAGTGCTACCCCACTTGATGGGATATAGTGTGATGTTATGTATGCAAGTATGTATGTTATATTCTTGTCTAGAATTATGTATAAAACATAAAATAACTGCAAAATATATAAGACATAACAAAATAACATTCCAGATTTTTATACAATCGACTAGAACTGACATTAATTATGTGTTAGTGGAACGATAACTAAATATTAGTAGTGGAAATTCTTTTCTAAAAATATAATTTAGAATATAGTGTATGAACAAATGGTATTTGAGAGGCTTCAAATGGGTGTAGATTTAATACAAAACAAAATTAGCGAAAATTTTTATAATTAATTATCATTTACAAAATTACATTTATACAAAAAAAAATGGCACATAAGCATAGTTAGCAACAAGTATTGATTCAGTTGTTAAAACGAATATAAAATACTTGTTAGTTTATACAGCAGTTTGTCGGGCAGATGGCTTAACAAAACATAATTCTTCTTGGATTTCCTTGTAATAACTCCATATACACAGGAAGAAGTACCACCAGATGGCTGGAAAATAAATCAATCAATAATAAAAGTCACACATTTTTACTATCCTAGTAGTTGAAAACAGAGAACCATTACCGGTTTTCGTACTTTAAAAACAATAAATTATTCTTGTTATCTTACCTGTTGTAAGTAATGTGAGAAAGAAAATAATTGTGAAGACCAATTTTGCAATTATGTTACTGAATATGAAAATGATGAAAACTAAAATAGTTATTGCTGCTGCAGTTCCTCCGATGCAGTGTACTCCCATGAAAACCATCCACGGTAGAAGAAATTTATTGTTGTTCTGAAAGTTTAATTACCCATATTATTATAAGTTTGACATTTTAGAATTTATTTCAAAATTTTATACCTAAAACTTAAATTTGTTATACTTAAAATTAAGTTTGTTCGTGTCATTAGTTGAGGTTAGTTTAGTACTTGTTGTTTTTGCTTTACTCGAAATATGATACAAAATTATTATTTATTATCCAACATATCTGCATACAGAAATGTATCTATATTTGCTATTTACAATTGCTTGCAAAAATTAATTGAATAAAACCATTTATTATATTTGTTGTTCGTCTGATTAAAGAAGTCAGAAGTTAAATTTTAAATTTGGTAAACAAATAAAAACAAATCAAAAGTTTGTAAGCAATATCAATTATTTCGTATGACAAGTAAATTCGCTTTGCTTTTATTTATTTAAACCGAATCTAAAATTAAACTTGTAACGATGTAACTGGCCATTAATCTTAATCATGTCATGTTATCCATAACTGGGTATGTGAATAACAAGGAAAATTTGTTATTCGCTGTAGTTGTTTTACTGATTATTTATCAATCAACAAATAATTTTTTTCGATTACAATTAAATTTAGAAATAATTAAAAATTTTTTCTTTGTGTACAGTTAGTTACGGAACATGGAATATATATTTATTAATAATAAGTTGCACTAACAAAAATTAAATTTGATGTATGGTTTAAATAAATAAAAGTTAATTTATTATCAGGCGGACCATAAATAATATCAATTTTATTTCACATCTCATAATTAGAAAATAATAATTAAAAATAAACTAGGATTCTAAAATGAAGGTTTTAATCTACATTTTTTTGTGTTTGCAATTTTATTTTGAAATCAGTAGAGTATCTTATGGTAATAAATTAGAAATAATATTTAAGTTAGTTTATAATCTATATATTTAATAATTTTTATATATGAGACATCCTTTTCAAAATAAATGCGAATTTACGGATTAGTACGTTTCTGTCACGAAATAGACGTAATACAAATTTCCATCTTTGACCAGTTTACCAAGTATCATAAAAAATAAAAGAAATAATTTAAAATTTGTATTGACAGATCTGTCAAATTATTTCTTTTACTTCTCATTGCACTCTGTAACCGTTTTAAACTTTTAATTTAAGTCTATCTTATGACAGTAATGTTTTATGTAAATAAATTGAATGCAGTTTTTAGTTCTGAATCATTCTTGTATTTACACTCTTGCTCTAAAATTATTAAGGAAGAAACTATCAATAACATGGCGACCTTAGGTTATTTGGTTGAAAGCATATGACCGGAGTTCATAGATCCCAGATACAAATCCTCGCGGTATTATAATTTTATAATTCGGTTTCTAGTAGTTAAATATTTTCACTTTTTATTTTATTTTCTTACACGATTTTTAATATAGTTGAAAAATGTATAACATTCTAAATTATTTTTCGATAAACGAAGATTACTTTTACGTTCAATATGGCGAGAAACTAGTTTTTAAAACTTTATTTAAAATTAGGCGAAATGTTGTTAAACGATATATTTAAACCAAATTGGTGCAACTGAGCATTTGTATTTTTGTACACACTAGGAGAAAGAGAAGAACAGAATTAAATTTTAGGTGAATAATAAGTGCAGCTGCTGACTGGGATTTGTACTAGAGTTTCTGATTTTGCACATTTGCAAATGTTAAAAAATAAATAGATAGAAATTGTGCGAATGTAAACATTGTTATTTATAAATTTATTCAAACCATACCTTAGAAACTCCAACAGCCAAAAGTGTAACCACCAGTAGATACACAACGGAATATATAATTCTTGGAACTAGAGTATCTGAATCTAGTTTTGCTGAATGTGCTTGAAATTGCTTCAGTACTTCATCAGGATGTGTAGTAACAAACATATTGACTGATGAAAATATTATATTCATAACGGGCAGAAAAGCGAATAAGAATGCTATTGTGAGTATCTGTAATAAAACCAGATTATACTAATAATTTAAAACAAACATAAATAGAAATATTTATTTTTTGTAGATTAAAGAATATGCATTTTTATGAAGATATTTTATTTCTATTTAAAAAGTGTGTGTTATATAGAATGCCTCACATTTAGCCCGCCAAAGTTAAAAAATGAATTAAACACCTAAAAGTAAGAGGAAAATTTCATTTGAGCATTCCAGAGAATTTATTTATGCTACTTCGGGAACTTAATCCAAATTACAGTACAGGGTTCGAGCTCACTGAGTCGCTGTGTGGTAGTTCATATATTTGTTTAACTTGAGTGGGTTTTAAACTTGAGATCTTCGGATTCGAATCCCAGAACGGTAACCTTACTAACACACCACCGAACTGCCGGATATTATAATTAATATTATAATGGGCCTTTCAAGACTTTTTGAAATTTGTATATATTAATCTACGTAATAAAATTATTATACCCAAAATTTTTATTTTTTTTAAACTTGTATTAAGCATGATAAAAATATTTAAACTTTCGAAACAAACGAATATGACGTAGTTGGATTAAAGAGAGACAGATAAGACAGAGATAACTTCACGTAACGTGTGTCGTTGTCCATAGAATTGTAGAATGATGAATGCTTGTTTATTCTTCGTTTTCTTCTCAGTAAAATTGGCTTAATGCAACTACGTAATTGCAATATGGCAGTGCGAATTTTAAATGAGCGTTTTGAATTATTCAACTTTAACTTTCATATTTCAGCAATAAAGATATCATTTATGATATGGTTTTATATTGTATTAAATATGATGTACGGTCAAGAATTTATTGTAATAAATATATATTAAAAAGCTCTACTACTTGAATCCCCCATTGCAGCAATGCATACATCTTAGAACAATGAAGTATCAAATATTATTCTATTAAGATTCAACTATTACTAAGACTAGTACATGTGAAATTAAATTATTATATACATAGAGGTCGACAAACCAAAGTAAAAATCACGGCCAGGATGCCTTTTAACTTCGCCCATTTCGAAATGTTACTAGATAAATGATTTCAACGAAAATTTGTAATATAATCGAAGGGCTGATTTGCGCTCGCAACCTTTGCTGGCCTCAAATCAATGTCTTAATTAGAACGTGATAATAAAAAAGTAGGTTAATAGCAGTGGTGTATTGGTACAAATTTAGCTAGGAATCATACCTGCGAAAGCACTCTTCTCTTCTCAATGATGGTTTAAAAATAAATTTTATAAATCCTTAGTACGTGCAAAATAAAACATTAATTTATCATTATTATCATTGTAAATAGTCTTTGGCGAGCGTGAGTTGACGGTTGTGCCACATCCAGAAATGGATAAAATAGAATAATATATTTATTTATTTTTTAAATTATCAAGTTATTGCACCCATTGCTGGGTGTGACGGCTCCGGATTATATATTTTCTGTACACTAAATGTAGTTACCAAGTGTCAAATCATAACTTTTGAAAGATGTTAATGTGGACGGATATAATTATTACATTGCTCGTTAAAAATTATTTTTAATAATTTCTAAATTCTTAATAAAACTATTTTTCATTCCAAAAATATTTTCATATCTGCATTGAATAAACTTAGTAATGAGAATTGAAGGTTATATTTCTACTTACGCATAAACAGCCACTGGCAATGAGACTCCCTGTTTTTAGAGAACAACAACAGTTGTATTGTTGTTGAATTGTGCACCCCATATTCACAAAAATTTGTTTAATTCGCAATTTAAACTGAAAATCAAAATGCAAAATTATTTGTAGAAACTAGACGTTGCACTGTTACTGTTTCACTCGAGGCATCAAGATGAAGCCAGGACCTATTTTTAGAGTTGAAAAAGAATAAAAATAAAATTATCTATAAATTCCTCTTACAATTAGGCCAAATGTAATATTAAATGACGCGGTAATGCGAATAAAAATCTGTATTTATTATAATAAACTAATTTTAGGAACAATTAATATACTAATTTATAAATTATTTTATCATGCAAATTTATATTTATTAAAATTCCTTGGTGTGCGCGTATTACTGCCACTAAATATTAAAAAAAAAAAAAAAAACGATTATTGTGTATACGTGGTGGTGATAGTAATTTGCATGTGAATTATTCCCAGAATAGATAAATATAAATCAAGGTCAAAATAATGGACACAGAATTTAGTTAAAATTTTGTTTAGGTTTGTCAACAGTAGATAAAATAACTAAATTGAATCTGAAGTCATTAAAATAAAGAAAGAAAACATTAAAATTTCATATCTAGTTTCCATTTTTTATGTTTCTAAAGAATTTGAAGTACCTATTTATTTTCGCAGTGAATTTTAAGTCAAATAATTTGTGAAATGTTTTTAAATATTTGTTTAAAATGAGAAAAAAATAGAGTACACCTCTGAACTAAATCTCTACGTCTATCCGGCGCCAGTTCGCCAATTGGTCAGATCTAATGTTAGTTGTGACCTTCACTAAATTTATCCTCCCACAAGCCATCTTGAATTCATTTTGAGTTCGTAGTTACGATACAAATCAATTAGACAAACATACAAACAATATATTTATTTGTCATATAAGAGTACACAGTACATAAAAAACAAATGTTAAGTGGTTCAAAAACAAAATAAACATTTTAATTACTTACAGAAAACATAGAAAATTGTAAAAATCAAACATCTCTCTACAATCATGATTAAAATGTACTTGTTAAAAAATTAATAATAAGTGTATTACAATTATCAACAAATATACTAAATAAGTAACAGAAATATAAATGAGACACTGTATAAATATCTGTAATATTAAAAATACATTCCTGATTGTAAATAGGTACATTTATAAATTATTGTACATAATATGCGAAAATATATCTATTGGTACATTTAGTTTACACATTCGAAAGTATGGCAAACAAATACAAATTTTTGGACACTGTTGTGACATTTAGGCCATTTGTGTACGGTCTTTGTCGTATGCTGGTGGGTTAGTTGACGTCGGGCTGTAGTAAACATTTCCACCAGTACCAGTTACTACGTTCACTACTCCGGATTTTACTTCTTGGTAGTGGCTGTATACCACTATCCAGAAATACCAAGCGAGAGCTACAACACAAAAAGTATATTATGATATTAGTTTTATCTGTTGTTTTAAAATTAATGTAAATTGCAAGTATGGTTCATCTTAGGGTCAGGTAGGAATGACGTATCTAATAAGAATTGGAAAACTACAAATAGCACATATTTTCATACTACATAGTGATCAGAAATAAGTGTTTCAGTTTGCAATACAAATCTAGGAATATTTTTATTTCAAAGTTGGCACAACGCCATGTAAACGCGGAAATACTATATGACATGTCATTTTTATAATAAATACAAATTTGGTGAATGAGAAAAATACTTTAATGTGTAATGTTATTAAATAAAAGTATGCGGGTAAGGTAATTTTATGCATTTAAATTTTTAAATGTCAATATCAACAATAGGAAATATGTATCAGTCGTACCAAATTTGTTTTTTTTTTATTGCCAACTGAAACACTTACTTCTGACCACGCTGTATTTATTTTGGCATACGTTTTTCTTTCAGCGAAAGTCACGAGTTCAATTCTACATGACTCTAACTTACAATTAAAACTAATAACATAGATGCATCCGATTGGCTTGTATTTCACTACAAGCTGCAATTAGAATTAATTTTCTGTTTTGCAAGTAAATGAAGATTCTTTTATGGTTATTTCAATTTCAAATATAATAATATTACTTATTATGGTTTCTTATAGCTTATTATGTAAATTACTTTTATTAAAAATTTATCATTATTTGTCTCTCAGATTATCTTACACTTTTGTGTTTTTTTAGTCTCATCGATTTTCATGTAGCGCAATTGTGATAAAAAATATGTAATCACTTATTTAACCTTTGCC
Organism: Pterostichus madidus; assembly: GCA_911728475.2. Classification (NCBI taxonomy): domain Eukaryota; kingdom Metazoa; phylum Arthropoda; class Insecta; order Coleoptera; family Carabidae; genus Pterostichus; species Pterostichus madidus. The sequence goes on from OU452312.1 coordinate 12,889,168, forward strand.
AATATATTCTTAAATAAATAAATATACATAAATGAGATTATTATTATCAACTCTTAGATAAACCATATATGAGTTCTAATAATTAAAAAACAAAAACTCACCACTAGAGACGAGACAAATGGCGAACAGGACTCCAAAGACAATACCACCGGGATGTGGCGCAACGAAAATGAATACGAAGCAGATACCGGTAAGGATAGTCATAAGTACGGCTTCTATACAGCTGACGATCATCCATGGGATGAAGTAATTTGGACTTTTCTGAAAATAAATAAAAGCATTTTAAGATATTTTCTAAAGATCTCAACACTTATCGTACGAAAATATTCGTAAATTTCAAATAAATAAAGTTAAAACTTTAAACTAACCTTGTATATGCCAACAACAAGTAAGATGCAGCAAATGAGTGCAACGACCGCGTAACCAATTCTGTAGCCAAGGGTTGCAGCTGTCATATCATGCTGCTCATCCTGGTTATAATGCCTCTGATCCTCCTGAGGTTGTTTGTATGCAGCTGATCCAGCTAAACCAAATAATTTCACAACTGTGCCAATCTGTAAAAATAATTTTTAAAAACAACATCAATTTACTGTTAATATTAATTAAATAAACATATAAGCGGAAAAAGTTGTTATGAATTGTAATGAATTTCAAGAGTTATATTTGATTTATTAATACTTCTAAATTATTATGTATATAACCCAAAGTTTAAAAAATGCTCATTATAAGCAATACGTACTTCTTCTTTATTTAGTACATCACTGGTTGTTAGTATATTGAAACATTTTTTCTAAAATCCAACAAACAAGTTGGTAGCCATTCTTTAAAAATGTTAAATTTGAAAAAAACGGTTTAACTGGGAAAAAAATTAAATGTAATAGTATAAATTTAATGTATTTTTATTTACTTGAGAATCATGAGAGATACGAAGAGCAATTTTAGCGAGATTTTAATGGTGTGTTTCTGTTAAAACAAATACATAAATATAGGTATAATTGAAGAAAGATATTTCTTTTCAATAATCTTAATTCCGTAGAAGAATGGAAAAAAGTTTCAACAATAAAATTGTGTACTCGTAGCCAGGTAAATATTTTTTCTGCAGTACTTTTAGGAGATATAAAAGAGAATGCATTTAAAAAAAATATGAGTTAAAAATATTTACCTCTTTTAATCTCTTTTTTGTGTATTTGACCTTTCACACTAAATAACAATATAGCAGATGTTTAATTTATTGCATATTTTTGGAATAAATAACACATCTTTTCTAATTCACCTTAGTTTTGTGAATTAAATTTTATTTAATTGCTAGTCTAACTGATATTATTTAACAAAGGGCTCGTTAAAACCGAAAAAATAAAATAAAAATAAACTCTGAATACCATTCAGACTTAGATTGTTCTCTATTCTGTTTAGATGAAGTTTCATACAAGGCACGTGCGAATATATTTTTTTCCATCTTTAATTTGGTTAAATGTGATAAAAAAAATGCAGCGTTGGGCAAAACGATTTACAACCACAAAAGGAGTGTATTCGGAGGTCGCTACTATCGTCAGTATATATGTGTCAAAAATTGTATAAAAAAATGGCGGTTTATTTGAATTTATGAAATAATAACATGGCGTATAATTTACATTTATAAAAGTAGCAGGTCAAAAGAATAATATTTATGACAGATTAATAACAAATTAATATATTGTTACTAAATTTGCATAAATACGCATATCGTACATGGCGATGTTTTCACTGAAGCTGTATATTTCACTTTTGCGCCAAAGTAGAGCCACGCCAATCGTTATATACCTGAATTGTTAGTGTTAAAACATATTCCAGCTGCAGTTTTACGTTAGTTTGTCGAGCTCTACAGACTGTATCAAGGATACGGTACGTAGAATACATCACCTAGTTTTGAGAAGCAAGGGAGGTGGCATCATTGGGCGTGGTCATAAATGTTACGTTGGTTCATGACGTAACATTAATAGCATTAGCATTCGGCTGGACTCATAGTGTTTTTTAGTAGGCATATGAAATTCGGCTATTTTTTGTTTCACTACGTATCTCGGAATGGGTGCCCATACCCGGTTCACGGAATGGCGTATTGTACGTAAAAATAAATACATACTATCATTGAGAGGACGTTCAAAGAATAGAGATAAATAAAAATTATTTTATATAAGGATATCCGGACCATTATCAACTACATCAACGGAATTGTACACAAAGTTTATGCACAAGTTGATAAAACGGTTAGTTATAATATTGCAAAAATCCCAGATGTCAGGCATACGTAATTTACTGTCATATCAATTATTAATACCAAATATGAATATACAGGTTTCTCAATTTCGAAGGACGAACATTGCTAATTTATACATTAATTTAACTTTTTTTTTGTTTTCCCAAAGACACCAGATAATGGAGAAAAAACATTTTTGGATGATGGTTTCATTTAAAATTGATGCATAAATAGTTGCTTATTAGGAAAAATTATCAAATAAAAAGAAAGTAAAAACTATTATTATCTAATCAGTGGTGCAAACAAATATTTTCATAGAGTCACATTTTCGAGATATAACAAACTTAAAATTTTTTATAATGAAAATAATACTTCAAAGTATCATCATTAAAATATATTTTTTTGTTGTTTCAACAATGCTAAGCTTGCTACGATTTACGATTTCATAATATTCACTAACAGAGACTTTAAAATTTGGAACACGATTTTTTGAATGATTTTGCGACAAGTCTCAAATCGTAGAGTTTTAGATAGAACGCTAGCGATATTTACAGAGATATTAATTTTGTTCTCGATTATGCTATAATTGCTAAATATGTTATTTAAATAATAATTTTCAAACAATAACATTTTATGCTGTTAATAATACACGATTCACTATATGATCCTAAACAAATTCAAGTTTTGATGATTAAATTTTGTTTGAACTATCAAATAAAGATCATAAATACTCTACAACAGATATGAATGGCAGTGGCCGATAGCTGACAAGATGATAACAATAGACAGAAGGAAGTAATCTAAAAAAGACCACCACCAAGTATTGTCTGTGCCCAAAACCACAATATAATCAAAAGTATCGGAAGGAGTGCGATGTACATGTAATTATGGTACATGTTACTCTTTTATTGTGGAACAAAAATAATAAATATTCTATGTATTCGTTTATATAAAATTTATTTGTATTTGGAGGTTTTTGAAAAAATCTGGATATTTTTCTTGCAGATATATGTTTTCAAAAATAATGATCTAGAGATATTCTGGAGATTTTTTACAGACAAAATTAAGATTTTTCATTCATATTAGTGGCAACACTGATTATTTACGATGTAAGTATGTATATAAGTAATAGATTGTTTAACTCGGCTTATCGTCTCGTTGGACAATTTTTTCATCTCGTTTCGTATTATATATTATGATACGAAAATCGTATAAAATTTTATCTACTATCGTGACCTTTATTCAAAAACATAATAAAAATAAATATGTTCTTTGATGTGTCTTAATAGCTATTTATTTATTTATTTATGTTACTCTGTACAACAGGACTTGATTCCCAATTACAGTACAGGGTCCGGACTCACCGAGCCGCAGAGTGCGCGAAGATATACTTTTCACATGAGCGCAATTTTAAAGAACGAGTGAAGCGAATGCTTTAATTTACTCGAATTGTGTAAATAACGTCTTTGTGTACGAGGATGGTAGAATGCTTTTTGTAATGAGCAAAAATTATATAACCGACACTGAGACAATTTATTAAATTTGAAGCATGAATTTATGTTAATGACAGTTTAGTAAGCCATGAATTGATATTTGTTATATGCAAACAAATAGATGATCTTTTCTCGTAAAGTTTGTGAAAATATGTCTGATTCATTTCAGGGGAAATTTGTATGTGGTATAAAGTTTGTCGGCTTCGAGAATCGAACTCGGGTTTTCTATTCTTCCGGCGGTCACATTACCACTAAGCAATCCTCTCCATAATATTGTAATGAATAAGCTATAATGTACATTTTACGTCCAAGGTGATGCATACAATATTTTAAAAAAAGGTGTGGCACTCTGCCGTAGCAGATCTCAGTAAGTGATATATTTATGCGCGTGAAGTGCGGCTACCAACCGTTAAATCACCGCCCTTAAAGATGTTTGTTAGTAAAGGAAGAGTCACAGGGATAATTTTAATTTGCTTGTCGACCACAGGTCAACTCTATACCACTGGGCAACCTACGCTGTAATATAAGTTGTCATGGAAACGAGAACGATAAAAAATTACCTACTTCGCACATTGATATTAGTGAAAAAAGTGAACATTTCTTCATTACTGTCAATGTGCAAAGTAAATCATTTTTTCATCGTTTACGTTTCCATGACAACTTATTGTATGCGAAAGGAACGTGCATTCAAGTAACTGTTAAACTCGACAGGCCTCATCAAACTAACTTTCTTCTCTCATTGCACTAAACTGACATTTCGCGCACTAGGTACCCCAAATATCTATTTATTTCATTGATACGTCAATTTTGTATTTAAAAATGCTTTTATATCAAATATAAAAAGTTTGAATGCATAGGCTACTTGATTAGGCAACTTATTATTTCTTTGTTATTTAGTAATTAATTATTTGTATCATAGCAAGCTTGGCATCGTTATATTATAAAAAGTATACATTTTAATGAAAATATTTGAACATATTGATTCCATTTAAAAAATCATAAATTTATATATTTATATTTTTCTCGAATATTTATATTTTTCTCGAATACACAAACACTTACGAATTGTGAATGTAAAAAATCACCCAAAATCAGTTTTTAGTCATTATCTAGCGGCCTATGGCATTCTAGCAAACAAAACGACGTTTGAGATTTGTCTCTAAATGTGCACAAAAAGTTCCATTTAACCGAATTCCTAGCTCTTAAAGTTTAGTAGTTAACAATGATAGCCTCTAAAAAATCAGTCATCGTGGTACGCATGTTATTCGCTATTAAATTTGACGGTATTTTTAGTCACATCTCATGTTGAAACGCAAATCGAAGTGCATTGAAATATTTCACCGTCAACACTGAAATCCTGGAAATCTATTTCTTAATCAAGTTTATTTTAAAAGGAAGAAACGTGTGCAGTACAGTGTTATCGTATCTTTGTTTACCTACATGTCTGCAAAAATAGAAAGAAGTATCTATTTATATTGCAGGCAAAATGAGTCAATGCACGTCATAGAAAACCACTTCACCGAAATATCAACCACCTGAATATTCTCGCACCCGAAAAGCCACTCCGGAAACTTTCTCCCGCCATTTTACCAATGTCGTCGAAACTCGTAGAACAATGTGCATCCGGAAAAAAACCGTTCTGTACAAAACTTAAACCCTTAGAACGCACGCTGTCCACAAGCAATATTTTATATTTGTTTTGAATTGAAACCTACATACGTGTTTCGGCGACGTGTACACAGTAATGGAGAAAAACTTTGAGCGCGTGATTATTCGAATGATTGAAATTTCGCCATTGTAGTTTTCGGTGAAGTAGGTTACTTCGACTAAAATTAGATTTAACATAAATTTTACTCGAAACGTTTGTAGTGCCAGAGGGCGAACAGGTTGACCTACAAATTTAAAATTCAATTGTAATCGTGAATTTTTTAAAATTTACTTTCATTTTCTTTTTTCTGGCCAATTCATGAACTTGGCTCCAAATTTATATTTATCGAAAATATATAATTTCTTGAATTTAACCGTATATTATTATTTATCCCCATATTCATTTTTCCTTTGTGTACGCCCCTGAATAAATTTAATATACAAGTACGTATTTAAATTAGCATACCGCGCATGTAGCAGCGGTTACATTTAAAACATTAATTTGGTGATTTTTTCTTTGTAATTTTAAAACAGTTTTCAAACTAATTATTGAAATAAGATGATAATGAAATTCCCCTCTTAGTAATAATATATATGAGCACTTATCATTTGAAACCGCAGATTTCGCGCAAAAATATCATCTAATGCTTTTGTCGAATTGTCCGAATCTAAAACTGCCTCACCCAGGAATGGGAAGCTTGCGTGACAACTACATAATAAAGTACAAGGGCATCTAATCAAATTTTTTGTTAAGTAATGGAATTTAGTTTATACAAAAAAGAACACAAACCGGTTTACTTAAATAATTTTAATAAATGTGCAAAACGAATATTTAAAAGTAATGTATTGAATTCTAAAGCAGGTTTAAAATAAAATTTAAAAAATCGTTCTTGTTAAGTTCAATAACGGACCAAATAAGGCTACAAGAATTAAAATTTGAAAATTTTGAAGCTACATAAATAATAGAACTGTTCTTTTAAAATTTAGAACTGCAGAGACAAATAAGAGCGTCATCAAAATTTAATTTAATCATGTGTTAATTATTTTCTTGAAATTGAAAGTTCTCTTACCCATCCGAGTGTAGCAATAATTAAACTTCCAGTTTTGAGGGAGAAGCAGCAACAGCCTTGAACGCGAGTCATTTTTGTAGCACTTATGTAGAAACACAACACAGATCACAATCGCAACAGGCGAATTGCTATTGAATAAAAACCAGCTAAAAACAACTTCACTTCAGTACTACAGCCCGCTAACTGTCCGGAACGCAGAGTAGCAGCAGCTCTTGCTGTTGTAGTGAAATGAGTACCTGACCTTCGGAAACCATCATCCCATAGCCCATCGAGTCATGTCTAGTGCCGCCTAACGAACAGATCCGGATTAAGTGAATTTGCTGATAAGGAATGCGCTTTTAAAGTTACTTCTTGAAAATAAATATGCTGTTTTCTTGGGAGCTATAAGTTAAGCTTGTATTACTGTGTAGAACTGAGATATTATTCCTACCTGGTTTCAATAGGCTCTTCCAACAGTACGGCGTTTAAAGAAATATTTATGGCCTATTAGTTTTAGTTGTAAATGTGTTACAAAAATTTAAAAACATGATCAATAGTAACGTATTAATGTGACGTATAGCACTACTAAAGTGCAACATTACATTGTGAAGAAATACGCATGTGCACCGAAATGAAACATATTATTTCCAGCGCGCGTACATCGCTGTGTTTAAACGAGTGTCATATCAGTTTAACATGCGACTTCTTTTTTGGTGGGTTAGAAGTAGAAATAACATGTGATTTATATGTGTTTATCTTACAAATTCGAACGTGAATTATATAATATAGTTCCTCACTAATTTCGTAGAATATAACTTATAAAATTAAGTAAAGATTGATAAAAACAAGCCTGTTATAGGTAATTATTACTGTTTATTTATTTACTATCGGAAGAAATTAACCTATACAAATGATTGACAATTAGCAAATAATAATAATAAGGTAAACCATACTAAATTACATATATAAACGAAAATACAATATAATCGAATATACATTTTACAAGAAAGAATAACAGAATATGTAAATAATTTTAAATCTAATAATTAAAAAACATTGTATTTATATTTTCTTTCGTTAACACAAAAAATAAAATATAAATAAATCATTACGCCATGCACCCATTACTAAAACTTTACTTCCTAGAGCTCGACAAACTAAAGGAAAACCGTGGTGGGAATGCGCTTTAACTCCACTTATTCAAGTATATAACGAATGGCGTGGCTCTATTTGGGCGCGAAAGTAAAATATACAGTCCGATGAAAACACTTGGCCGCCGCACCATATACGATATGCATAATATATATATATATATATATATATATATATATATATATATATATATATATATATATATATATATATATATATATATATGTAAGGAAGTTTACTTCCTTAAAATTAAGTTAAATAATCCCGCGCTCACACGCGGTCGTCAAGGTAGAAAAACTAATTGTACGAAAGAGTAGGAGAGAGAGATAGAAAGAGGAGACTGGATAATTGAAAGTCACCGTCAAATTAGAAGCAGAATTATTAGAATTATCTATTATAAATTGTTGTAAAATTCGAGGAATATATGGTAAAGAATAAACATTGCATGTAGTTTCTTTGTTTATTTCAGGTGTGTAAATAATTGTAAATAATTGTGATCAAATTAATAAATAATAGAAACTTTGTTTATTTCAGAGAAACAATTCTTGTCTGTTCTTTATAAATCCTATTGCACTATTTCAAATATCCACGTTATAAAACTACATTCTCGTTTATGAGAAAATGGATAAATTACAATTTGAATTTAAAAATCTAGTATGATAATTATAACCTCTATCAGCACACCAGATGATAGAAAATTCAGATTAGTAGTTGAAGACCAAGTCGCAAAAAAACATACATTGGTTACAGAAACATCAACCTTTACAAAAGTAAAAAATAGCTTAAAAAAGACATCAATCAAGGAAAGTATGGATTACTCTAACTAAGGAAATGAAAGAAATTTACTTTGATGAGGATAATAATCTGCAATTCAATGATTTATATTTAGAAGAAATAAATAAAATAAATGAAGTAGAGGTAGGCAAAGATGAACCAATGATGAAACTTTTGGAAAAACTGATAGAAAATACATAAAAGTCTGAAGAAAAAAATATAACAAAGATAACCAAGGAATTCATGATTGAAAAATTTAACAGAAAGATAACAAATGCTAGCCAGTGGATGAATGATTTTGAAAAAGAGTGTGAGATATTCGAAATTAAAGAGGACAAAAAAAAAATTGAGGCATTACAACTTCTCCTTGACAAACAATTTTTGGACTGGTATAGTTGCATGTTATTGAAGTTATCTATAAATTCAGAATGGAACCAATGGAAGGAAATATTTTGCGAAACTTTTGCTAACAGAGGCTGGTCTCTAATAAGGTACGCCTTAACATTTAGATACCAAACAGGTAATTTAGTAGATTATGCAATAAAAAAAGAAAAGTTACTATTAGAAGTTAGAAAAACAATGGATATCGGCACGCTAATTGATTTAATAGCTGCTGGATTATCAAACTTCATCGCTGATAAAATAGACAGAGAGACTCTGCAAACAACAGTAGATTTATACAACGATATCGGCAAACTTGAATATCTTGTGCACAAAAAGATTACAAATACAAAAAATACCGAAGATGAAACTCAAAAGAAAACGCCATGCAATATATGCAAAGACAAAAGAAAAGGAAATAGATTTCACACCGAAGACAAATGCTGGTTCAATGAAGGAAAAAAAAGGCTAGAAAATACCTCGTTGTTACATATTGAAAATTTCGAAGATCCAAAATACTAGAAGGCACACCATTGATCGTAATCAAGGTAACTCTAAATAATTAATTAAACGTTGAAGCAATTTACGATTCAGGATCAACTATATCTTTGATAAACAAGATTAGTAAATCTAAAAATAAATAAGCTTGGTGATGAAAAGAGAATAAACTTGAAATCGATTAATGGTGTAAATAAAACGAATGGAATTATAAAGTTGAAAATCAAGATTATGAATATTGAAAAAGAAATTAATGTATAGATGATGTTAATTTCAATTATGACTTCCTTATTGGTCTTGATTGTATAAAGAAATTTAAATTAATTCAAAATGATAAGCTTGGAATTGAGCAAAATAATTCAGACAATAATTATAAAAAAGAAGGTTCGATAATTCCCAATACTATGGGTGAGACAGAGAGAAGGAATATTGCACAGGCGAAAGAAAATCAAGAGTTGGATTTGAAAATAAATTTCAATGAAGATATTGAAATAAATAATTTTGAAGCCACAGCAAATGATTTAAATGAAGAAATGAAAATAGAAATAGAAAACCTGATAAACAAATATTCAACGATATTTGCTAGAGATCAATTTGATGTTGGAAAAGTGAAAGACTATGAGGCAAGGATCGACTTGCGCATAGATAAATACTGCAGCAAAAGACCTTACAGGTGTACTATAGAAGATAAGAGAGAGATTGAATAGCAAATTGCGAAACTTCTGGAGAAAAAACTAATTGAAGAGTCATATAGTCCGTTTGCGGCTCCGGTCACATTGGCATTCAAAAAAGATGAGGAAAAAAAAGCCGACTATGTATAGATTTTAGAGATCTTAATAAAATCGTAGTGCCTGAGCCACAGCCTTTCCCACGGATAGAAGACCTTTTGGTCAAAACAAGAAACCATAAAATCTTTACAAAATTAGATATTAACTCAGCATTTTGGTCAATACCCTTGCGGATTGAAGATAGGGGAAAAACAGGTTTTGTCACACAAGAGGGGCATTTCCAATGGACCTGCCTGCCCTTTGGGCTAAAAACATCTCCAGCGATATTCCAGTGAATATTAAGCAATATTATTAGGAAACATGGATTATCGGAGTTCACGAAAAATTACATCGATGACATTTTGATATTCTCCAGAACGTTTGAAGAACACATGCAACACCTTGAAAATTTACTGAAAGCAATAAAAGAAGAAGGCTTCAGGCTAAAACTAATAAAATGCCAATTTGCTATAGATTCAGTTACATACTTAGGCCATGTGATTAAATATAACTCAGTCACTCCGATAAAAGATAACTTAATAGCAATAAAAAAGTTTCCAACACCAAAAAACCAAAAAAATATTCGACAGTTTTTAAGTAAAATAAATTTTTATAACGAATATATACTAAAAAAAGCCATTATTTTAGAACCATTACACAATCTGCTGAGAAAAAATAAAAAATTCGAGTGGACAGAAGAATGCCAAAAAGCATTTGATTATCTCAAAAATTTCTTGTGCTCAGAACCGGTATTATCGATATATGATCCAAAATTACCAATACATATCTATACGGATGGGAGTTTGCTAGGACTAGGAGCAGTAATGAAACAACCACAACCAGACGAAAATGGCAAAGAAAAATCAATCGCTTACTTCTCAAGAAAGTTAAATGAAGCTCAAAAGAAAAAGAAAGCTATATACATAGAAACACTGGCAGTCAAAGAAGCAGTGCTCTACTGGCAACACTGGTTAATAGGAAAATCATTTACGATATTCACAGATCATAAGCCACTAGAGAATCTCAACATTAAAGCGAGGCCAGATGAAGAGTTAGGTGATCTAACTCTTTACTTATCACAATTTGATATGGAAATAAAATATAATCCTGGAAAGTTTAACTTAGAAGCAGACTGTCTTAGCAGAAACGCAGTATTAGAACCGGAAAATAATCAAGAAGAAATGCTGAGAACAGTGAACTTTATAAGTCTCCAAAAAATTATGAGGGATCAAAACGACAATGATAATATCAGTAACACAGACAAAAACCTAATACAGAAAAAGGGTGTATTCTTTAAAAAGATAAAACAAAAAGAAAAAATAATTCTGACAGAAGAGTTCAGTAAAAAATTGATGAAAGAAATGCACGTCAACATGGGTCACATTGGTATAAATCAAATGATGTCCATGCTATCACCATATTATACATCTAAGAATCTCTCAATCAACATAAAAAACTTATGTAAAACCTGCGAGATATGCATAAAAAATAAAACAAGAATAAATAGTAACTACGGTCTACTTTCGCAACTAGGTCCAGCAAACAAGCCATTTCAAATAGTATCAATAGATACAATAGGGGGGCTGGGCGGAACAAGGTCGACAAAAAGATACCTGCACTTACTAGTGGACCATTTCTCAAGGTATGCTTTTATATCAACTTCAAAAACACAGATGGGTACAGACTTCATCAAACTAACGAACGAAGTACTAAACCAAGGAAACATAGAGAAAATCTTAACAGACCAATACCCAGGAATAAATTCTAGAGAGTACAAAACTTTTTTGAAAGAGAAAGAGATACCGCTAGTATTCATTACAGTGAATGCACCTTTTTCAAACGGAGTAAACGAAAGATTAAATCAAACGACAGTTAACAAAATAAGATGTAAACTGAACGAAAAAGAGAAGAAGATTTCATGGGCAACAATTGCACGTAAATGTATAAATGAATATAATAAAACAGTACATACAGTAACTAAATTCAGCCCAGAGTATCTAATGAAAGGAGTAGACAATTCAATAATACCTGAAGAATTAAAAGAAAAAAAAACACATAATAATATAGAGAAAGATAGGAAAACAGCACTAGAGAATAGTATAAAATATCATAATTACAATAAAAAGTTATTTGATGAACACAGGAAAGATTATAATTTTCAACCAGGTGACCTAGTGTACATCGAAAATGGAAATCGTCTAAATAGAAAAAAATTAGATGAAATAAGGATTGGTCCATACAAGATTGAAGAAAAGGTGTCAAACACAATCTATAAAATCAACACGGGACATAAAAAAAAGGAATCTAGCTTATTTCATGTCACAAAATTGATTCCGACTTTATGACACATATTCAATGGATCCGGGAGAATATTTTCCTCCGAGGAGGGGGGATGTAAGGAAGTTTACTTCCTTAAAATTAAGTTAAATAATCCCGCGCTCACACGCGGTCGTCAAGGTAGAAAAACTAATTGTACGAAAGAGTAGGAGAGAGAGATAGAAAGAGGAGACTGGATAATTGAAAGTCATCGTCAAATTAGAAGCAGAATTATTAGAATTATCTATTATAAATTGTTGTAAAATTGGAGGAATATATGGTAAAGAATAAACATTGAATGTAGTTTCTTTGTTTATTTCAGGTGTGTAAATAATTGTAAATAATTGTGATCAAATTAATAAATAATAGAAACTTTGTTTATTTCAGAGAAACAATTCTTGTCTGTTCTTTATAAATCCTATTGCACTATTTCAAATATCCAAATTATATATATATATATATATATATATATATATATATATATATATATATATATATATATATATATATATATATATATATATATATATATATATATGCTCTATTTGCCAACGCAAGCATCGAACTTGGACTTATCACTTCAAATTATAGTATGGCATTGTCTATTAGTCCAGTTCTTATGTTCTTTTACCCATTTTAACCGGTTACGCTTTTGTAAATTTTTTAGTAAAAGCATTTCTTTAGCCTAATGACAAATAGGGTATAGTAGCATTAGTTGCTAAATGAAATAACATTTAAAAAATATTTTATAAAACTCGTAACACAGTTTTTTCATTTCTCTTCTTGTTGTCGAGACATGTGGTTGTTTACCTATCATTTTCCGCCACAAAGTTGTAATATCTCGAGCTTTCGCTGGACGATTTACTATCAAAATTCTTCTTAAACCTCGTAGATCAGCACGGGAAATGGCTGAAGAACGGCCATTTTTGAAACTTTCAGATATTCCACCAATTTTTTTATATAAGTTTTTAATATTTTGTACCAAAAATCTTGCAATAGAATGAGAAATAGATACTTTTCTTGCAGAAATACCATTTTTATGAGCATTTATTATAGACCACCGTAAATCTCTGCTCAAAGCTTTACAACGAGCCATTTTATTTGAAAAAATAATAATATCGGCAAACGGCAATGATACTTTTGTATTGATTTATTCATTTGTGTCTTGTTTTTCCATTTGTGTTTTGTTTTAACAACTATTAAATTTAAAACACGCAAATAAATCCCTTCTAAGACATAAATTTTTTGTTGGCCGAACTTTTATGAATCTGTTGCCCTAATATTTATTTAATGATAGTTTTGTAAACGTTTGTATTATTTAAAATATCTTTTCAGTAATAGACAACTAAAGATTCATATAATAACGTAGATATAGTTTTGTTGTAAGAATAAAACATGTTTTAGCATATTTTTACATTTTTTTACTTGAATAAGTGGAGTTAAAGCGCATTCCCACCACGGTTTTACTTTAGTTTGTCGAGCTCTAGAAAGTAAAGTTTTGACGGTATTTTCAGCAATTTTACGTATTTCAGGGGAGGTACAAGAAATATCCTCCACACTTATTTGTACTTTAAGTAAATTGACAATTTAAAATTCAAACAATCACATTTTCAAACGTCACATCATTAAAACAAAATGTCCTAAATTTTAAACTACAATTTTTTTATTTAAAAAAACGTAAAAAAAATCACAAAATTGAAACACCCTTCTCACAAAATCATATGACAATTATGAAACTCGTTCTTCAATATAAAACTTTATAATTCAATTCATATTACACAAGGAATTTTACAAGGCGAAATCTGTATTTATCTTTACATCCTTATTGTCCACTTGTTTGTTAATGATAATAGGGAGATCTTTAAGTAAGTAGAGCCTAAGAGGTTAGTTGTGTTAGATGGATGTGGTTGGTTACCCATCGGGCGCGTCTCCAGGTGGCGGATAGGAGAAATCCCAATAATGGGAAGGGTGGTCATAACCACATATACGAGGAGCCAAATGCCTGAGCGACGTAAAAACCGCAACATGGCTGGTGAGTATGTGCAATGTTTGAGCGGCATAAAATCCGCAACATAACTTTGGGAAAGCCACCCCGCGGACCAACCTCCTGATCCGGTTGTCGTGTCGTGACTAAGGGTTTGCACCAGGGTAACGGCGCCGGATGGGGACTACCGTTAAGGTACAACCATCCGTGAAACCATGCACCTCCCTACTGACTGTGGTCACGTCTCACGGGGTAGGAAAGGTGCGGGGGGACTTGGCTTCACCGCCTGGTCCGAGAGGAGTAAACCTCAATAAAAATCCTAAACTCAAGGTGGGTAGACCAGGCCGAAGGGTGCATGGCTGTATAGAGGAGCAGTTACTACTGGCTACACCTCCGAGCACCGGGCCGCACTCGGTTGTATAGTCCTCGGGCGAGGCCTTACCTTGGCATGCGGGGCTCTGTCGAGGCGGACCATTTCTTCCCTAGCTACTCGTGGGACCAATATGGATAAAAACATAAAACCACAAACCACCAGCGGAGACTCAACCGTGAGAAATCCGACACTATCTTCAGTGGAGGGCCAGAGGGAACTCACTGAAGGCAAGAAACTCTCTGGAGCAGCCAGAAGGAGGCTTAAGAGAGAAAGACAGGCGGAACAAGCTGGGACTTCTAAGACACCAGTCTGTAAGCCAGTAAGTACTGCCGATGCGACAGGGCCGCAGAAGCGAAACCTATCGGACGGCAGTACGCCAACGAGACAGCCGCCGAAGAAGAAGAGCAGGCCGGTTGGAAACCCTGCTTCGTTCAAGGAGGCATTGACGGGGACAAGGATGGCTGTAGCATCCTCTGACTACCCGGAGAATATGCTTACTAGTGAGCAAGCTGATCAAATAAGGGGAAGCATCTTGAACCTTATAGATCAAATGGAAGCAGGAGAGACTTCACCCAGATTCCTGGGCAGCAGCTACCAAGGGGGAGTTCTTGGCATCACGTGTGCCGATGAACAAACCCAGAAGTGGCTAACCAGTGTGGTGAAGAACTTAACGTGGGATGGACCAAAGCTCATGACGGTGGTGGCTAAAGAACTACCTAAACCGGTGAGGACGGTGACTTGGATCCCGGGGCCAATAATGGAACCGGAAAAGATCCTACACAGGCTCGCCGTGCAGAACACAGGGCTCCAAACGAAGCACTGGAAGGTTGTAGGTAGGAAGAGTGAGGATAAGGGCCAGCAACTTGTCATCATTATGGACGAGAAATCGTGGGAGTCCCTCGGACGTGTAGACCACCGGCCACACCTAAACTTCTCCAGGGTTACCTTTAAGGTACTTGGCAAGAAGGAAGGGAAACCGGAGGGAACAGCCGAGTCTATGGAGGTGGAGGGACTAGAGAAACCTCAACCGACAGAAGAAGCAGAGAACTGATACCATCTTCAAGGTTCTCCAGGTTAATCTGCATCATTGCAGGGCAGCCTTGGCTGCCCTGGGTAGGTACTTTCTACTAAAAAATATTGATGTAGTCCTAATCCAAGAGCCCTGGATACACAAAGGGCAGATTAAAGGTCTAGGGGATGCTAAAGCTCACGTTATCTATAACATGGGCGAAGCAAACCCTCGTACATGTCTTCTAATTAGCAAGAAGGTGAAATTTTTAACACTATGGGATTTTTGTTCTAGAGATCTTACAGCAGTCAAAATAACCACTGAACAAGAGGCGGGTAAAACAGAAATGATAGTAGGGTCTGTCTATCTACCCCACGATCAGGAAGGCTTACCTCCCACACCGAAAGTAATAGAGATCACGAAGTACAGCAAAAAATTCAAGATGAACCTCATACTCGGGGCTGACGCCAACGCTCACCACACTGTGTGGGGGAGCACGGATGTCAATCCGAGAGGAGAGGGACTTCTTGATTTCATTCTGGCTGAGCAATTACATGTAGCAAACATAGGAAATGAACCAACATTCGTTACGAGCAATAGAATGGAGGTCTTGGACGTAACACTCACCACTATGAGTCTCGCGGATAAAATTAAAAATTGGCATGTATCATGTGAGCCGAGCATATCAGATCACAGGTACATCAGATTCGAAATAAACTCGAAAAGCAAGGTAAAAATGAACAGAAACCCAAGAAACACCGACTGGAATCTATACAGAGAACAGCTTGGGAAAAACCTCGGGGACTGTCCATCGACAACTAACACCGTCGTGGATTTGGAAATTACAGCCAGCTGCTTAACGCAGGCCATAAAGATGGCCTATGAAAGCAGCTGTAAAATAACTATCCAGAAGGATACGTCAAACACCGTATGGTGGAACAGCAAGCTTTCTGAACTAAGGGCGGAAGTCAGGAGACTTTTCAATACCGCCAAAAGGACGGGCTTGTGGACTGAATACAAGGAAAACCTAACTCGGTACAACAACGAAATTAGGAAAGCTAAACGCGATAAGTGGAAAAACTTCTGTCAAGAGATAGACAGTGTATCGGACTGTGCCAAAGTCCAAAAAATATTAAGCAGAGAACCAGTGCAAAAACTGGGATCGCTTAAGAAACCGGATGGAACTTCAACAAAAACGGAAAAGGAAACATTGGAACTCTTGCTCCAAACCCACTTTCCGGGCTCTACCATTACGACAGGGCAAAACCAGGAGCCTGAAAGAGAACTATCAAACAATAGGGCTAGCAGGGCAGACTGGATTTTGGCCAAGCAAGTGGTAGACAAAAATAAGCTGGCTTGGGCGGTAAACGCTTTCAAGCCATATAAATCACCAGGGGGAGACGGTATATTTCCAGTACTCCTACAAAAGGGACTGGACATATTATCTGGCACCCTGATTAAAATACTACGAGCCAGTCTGGCCATGGGATACACACCGGAAGACTGGAGACTGACGAGAGTGGTATTTATACCTAAGCCGGGACGAGAAACATACGCCGCGGCGAAATCGTACAGGCCAATTAGTCTATCCTCCTTCGTGTTAAAAACACTAGAAAAACTGCTAGACAGGCACATAAGGGATACAGCACTGGCTCACACACCTCTGCATAAGAACCAGTATGCCTATCAAGCAGGAAAATCTTGTGAACTAGCTCTGCACCAGCTAAACCAAAAACTAAAGAAAGCAATCAAGGGCAAAGAATATGCCATGGCCACCTTTCTGGACATTGAGGGAGCTTTTGACAATACCTCTATTAACTCAATCATTATGGCTGCAGGAAAGCATGGTATAGAACAGACTATTTGTAAATGGACTAGGAACATGCTTGGAAGCAGGAAAGTAGAGGGCAACCTGAACGAAACCACACTGAAGGCCCAAGTAATTAAAGGATGTCCACAAGGTGGTGTACTCTCGCCACTACTGTGGTGTCTAGTTGTGAACGGACTTCTTTGTGAACTTACCAGGGAAGGATACTATGTACAAGGTTATGCAGACGATCTTGTAATAGTAATCAATGGGAAATTTCTTACGACCACCAGCGAACTCATGCAGAGGGCACTGCACATCGTAGGGAAATGGTGTACAAGGGAGGGTCTTTCTGCTAATCCTGAAAAAACAAACCTAGTACTATTCACCAGGAAAAGGAATCTAGATGGCCTGAAAATACCCATCCTTTTTCAGAAAGAAATAAAAATGTCAACTCAGGTTAAGTATCTGGGACTCATCTTAGACCAGAAACTAAACTTCAAAGAACATGTGGAAAAAATTACGGGCAAAACTCAGAGGCTCTTCTGAGCCTGCAGGAGAATGTTCGGACAAAAATGGGGATTGAAGCCAAAGATGTTGCATTGGTTATACACATCGGCAATAATACCCATCATTAAATACGGATCTATAGTTTGGGGCGAAAGAACCAACTTAGAGATCTGTAGGCAGAAATTAAATAAAATTCAACGCATGGCATGCATAGGTATAACTGGGGCAATGAGAACCACACCTACTGCGGCCATGGAAGCAATTCTCAGCCTACCACCACTCCACATAGTGGTTAAAGCTGAGGCTAAAATTTCCCTCTATAGGTTCTCAGAACTAAAAGGAGAAGAAGTATGGTTCAATGAAAAAAAAGGGACCGCAAATGACATCCTTGACATGGAGTCAGATAGACGGAAACCGACGTACCACTTCAACAAGAAGTACGAGGTCTTAATACCAGACAAGAGTGACTGGGACAATAAAAACATACATCTGAATGGACTCGTATGGTACACAGATGGCTCAAAGACTGAAACAGGAAGTGGAGCGGGAATACTCAATAAAGGAACAGGGACTAGCATTAGCTTATCTCTGGGCCGTTATGCCACAGTATTCCAAGCAGAACTACTAGCTGTGCTAACAAGTTGTCAAGAGATAATGCAGAGAGCTTATAAAAACAAGCAAATCTACATTCTCACAGACAGCCAAGCAGCACTTAAGGCTTTAAGCTCAAACATCATAAAATCCAAACTTGTTCTAGAATGCACTCACAATCTTGAGGTACTGGCTGAACACAACAAAGTAACTCTGTTGTGGGTCCCAGGGCACTCGAATGTAGAGGGCAACGAACAGGCTGACGTACTAGCCAAGCAGGGAGCAAAAAGGAAACCTATTGGACCAGAACCCTTCTGTCACATTGCATATGAGACAGTTAAAGGGCACATTAAAAGATGGATAACGAAGGAACATGAAAGATACTGGATGGACAGCACTGGAATGAGACATGCCAGGACTTTCATAACGAAACCAAGATAAAATGTAAGCTCATCTCTGATCAAAATGAGCAGAGACAGAATAAAGGCAACCACAGAGGTCATTACTGGTCACTGTAGCCTGAACAAGCATATGCATACATTGGGAGTAGCTCAAAGCCCGCTATGCAGTAAATGTGGAGAAGGAGAGGAAACTCCGTTACATCTCCTTTGTGAATGTCAGGCTCTAGCAATAAAGAGATACCAAAAATTTGGGACTCCGGAACTAGAACTGGATGAAATACACACAATGGCATGGAGCGACTGCTTGGACCTCATAGGGTACAGCGTAACTCCTACATTGTAAGAGACCATGGGAAAGCACAATAGGTCCGAGAGGCCGCGGTGCATCGGGTCGTGAACCGATCCCACAGATTACTAACTAACTAACTAACTAGATGGATGTATTCATAATAATATGAATGTTATCTGATTTTGCCAGTTGAATACTTTTTGTACAAGCTGAGTTTTGAACTAATATCTTTTGATCAAAATCTCGAATATTTTATAAAAACATTAAATATTAACTTCTTTCTTCTTTGTTCTATTTGCAATACACATAAAAAGAGAAGAATTGTTTCATTTTAAAAAATGCTTAAATGTCTTACTTTCCGTGATCTGCTACAGTGTTCGTAGTGTGCTAAACTCAGTAATGGGTTAAAGGCGTGATGGTATATTTATATATTTATTTTACAATGTATAAATAATCTTTAATTAATCTAATCTGCCATACTTTTTCGAAAAATTAGTTAAATTGTACCTGTATTTATATTTCTATACTATTACTGCATTTATGGGGTAGGTGGCTCATTGGTATAGAATCGGAATGTGGATTTGAGAACCCGAGTTTAATTCTCACAGCCGACAAACAATTTTCAACACATTTAAATTACTTCCCCTCTACTAACAACTTTGGGACCATTATTTGACGGCTGGTAAGCCAACTTCACGCGCATAAATATATCACTTATCGAGATCTGCTACGGCAGAATGCCACATTCAGTAACGAAAGAAAATATAAATACAATTTTTTTATTATTATTAGATTGAAAATTATTTACATATTCTATTATTATTTCTCTTAAAATGTACGTTCGATTATATTGTATTTTTGTTTGTATAGGTTGATTTCTTCCGATAGAAAATAACTAAACAGTAAGAATTACCTATAACAGGCTATGTATATATATATATATATATATATATATATATATATATATATATATATATATATATATATATATATATATATATATATATATATATATATATATATATATATATAAGTTATAGTGCCACATTATGATGACATAAACACTATCATATTATATTCTCACACTATTTGCTGACTATTAAATGTCACGTAGTTTAGTTTTCCTTAGATAGAATTGTTAAGATAAAGAGTCTAGATTCAGAACTCATATTGTAATGACATAAATAATTGTTTGTAGTAATAAATAAACTTTTTTAAAAGTGACTTGTTGTTAATTGAAAGTTAATTGGCGCAGTCCTGGTAGGATTAGCTAAAACGGATTAACGAATATAATCCGGTTCACTCCAGTGATTTATTTGGCTTCTCGAACATTATTCGTGGTAAAAAATAGTGTCAGAAAATTCAACACTACGTCACGGTGAATACCCGTGAACCACACAACAACAAGTAACATACAAGTCCATCAACGAAGTCGTCTTCTGGAGCCCAGCTGAACGCACATCAGCCGCCCAGCCTTCTTCGTAAGAAAATTCGCAGCCAGAATCAACTTCAGGGCAAATGAAGCGTGTGCTGTTATTTCTGCTGTGAGTACTATTTATGTTTCTTAGAGGAAATTTACATTATAACTCAGATTCGAGTACAAATTCTGAATCCGACTCCGATCTCGAAGATCGTAATCAAATCTCAAATCTATAAACTAAAATTCCAGTTATTTTAAAACAATCTTCTTTACAAGTTACCGTTAACCAAATAACAATGGCTAACGAATTAAGAAAAGAATACTTGGATATGATTCCAGAATTTAGAGGTGAACGCGAACTTTTACCTAGATTCATTGAAATCTGCCAAAAACTAGTTACTAAATTCTATATTGCAACAAACCCTGCAGATTTTCAAAATGAATATCTTATGAGCACTATTAGAGCAAAAGTAAAAGGTGAAGCAGCTGTAAACATATCCAGTTGTGTAATCAAAACTTGGAATGATTTAAAAACGGCTTTAGTAAGCACATACGCGGACAAACGCGATAACTACACTCTCTGTCTCGAAATGACCGAACTAAAGCAAAACGATAGAGAATCTGTTTTTGAATATTATAATAAATTACTACAGGTCTTAAATTTGCAAATATCGTACATTCAAACAAATTCTGCAGATGGCGAAGCAGAAGTTTTAATTACATACTTTCAAAATTATGCTTTAAGAATATTGTTAAGGGGGTTGAAAGAACCAATAGGGCAATTAATGCGTGCTAAGAATCCTAGAAATTTAAATGAAGCATTGTGCATGCTCACAAATGATTTTCAATTTAATGATACGTTCAAAAACGTAAGAACCTTTAATAATACGAATAAACCACAAAAATTTAATCAAAAACCTAATCCGCAAAATTTTGCACCAAGATATTCGTTACCCCAACCAAGTAGACCGTTTTATACGCAACAAAACTCATATCCATTTAATAGGAACTCAAATTTCAACCCAAATATGCAAAGAAATAATTTTGGAAATAATTCCGGAAATCAAATTAGAAATAAAACTTTTTTTTTTATAATAAAAATAAAATAAAACAAGAAGTTAATTCTAATAAATCTATAAAAGGTACAGAAGAAATAATAGAACCTCAATCAGAACAAATTATTAAAATTAATGTTGAATACGGCACTGTACTAGCTCCATATATCAAGTTTCAAAACATATCTATTCCCGAGTGCGTAACTGAAGCTAACCACTATCACTGTTTGTGTACAATCAGAAATCCAACTGATGCAAAAATCAAATTTAAAATTCCAGAAATAATTAACGTCCAAAAAATTGACGATTATGTAACATTTTCTAGTCCAAATTTTAACTGCATCCAAACATACAACAAAAACTTTAACACGTCTAAAATTCGTACTGACCATATGAATATAGAAGAAAAAACTGAAATATTAAACTTAATAAAAAAATATTCGGACATATTTCATTTAGAAGAACAAAATTTAAGTTTCACAAATCAAATCAAACACAACATAAAAACAACCGATGAAGCACCAGTATACACTAAATCATACAAGTATCCACAAATACACAAAGACGAAGTACGCATACAAATCGAAAAAATGTTAAATCAGAACATTATTCGTCCATCTAACTCGCCATGGTCAAGTCCAATATGGGTTGTCCCGAAGAAGCTCGACGCTTCTGGTAAAAAGAAATGGCGAATTGTAATAGATTACCGGAAACTAAATGACAAGACGATAGGAGACAAATATCCACTACCAAACATAACGGACCTTTTAGACAAATTAGGACGATGTCAGTACTTTACAACACTCGACCTCGCATCTGGTTTCCTTCAGATCGAGATGAACGAAAGTGACATACAAAAGGCAGCCTTCAATACTGACGATGGGCATTACGAATTTTTACGTATGCCTTTCGGACTGAAAAATGCGCCCGCAACATTTCAGAGAGTTATGGATAATATTTTACGTGGTTTAACTCATAAAATCCGTCTAGTCTATTTAGATGACATAATTATAATTAGCACTAGTTTACAAGAACACCTTAATAATCTAAAATTAGTATTTGATCGACTTAGACAATCCAATTTCAAAATTCAATTAGACAAATCAGAATTTTTAAAGAAAGAAATTAGCTATCTTGGACACATTGTGACTCCTGACGGTGTTCGTCCTAATCCAGATAAAATAATTGCTATTCAAAATTATCCCATACCGAAAACTACTAAACAGATAAAAGGATTTTTAGGACTTTTGGGCTATTATAGAAAATTTATCAAAGACTTTGCAAAAATAACTAAACCTCTGACCAAATGTTTGAAAAAAGACGCGACTATAGACATCAACAACCCTGAGTATATTCAGTGCTTTAACACATGCAAAAATTTGTTAATTAATCAACCGCTCTTACAATACCCCGATTTTTCTAAAGAATTTAATCTAACATGTGATGCGAGTAACGTTGCAATCGGAGCTGTCTTATCTCAAGGCGACATAGGTAATGACCTCCCAGTAGCATACGCGAGCAGAACATTGAATGATTCTGAAATTAACTATTCCACCATTGAAAAGGAACTTTTGGCTATCGTTTGGGCAACTCAATATTTTAGACCATACATTTTTTGGCCGTAAATTCAAAATTTATACAGACCATAGACCATTGCAATGGCTTTTTTCGCTAAAACAATGCAGTCAGAAATTAATACGTTGGAGACTAAAATTAGAGGAATTTGACTATGAGATTATATACAAGAAAGGTAAACTAAACACAAATGCGGATGCATTAAGTCGCATCCCTTTTGAAAAAAATGAAGAAATTCAAAATTTATCAAATCAACGCGAATCACAAACCCCATTAGCACAATACGAAAAATACCTGGCAACCAAACTGACTAATACATCTACAAATGACAATATACTAGAAGTAGAAGGTAATTTATTTAATGCACCACAGACTAACACTCTAGCTCATTGTGTGAGTAGAGATTTATACATGAACGACGGAATCGCAAAACAATTTAAATTTAAATTTGGCAATGTAGAAAAATTGAAAAAACAAAACGCACAACTCTATTCCTTAGCCTACTTTAAAACAAAATTCAGATACATTATTTATTTAATTACTAAGGAACACTATTATAACAAACCCACCAATCAAGATGTATTTTACACTCTTCTAAATTTAAAATTATTTTGCATCAAAAATAATATTAAAAATCTATCTATACCAAAAATCAGTTGTGGAAAAGACGAATTAAAATGGACAGAAGTAAAAATTATGCTTCAGTATATATTTAATAACACCGACATCCTTATCACAGTGTTTAAACTGTCAGATCTGCAAAAATTCGAATTAAATGTAAACGACTCTGATGATGCAATACCATTTATAAAATATATGAAACAGTTTAATAAAGAATTTGATACTAAAAATCTCGAACCAACAGACAACCAGTACAAACAGGTGACAAAATCATAGCCTACATCATATTGCGAAGGCTACGATTCCAAACAACCAACCGGAAGTCTCCGAAGAAAACAGAAGACATCGAAGTACAACTTCCAGGGGGTGCCTCCTTCTAAGGGTGGAGGAGTTATAGTGCCACATTATGATGATATAAACACTATCATATTATATTCTCACACTATTTGCTGACTATTAAATGTCACGAAGTTTAGTTTTCCTTAGATAGAATTGTTAAGATAAAGAGTCTAGATTCAGAACTCATATTGTAATGACATAAATAATTGTTTGTAGTAATAAAAAAACTTTTTAAAAAGTGACTTGTTGTTAATTGAAAGTTAATTTATATATATATACATATATATATATATATATATATATATATATATATATATATATATATATATATATATATATATATATATATATATATACATATCTTCTTCTTCCTATTGCACTACAATCCTTTGTGGATTTTGGCATGGTCCATATAGGGGACCAGGCGCACCGAGCCGCAGTTTTTACACTGCTGTACTGCTGGTTTTTTCATAGTCGATGTTACATTATTTCAGGTGTATGAGTGATTAGCTCATAACGCCCGAGCGTGATAATACATGTAACTGTATTTATATATTTAACGACAAATCACCCATTGTCGACAGGCGGATTCGAACTGACGACCCAATGGTCGAATGACGTCAGCATGTTAGGAGATGTACATTAACACGCTCGGCCATCGCGCCTATATATATATATATATATATATATATACACAATTCTTTTGATATGATATTTTGATAAATGGAGAGAATGGCGAATTACACGCTGTATTATTATTTCACAAATTCAAATAAACCACCTTATTTATATACAATTTTTGCGACCTTCGATGACACTAAATTGATTTATCCAACTATAGCAAGCCCTATCTTTTTTGACATTATGATATTTCAGCAGAGTCACCAACTTTAAAAATATAAATCGTACTGTACGAGTACTCGAATGAGCTATTAATGATTATTTTGGGTGCTATAGTAGCTTCGTTATAGACCCAAATAGAAAAATTTATATTATATAAATTTGGAATAATTGTTTATTTTATTATAATTTTACGAATCCAGATTATTCCCTGTTTTTTTTTAGCAGAAAAATATTAATATTATGTTAGAGAAAAATGAAAACATTATTTAATAGATTGAATGAATAATGATGCCACTTCGCAGCAAGGAATTAAACAAATTATCGTACTAGCCCATCACAACCTCTACTTTAGGGGGATTTCTCACCCTACGGCTTTTAACAAAAAATATATCGCAAATATTTTTGTTTTCTCAGTGGTATCCCTGTGAATCCTGAGAATCCCGGTTCGATTCCCACAGCCGACAAACATTTTCATTACATTAATACTACTCCTGTGGCTCCCTCTCCACTAACATCTTTGGAGGCCGTGATTTGACGGCTGGTAACAGCACTTCACGGGTGTAAATATAACACTTACCAAGATCTTCTTCGGCAGAGTGCCACACCCGGTAATGTGTAGAAGGCGTGATGATATATTTACATTTATTTATTTATAAATTTTAGTCAGATGGAAGTTATGAAAAAAGAATATTTATTTGTGATACGAAATGCATGGCATTTCCCTCTAATTTTACAAATTTTTGACAAAGCAATACATATTTATTGTATACTTTATAAAAAAAACATATAAACAAACAAATCTCAAACGTAGTTATAAAACCAAAAATATTACGTTGTTGACCTTTTATTGGTTATATGTTCAAAATTTACAGTGCGAACAATGCGCGCACAATTAGCGTAATTTTGTCCATGAACTCACGGAAATCAGCAGCCATTTGTAGGACCTTTAGTTATATTTAGTTTTATGGCCATCGTATATCAAAGAACACGTGACTACATGAAAACGACTAAATCACATGCAATTATCATTTTAAATTTTTTTTTAAGTAATTTTATTTCTTTCTACTTTCTATGATTTTTATGCTTTTTCTAACAAATAAATCATATTTGAAATATGATTTGTATCAATTTTATATCATTGTTAATTTAAATTGATGCGATATGCGCACGCAATGAACATATATATTTTTTTTTTATGAAACTACATGATAAACTATGATGATCAGTGAAAACGATGGTTTGAAATTCTAAAGAATAAAATAATATAAATATTAGAAGAGATATGATTTTTTTGAATTTTTGTGTTGAGGTTGTGATATCCCGGGAAAGTTCACCGAAAACAATTCACCGAATGCAATTCACCGAATACAATTCACCGAAAAACAATTCACCGAAATACAATTCACCGAAAGACAGTTCACCGAAATATGATTCCTTTACACTTTATCCAGGCTTATGAATGGCAGCAAAATGCAGGCGTATTTAAAATTAGAAAATTGATTCCTTTGTCATGTCTCATTTCATTTTTATAAAACTATATGTTTTACATTAAGAACATAAATTATTAGCTATGCCTCGTAAATACTCATGTATGTTATTCTTGTTGTAATTTGGAACTAGATGCTCTGTCCTCATAGCACAGTCTCTGTACTTTTTATGCATCGGTGCGCCGTCTTAGCCGCACAGGTACTGCTCTATTTGAATAAATCCTAATAAAATATTGGCAGCGATGCTATTATTAGTACTATACATGCGCGAGTGCAGTAATGTCATTAGAAACTGTCCCAGTTTAAACAAATTTTAGCCGATTCAATAATAATTACATTAACCCTGCAATAATTAACGATATTTAACGTAATGGATAATATTCAAAAGATTCGGAATTTACGGTAAGTATCCTTTTCTAAATGCCTGCATTTTTCTACCAATTCTAAGGAACATTAAAAATACTACAATTTAATTATCATTTCGATGAATATGTTTTTCGATGAATTGTATTTCGGTGAATTGTTTGTTCGGTGAATTGTTACTTCGGTGAATTGTTTTTCGGTGAATTGTATTCGGTGAATTGTTCTCGGTGAACTCTCCGGGACCCGTGATATCCCATGTTCAATTCAGTGGTACTTAACTCGTTTCGTTCAAAGAGTGAAAATAATATATGATTGAGTTCTTCAAAAATAGTCTTACTATGCTCAAAATCATATTTTATAGAAGTTGGAAGCCCTCGAAGACGAAATTAAATTATATTAATAAATGTATAACGTGTTCAACATGTACATATCAGCAAACGACGAACATTTTGAAAAACCAGTGCTGAGATGTCATAGTTAGTAACGTTCTACTCCGCATACGTTTTATATTTATCGCGTGAAAATACTTGTGGCTAATGAGCACATGCTGGAATTGATGTCACTATATTTTTAATCGGTTATATCTCTGATGTAAAACATTGTTTTTAAGTAATCTTTTCACTAATATTTATTATTCAAATTTTATGTTTTTATCCTTCATTCTTGTTATTTCGATTTTGGTTCAAGAGCCCATTAGCGTAATTTTTGTTGCTCATAAAACAATGGTTTATGACTTTATTCATAAGTAGTTCTATATGTTTCCGTATTTGTCTATTTTATTCCACAACAGAAACCACGATACAAATTTATATCAACAAAAATAAGTGTTTTAGCTCTAAAAAGCGGGCTTAAACACTTCTTTTTGGCCCTAGGGCCATAAAAAAAATTCCTATGGATGACAATTTTTGTTTATTGTGAATATTTGATTTTACAAAATGTCATTTTGACATATAACCTATGTACATATTTTAATCTTTTGAACATATAATTAAATGTTATTTTGTTGTGCATAAAATATTGTATGTACAACGAGTGAAATTTGCGTTTCTGACCCTGAGCATGTTATTAGCCTTCGGCGCTTTGCGTCTCGTGCTAATAACCATGCCACAGGCCAGAAACGCCTGTTTTCACCCTTGGTACATAAATAACTATTAATGAACATACCACATGTACATATGAAAAACAAGTTTGAGATAACGATGACGTTACACAAAAATGTGGAAAGGAACTGTCAAACAATTATATTTTTTGTCTATCATTTTTGATTTTATTTGCTGTAGAGATCGTTTTTTTTTTAAATTACAATGTGATTATCATTTTCAGGTAAGTAAAAAAAAATCTAACCAAAGTAACCAAATTTGACAGATCCCACTGAGAGTTCAATGAAATTAGTTATGTTCTACTCTGGATATATCTTGTTTTTCGCGCGAAAAAAGTATCCAATGAAAACGCTTCAATACTTGTGATGTCACTAAATATCTTTAATCGCTTATATGTCTGGAGTAAAACTTCGTTAGCAATAATTCAATATATATTTTATGTTCTTAAAATTTAATCTTGTTATTTCGATTATGGTATAGGAGCCCATTCTGGCAATAACTTTTTTGATTATTGAAATGACTTTTTACAACCACAACAAATTCATTGAAAGTCATTCTATTTCGCATTATACATTGATATCTTAATATAAAACTGTTCCGTTTAATCGGTTTACATGACTGTATTGACCCCGCTGCCCCTGATAGTCGCCAAATAGTCGAAATAGATTTATTAAAACTTTATAAATTAATTATTACTGTACTAAGTACTAGAGGTCGGCAAAAATATCCGAAATCCGAATCCGATCCGATCCGAATCCAACTTCGGATCGGATCCGATCTGAAAGTCGGATAAAACATCCGATCCGAAAGTCGGATAAAACATCCGATCCGAAAGTCGGATAAAATATCCGATCCGAAAGTCGGATAAAAGATCCGATCTGAAAGTCTGATAAAAGATCCGATCCGAGAGTCGGATAAAACATCCGATCCGAAATTTACATACATAACTTTTAGGTATCCACTCTTAGTAAAACACAAATTCCAATTCCTCTCTAAAGAAATATAACGCTACGTTATATTTATAAGCATTTATGTTCTGTGATAAAAATGATTAAATAACGTTACAACAAAATATGTCTCTTTGGTTTTTTATAACAAAATTATTTATTAAATTTCATTTATAACTGTTATTTTTCTTTCGAATATGCAACGTTAAAATTGGTTTAGTATAAATAGGAAAAACTATACTGATCTAATGACACGTCTGGTCGGATCTCAGACCGGATTTCGGATCGGATCTCGTATCGGATCTTCGGCTCGGCTTTCGGATCGGATTTCGGATCGGATTTCGGATCGGATCTCGGATCTCGGATCTCGGATCGGATTTCGGATCGTATCTCGGATCGGATCTTCGGATCAGATTTTGGATCGGATTTCGGATCGGATTTCGGATCGGATCTCGGATCGGATCGGATCTCGGATAGAGTCGGATCTTGAATCAAGTCGGATCGGATCGGATCGAATATCAAAATTTTCAAATATGCCGACCTCTACTAAGTACTTTTCGGCGAAACAAAAAAATGAAAGTGTATTAATTTTATGCATACACTGAAAACAATAATATAGTATTTCGCAATCAATTCGGCGGATTTGAAAAACCCTTATTGTAAAGTTCTGGGATCGCTATTAGTTTCTAGTACTTAACAACATTGCCCTCTTTTCTCATTCATATAAAATCACCTTGCAATTTGCATAATAAGTAAAGAACATTTAAGGTGCACGAGAATATTAAGTACGGTACAAAATATAACAAATATATATGAGCGTCGGGCTAAATGGCCCCCTATCTCAAATTTTTTCAAAATTTTGTTTACAGTTAGTGCTAGGTTTGTTCTAGTTTGTTCCAGATTCCTAAAGTTTGTTCTATTCATATACACAAGTTATTAATAGTTGACGTGGGGAATCCAGCGTGGCACTAAGAGTAAACCTATCTAATCTTTCCAGTTTTTTAAAATCTTTTGATATGAGGAGTTAGTGCTAGGTTTGTTCTACTTAGATATAAATTTTGAAAATTTGTTCTATTCATATACACATGTTATTAACAATTGAGTTGGGGAATCCAGCGTGACACTAAGAGAGAACCTACCTAATCTATTCAGTTTTTAAAAACCTTTTGATATGAGGGGTTAGTGGTAGGTTTGTTCTGCTTAGATACAAATTTTGAAAGTTTGTTCTATTCATATACACATGTTATTAACAGTTGACGTGGGGAATCAAGCGTGACACTAAGAGAGAACCTATCTAATGTATTCAGTTTTTAAAAATATTTTTATATGAGGAGTTAGTGCTAAGTTTGTTCTGCTTAGATACAATTTTTGAAAGTTTGTTCTATTTATATACACATGTTATTAACAGTTGACTTGGGGAATCCAGCGTGACGCTAAGAGAGAACCTAGCTAATTTATTCAATTTTTAAAAATCTTTTTATATGAGGAGTTAGTGTTAGGTTTGTTCTGTTTAGGTACAAATTTTGAAACTTGTTATTCTGTTTTATTTTTATTAAAAATAAAATAAATATATCATCACGCCTTCTATCTATTACAGAGGATGACATTCAGCTGTAGCAGATCTTGGTGATATATTTTCGCGCGTGAAGTGCAGTTACCAGCCGTCAAATCACGACCCCCAAAAATTTTAATGGACTGATTTAATTCCTAAAAAGACCACACCAAATTAAAAACAAGAAATTAGTTTAGAGCGACATTGCTATTTAAAGTATTTGAAAATTAGTGAATATTTTATATCATTAATAGATGAACATTACCGTAGCATTTTGCTAAAATACTAGAAAAATAAATAACAAAAATATTAAAGGGTATTTACATTTGTAACAATCAGAAACAGTATTCTATGATAATAAATAATTATATTTTCGAAAATTTTAATTTTGATGATTTAATAGTTCTATTTTACTTTTGTAGTAATTAATTTATGTTATTTAAAACATATTTTATTTTTTGTGTAATTTTTATTTTATTTCATTTGTAACCAAATTATTGAAATAGAAGAATGTTTTTTTTAATTTATTTGAAAAACGGCGCTTTATTCCAAATCACCTAGAGCGCTCCGAGCCCTTAAATCGGTCCTATCTAGTACTAACTAATCATACTGAAAGAAGATTGTATAAGTTATCTCTTAGTGTCACGCTGAATTCGACAATTCAATGTTTCGTAGCAAGCGAATAGAAAAGCACTAAATTTCAAAATTTATATTTGAATAGCACAACTTTTTATATAAAAAGTTTAAAAACGTAAATTGACTACAGAGATTCTTCTTAGTGCCACGCTGGATGTATCACTTCAATTGTTTATATGAAATAAAAATAATGGGGTAACTGGCTCAGTGGCATCCAGTCGGCCTGTAGATTTAAGAATCCGGATTCGATTCCCACAGCCGACAAACAATTTTCACAACATTAAAACTACTCATGTGGCTCCTCGTCCATTAGAGTGCTTTTCATATTCGTTTGCTACGAAAAATTGAATTGCCAAATTCAGCGTGACACTAAAAGATTTTCTGCAATCTTCTTTCAGTATGATGAGTTAGTACTAGACAGAACCGATTTAAGGGCCCTATGCGATTTTTAATAAAGCGCCGTTTTTCAAATAGATAAAAAAACAACATTCTTCTATTTCAATAATTTGGTTACAAATGAAATAATATAAAAATTACACAATAAATAAAATATGTTTTAAATAACATAAATTAATTATTATAAAAGTTAAATAGAACTATTAAATCATCAAAATTTAAATTTTCGCATATATCACTATTTATTATCATAAAGTACTGTTTCTGATTGTTGCAAATGTATTCTAAATACTAGTGGTGGGATCCGGATCCGGATAGTTTCTGTTTGGATCCGAAAATATCCGGGTATCCGGATAATTGAAAATTGATCTATCCGGATCTCGGATCAAAATCTCAGTATCGGATTTTGAATCCGGATCTGAGTGTCGGATTTTGGATCCGGATCTGAGTATAGGATTTTGGATCCGAATCTGAGTATTGAATTTTGGATCCGAATCTCAGTATTGGATCTCGAATCCGGATCCATATGTCGAATCTTAGAAACGGATTTGAGCATCTGATCTTAGATTCGAATGTGAGTATGCGTATGGAATTTTAGATATGGAATTTCAGTATCCGGATCGGTTCTCTTCAAATATTCTGAGTAAAACCAATTAAATGTGATTATGAAATAATCCACTAAGCATTTTCGTTTCATGTAGTTAACAGTCGGCATGTTTCTGATGTTTAAATTTCTGTGAACAACTTTTAGCATCTGCTAACAAGGAAATTTCACAGAACTAGTAGGTAAGTAGGTAACAAAAACAATCCCTTTTATGTGAAACACGTGCTCAATATAAATAAATATGTATTCGCTACCTGCAATAAACCTATGGCCATTATTTCTCAAATTTCACCTTAATCCCGCTTTGCTTTGAAGTATTTGATTTTATGAATGTTATAAAATCTTAGAACTGCAGAATTTTCCATATTCAAAGAAGTGTCTTTCCTTTACATGCGAAATTTTATGTTAGCTTTATTGTATTCGTATGTTTAAGAGTCTGACAATATATATTTTTCTAAATGAGCAATAATAAATCTTATCATGCAAGTACCTTTTACATATCGGTTAGACTAACTTCCATAAAATTATACGGTAAGTAAAAAGAAATTAAAATCGTTTTCTTAAAAGGCATTCAATCAGTTTTGCTACAAACTTCATACTCATAGTATGACAAAATAAATTAATGAAATTAATGTCATATTAATATGTTACTGTATATGTGAAATAATACAAATTTGTAATTTTTTATTTATCATTTAACTAAATAGGACTCTGTGAAAGTAAATTCATTTCTTCTTTATATATGTACAAACTACCTGGCTATTTTAGAGGGGTATTATAAAATTTATTACTGTTTACATACCGTTGAACAGATAAACAAGCCCACTTCAATGGTTTCAATTTGAACTCAGTTTCAAATGTTTGCCTTTACATTAGAAATGAAGGATCAGATCTAGAATTAAAATTTGGATCCAGAACCGTAAGCAAAACAACGAATCCGGATCCAAGTCAAGATTCGGATCCGGATCCGGATCCGGAGCCAAGTCCAGATCCGGATCCAAATCAGGATCCGGATCCAAATCCGAATTAAATTTACGGATATCCGCTTCAAGATCCGAACATCGAATATCCGAGGATCCGGATATTTTGATATCCGGGTACTCGGATCCAAGTTTTGTTGGATCCTCACAGCACTACTAAATACCCTTTAATATTTTTGTTATTTATTTTTTTAATATCTTAGCAAAATGCTACGATATTGTTCTTCTATTAATGATATAAAATATTCACTAATTTTAAAATACTTTAAATAGCAATGTCGCTCTAAAATAATTTCTTGTTTTTAATTTGGTGTGGTCATTTTAGGAATTAAATCAGTCCATTAAAAACTTTGGGGGTTGCGATTTGACGGCTGGTAACCGCACTTCACGCGCGAAAATATATCACCAAGATCTGCTACAGCAGAATGTCAGGTACAAGACGTGATGATATATTTATTTTATTTTTTAATAAAAATAAAACAGAATAACAAGTGTATATGAAAAGCACAAACTTTCAAAATTTTTACCTAGGCAGAACAAACCTAGCACTAACTCCTCATATAAAAATATTTTCAAAAATTGAATAAATTAAATAGGTTCTCTCTTAGCGTCACGCTGGATTCCCCAATTCAATTGATAATAACATTTGTATATGAACAGAACAAACTTTCAAAATTTGAATCTAAGTAGAACAAACCTAGCTCTAACTCCTCATATAAGAATATTTTTATAATCTGAATATATTAGGTAGGTTCTCTCTTAGTGTCACGCTGTCAACTGTTGTATATGAATAGAACTAACTCTCAAAATTTGTATCTAAGCAGAACAAACTTAGCACTAACTTCTCATATAAAAAGATTTTTTTAAACTGAATAGATTTGATAGGTTCTCTCTTAGTGTCACGCTGGATTTCCCACGTCAACTGTTAATAACATGTGTATATGAATAGAACATACTTTCAAAATTTATATCTAAGCAGAACAAACCTAGCACTAACTCCTCATATAAAAAGATTTTTAAAAACTGAATAGATTAGGTAGGTTCTCTCTTAGTGTCACGCTGGATTCCCCAATTCAATTGTTAATAACATGTGTATATGAATAGAACAAACTTTCAAAATTTATATCTGAGTAGAAAAAATCTAGCACTAACTCCTCATATCAAAAGATTTTTAAAAACTGGAATGATTAGATAGGTTTACTCTTAGTGTCACGCTGGATTCCCCACGTCAACTGTTAATAACTTGTGTAAATGAATAGAACAAACTTCAGGAATCTGGAACAAACTAGAACAAACCTAGCACTAACTGTACACAAAATTTTGAAAAGATTTGAGATAGGGGGCCATCTAGCGTGACGCTCATCAAATTTATATATGGGTAAAAATTGTATTTTACAACAGATGAACAAATATTGATAACCTGTTGTAATGAAAATTTGGTAATTGTGATAACTACAAGTACTCGTATTGTTTGGAATTTAATTAAATACGCGAAAAATCAATACTATAAAATGTTAACATATATTTATTGGTCATAAACGCGGCCGGCGTAAGGCATTAAGCAATGTAAGCACTGCAGACAGTTGCCGCTGTCTTAGGCCGCCGCGCAGTGCCGGCGTAACGTGATGATTTTGGGTTCTATAGCTCCTGGGGGTAGATACGTACACCGAGCACGTTCTTAAGGGCGTTCCATACTAAAAAAATATTTCATGTTTGCTCCTTACTTGTATACATTTTCCAAAATCATAGAAGCATACTGGGTTGCAGAAGAAGAAAATAATTTTAGACAGGGATAAGCCATAAATCAAATAAAGGTCTTTTTATGACTGCTTAAACATGAAAGTTCTATTGAAACAGCAAATCTTTGTTCGTTTGAGATTCTCGGCCTTACTATGAGATGTCTTCTAAAAAATAAGTTCGACTGTTGAAGAACAGTTCAGATTTTTAATCGAAGTATAATAGGCGTCTTTCTTTGGATTGTGATTGTGATTTTCTAAATCATGATTCCTTTGATCGTGATTGCGTTGAATCATGATTAAATATGATACTGAAGATAACATCGAACAGGAATAATGATTCAAATCCAACCCGATCGACGTGATCCTATAGTATGAACGTTAAAATAACTGCAAATGTCAAATACACAAACTAACCTATTTTAAAATTTCATAAATAAGTGTCCATGCAAGCCATTTAAAAATTCTTCCAGAAGCAGCCAATTTCCCTTAATTCCACAAATAGAGCACATAAATTTATCATCAGACGCCATTTTTAAACCTTCGATGTGAATCAGTCAACATGAATCATAGAAAAAGTATGATTCAGAAGGGTAGGGGGATTGTCGTTTCGTGATCACAAAATGAAAGAGTAGGGATAACGAATAACGAACGAAGAAACATGATTCTTCATGATCATGTTAAGTTTGATCACTTTGATTATGAATCACAGTCCAAAGAAACACACCTAATATGTACTAAGTGGTCGTTATACCGTAAGTCCGGTTTTGAATCGCAACAGCGATTTCCCATGTAAAATTTTCAATTATATTTTCTATCTCTACTATGCGTTTTAAATAAAAATTATATTGATAAAAATTGTTCAGTATTGTAATCTCAACAAGTTATAAATAATTTTGCAAAAATAAAAATAAAAACAAAATTTAAATATATCACACCTTTTACTCATTATTGGGTGTGGCATTAGGACGAAGCAAATCTCTGGGGTCGCCAAGGTTTTTTTAATAATTTTTTTTTTATTTGACCCGATATTTTTAAACCTAGTCGGTAAGATTTTTTAAATTTATGTGAATGCAAGCATGTGAATGCAAGCATTCTGAACATTGAGCTTCTACATTTTCTTTCACAACCAATTGTTTATCAATAAGCTCTTGCAAAGTAATGCTCTTACTACTACAATCACGTATTGGGATAATAATAAATACTAGCTGATTATTACAAATCTAAAACTTTGATATTCTACACGTCTGTCCATCTAAAAATCTTTTAATATATACTAAATATGATTGGTTTTTAATCACTTTCACTAAAACAACTGCCGATCAATAAAAATCCAATTCTGCAAGAAAGCCCTTCAAAAGACCTTTCATTTGAAACGGAGTAACGGTCTGTTTATGACTGTTGTAGGTACAACAATGTAAATATTAGAATAGTAACTGTTATCTGTTGCTAAATGCTTGCAATATTCATTATGATGTTTAATTCCCTATTAAAATCATTGGGGTCCATGTGGATTTTCAGAAGACGATCAAGATAATTATGGAAAACTGAAAGTTTTATATTAAGCGGATGATTTGAATAAGCAGGTATAATTACATCAGCGAACGCCTCTTTACGGAAAATGCTGAACTTAAAATTCTGGTTCAGATATGTTGACGATATCCCTTGTTTATTTTCTGATAAACAATTAAATATTTTTTTAACTCTAATCAACAATTTAAATCCACATATATTTTAATAAATTACTAATTTATGCCACGGTTATGTTTTTCTATGTTACTATTAATTATATTGATATATGTTGAATGGTCTTTAAATAAATGAGCATTTATTTTAATTTTATGTGTTTTTATGTCTTGACGACTAGTTTGTGTATTATAAAACCTGAATAAATATTTTTATTATTATTACCTATATAATTACAATTTTTTGCGTCTATCTGCCCTTATTTTAAAATAACATTAAAATCTTAATCAAATACTTACATAACATTATTTAATTTACTTTTTTTATATATAAATACTTATACTAAATACTAAATTAAATATTAAATTTCTCGTAAGTATCTATAACATTTTCATGTCGAAATATCACAACAGTAGTTCCGTGCACGATATGTCATCAGTTCATCACTATCGTTACAGAGAAGCCTGTGCCTGTGGGCACAAAAGTTTGCGATGTTTATTGTGAAACCGTCATAAAAAGTACCTGCTCTGAAATCCTTCAGACACCGCATCGTTCAGAGCAGATATTGTCATTTGGGTTGCATCGTTTTGTACGTCAGACGTTAAATATGTGACATTGTGACACGAAATATCGAAAACAAATATATACTTTACTCAGAAATGCGAAACTTTAATGAAAATATTCGTATCAAGAAAGTTTTATTTTTGCAAAATCTTTCATTTAATATCTAATTTATATACCCAAGTACTTTCTAAACTGTTAAAATCGTGTATATGTCTTTACATATATATGCACTTAACTAACTTATTATTAAGTTTTAGGAAATTATAAAGTGACAAAACTTAATATTTTATTATTATCTTCATTCTAACAAAATTTGAACAAATTTATTTATCTAGAACTGGAAATAAAAGCATACAAATTTCAAGCGGTTTTACACTGAGTACGGAGCGGCCTTAAATAAAATTTATATTTTATATATATACTCGAAAACAAATAACTAAACAAAATTTGAAATGAAGCAAATTATAAACTGATTATAATAGAAATATATCGAGAAGTAATTGAATTAAATGTTATTTTCTTGTTTCTAAAACAGAAGCCTTGTTTCCACTTTTTAACATAATCTTAGATTTGTTTTTTTGACATAACCTGGAGAGTTTGTCAAATGTGAATACAGCTGAGCGTTTTCAGCTACTGTTTTAGTCTTAGTCTTTGTCTTTGTCGCTGAGCATAAACACAAATTTTGCAGACTTCATACTTTCGACATAGTCTTTCGCCGTTCTGTAAGAGAGAGTTAGCTGCGGTAATGATATCTCTTGTTATGCTGCAATATAAGTAAATTCTATGCTGTATTTATTATATGTCATTAGGTTTTTGTTAGGAACACAATAAATATAGACAATAGAATAAAAATAGTATTAATTTCAAACTAAGAAAAAAATAAAAATTACTGGATTAATAGCAACAACAAAACTAACAAGTCAAAAAGAAATTATTTTTTCGCTGTCATTTTAAAATTTATTTCTTTTCTTTAATTTTATAAGTATAATTGCAATTTAATCATAATTTAATCATATAAAAATCAATTTTTAAATTTAAATTACTATATTTGAAATATTCTGGTTTGTTCACTACAATAATGTCTCAATTTTAAAAAAATATTTTGCAGTGTATAAATTAATTGAAGTAGTGCTTAATTTTAATAGTAATTACTGTTCCTTATTAATAATTTTAAATAATTTTTTAAGTATTTAAAATAGTTTCATACAATTATTTACTAGAATAATGAATTAAGGTTATGTTTATGTTAAGAGCTGGAAATGGCTGAAATTTTTCCGACATAAACAGAAACAAAATACCAAAAACAAAGACTAAAACAGAGACTATGTTAAGGTTAAATGATACCCAGGTTTATTTTATTTCTGGCTCGAGGTGAGCGCTGCAGTCAGCTCCATGAATGAGTTTGAACTAAGTTGATATAGAAATTAGCCGTGTATGTGGAATATAGCCATCTATTGGCAATCTCGGCAACTCTCATTTTTCTTCCTCGGGCATAAACCAGAGAAATAGAGTAGTGGGAGGATACGCATTTTTAAGGTTGGTTGATGCGGGAAATTAAAAATTCAGCACGGACAAGCCTCATGAGCCACGAAATATATTCTAACTAAATAACAAATAACTTTTCTAAAGTTATTGCGTAACATACGAGTATTATCAATAAATACATAAAATGGTAAATTTTATTTAATATAACCATGCCAATGTTGGAAAATATTTCACTTTAAAGGTGGTTGTTCGAATCTCTAAAGTTGTAGAAAAAAAGCTGTAGATAATGAAATAATAAATAACTTTTAGGCAACAAAATATAAACATTATTTTATTTATGAAAACTATTATTTGCAAAAATAATTATACTTTGGTTTAATCAAGAGACACGGAAGTGTCTCTGGCCAAGTACAAACGACAGTGGCCAGACACTACACTACAGTTCTCTCTCTTATCCCGAGTGAACAAATGCCCTTTTTCGCACTAAAAAATTAAGCCCAAGTGGATACAAAAGTATGTTTTGACTGAACAACCTTGTAGCCCGCACAAAACTGAGTAGGAATAAAAAAGTTTCATGCCATTTGGTCCATACTTTCCAAAGATATGGATGTTTGAAAAGTGATGTTTTTCAAATTGGGCAAACGTCGTCTTCTCCGTGTTCAGCGTCCGCGTGTAACGTCATCATATTACTACGACTCATTCCGTTTCGGCCCATCCCGTTTCGCCCCATCCCGTATGCATTCCGATATCATTCATCCGATTGCGACGAAACTTTGCTAAGTTGTTGTGTGCACGCCCGCGAAGTTTCTGACTTAGTACACGTCCAATCCGCCATCTTGAAACAAAATGGCCGCTAGCTATCTTGAAAACTACTGCACTGATTCGATTAAAATTTGGTATAGACATAGAAGAGAACTAATCTCAACTTACAGGTATAATAAAGCTTCAGTCCGCCATCTTGAAACAAAATGGCCGCTAGCTATCATGAAATGTACTGCACTGATTCGATTAAAATTTGGTACAGACATAGACGGAAACCAATCTTAACATATAGGTATAATAAAGCTTCAGTCCGCCATCTTTAAACAAAATGGCCGCTAGCTATCTTGAAAAGTATTGCACTGATTCGATTCAAATTTGGTATAGACATAGACGGAAACCAATATTAACATATAGATATAATAAAACTTCAGTTCGCCATCTTGAAACAAAATGGCCGCTAGCTATCTTGAAAAGTACTGTACCGATTCGATTCAAATTTGGTACAGACATAGACGGGAACCAATCTTAACATATAGGTATAATAAAGCTTCAGTCCGCCATCTTTAAACAAAATGGCCGCTAGCTATCTTGAAAAGTATTGCACTGATTCGATTCAAATTTGGTATAGACATAGACGGAAACCAATATTAACATATAGATATAATAAAACTTCAGTTCGCCATCTTGAAACAAAATGGCCGCTAGCTATCTTGAAAAGTACTGTACCGATTCGATTCAAATTTGGTACAGACATAGACGGGAACCAATCTTAACATATAGGTATAATAAAGCTTCAGTCCGCCATCTTGAAACAAAATGGCCGCTAGCTATAATAAAAAGTACTGCACTGATTCGATTAAAATTTGGTACAGACATAGACGGGAACCTATCTTAACATATAGGTATAATAAAACTTCAGTCCGCCATCTTCAAACAAATTGGCCGCTAGCTATCTTGAAAAGTACTGCACTGATTTGATTCAAATTTGGTATAGGCATAGATGAATACCAATCATAACATACACACATAATAAACTTCCAATCCGCCATCTTCCCGAACGCGGTTCGAGTTTGCGATCGAATTCAAACGTTTGCAGTTTCCGGTACGACTCGCATTTGCAATGACCATCAACAAAGCACAGGGATAATCGCTACAAGTGTGTGGATTAAATTTGGAAAATCCATACTTCTCACTTGGACAGTTGTATGTAGCATGCTCACTCGTCGGAAAACCTTCTGATTTATACGTGTATGTCCCAAAGAGAAACAAAAATATGAAGTATCCAAAAGCACTTCAATAAACAGAATTAAATACAAACACTTTCTTTCTTTGAGTTGCATTGCTTCGCATGTCAGGTACTCGCATGAAATTGTAGACCACGCGAATGATGTCGTGGGTAATAGCTAGTAATAAATAAATAAACAATATTTTAATAATTTTGTACGTTATATTATTGCTTTTGCAATTTTTTTTAAATTTTCAAATTATTTTTATTTAAAAATAAATTTAATTTCCCAATTTTTTTTAAAAAAAAAAAGGAATGTGGTATAACTCAAAAAAATTCAGTACAACTGAAAAGTTCAGGCCAAGTACAAAAACATCCTTCAACATTTGCCCTTACAAGCCCTAATGTTTCCCGCGTTGTAAGGTTCTGATATAAAAGGTGGGCTCAAGTACATTCTTAGAAACTGAGAAACGTAAGATATATAAATTTGGAACATTAAGGGTTTCTTTGAGAAGGAGAACCGAAAAGTCCTAATTACATCTTAGTCAAAAGTTTTATAGTGTGAACCACAGCCGTTGACTTCTTCTTCATTGTCTCTTTCTGAAGAAACAAGAATTAAATGTCTTTTAACACCAATATTAAAGCCAGATACATTATCTTTAATGTCTGCAGTCAGAAAATTTGAATCAAAATCGACTTCATTTTTTCCATTACGTAGAATGCATCGTTCAATATCACCAATAAAAGCAACTATATTGAAACAGCTTCATCAAACTAAAGTTTATTACAGAAAGAAATTAAGAACTTTGCAAGCTTCTAAAAGATGTCACGTAAAAAAAATTGCCAGTCTACAATCTGTTATATCTAGATTGCAAAGAAAAAATGTTCTAAGTGAGGAAATAACAGAATTGTTAAAGAATATTTCTGGCCCAAACACAGAAATTTTTAAACGGCAAGTAGAAAAAATAGAAAAAAACGTGTATATCGCGATAGTATAATGAAACTTTATGAAAATTTGCTTTGACGTTACACTATTATTCTCCGGCAGCTTAAACATATGTTCGGGCCACATTTGATTACTGTTTGCCAGAACCCAAAATTTTAGCAATGTGGTAAAAGTTAACAAATAGCGAACCGGGTTTCACTGAAGAAGCATTTATTGCCATTAAATATCGAGCTGAATATTCTGAACACCCGACTATATGTTCTTTAACCTCGATGAATAAGACAACACGTAGAATATGATGGTACGAAATACCATGAACATGTTGACATGGGTACGTGGATTGAAGTTAATAGATTTTTGGCAAAAGAAATATCAGTATTCATGCTTGTAGCCATAAACGATTAATGGAAACTTCCAGTAGGCTATTTCCTTGTGGATGGTGTCAACGGAGAACAACGCTCTGAACTTGTCAAGACATGTCTGGCATTAAGTCATAATGCTAGCGTAAGACTTGTTTCTATTACTTACGATGAAGCACCAGCTAATTTTAGTATGGCAAAAAAATTAGGCTGTGATATTAATGTTCCAATAGACGATTGTTAAATATCATTAAAAACTTTTTTTCCGCACCCAGAAACAAATAAAAATGTATATATTTTCCCAGATCCGTGTCACATGTTAAAATTAATTAGAAATACTCTAGGCGACAAAAAAAAAACTTTATGATGAACATGGTGCACAAGTTGACTGAGATTTTCTGTATACGTATTTAGATTTATCTTTATATTTATTAAGGCTTAGGGGTTTAATTTATTCTTAGTTATATCTTAGCCTTAGATTTTTACTTTTTATTTTCGGATTTTCCGGTTAAACTAAATGAGTTGCAAGAAGGAGAAGGCATTTATTTAGCGAATAAATTGAGACCAATTCATATTCATTATTATAAACAAAAAATGAAGGTTTGTTTGGCTGCGCAAGTCTTCAGCCAATCTGTTGCAATCACATTAGAAATTTGTGAAAATCATCTTTTCTTCTTCAACGGCGCTACAGCCCGAATCGGGCCTGGGCCTACCGGGCACACCAAGCCGCAGTTTTTACGCTGCCGTACTGCCGGTTTTCGTAGTCGAAGTTACTTTTTTAAGGCATATGTATAAGTGACTAGCTTATAGCGCCCGGAAAATCATCTTTATTTACCACAATTTCAGAATTGTTCTTCTACTATTAATTTTATACAAACATTTAATAATT
Source organism: Pterostichus madidus (assembly GCA_911728475.2). NCBI lineage: Eukaryota > Metazoa > Arthropoda > Insecta > Coleoptera > Carabidae > Pterostichus > Pterostichus madidus. Next base: position 12,932,012 of record OU452312.1, read on the forward strand.
TATTTGACATATTTAACTCAAGAAATATTCAAAATTACGATTTAAGAAAACCATTAAATCAGGTAAATTTTGACATAGTGAAAATGTCTAAATAGCGTCTAAAACATCCCTGCACTAGCAACTGGAATGGAGCCTTAAAATCTCTAAATAGGACCCTTTAACACTTCAGCGCCTACATGCTTTGACGTCAATACTTAGATATGCTGCCGGAATTCAGCGGCAAGCGCGAATTACTCCCTCGTTTTATTGATATTTGTAAAAACCTTGTAACGAAATTTTGTATTACGGCAGACCCGACAGATTTTCAAAACGAGTACTTAATGAATAGTATATTAACAAAAATTAAGGGCGACGCCGCAATTAATATTGCATGTTGTGCATGGGAAGAATTGAAAAAAGCATTATGAAACGTGCTTGCGGATAAACGCGATTGGTTCACATTAAATATTGAAATGACCGATCTTGAACAACATTCAAATGAAACTCTTTTTTTAATTTTACGGCACATTTTAAATTTGCAATTCTCCTCTAGATCCATTCATGATACAGCTTGTTATGAGTGCTGTTTTAAAAATTATGCTCTACGTATATTGCAAGGTTGTTTAAAGGAACATATCTGTCAACTTATGAGAGCGAAAATTCCTTCTGATTTAAACGATGAGTTAGGAATGTTAACTAACGTCTTTCAATTCGAACACATCTTTATATCTTCTAAGAGCATTAACACGAATAATTTTAAACTAAATCTCAAACCACCTGTACACAACACAAAGCATTACTCTCCTAGACCAACATATTATAACACGAATCCTTTTCCTAATAATTATAATCAATCTAATAGAGCACGTCCTAATAATCAATTAACGACTATAACACAAAATAATGTACCACACAATAACTAAGGCGCATCTACCAGTCAAAATTATCCAAAACCTACTCCAATGAGTAACAATATCGTCCCAGACCGATGCCGTCTTATCAGAAACAAATATATTCGAACAAAACCCCTTCGGACGATATATGCAAAACTACAATTTCACAAAAACTATTTAATATTAAAGACACCGAATCAGTTAATAACTTAGAAACTTATAATTTTATCGAGCAAGAACAAGTCACTAATAAAAAACTAGTATTTGACAGATTGAAAAAATATAATTTCAAAATTCGAGTTAATAAATCGGAATTTTTTAAAAAGGAAGTAGCTTACTTCGGACACATCTTGATACCCGAAGACGTGAAACCGAATTCGGATAAAATATCAGCAATTTTAAATTTTCCTAGGCTACTATCGCAAATTTATTAAAGAATTTGCAAAATTGACCAAACCTCTTACTAAGTGCTTAAAAAGGACGCCATTGTTGACATAAACAATCCTGAGTATAGACAATGCTTTGAACTTTGTAAAAACTTACTGACTAGTAAACCGTTACTTCAATACCCAAATTTTTACAAGGAGTTTATCTTGACATATGACGCAAGCAAAGTAGCGATAGGTGCCGTGTTATCACAACGCAGCCTTGGCAATGACCTGCCCGTAGCTTACGCTAGCAGAACACTAAACGAGACCGAGACAAACTATTCAACAATCAAAAAAGAACTCTTGGCCATCATCTGGGCCACTCAATACTTCAGACCCTATCTTTTCGAATGAAAATTAAATTTATATCGACCAGACTATTATAGTGATTAATGTCACTAATACAGTGTAGTCAAAAACTAATTCGCTGGCGACTGAGACTGGAAGAATGCGATTATGAAATAAATAATATACAAAAAATGCAAATTAAACACCAACGCCGCTGCATTTAGATGATAATAAAACCCAAAACACACTTATAAATGCTGATAATGTATCACCTTTAATTACATATCAAGACTACTTAAATAACAAAAATAAAAATTCTAAAAACATCATTACAGATGTTACAGGCGATTTATTCAATGCACCATTTAATTCTAGTTTAGCTTTTTTATGAGCAAAGATTTAGAAATGTCATTTGGAATAGCTGAAAAATTCAAAATTTAGATTTAACAAGGTTCACAAGCTTGAAGCCGCTAATCTAGTTTATCTAAATTATCGAGGCAGATATTTAATTTATTTAATTAAAAAAGAAATATATTTCAACGAACCTACTATACAAGGCTTATTTTATACATGATTAAAATTGAAGGAATTTTGTTTAAATCAAAGAATAAATAATAAGAGTATATCTAAAATAGTTTGCGGCACGGACAAATTAAATTGGAATGAAGTTATAACAATGCTAGAATACGTTTTTCAGAACACTGACATAATGATAACAGTTATCAAACTGCCTGAAATTTCTCAAATTGAACTGAATATAAATGAATCAGATAATCCTGAACAATTGAACAAATATATGGAATTTTTTTATGAAAAACTAGAAAGGAATGAAGATAACAATTACGATGACGACACATAATTCCTTGACGTTGAAGTAGGCGACGTACAATCCACCGAGATAAACGACGATGACTCACCGAGCTAGAGCGATATCACAATACAGTCGAACAGAAAAACCCCGTTACCGGAACCCGATTATAGAGTTAATTACGAAAAAAACAAATTATAGTATCAGAAGTAGAATATAATCCTAATCCCTCCCCTCAAAAATATTTAAATTATATAATTAAACAGAGCAAAGAATTCTGGTTGAATTTTCAAAAAATAATTATAAAAATAAAATGATACGTGCCATAAAATAACATATCTATTTATTTTAAAGCTTAACTATATATAACAGTAAGCTTATTACTCTAAAATTATTTTTAAAATTCTGAAATAAATATTGTCAAATTAATGCAATACTTATCTGATGTCATCGAAGAAGAAGAGATATTTTACACATCATTGTATACCAGAACAAATAATTTAGGACAACGGATTAGAGTTTAAAAATGTGTTAAAACTCATTGTTAAATAAATGGAAAAAATCAAGTGCATTTAGGCACGGTTAAATATTAATATTAAGCGGAATAAAATACAGCACAATTTTTAAAAAATTTAAGCGGGCGGTCCCTTTAATATTCGATTTAATCCCTTTTAAGGTCCACCCAAATATATATTCATATTTATTATTTCTGTTTAATTTTGTAGTTTTCGTTTTTATTTAATTAAACAAATCATAACTACTATGTTTTATTTTTAATGGTTTTTTATTTATACAAATAAATGGTCGCTATTTTAAAATGACATTTAACTGAGATTTTGTGACGCAAATTTTATATATTATGTACAATGTAAAAAAAAAAATGGCTTCCTATTTTAAATTTAAAATTGTACCAATTTCCACTACAAACGGAAGTAATATAAAATTCTTATTACGAGTACCATATGAGTTCTTTTGTCTAGTTTAACTTTTCTTATCAATTTTTTGTGTCTCTCAACATAAACGAAATACTCTTGGTGCCGGATTTTTGACAATGATCTTGTATACGAGTATTAATTTGAATTTGCTTTAGCTACTATGCGAAAATCTCATTTTACTCGATTGATGAAAGCTTTGACTTACTCTGTACAAACAAAATATATTTTTTTCCACAACTGACAAAAAACATAACATTTTTCATTTTTAATTAAAATGTCAAATTTTAAGATCTTTGACACTTTTAAAAAAATATATTTATCAAGCATTTTCACGTTTAATTGGTTACAATACATCAAATTTATATTATTTTTTATTTTTCCTTTTCACTTACATAAATCAATAATTATTGTATTATTATTTTTTGACAGTCACGACCAATCAATATTTAATGAGAAATTATGGTCTTGATTTAATAAAAATAAAATTTAAATGAATCTAACACTGGAGTTCATGCAGTCAGGATATCAGCAGCAGCTACTTCTAATCTGTTTATTGCTGATTTGTGACACACGTACGTCATTATTTTTCAATTGCGAAAGGGATTTTAGAAGAATTGGTTATTTCCTTATGGTGCAATATTATAAATATGAGGCCTGTATCAGGACCCCCATCAGTATAAATAAGTACTTAGTAATCAAATATGTTAATTGTGTTAATCTGATTTGGATGCAGAACATAACTCTCTAAAACGTTTATTTAAAATATTTTTCTGTAGCATAGTCAGGGAAGCAGTGATAGTGGAAAATTTATTTCCTATCTTAATTGTCATTGAATAAAGTAATTTGTGTCAAGCGAGCACAATACGAAACAACGTAACAGTCAATTTTTTTCAATGTACACTTTCCTTTACTTTCAAAGTACACTTTATTTTGAAAAAAAAAACTTTTTTATTTTCTTTATTATCTCAAAAATTATCAATCAAGAAGCCCTTTTATATTTTTAAAACAAAAAATATTTTCTATTATATTAGGTATGCCATTTAAAACAGGATAAAATTAGTAATATTTAAAAATATTTAGTTAGTACACTAGTAGTACTAAAAACTTTGTCTGAACAATTTTTCTGTATCAATAACAACTGCCAAGGTTTTCATTACTCATTTTCATTTATACAGATTTAAGGGCTTATTTAAGCCTCATTCACAAAACAAAAATAGAAGTTAGTGTTAGTGATTATGGTTAGTAATCAGAGATTGAGAAAGAGCGTTCATAATATGTTAAATTAGTATGTAGAGCTCGACAAACCAAATTAAAACCCTAAGAAGAGTGTATTGGGAGGTCGGTACTATAGTCGGTACATTCAGTGCTAAAAGTTGTAAATTTGTAAAATAAGACGATGTGTAATTCTTTCCAATTATAAAAATAGTATGTGAAAAGAATAATAATGACAGATTAATAATAAAGAAATATATCATTAATGAATTTGCATAAATACTCATATTGTATATGCTGCGGCGGTCAAGTGTTTTCACTTACGCGCCAAAGTACGATAGAGCCACGCCATTTGTTATATATCTGAACAGGTGGAGTTACTGCGCATTTCACCCACGATTACTCTGGTTCGTCGAGCTCTAGTATTTAGTGTTTCTGTCGACAAAGTAGCATACTTTCTTAATAATGTACTATAGATGTCAAAATAATCGTAACAAAATTTGTGAATTCATGAAGATAACATTCCAGAAATAACTCTTCTGAATTGGAAACTGACACTCATTGTGTTGGTTAATGTTGATGATTAAAACAATAGTAAATGTGTCAGCAGAAACTTTTATTTCTCTTAAAGAAACTAAAAAAAATGTCATACAAATTTAAAAAAAAACATGGTTTTCATTTACTGAATGTATGCACCATCATCTATTGATTTTCTTTTTTCTTTTCTCCTTTTAATATTTCTATTATTTATTTTCACAGCACAATACAGAAACGTTATGACTCTCAATAAATGTCAAGACAACTTATTATTTCTAATAAATATATCTATTTAACTCTACTCTATTCTGTGATTAGTTATTTCTGTTAACTACTAACCATTAGTTTGGGGCTTGCAAACTCTTGCGCTAACCACGATTAGCGTAGACCAGCGCTGGGCTAATTTCGTTGTGAACCTTCCTAGAAAAATACGTATGTCAAACTTCTAACGCTAACCATAACTACTAACACTAAACCACTAATTTCGTGTTGTGAATGGTGCTTTACCATTACGATTACGATCTAGGGAACTACAAGAGCTACCGTCAATTAGAGTAATGCTGGGTTGCATGAAAGTTTTATCGGTTCATTAGCAACTAACGGTTCAATAAATTTCAGAAAATCGCTATTGATACTCTTGCTAAATAAACAATTCTTTAACTAAAGAGCTCTTTATTTTTTCTTGCAACCCAGCATTAAAGTAATACACATTAGACGACTTTTGTCAGTGTGTAGTGCATAGATATATTTTAAATCTGATTTTTTTAGATGAAATTTGTTAATTTAAATACATTTCAAAGCTCCAAAAAAATATGCAAGCTATAGTATAGTATAGTATAGTATAATCCGAAATATAATATTAAACAGTGATATATATTGTTTGTTTCACTTATTTTTAAATTGAGATAGTCATTAAACGATTTCACAGTAAAAGTAAAAAATAAAACTAGGGAATGGACTGCAATATAGATAATAATTTAGATTAATAATATTAAGTCAACTGTAAAAAATAATAGAATGATAAAAAAATTTAAATAAATAAATAAATATGTCATCACGCCTTCTACCCATTACTGAGTGCGGCACTCTGCTGAAGCAGATCTCGGTAAGTGATATATATTGCGCGTGAAGTGCGGTTACTAGTCGTCAAATAACGGCCCCCAAAGATGTTAGTGGTGGGGGAGCAACAGGAGTACTTTTGAAAAAAAAAATAATTTGATTAATAATTGTAACACAAGGAAAACTGATTTTTCGGCCTTCAGTCAATATAATTATTTTATTTCGTCATTGTTTAACAATTTAATAATTTAATATAAGAGTACACAGTACATAAAAAACAAATGTTAAGTGATTCAAAAACAAAATAAACATTTTAATTACCTACAGAAAACATACAAAATTATAAAAATCAAACATTTCTCTCTACAATCATGATTAAAATGTACTTGTTAAAAAATTAATAATAAGTGTATTACAATTATCAACCTATATACTAAATAAGTAACATAAATGAAACACTGTATCTGTAATCTTAAAAATACATTCCTGATGTACATAGATAATTGTACATAATATGCGAAAATATATCTATTGGTACATTTAGTTTACACATTCGAAAGTATGGCAAACAAATACAAATTTTTGGACACTGTTGTTTAGGCCATTTGTGTACCGTCTTTGTCGTATGCTGGTGGGTTAGTTGACGTCGGGCTGTAGTAAACATTTCCACCAGTACCAGTTACTACGTTCACTACTCCGGATTTTACTTCTTGGTAGTGGCTGTATACCACTATCCAGAAATACCAAGCGAGAGCTACAACACAAAAAGTACATAATGATATTAGTTTTATCTGTTTTAAAATTAATGTAAAATGCAAGTATGGATCATCTCAGGGTCAGGTAGGAATGACGTATCTAATAAGAGTATACACATATTTTCATACTACAGAGTAAGTGTTCCAGTTGACAATACAAATTTGGGGATTTTTTAATTCCACTGTTGGCATAACGCCAGGTAAAGGCGGAAATACTATTTGATATGTCATTTTTATATTAAATAAATAGATTGAGTGATAAACATACTTTACATTATTGCTCCGTTAGTAATATGGGCAATGTTAAGAATTAACCGGATGTGGTTAAGGAAAACCACGATTTTTATTATTTTAAATTTTGAAATATCAGTGTCAACAACAGGAAATAAATTTATGTATCAGTCTTATCAATTTCAAGTTTTTTTTTTATTGCCAACTGAAACACATATTTCTGACGAGCCTGTATTTATTTTGGCATACTTGTTCTTTCAGCGAGAGTTCACTTGTTTATTTAATCATAATTTTGATTGACTTGTATTTCACTATAAGCTGCAATTGGAATTAATTTTCTATTTCAATTTTAAATATAATAATATTACTTATTATGTTTTCAGTTATCAAACTCATTGATTTCTTATTGTTTACTGTGAAATTAATTTTATTAAAAATTTATCATTATTTGTCTCTTAAATTATAATACTCTTTTGTATTTTTAGTCTCGCCGATTTCAATTCAGCGCAATTGTGTTAAAAATATGTAATGACTTATTTAATCTTTGCCAACATATTATTAATTAAACCAATCTACAAATATGTATGAGATTATTTTTATCAGCTCTGATTTAAACCATACATGAGTTCTAATATTTAAAAAACAAAAACTCACCACTAGAGAAGAGTAACATGGCGAACAGGATTCCGAAGACAACACCATAAGGATGTTCAAAAACGAAAATGCATACGAAGCACACAACGGTTGCGATAGTCATAAGAACGGCTTCTATACAGCTGAAGATCATCCATGGGATGAAGTAATTTGGACTTTTCTGAAAATAAATAAAAATATTTTAAGATATTTTCTAAAGATCTCAACACATCTTACAAAAATATTCGTAAAAGTTTAGTTCTAGTAATGAAAGATTACGGAAAGCTACAGTCCACTACAATGTAGTGAATCATGCGGAAAACTATTACAAAGTTTACATAAGAATACGGTTTTGAAACCGTTTTCAAATAATAATAATAATAATAAATCTTTTTTATTTGGCGACAGTACAGTCGAGGCTGTTGTACCACTTAACCTTTACAATTTTATACAAAATTATTGACATACAAACATTTATATAAAGCTGTGGTCATATTTGTATGATTCGTCATACGTGTCATATGAAAATAAAAAAAACCCATCCTAATCATATGAAATTTTAAATCGCCGCTATTTTTCATCAAACAAATCATATGAAACTGTATCTGTCTCTTATTTTACAGTATTGTACTGGAGGGCTCATCACATTCTTAATTCATATTTATAATTATATTTTTTATTGACAGAAATAATTGTATTTTCATTTTATTAAAAATATTTTAATATCGATAAATGTTTTGTATACGATTTTTGTACAAAATCCCATCGTCAGTCATATCTGTATGATTCTGTCTTGTATGACCTACAAAGCGAAAAATTTACATTTTCGTATTCAAAATGTCAGCTATTTTGATTTAGAGAATTCAAATATACATGAATATAGTGGCACATATTTTTGTATGACACAGTCATACGAGATTAGGAGCGCTTCTATTTTTCATATAACACTAGTGGCGTGCACTTCGACGTGATTCAAGGGTGCAATTACATCCTTCCCACGAAAGTCATTCTTCTTATTATAATTGATGGGTGCGCCACTATTTGGGACGATTTAAAATATTTATTTGTATCTATGTTGTATATTCAACTTCAGACCAGATATTATATAAGTCCTCATCAGCACGGCTTTGTACCTCATAGATCAACTATTACAAATCTAACTAATTTTGTTTAATTTATTTACGATGCCTTTAATAACAGGAAGCAGATCGATGTGATTTATACAGATTTTTCAAAGGCTTTCGATTCTGTTTGCCATGTATTACTTTTAGAAAAATTGAAAACTATTGGCTTTTCTGATAAATTGTACCTCTTACTTAGGTCATATTTGTACAATAGGGTGCAATATGTGGAATGTAACGGATTTAAATCGGGAAATTTCAAAGCATTTTCTGGAGTTCTGCAAGGCTCAGTCCTAGGTCCCCTGCTATTTCTCTTATTTATTAATTTTTTAACATCTGTTATTGAGCACGCTAACTATCTGATGTATGCAGATGATTTTAAATTATTCCGCATTATTACTAACATTGATGATTGCGGCCTTTTACAAAAGGATTTTTCAATCAATATTCAACTGGTCGAAAATTAATCATTTAAATTTTAATACTAGCAAATGTCAGGTAACTAGTTACAGAAAAAAAACGATTACGATCAGCTATGAATACATTATGAACAATGAAATTCTAAAGCATGTTGACATAATAAAAGATTTAGGCCTTTTTTTAGATTTCAAACTAAAATTAATTTTTCATGCTGAAACTATTATTACATCCTGTTATAAAGTGTTGGGTTTTATTTTACGATCCACATTTGAATTTAAAAATCTTCATTGCTACAAGACTTTATTTGAATCATTAGTTCTCAGTAAGTTGTACTATGGTTCTATTATATGGTTTCCTACACAACGATATTTAATTAATGCTATAGAAGGTATTCGGAAGAAGTTTTGTAAGACTGTTTGTTATCGATTGTTTCATTTTTGGCCGAATGATGAGTATAAATCTCTTCTTAATACTTTCATTTTAGAACCATTGCTGATTAGACATGTCAAACAGCAACTCTTGTTTTTATACAAAATTATTAATTGTTATGTTGATGATAGTGCACTACTTTCACAATTAAATTTTTTTGTTAATGCTTGTAACACTAGAAATAATAATACTTTTTTATGTAATTTTTCGCGAACAAGTTATCATTATAATTCGCCAATTAATGCAATGTGTCGTGCTTATAACTCAGTGTGTATCAAATTAGATTTTAATGATAATTTAACTTTATATACAAATAAGTTACAAAATTTATTACTTTGATGTATGTGTTGTAAACCAATAACTTGGCTTTTCATTTAATAATAATAACTAGAAAATACGATCTAGACAAAATGTTACTTTTTATTTTTCAACCCAAAAATTGTAACTAACAACATTTTATTTTTTCGAAGCCTACTTTATCTTTTGTTTTTCTCCATCCCAAATTAAAGTAACAATAACCAATAAGCACTACAATACTTCCCCCCTACAACATAAAAACAAAAGAAAAAGTAGAAGACACATATATACAAACATAATAAAAATTGACACAATAAACATGTGGAAAAAAAATATTATTAATATTATTTTTTTACACAATTGGTGTTAATAAAGAGACCAAATTCCAATTATTCATTAGAGTTACCAATAAAGGCAGGTTTTAACCTATCTATTGAAATTGTTTCTAATTTATCGCCAATCAAAATTTTGAAAAATTTGTTATATCTTTTAATAACTTTATAAGGACCATCATAAGGTCGTTTAAGTAACGGACCAATGGCAGTGTTGTGTACAAAAACATGTGAAGTTTTAAATAATTCTGGATGTAAAAATATTCGTTTACATGTGTGATTATTAGTAGTAATTGGAGTAAATTTATTAATTGCTGATTTAACAGTTAAATATTTGGAATAGTCAATATTAATTGTTGGATAAAATGCAGATGATGGTAAAAATTCACCCGGTAATTTAATTTTGCATTCATCTACAAGTTCTGCAGAGCTACAATTACTAATTCTTTTCATTGAAGATCGAATACCTAATAATATCATCGGAAGAACATCTATTCACTAGTTTGAATTTCCACAAGCTTTTAACGAATTTTTTAATTGTTTATGAAATATCTCAATTATTCCATTTGATTGTGGATGATACGCTGTCGTTCGAATGTGATGTGATCCTAATAATAACAATAAATTTTTAAATAACGATGAATTAAACTGCTGACCTCTATCTGAAGTAATAGTATCAGGAACTCCAAAACGTGAAATCCAACCCGCAACAAAAGCCCTAGCTACAGATTTAGTGGACTATCTTTTAACGGAATAACTTCAGGCCATCTAGTAAATCGGTCTATACAAGTAAGTACATACGAATATCCTTCGGATACAGGCAGTTTAACTAAATCAACATCCTATATACTATTTTGATAAGTGAGGTATATTTCTTTGGATTCATCACGCCCATTTGTAAATCGCTACAGCCTAGACGGTTTATCCGATTTATTTGCAACTTTTTTTATTTGATAGAGGTTTTCGGAAATAAAAAACATATTTTATTGAAATTTTACGACAGTCAATTGTTTTAAACTTAAATCAAATGGAAGTTCTTTTGAAGATCTCGCGTGCAGCATTAAATTTTATTCGATCGACAATTGTTTTTTGAGAGTGCTTCAAAACCCATCGGGTTTGCTATCAAATGAAAGGTCTTTTGAAGGGCTTGCGTACAAAACTTAATACATTTCAATCCTCAATTGTTTTACTAAAAGTGTTTCAAATCCCATCGTGTTTGGTTTCAAATGAAAGGCATTTTATAGGGCACGCAAATATAAAATTGCTATTTTTTTCGACCGAGAATTGTTTTAAAGAAAATGGTTCAAAACCAATAATGTTTGATATCAAATGAAGGGTCTTTTGAAGAACTCGCGTACAAACTTAAATACTTTTAGATCGGTAATTGTTTGAGTGAAAGTGCTTCAAAACCTTTTGTGTTTGGTGTGAAATGAAAGGTCTTTGAAGTATTAGCTTACAAAATGTAATACTTTTCGATAGTCAATTGTTTTAATGAAAGTATTTCAAAATCTATCGTGTTTATTTTCAAATGAAAGGTCTTTTAAAGAGCACGCGTGTTAAATTAATTATTCCTATCATATTTGGTATTAAATTACAGGCCTTTGAAGGGCTCGAATATAAAATTTGTATTTTTTTCGACCGAGAATTGTGTTAGTGAAAGTGCTTTAAAACCATTCATGTTTGATATAAAATGAAAGGTCTTTTGAAGAGCTCGCGTACAAAATGAAATACTTTCAGATCTTCAATTGTTTTCGTCAAAGTATTTTAAAACTTATCGTGTTTGGTATCAAATGAAATGTCTTTTAAAGGGCACGCGAATTAAATAGATTTTTTGAGCGGCATTTGTTTTAGTGATACAGATTTAAAATCTATTGTGTTTGACATCAATTAATAGGTCTTTGCATGAATAAACGTACAGAATTGAAAAGTTTTAGATTGGAATTAATTCAGTTTATATTTTGTCAATTGTCATACAGAAGTGAACCTTACTTCAGTGTCCGTGGAACCTAGCGTGAGGCCTGGCAAAGCCAGGCCGACCGCTAGTCCTATATACTATTTTGATAAGTGAGGTATATTTATATATTTATATATATATGGATTCATCACGCCCATTTGTAAATCGCTACAGCCTAGACGGTTTATCCGATTTATTTGCAACTTTTTTTATTTGATAGGGTTCAATCCAGGGGAGTGCCTTTTGATAGTCTCAGATTTTTCGTGCACATGATGTGCGAGAAAACTTGAAAAAACATGCGTTTTTGGGGCAAAATCAACTAAGAGTGTGGAGGCTTTGAAATTTTTAAGAAGAAGATCTACTGTCACTTTGACGTTTGTCAGTGGACATGTCGCATTTTTAATTATAAATTACTTAAAAATGAAACTTTTGTGAGTAGTTTTGAAATACTTTACGCATATTGTGGAAATGAGGGGACGTTTTTATTATAATTATACATTTAAAATATGTGTAATTAAAAAGTAAATTTTTGACACTCCGCTATGAAGTTGGTTTTAAAGCAAAACGTCAAATTGACAAGTTTTATAAAGTATAAAGAATATGGAGGCTTTGAAATTTTTAAAAAGAACATCTACTGTCATTTTGGCATTTGTCAGTGGACATGTCGCATATTTAATTATAAATTACTTAAATATTAAATGTTTGTGAGTAGTTTTGAAATACTTTAAGCATATTGTGGAAATGAGGGGACGTTTTTATTATAATTACACATTTCAAATACGTGTATTTAAAAAGTAAATTTTTGACGGTCCACAATGAATTTGGTTTCGAAACAAAACGTCAAATTGACAAGTTTTATAATTTATACAGGTGACCTCAACCAAATTTGATCTCGATAATAATATACAATAAAACCAAGCAAATTTTGTCTACGGCAAAGTTCAATTTAGAAAAACCAGATAACTCTAATTAGAATCATTTGGGCACTCCTAAATTTTCTATCGATAATTTAATTGAAAGTGCTTCAAAACCAGTCATATTTGGTATATTATGAAAGTTCTTTTAAAGGGTACGTGTGCAAAACTAAAATATTTTCGATCGGCAATAGATTTAGTGAAAGTACTTTAAGGCCTATTGTGTTTATTTAAAGGGCTCGAGTACAAAATTGTTTTAATGAGAGTGCATCAAAACCCATCGTGTTTCGTATCATATAAAAGGTCTTTTGAAGGGCTCACATGCAGAATTGGAATCTTTTCGTTCGGCAATTGTTTTAGCGAAAATGATGAAAGGGCTCGCGCATAAAATTTATTACTTTTAGATCGTCAATTGTTTTAGTGAAAAAACTTTAAAAATATCGTGTTTGGTATTAAATGAAAGGTTTTTGAAGGGCTCGCGTGAAAAATTGATTCTTTTTGATTGTCAGTTGTTTTATTGAAAGTGTTTCAAAACATATTGTGTTTGGTAAAAAATGAAAGGTCTTCTGAAAGGCTCGCGTGAAAAATTGCTTCAAAACCAGTCATATTTGGTATACTCGTCTTATGAAAGTTCTTTTATGGGGTACGTGTGCAAAACTAAAATATTTTCGATCGGCTATAGTTTTAGTGAAAGGCCTATCGTGTTTGGTATCAAATGAAAGGTTATTTAATGGGCTCGAGTACAAAATTGATTTTTTTCCATCGGTAACTGTTTTTGTGAGAGTATATTAAAACCCATCGTGTTTGGTATCATATAAAAGGTTTTTTGAAGGGCTCACGTGCAGAATTGGAATTTTTTCGTTCGGCAATTGTTATAGTGAAAATGATTAAAAACCTACCGTATTTGGTATCAAATGAAAGGCCTTTGCAAGGGCTTGCGTATAAAATTTATCACTTTTAGATCGTCAATTGTTTTAGTGAAAGTACTTCTAAACTTATCGTATTTGGTATCAAATGACAGGTCTTTTGAAGGGCTTGCGTACAAAATTTAATAATTTTCGATCGTCAATTGTTTTAGTGAAAGAGCTTAAAAAATATCATGTTTGGTACTAAATGAAAGATTTTCTGAAGAGCTCGCGTGAAAAATTGATTCTTTTCGATCGTCAGTTATTTTATTGAAAGTGTTAAATACTTTCAGATCTTCAATTGTTTTCGTGAAAGTCTTTTAAAAATTATTGTGTTTGGTATCAAATGAAATGTCTTTTAAAGAGCACGCGAATTAAATTGATTTTTTTAGCGGCAATTGTTTTAGTGATTCTGATTTAAAACCTATTGTATTTGGCATCAATTAATAGGTCTTTGCATGAATAAACATACAGAATTGAAAAGTTTTAGATTGGAATTAAAACATTTTATATTTTGTCAATTGTCATACAGAAGTGAACCTTACTTCAGTGTCCGCGGAGCCTAGCGTGAGGCCGACCGCTAGTATATACCTTATCAAAATAGTATATTAGATGTTTGTGTAATATTTTTTTAATCATTATGTTAATATTAATTATTAATTTGTTTTTCATTGAAAATTAAAACGTAAACGGGTAAAATATTATTATTGGATACAAGTGTTTTCTTGAGATTTCAATTGTTTACACAATTTCTTTGTTGAAATCCTGACAGTATTTGTTACTTACATTAAAATTGTACGCAATAGAAGAAATTTGAATGTATCTGAGTGTGTTGAAGCAGCTACGTTGTATGAAGTCCTATATACTATTTTGATAAGGTATATTTATATATATATATATATATATATATATATATATATATATATATATATATATATATATGGATTCATCACGCCCATTTGTAAATCGCTACAGCCTAGACGGTTTATCCGATTTATTTGCAACTTTTTTTATTTGATAGAGGTCACTCACGGGGAGTGCCTTTTGATAGTCTCAGATTTTTCGTGCACATGATGTGGGAGAAAACTTGAAAAAACATGCGTTTTTGGGTCAAAATCAACTAAGAGTGTGGAGGCTTTGAAATTTTTAAGAAGAAGATCTACTGTCACTTTGACGTTTGTCAGTGCACATGTCGCATTTTTAATTATAAATTACTTAAAAATTAAACTTTTGTGAGTAGTTTTAAAATACTTTACGCATATTGTGGAAATGAGGGGACGTTTTTATTATAATTATACATTTCAAATATGTGTATTTAAAAAGTAAATTTTTGACACTCCACTATGAAGTTGGTTTTAAAGCAAAACGTCAAATTGACAAGTTTTATAAAGTATATAGAATATGGAGGCTTTGAAATTTTTTAAAAGAACATCTACTGTCATTTTGGCATTTGTCAGTGGACATGTCGCATATTTAATTATAAATTACTTAAATATTAAATGTTTGTGAGTAGTTTTGAAATACTTTACGCATATTGTGGAAATGAGGGGACGTTTTTATTATAATTACACATTTCAAATACGTGTATTTAAATAGTAAATTTTTGACGGTACACAATGAATTTGGTTTCGAAACAAAACGTCGAATTGACAAGTTTTATAATTTATGCAGGTGAATTCAACCAAATTTGATCTCTATATTAATATACAGTAAAACCAAGCAAATTTTGTCTAGGGCAAAGTTCAATTTAGAAAAACCAGATAACTCGAATTAGAATCATTTGGGCACTCCTAAATTTTCTATCGATAATTTAAACCTTAAAAACCAGTCATATTTGGTATACTCGTATTATGAAAGTTCTTTTAAAGGGTACGTGTGCAAAACTAAAATATTTTCGATCGGCAATAGTTTTAGTGAAAGGCCTATCGTGTTTGGTATCGAATGAAAGGTTATTTAAAGGGCTCGAGTACAAAATTGATTTTTTTCCATCGGTAACTGTTTTTGTGAGAGTGCATTAAAACCCATCGTGTTTGGTATCATATAAAAGGTTTTTTTGAAGGGCTCACGTGCAGAATTGGAATTTTTTCGTTCGGCAATTGTTTTAGTGAAAATGATTAAAAACCTATCGTATTTGGTATCAAATGAAAGGCCTTTGCAAGGGCTTGCGTATAAAATTTATCACTGTTAGATCGTCAATTGTTTTAGTGAAAGTACTTCTAAACTTATCGTATTTGGTATCAAATGAAAGGTCTTTTGAAGGGCTTGAGTACAAAATTTAATAATTTTCGATGGTCAATTGTTTTAGTGAAAGAGCTTAAAAAATATCATGTTTGGTACTAAATGAAAGGTTTTTTGAAGAGCTCGCGTGAAAAATTGATTCTTTTCGATCGTCAGTTATTTTATTGAAAGTGTTTCAAAACATATTGTGTTTAGTATCAAATGAAAGGTCTTATGAAGGGCTCGCGTTAAAAATTGTTTTTTTTCGACAGATAATTGTTTTAGTGAAAGTGCAGCAAAACTAATTCTGTTTGGTACGCATGGAATTTTTTAATAGAATTATTTCAATTTCTAGACAAGTTAGAGAAATTTTTAAAATTGATTTAGGCATTAAATAATTGAGAATATATGTTTTAAACTGTTATCTACTGATTTTATTTGAAAAAAAAATGTCAGTTAATTTTAAAAAGTATATAGTGAAACAAAGCATAATTTGTCCGCAGTAATAATATACAGTAAAAAATAAATAAAAAATTGACCGCAGCATGGTACAATTCAAACAAAGGTAACTCGAAAAAACGATGTCGGAAATAATATTCCAGCGATTTCCAACAGTTTTTCAAAAAAGTTTAAAGAAAATTTTCAATTGATTTCATGTATATATAAAATATAATGTGGAATGTCATCAGAAATGACGTCCAAAGGATTTTTAATAAATAGTAAAATGTATTCAGATGAAATTAAAAAACTTGAAATTTTACGATAGGCAACTTTCAGATGAAATAAAAAATATATATTTTACGACCGTCAATTATTTTAAACATAAAGTATTCCGAATCATACCGTGTTTAGTGATATATGAATGGGGGGTATAGAAGAACTTTCAGATAAAATAAAAAAAGTAGAAATTTTACGATCCTCAATTGTTTCAAACATAAATTATTCCGAATCATACCATCTTTGGTGTCATATTGAAGGGCATTAAAAGAACTTTCAGATGGAATAAAAAAAGTTAAAATTTTACGACAGGCATTTGTTTCAAACTTAAAGTATTCCGAAAAATATGTTATTTGGTGTCATATGAATGGCTTTAGAAAAACTTTCAGATGAAATAAAAAGAGTTGAAATTTTATAATAGTTAATTGTTTCTAACATAAAGTATTTTGAATCATACTGTGTCGGGTGTCATATGAAAGGGCTTTAGAAGACCTTTTCGATGAAATAAAAAAGTTAAATTTTACGATCCTCAATTGTTTAAAACATAAATTATTCCGAATCATGCCTTCTTTGCTGTCATATGAAAGGGCTTTAGAAGAACTTTCAGATAAAATAAAAAAAAGTTAGTTTAGCAAAATGTTTTCGGAAATAAAAAACATATTTTATTGAAATCTTACGACAGTCAATTGTTTTAAACTTAAAGTATTTCGAATCATATCGTGTTTGATATCATATGAAAGGGCTTTATAAGAACTTTCAGACGAAATAAAAAAATTTGAACATTGCGACCGTCAATTGTTTTAAGTTTGAAGTATTCGGAATAATGCCGTGTTTAATGTCATATGAAAGAGTTTTGAAAGAACTTACGATGTCAATTGTTTCAAATTTAAAGTTTCGCGAATCATATCGCGTTTGATATCAAATAGAAGGTTTTTTAAAGGGCTCGCTTGCAAAATTGACTATTTCGATCCGCAATTGTTTTGTTGAAACCTATTGTGTTTGGAGTGATCTGAAAGGTCTTTTGAAGTATTAGCTTACAAAATGTAATACTTTTCGATAGTCAATTGTTTTAGTGAAAGTATTTCAAAATCTATCGTGTTTGTTTTCAAATGAAAGGTCTTTTAAAGAGCACGGGTGTTAAATTAATTATTTTTTTTGATCGTCCATTGTTTTAGTAAAGGTGTTTCAAAACCTATCATATTTGGTATTAAATTACAGGCCTTTGAAGGGCTCGAATATAAAATTGGTATTTTTTTCGACCGAGAATTGTTTTAGTGAAAATGATTTAAAACCATTCATGTTTGATATAAAATGAAAGGTCTTTTGAAGAGCTCGCGTACAAAATTAAATACTTTCAGATCTTCAATTGTTTTCGTGAAAGTATTTTAAAACTTATCATGTTTGGTATCAAATGAAATGTCTTTTAAAGGGCACGCGAATTAAATTGATTTTTTTGAGCGGCATTTGTTTTAGTGATACAGATTTAAAACCTATTGTGTTTGACATCAATTAATAGATCTTTGCAGGAATAAACGTACAGAATTGAAAAGTTTTAGATTGGAATTACTTCAGTTTATATTTTGTCAATTGTCATACAGAGGTGAACCTTATTTCAGTGTCCGTGGAGCCTAGCGTGAGGCCTGGCAAAGCCAGGCCGACCGCTAGTCAATCATACTAAAACGATATCTCGGTATTATAAAGTCGGCAATAGATGATTTTGTGTACTTAGTAATCTTTGATTGCTGGCAATGCTGACAACATTTAGTTTTGGATGTTATATCGTTATTTATATTTTCCCAAATAAATTTCGTTGTAATTAATTTGTTTGTGGCTTTAATTCATGGATGAGAGAACGAATGAAAGTGTTTAAAAAGTTGATCACGAAATTGTTTAGGAATGTATGGCCTACAATTTCCTGTCGCAGTATCGCACGTTAATTTAAGATTACAATTCGGCAGTGGAAAATCTATAAATTTTAAACTAGTATCAGTTTTATTTCTAAGATTTTGTAAGTCAATATCTTTTAATTGAGCTAAAGCAATATTTTCATAATTAATGTGTTTATGTTTATATAAAGTATTAATTGTTACTCGAGAAAGAGCGTCAGCTACTGGATTATTTTTACCTGAAATGTGACGAATATCTTTTGTAAATTGGAAAATGTAATCAAGTTGTCTAATTTCACGTGGTGAGTAATTTTCATTATGATTTTTTTTTTGTAAATGTTAGAGGTTTATGATCTGTAAGAATAAAAAAATCTGTTCCCTCAATGTAATATCGAAATTTTTTAATAGATAAAAATATAGCCAATAATTCTTTTCCGAATGTACTATATCGTTTTTGCGTAGAATTTAAAGCTACTGAATAAAAAGAAATCGGCTTCCAATCACCGTCAATGTAATGTTGTAAAACTGCTCCTATTCCTATATCAGAAGCATCAACCATAATATTAATTTTAGCATTCTGCCGAGGAAAAGTTAAATCAGGTATTTGTGTTATTGCAGTTTTAATACAATTAAATGATTGAATTGTGTCAGAAGACCAAATAATAGATTTGGAGCTATTTTTAGTATTAGTTAATAATTTATTAAGTGGTTGTAAGATTATTGCACAATGTTTAATAAATCGGTGATAGAAATTTACCAATCCTAAAAATTCACGTAATTGTTTCTGTGTTGTAGGAAGTGGATATTTTTGTATAGTATCTATTTTATTTTCAATGGGTTTCACTCCAAGAGATGAAATTGTATGTCCAAGATATTCAATTTGATTTAAACCAATTTGACATTTATTCTTATTTATTAAAATGCCAAATTGTTGCAATCTGTCAAAAATTATTTTCAAATGTTCTAAATGTTGTTTTATTGAATTACTAGCAATCAATAAATCATCAATGTAGGCGAAACAAAAATCTAAACCTCTTGTCACATTATCTAAAAAACGTTGAAACGTTTGAGCACTGTTTCTTAATCCAAAGGGCATAACTATATACTCAAATAGACCGAAAGGTGTTGTAATAGCAGTTTTTGAAATCGAATCATCATCCATTGGTATTTGATTGTAGGCTTTTATCAAATCTAATTTTGAATAAATGTTAGTATTTTGTAAATTTGCAGAAAAGTCTTGTATATGGGGAATTGGATATCTATCAGGAACAGTTTGAGAATTATGCATTCTGTAATCTCCGCATGGACGCCATTCCCCATTTTACCAATAAGCACTACATATGTTTGCTTTCTTGTGTTTTTGTTCTCTAGTATGTAGTACTCTGTAATTGGGTTTATCCTGTTGGGTAATAAAGATTTATTATATATATATATATATATATATATATATATATATATATATATATATATATATTTGATAATCAGATTTATAAAATATATATTAACATTTCTCCGACACTTATGGTATCCGGATTCGGATAGTATGTAAATTATAGTGAACAAAAACCTTAAAATTGCTACAGCTCGTATAAATAATTAAGTTATGTATTATAATAATTTGCAGTTTTCACATATTTGTGTGGAGAAAAGTGTGAACTACAAAATAACCGTACATATTTTAAAACTTTTGCATAATATTAATATAACTCAAAAAAATTCAGTACAACTGAAAAGTTCAGGCCAAGTACAAAAACATCCTCCAACATTTGCCCTTACAAGCCCTAATGTTTCCCGCGTTGTAAGGTTCTGATATAAAAGGTGGGCTCAAGTACATTCTTAGAAACTGAGAAACGTAAGATATATAAATTTGGAACATTAAGGGTTTCTTTAAGAAGGAGAACCGAAAAGTCCTAATTACATCTTAGTCAAAAGTTTCTAATGTAACATATGGGCTCAAGCACATTGTTATATTCAACATTAAAACATGTCTTTTCATACAAAAATCTGAATTACAGAAGTGTCTAACCTCGTAACAAAAATGTAAACGACACAAATGTTCAAAATATCAATATAAAAAAAAACTAAAAAAAAGTACTTGGCGGCGTTTTGTAACTACAGAAATTACACCTAGAGGTGAACCCGAACTCTCCACGAAGTTTTCCGAACTTACGCGAAAATACTCGAAATAGCCATGATGGTATCCGATCATGACCGGAACCTCAGACAAAACATAACTTAGACGGAGAACAGCGGCGTTTGTTGTGAATTAGAATGGGTTAGAATAACTTGGTGATGAGACGGGTGCGCGGCAAAGAGCTAGCACAAGTTGGTGTTATGCAGGTTGCATTTTTGTTGATGACAGTTATCGAGTTACGCGAGCATTTTATTTATTTAAATACAAGTGCGTATACAAAACACTTAATATGTCAAAAACTAATCTTTACTTTGATGTATGAAAACTAAGTAATTGAATATAAAAATAATTACACAAATGTTTGCAACTTGCATAACATCAAAGTGTATTCGCTCCTTGCCGCGCACCCGCCTCACCGTCAAGTTACTCCAACTCTTTCTCCTTCACAACACTGCATTGACTTGAATACGGCAGACTTTGTCTAGGTATGTTTTGTCTGAGACCGAAACATACTGAAAGTGGCCACGACGGTTCCCGCCCATTCCCCGAATATAGCCGAAGTGTCCACGAGGGTTTCAGGGGTACAACTTAAATTGCTATACTTACCACTCAGTTTCCTCATAGTTCAAAGGCTCACAAAACGCCGCCAAGTACTTTTTTTAGTTTTTTTTATATTGATATTTTGAACATTTGTGTCGTTTACATTTTTGTTACGAGGTTAGACACTTCTGTAATTCAGATTTTTGTATGAAAAGACATATTTTAATGTTGAATATAACAATGTGCTTGAGCCCATATGTTACATTAGAAACTTTTGACTAAGATGTAATTAGGACTTTTCGGTTCTCCTTCTTAAAGAAACCCTTAATGTTCCAAATTTATATATCTTACGTTTCTCAGTTTCTAAGAATGAACTTGAGCCCACCTTTTATATCAGAACCTTGCAACGCGGGAAACATTAGGGCTTGTAAGGGCAAATGTTGAAGGATGTTTTTGTACTTGACCTGAACTTTTCAGTTGTACTGAATTTTTTTGAGTTATATCACATTCCTTTTCTAAAAAAAAATTGGGAAATTAATTTTTTTTAAATAAACAGAATTTAAAATTTTTTTTAAAAAAATGCAAAAGCAATATAACGTACAAAATTATTAAAATATTGTTTATTTATTTATTACTAGCTATTACCCACGACATCATTCGCGTGGTCTGCAATTAAATGCGAGTACCTGACATCCGTAGCAATGCAACTCAAAGAAAGAAAGTGTTTGTATTTAATTCTGTTTATTGAAGTGCTTTTGGATACTTAATATTTTTGTTTCTCTTTGGGACATACACGTATAAATCAGAAGGTGTTCCGATGAGTGAGCATGCCACATACAGTTGTCCCTGTGAGAAGCATGGATTTTCCAAATTTAGTCCACATACTTGTAGCGATTGTCTCTGTTCTTTGTTGATGGTCATTGCAAATGCGAGTCGAACCGGAAACTGCAAACGTTTGAATTCGATCGCAAACTCGAACCGCGTTCGGGAAGATGGCGGATTGGAAGTTTATTATGTGTGTATGTTATGATTGGTTTTCATCTATGCCTATACCAAATTTGAATCGAATCAGTGCAGTACTTTTCAAGATAGCTACCGGCCATTTTGTTTCAAGATGGCGGACTGTAGCTTTATTATACCTATATGTTAAGATTGATTCTCGTCTAGCCTATACCAAATTTGAATCGAATCATTGCAGAACTTTTCAAGATAGCTACCGGCCATTTTGATTCAAGACAGCAGCCTGAGGCTTTATTATACCTATATGCCTCTACCAAGTTCTAATCGAAACAGTGCAGTACTTTTCAAGATAGCTAGCGGCCATTTTGTTTCAAGATGGCGGACTGAAACTTTATTAAACCTATATATTAAGATTTATTCTCGTCTAGCCTATATCAAATTTGAATCGAATCAGTGCAGTACTTTTCAAGATAACTACAGACCATTTTGTTTCAAGACAGCGGACTGAGGCTTTATTATACCTGTATGTTAAGATTGGTTCTGGTCTATACCTATACCAAATTTTAATCGAAACAGTGTAGTACTTTTCAGGATAGCTAACGGCCATTTTGTTTCAAGAAGACGGACTGAAGGTTTATTATACCTGTGTATTGAGATTAGTTCTCTTCTATGTCTATACTAAATTTGAATTCAATCAGTGCAGTACTTTTCAAGATAGCCAGCGGCCATTTTGTTTCAGGATGGCGGACTGCAGCTTTATTATACCTATATGTTAATATTGATTTCCGTTTATGTCCGTACCGAATTTTAATCGAATCAATATAGTACTTTTTAAGATAGCTAACGGCCATTTTATTTCAAGATGGCGGAATTAAGCTTTATTATATCTATATGTTAAGATTGGTTCTCATCTATATCTACACCAAATTTTAATCGAATCAATGCAGTACTTTTCATTATAGCTAGCGGCCATTTTGTCTAAAGATGGCGGACTGAAGTTTTATTATACCTGTATGTTAAGATTGGTTCCCGTCTATGTCTGTATCAAATTTGAATCGAATCAGTGCAGTACTTTTCAAGATAGCTAGCGGCCATTTTGTTTCAAGATGGCGGACTGAAGCTTTATTATATCTATATATTAATATTGGTTGCCTGGGTTTAATTTTTTAGTGCGAATATAGATATTTGTACGGGATGAGGCGAAACAGAGTAGACCGAAACGGAATGAGTCGTAGTAATGTGACGTCACACGCGAACGCTGAACAAGAAGACGACGTTTGCCCAATTTGAAAAACATTATATCTTTGGAACGGATGGACCAAATGGCACGAAACTTTTTTATTCCTACTCAGTTTTGTGCTACACGGTGGTTTAGTCAAAACATACTTTTGTATTCGCTTGGGCTTCATTATTTAGTGCGAAAATGGGCATTTGTTCACTCGGGATAAGAGAGACTGTAGTGTCTGGCCACTATCGTTTGTACTTGGCCAGAGACACTACCGTGTCTCTTGAAACACATTGTTTCAAACAAAGCCTATATTTTACATCTGTTGTTTTCCTCCTTTTGAGATACTCATTTTAACATTAAAAAAATAATTTTATGTATGTACGTACACGTACATATTTTATTCTGAATTGAAAAACATTAATTTTAATATGTTATAGGATCGAGAATCTTGTATTATAACTCGCGCGTCGAATAGATCTCGAGCAACCTATTATCGTCTTATCAGTTTCGCCTTGAAAATATCGATTTTTTTATACGAGTTCTCATACATACATACATATATACATATCTTCATGCTATATCCCGTCAAATGGGGTAGCACGAACCCTAAAAACACTCATAAAACATTCACCAAACAATCAACCCCCGTCAAACATAATCATCTAAACACACCACCCTCACTTGAACCACATTCATAGATCCCTCCATATAAACTCATTCATGTATCACATTCGAAATCATTCTTACATAACAAACCTTCATTCACATCCATCCAATCACTCATATTCACCCATCATTCATCTTCTTTCTGCAACGTACATAACACATGCATAAAACATCTCAAATTACCCGCGCTTACTCCTAACAACGAATCTAATAACGAATCTAACAACGAATCTACAAAGATTAGAAAAGATGAAAGTGATAGCCTGAAATTGTATATGAAAGAAAAGTCCACACAATGCAGTAACTGAAAAGATAAGAAAGATAAGGAGTGTCGCCCTGTGCTTGTTTTTGGAAGTGAATTCCACACAATTGCAGTTAAATACTCAACGTAAGAACTGAAAACGAATTTAAAAATAAGAAAGGAAGGGAATGTCGCTCTACGCTTGTTTGTGAAAAGTGAATTCCACACAATTGCAGTTAGAGACTTAATGTAAGATCAGAAAACGAATAAAAAAGATCAGAAACGAAATACTAACACTTTACATTTATCAACATTTAATAACAGATTTAAACCTTTTCCTACTTCATTTATACTTAGAATCATTCTTCTCAATTGCTCTTCAGATTAACCCATAACAACAACATCATCGGCATACGCTAAAGCAGGCACTACACTACCACCAATATTTACAACATCCACCCCATTAAACGCCGTTCGTAACAACACATCCATATACCAATTAAACAGCCACGGAGACATCCCACAACCTTGTTTCACACCAACATCTATACAAAACCAATCACTCAATCTACCATCAACTCTCACCGCAGCCTCGCTACCTTCATACAACGCACGAATTGCCCCCAACAAATTCCCATTTATACTGTACTGTAGAAGTTTATCCCTGTCTCGCGATGAACACTATCATATGCTTTTTTAAGATCGAGAAAGCCACAGAACACCTTTTTGTTCTTAGCAAGTGACTTCTCAACAATCATACGAAGAGAAAATAATTGATCCACACACCCTCTCTCGGACAAAAAACCACCTTGCATATCGCTTATCTTGGAAATGGTTAAGGTTCGTACCTTATGAATAAGAATTTTTCCGTACAACTTCCCTACCACACTCAGCAAACTTATCGCACGGAAATTAGTACATTCACTCGAACTACCTTTGCCTTTAAATAAAGGACAAATGACAGCACGTTTCCAATCATCTGGAGCCACACACCGTTTTTAACAAAATCTAAACAAATAAACTAACCAGTCAAATAACCTCTCACCTCCATATTTCAACATCTCATTCAATATACCATCCAAACCAGGAGCCTTACCATTCTTCAAACGCATCAATGCAAAACTAACATCACTCTCATCTATATCCCAATCATCACCACTAACATTTTCTCTAACATTTTCACTACTACCATTCCCTCCATTTATACTACCATATAAAGCCCTAAAGTACTCACACCATCTATTCCTAACATCTGACTCATTCCACAATAACTCACCATCACTACTTTTAATCGCTTTCACTGCCCTTAAATTACCACCTCTCAATCTCTTCACACTCAACCAAAACATTCTTTTATTCATACTAAAATCATTTGTCAATCTTTCACTCATCAAATCATCAAAACGCACCTTACTTTCTCTCACAACTCTCTTAACACATTTATTTAACCTCTTGTATTCTAGTAAGCATTCATCTCGTAAACTTCCAGGTACATCTTTCACATTTAGAAAACGCAAATATGCTCTCTTTTTCTCCTCAATCGCTTCTTTTACGTCATCATTCCACCATGCATTCTTTGGACAAGAGCCTAATCTACATTCGCCACAAACTTCTTTTGCACAATTAAGAACTGTATCCTTAAATTTCAACCAAACATCATTTATGCTGCATTCAAAATTAAGCTCACATACAGGCAAAGATTCATTAATTTTCTCAACAAACCTATCTCTAACATCCTCATTCTGTAGTACACTTTTCGGTATTTTTCACCCTCATCCGCGAACATTTACCCAGACATATACGCGATACCATCAAATAATGGTCATTCGTACCCAATTCAGCACCACGCTTCACACGCGTATCTATAACTAAACTTCTCAATCGTTCATCATACAAAATAAAATCAATTACACTTTGTCTATTCTCATGCATATTCTCCCATGTATACAAATGAGCTAATTTATGTTTAAAAATAGAGTTGGAAACAAAGAGATTACGCTCCAAACAGAAAGATACAAGTTCTCGAAAAGACAAAATATCTGGGCATCACTAGTAAATCAGTATTCGAAGAATTATTAATGATTTAAAACAGTTGTTAATTAATCCAGCAATCATATTCAGTTACCGGACTTATCTGATTCTAAACTTGATATTTTTTTTGTATATATTCTAAAGGTTAAATAAAGACATCGAAATATTTTTTAAACCAGTTATCTCATCGTCTGATTTGATAAAAATTAATACCAATAATGAAGGTGACTCGATGAACAATGGACATCTTAATCTTATTCATTGTCTGATTGTTGAAGAGTGTGATAGTAAATTTCGCGATCTATCGTGTGTACGGTGTAATAGTTTGATTTCTAGTTGTTCGTTATTATTATTATCATTATCTTTGCGTTAAACTTTAGTTGTTTTTTAGTCATAGCTAATTTTTGAAGTCACCAGTTGCCAGAAATCTGAGTGTAATGCTTAATATAAAGTATATTAATTTAATTAATGCGTTACGTGTCATATTAACTTTTATACACTCTCTTAATTTTGTATTTTTATGTGTTATTTTATGTTGGATTTTACTTAATAATAAATTAAAACACTCTTCGTTCATTCTTAAATAACATCTAAACCCTTCCCTGTCTCCCACTCTTAAGTCATTATGTTATAACGATAAGCCCCCACATTCCATTCTGTAATTTCTTCTTTTTAACCATGCTTTGGTTCAAATAGATCGCTGTTTTCTCTTTATCTCTTTCTTTTTTTTTGTTTAAAATAGATATGACTGACCAACAAAATAACAGCTTCGTCATAACTCATAATACTTATGCTCATTTTGATTAAAATTGATTAAATTTAATGTCAAATGTCGAACCTTATGTCAAAATATAAATGATATGTATCAAGAATAAACAAAACAATTATTTTCATATGATTTTTGTCATACAAGTGTGACTGCCCTTGTAAAATTTTTCGTATGACACGGGTGCGTTTTTTTTATTTTCATATGACACGTATGACGAATCATACAAGTGTGACCACAGCTTTAGGTAAAACAAATTAGTAAAAAATAATAAATATACCGGATGGTGCTTGGCAAGCGTGAACATGGGAATTGAACATATGATATTAGTTTTATACAATTCCCTGCTCTCTTATTAGTATTACGGAAAAAGACTTTAGAATACAAAGATAT
This sequence comes from Pterostichus madidus, assembly GCA_911728475.2. Lineage (NCBI taxonomy): Eukaryota > Metazoa > Arthropoda > Insecta > Coleoptera > Carabidae > Pterostichus > Pterostichus madidus. The sequence continues at coordinate 12,959,921 of OU452312.1, forward strand.
TCACAATTAAAAGATGCAAACTGAACAGTTTTAAAATTTTTAATACGTGACTTTTTAGCCGCAACTTTTAAAATAAATTTCAAAATTTCTGTTAAATTGTAGCAATAGCCATGACTTTTTTGTTCATGAATAATTTTTTATAAACGTGAATGTTTGAAGGTTATAAACGTCAACCTATTTTATAATTTAAATAAAATCAAATGTTTATTATTTAGGATAAAAGTTTAGTTTTTTTCTTATTTTATTTACAAAATAAATTGACGTTTATAAATGATTAATGAAAAATAAAAGTGAGGACTATTGCTAAAATTGAACAGAAATTATGAAAAATAATTTTGCGGCTAAAAAGACATGTAATTAAAAATTTAAGAACAATCTGGTATGCATGTTTTAATTTTGAACATATTTGCACTCGACAGTTCTTTTCCGTAAAATTAATATAAGAGCAGCAAATTACATAAAACTAATATACCATGTTAAATCGTTATGTTTGCCTTTGCCAAATACCACCCGGTATAACAATATACTGAAATAAAAATTATTGTTCAGTAATTATGATTTTCTTTAAATTTATGGAGAATGAATGTGACTTTTAAGATTATCGTTAACCTGATTATAATTGAAACTAAAACAATGCAAAGTATGTATGCGTATACGCAAAGAAAAGCATAATGGGCTCCTGAGCCTATATTTTATTATTTTTTTTTATGAAACTACATGATAAACTATGACGATCAGTGAAAACTCTGGTTAGAAATTTTTATATAACATGAGATATTATTGTTTGAAGTTTTGTGTTTGGGTTGTGACGTTCCAAGATCGTTTTAGTGGTACTTTCCTTGTTTCGTTCAAAGAGTGCAAATAATATACGATTGAATTCTTGAAAAAAAATACTATGTTGAAAATCATATTTTATAGAAGTTGCAAGCCCAAGAAAACGAAATTAAATTATTGTAATAAATATACAACATGTACATACCAGCAAACAACGAACAGTTTGCAAAAACAGTGCTGAGATGTCATATGAGTAGTTACGTTCTGCTCCGCATATGTCTCTTATTCACTGCGCGAAAATACTTGTGGCCCATGAGGATCTTTCGGACTTGTATGTCACTATATTTTTAATCGCTTGTATTTTTGATATAAACATTATTTTTACCTAATTTTTTCACTAATAGCTATTATTCAATACATATTTTATATTTTTATCCTTCATTCTTGTTATTTCGATTATGGTTCAGTAGACCATTACACCTTATTTATGTTTTTAAAACGCCATATATACAGTGTCAAAACGGTTTTGAGTTAACTCAAATCAAAAACAAATTTTATTATTTAAACTTTTTATTTAGATAATGAACAGCTATGAGTGACTACTTGCTTAGAATGATTGTCTCACATGAGAGAGTTCAAACTTCGTTTGACTTTAACTTATAACAAAAATACAACTGTACCGCCACGTAAAAATATAAGACACACTCACTCCTTGAGGGTGGGGTGCTTCTTATGTACCTACTCTTTATATTGTAGTTGGGATTAATTTCTAGTTAAGCAGTATTTCAAATAAACAAAGTTGAAATTTAAAACTAACCTTGTTTATGCCAACAACGAGTGAGATGCAGCAAATGAGTGCTACGACAGCGTAACCAATTCTGTAGCCATGGGTTGCAGCTACCCATTCTTGGATCTGTTTATACTGGTCCTGATACTCCTGAGGTTGATTGTTTCCAGCTGATCCAGCTCCACCAAATAATTTCATCATTGCGCCAATCTGTAAAAATAATTAATAAAAAAACATCATTTTTCTGTTTATATTAATTTAATAAACATATAAGCGGAAAAAATTGTGATTAATTTCAAATTTTATCTTTTGACTTATTAATAGTTTTATAGTGTATTCCGAAAATGAACCACACTAACCATGGTTAGTTTTTTCAGTAACTGGTTTCATTGCGGAATATGATTTTTGAAATTTGTGGTTAGTTTTTAATAGCCAAACTAACCGTGCTCGAGCGGCGGTTAGTTTGGTAACTTCACAGCTGTTGTTGACAAGTTTGAAACGTGTTTGGCGGCTTTTGCAGTGTTTGTGGATTTTTGTCTTATAAAACTATATTTTTATGATGACTGATAAATAAACAATTTATTACTTGTTCTGAAGCTCATATTTATGTTTTCTTTGTGTTATTTTTACATCCCTATATTTAAGTTAAAGCAAGTGTGATGCAGAATACAATATTTTTACAATATAAACATTTTTCCATATTAAATAAATTTCACATTTCGAAACTCATCTGTCAAGTGACAACTGTCATCGTAAAAGCGTTGTTTTACATACAAAATGACGTCATTCTAACCGTAACCGTGGTAAAATTGAACCGCACCGTGGTTCATTTTCGGAATATACTATTAATAGTATATTACATAATAAGTCAGGAAAGTGATATTTTACTTGACGAAGCGGTTGTTTGAAATACAAGGCCACAAGCCGAGTATTTTATTCCGCTGAGTCAAGTAAACACACTTTCCTTACGTGTTATGTATACTATTTTTTTCTAAAACCGTTTAATTTAATCAATATTTAATCATGGATACGTACTTTACTGTTTTTGTAAAAACCTACTTTCCATACTAAAATTGATCAGGAAAGTAAGCACTATCTTGCCGGAAATCCAACAAAACTTAAATTTTAAATATTCTTTCAATTGATAAAAAAAGGCAAGTCAAATTTTTTAAATTATGATAGATTAATAATAAATAAATATAGCATTCATAAATTTGCATAAACGCGTATATCGTACATGGTGCGATGGCCAAGTGTATTTTACGTAAAAAAAATACTATCATTGACAGGAAGTACAAAGATTAGAGATAAATAAAAAATATTTTATATAAGGATATCCGGACTATTATCAACCATATCAATGAAATTGTATACACAAAGTTTTTGCATAAATTGATAAAACGGTTAGTTATAATATTGCTAAAATCCCATCTGTAAGACATACATAATTTACTGGCATATCAATTATTAATCTAATTCCAAATGTGAATATAGAGGTGTCTCAATTTCGAAGGGCTAACTTTGATCATTTATATTATTTACCCAAAAATTCCCATATGTCACAAGATAATGGGGAAAAATAATTTTTGGAAAATTGTTTCATTTGAAATTAATGCGTAAATAGTTGCTTATCAGCGAAAAAGGTGCGAATATGAAGAAAATAAAAACTATTATTATTTAATCAGTGGTGTAGGCAAATATTTTTATAGGGTCACATTTTCGAGATATGACAAACTTCTTATTTTTTACAATGATTATTTTTTGACGTTTCTCAGTGAAATGCTTCATTGTATGTCACGTGTCTGCATTTTAACCAATCCTGTCATTATTATACTGAGAATAAAGCTCTTGTGATTATTCCCGGGAATAATCTCTGTAGGTGCTTTTGTTTGTGACAAATGATAGGTAATTGTCAAATAACTATTTAAAACTGTCAACGCCTCAAGTAAAATGTGTGGAAAAAATCGTTTTAGTTCCATTTTATATACAGATATATACCAACCAATTTTTGAAACAACTTCCAACCCTGTATTTAATCGTGGTACATATATTTCAAAGGAATTTTAATTTACATTCATTTTCTTTTAATGGTCAATTCATGGACTTGGCTCGAAATTAATATTTATCGAAAAGATATAAGACAATTTGTGGAATTTGAGCCTATATTATTATTTATTCCCGTATTCTCTTTTCCTTTGTGTACGTTCGTGAATAAATTTAATGTACAAGTACGTACTTAAACAAGCATACTGTGTATGTAAAGCAGCGTTTGTTATTTTAAAAAGTCATTTGGTAATATTTTTGTCGTTATTTTTTAACTCATTATTAAAATACGAGGATAATAAAATTAACAACATATCTGGACACTCATCATTTGAAACCGCAGATTTCGCATAAAAATATTATCTTATAAATTTATCGAATTGTTCGAATCTAAAACTGCCGCACCCAGGAATGGGTAGCTTAAGTGACAAGTACATAATAAAGTACGCGGGCATGTAAACAGATTTTATTGTTATGCAAAGGAATTTTAGTTTATACAAAAAAGGACAGAAACCGGTTTACTTAAATAACTTAAAAAAAATTTACAAAACAAATATTTAAAAGTAAAATATTGAATTCTAAACCAGTTTTAAAATAATATTTAAAAAATTATTCTTGTTAGCTTCAATGACGGATCTAATAAGGCTACAAAAAATAAAATTTGAAAATTTTAATCTACATAAAAGATTGAACTGTGTCTTTTAAAATTTAGAACTGTAGAGACAAATCAAAGCATCATCAAAATTTATCCTATGTTAATCATTTTCTTGAAATTGAAAGTACTCTTACGCATCCGAGTGAAGCGATAATTAAACTTCCAGTTTTAAGGGGGAAGCAGCAACAGCCTTGAACGCGCGTCATTTTATAGCACTTATGTAGAATCACAACACAATCAACAATCGCAACAGGCGAGGTGATACTGAATAAAACCAGCTAAAAACTAAGTTCACTACCGTATAGAGAATAGTGCGCACCCGGGGACAGTAGTCAAATTTGCAGCTTCCCCCCCATAAATACACGATAACATTTTTTCTGATATGACATGGTCAATATAAGGAAATACGAGAATTAATACTTTTACTAGTTTTTATGGGATAGCTAGCACAGTGGTATGAAGTCGGCCTGTGGATCCTGAGGTCCCTGGTTCGATTCCCACAGGCGACAAATTTTCATAATTTGAAAAAGCTATCCCTGTGGCTCCTCCACCACTAACATGTTTGGGGGCCGTGATTTGACGACTGGTAACCGCACTTCACGCGCAAAATATATCACTTACCGAGATCTGCTTTAGCAGAGTGCCACACCCAGTAATGGGTAGAAGGCGTGATGATATATCTATATCTATCTACTAGTTTTTAAATAATTTTTGTCGAACATACATACACTAATACTACACATATTTTGCGCGACTTGATGTATGCAAATTTGTTTATTATAATTGATGCATGAAGTGTTTTAGAAGTTTGAGGGCGCTAAATTGCAACCAATTTTGAAATGATGAAAGGCTTCAACTTTCAGGCAATTAAAAAGCATACTATAATTCTACAAAAAAAATAGGAATTTTGGGGCGCTAAATTACTAGAGAATTTATGGAGGGCGCATAATTTTTAGTGGACGCCAAATTTCTGTAAAAATTTGCCAGATATCTACAGAAATTATAAAATTTGGAAGTGAGGGGGGCTAAATTTCAACAAATGTAGGTACAATTTTGGAGGCCGTCTTATTTCGAGTAAAATTGAAATGTTAGAAAGCGTAAAATTTCAGATAAATTAAAACGCGCAATACATTACCAAAGAAAAAAACATTTGTGGGCGATACAATAATACAGAATTTGAACTTTTATACAGCGTCAAATGTCTAGAATCTAGACATTTGGCGCCCTCTGAAAGTGTTCTAGAAACTGAAACCTTTAGAATGTTGTGATTGCTTTTTAGTGTTTGATGACGTCGCTAAGTCATGATTAATTAATATTACTTTAGTATTTTTTTACTCCCTTATTAGGAACTTTACAACAAAATAATAATAAAAAAACAGGAAAAAAATTATTTTCTACGTGGATTAACAAATAAAATAATTATTTTTTTGTGAAATAGTATAGGATAGGTAATTCTTACCGTTTAGTTATTTGTTATCGGGAGAAATCAACCTATACTAATGATAGACAATAAGTGAATAATAATAATTAAATAAACCATCCTAAATTAAATATATAAACGAAAGTACAATATCCTCGTACATACATTTTACAAGAAAAAATATCAGAATATGTAAACATTTTTAAATCTAATAATAATAATTATTATTATAATAAGAACAAAAGATTAATACTTACATTTTCTCTTCCTTAACACAAAAACTTGAATACAGCAATAAATAAAAATAAAATATAAATATATCATCATGCCTTTTACCCATTACTGAGTGTGGAATTCTGCCGTAACAGATCTTGGTAAGCGATATGCGCGTGAAGTGCGCTGAGCAGCCGTCAAATTAAGGGTCCCAAAGTTGTTACTAGAGGGGGAGTAATTTATATGTGTTGAAAATTGTTTGTCAGCTGTGAAAATTAAACTCGGGTTCTCAAATCCATAGTCCGATTCAATACCAGATTAAGTTTATTAATGAATATTTGTACGTTGTAAAATAAATATATAAACACGGTAAGTGAGATATTTAAGCATTTTGAAAAATAAAACAATCTTCTTTTTCATGAGTATTGCAAATAGAACAAATTTGTGAAGAAAGTAGGTTATGTTTAATGTTCTTATAAAATATTTTAAGTTTTTTTCCCTAGCTATTCTAATTTGACAGATTATTTGTTGTTCGATAACGGGCAAGTTTTAAAATAAATATTTTTTCAGTTATAAAATCGCATTTAATTAATTTATAAATGGAATTGATGGAAGAATCGGCTAGACTGTCAAGACTGCCTTGGATTAAACGGTTTTTAAAAGTATCAATTATATTTCAATTTTCTTTTTTGAAATCTATTGAACAAAATATGTAGGTACGTTAAAAACTCAGCTTGTACAAAAAGTATTAATTTGGCAAAACCAGATAAAATTAATATTCATTTACAAACAAGGTAAACAATAAAGGTGTATGGGTACAGATTCCGCAAAATTCCTTGTATAACACGAATTGAATTTGAAACTGATTTATTAGCTTTGAATGGCATAGAGACGTTTTAAAATTGTATATTAAGGTAGTACTAATGTGACGGTGGCTTCATCGGTTGTCGAGTGGCGAAACTGACACTCAAAAAAATATAAAAATTGAATAAAATAAGTGTTTTATACCTGTTATGATTTGAATATCATGAATTGTTAACAGGTTGTTGGTCTAGCGAATTTTCAAATACCATACCACCGTGTGGTGTTGCCATTATAAATTGAGATTCTTAATTTTTCGTTAAAAACAAGGCTTTGCATGGCTATATATCCATTACTAAACGATAAAAAACTTTCTCCTTCTGATACAATATACATGGATAGTTCTAGAACATCATACTAGTTTTTCAAATGAAACTGCAAAATTTTAGAGGTACACAAACCAAATATGTGCGATTCTGAGTGATGATCGCCATAAGTGAATATATTTGTTCACAGACGATGAATGTGTTTCATATTTTAACAGGATGAGTACGACTATCCAATGTTTACGGGCGCCAAATTTCATTCAGATCTGCAAAAAAAAAATTCACGCTAGTACTACCTTAAAGAACGAGTTTCATAAATGTAGTTTTATTTTGTGAGAAGAGAGTTTCTGTTTTGAGTTTTTAATGATCTTTTTAAATAAAAAATTGTGGTTTCAAAATTTGGGAAACTGATTCGACGTTTGAAAAAGTAATTGTTTGAATTTGAAATTGTCAACTTAAGAGGTAAAAATGTAGAAGTTTTTCTTGTACCACACATGAAATACGTAAAATTGCTGAAAATATCGTTAACACTTTACTTTACTCGACAAACTAAAGTAAAACCGCGGCTGGAATGAGCTTTAATCGTCGCACCATGTACGTTATGCACCTTTATTCAAATTTATTAATGATATATTAATTTATTATTAATCCATCATAATTATTATTCTTTTGACGTGCTATTTTTATAAATTGAAAAAATTACACGCCATCTTATTATTTCATAAATTCAAATAAACCACCATTTTTTTATACCCAAGTTCTGAAACTGAAAAACCGAAGGCACTCCTCTCAGGGTTGTAAATAGCTCTGTCCTATCATATTTGACATTATGATATTTCAGGAGAGTCAGCACCCTTAAAAATATAAATTGTATTGTCTTATTAGAGCACTCGAATGACCCTTAAATTGCTAAAGATAGCCGCTGGCTGACGAACTGTCTCCCATCCGAGTACCTGCTCCGCGTAACTTCTGACTCTAGTTTATCGGTCTGTCGATTCTATTGATTAGCTCCATCTCTCGACCACCTCGTCTCGATCATACCTGCATGACAAAACACAACATGTCATTCCATTATCGGTCTACGTTCACTAAGAGTTACATTTCAGTTAGTACAACAAAGTTACGATCGTAAGTACAAGGCAGGTCCCCAATCTGAACATGTCCCAGACACACTATGAATCTCTCATTCATCCGAGGTCCCTGACCTCATTGTTGCTGGTATTTAGACCCGATTGTTGCGAGAGTTTCATCTCAACCAGTGCCGGAAGGATAAGGTTCTAGGCACGAAGCAGGTCCCTGACCTGAGAATGTCCCAGATATCCAGTGGATCCCAGATCCACCCGAGGTCCCTGACCTTATTGTTGCGGGTATTTAGACCCGATTGTTGCAGGTATTTAGACCCGATTGTTGCGAGAGTCATTCATCTCAACCAGTGCTAGAAGGATAAGGTTCTAGGTACGACGCAGGTCCCTGACCTGAGAATGTCCCAGACATTCTGTGGATCCCAGATCCACCCGAGGTCCCTGACCTCATTGTTGCGGGTATTTAGACCCGAGGTCCCTGACCTTATTGTTGCGGGTATTTAGACCCGGTAGTAGCAGGTCCCCGACCTGATCATTGGATCAGTACCGTCGTATGCGCTGAAGACCGCTAAACACAAAAGAGGAGGGACTCCAATTACAGACAGGTAAATTTACCCCTGTGGTTATTAGTAGCAGCCAATGACGGATGCGCAGCTGGCTTCGCAGAGCCAGCGTGGAGAGCCCTCAGTACGGCCCTGTATTTCATCACCACCTGATTAGCAATTGCAGTATGCTCTTAAATGCCGCAACCTGGCTGAGGGATTTCAGTACTGAGTTCTTAAGGAAGGCAGAGTGTGGAAAACATAACATAACACACGATGGGACAGCACACAATATTTGGTCAAACACATATAACCTAAATACCATACCAAACATGAATATATCATCAATTAACATGCCATTTAATAAATAACAGCCATGCACCACATTACTGCAGATCTCTGCATACGCTGCACCTAGACATAGAATGACAGTGAGATAACTCACCTTTAATTACTGCTAATCCAAAATAGTATCCAGGTATCAATTAATGTATAGCTCTACACTTCACTCGTTCACTTCTACCCCGAGTCGTTCACAACCGCATACTGAGCGTCTTAGCGTTAACTACCCCCGCAAGCAGCGTCACAACATCTCTCGTTGACATATGTATGACCACCAGCGCTTCCAAATCAGTGGATCGCGCTGTTCTAAAACGTACATCTTACATTCGGCCAATTCTGACATTTCTTCGTCTTCGAGGATCTTCGTATGACTAATTTTTATTTATCTATTTTATTTTAATTATTATTATAACCTATTATTAATTATTGTATTTTTGTATATCATTTTCTGAATTTGTTGTGGACTGCAGTCCCAAGTCTACGTCGGTTGTAACATTCTCGTTTGATAAATCTGACACATCTTTCGATGGAATATTATTTGCCATTGTAATGTCATATTTGCCCTTTTGAGTTTTGATTTCAGAACATCTCCAATCACGTATCTATTATTTGGTAACACGCTCTTTATTTTAAATGATTCTGCATATGCCTATTTTAATTTCTTATTGGTATCTTTTCCAAAATTTTGTTTTTCGAAAATACCCTTTTTTATAATTCTTAGCCTCTGGATGTTTTTCTATTAATTTTGCAGCAGGTAAGCAAGATTCTCATTTTCATGATTATCATATACGTGGTTGATAGCGTATATAGACTTTTTCTGTTAAATCTTTTAATTGATCATTGCTCCCGAGTGTATAATAACTGCGTTAATACATATTTTGTTCTGCATTTTTGACAATATTTCCTAAATTACGTTGACGTAAATGTTGTTCCTCTGTCACTAATAATTATTTTCGTAGATTTTCCGTATAGTTTTGAGATTTCTTGTAGATATCTGATGACAGATTTTGTTTCAGTTGATTTAATTCGTTTTTCAAAGCTTTTTAAGAATTTTCTCAACAGAATGATATCTCATTTCACCGAGTACTATTCGTACAATTTATGAGCGTATTTTTACCCCGCGATGTTACTTTGAAACCTCGTCGGTTACTTAACGCGTTGTTTTTTTTATAAATACTTTTTTCACAATTAGTTGTTGGTGGCTCTGTTAAATCGTTATGAATTTCACTAATCTTTTCATTCATAACTTGTGCAGATACTACCTAGTCAACTATTTCAATTTTAAATAATCGTAATTTTCTGTTGTTTCCGTGTATTCTTGTAAACCTAACTACTATTGTACAATCCTAAGCATCAAATCTCACATTCAATTTACAGTTTTCAAAGCACAAAAGTCTGTTACTACTTTTTAAAGAATTTATGTCAATTAAGTAGACGCGAAGAATGAAAGTTAATTTCGTATATATTTGTTCGATGACTATAATAATTTACTTTCGTCTGCACTTTGGTGTCACCAGATAGGTTATAAATGGCTAAATTAGGTCGATTATTAATATTTCCTTTTGATTTTTCCAAAAACTATTTGTTGTGATGTCTAATCCCGTTTCTCAGTGATCTTTAATAATTTTGTAAGCGGTTGCGCGATTTCAGCATATTTATTTATGTGTTGTCGGAAGCAATTTGTTAACCCGATAAGTTGACGCATTTGATAAATATTTTTAGAAGTAGAGGAATCTTTTACAGCTCGAATTTTAATCTCTCCGGGTTGCACTCCGTCTTGAATAATTTCAAATCTTAAATAATTGATTTTTGTAACAAAAAATGTACATTTACATAGTTTTAACTTTAACCCTTCTTTAAGTAATACTTGCAGAGTTATTTCCAAATTTTGCTTGTCGTCTATGTATGCTATTGCGATTTTATTTTTAAGCGGTCCTAAAACTTTATTCATCATTCTTCGAAAAATATTGAGCGCAATTATTGATCCAAATGGTAATCTATTAAATTCATATTGTCCATCCAGTGTCACAAAGTAAGTTTTTGATTTAGATTTTTCATTTACAGGGATTTGGTAATATCCAGTTGTTCAATTGAGTATTGTAAAATATTTTAAACCTCGCAGGTAATCGAGTTGATCATCGAATTTTGGTAAAGGATATGTATCTTTAATTGCAGCATTTATTCAATCTTCGGTGATTTTCACAACACACTCACTTGAAGGAGGATGCAGGAGGCGGGGGCACAAACCTACCCGGCCAACCACCAATGACGCAAAAAATATGCAGAATATTCGTCGAATATTCGGCATTCGATCCTGCCGAATATTCGGTATTCGGCAGATTTACTATTCGTCGCAACACTAATATTTATATATTACATATATATATATATATATATATATATATATATATATATATATATATATATATATATATATATATATATATATATACATATAGTCAGGACGTGTGATGATATGGCGTGAACCAGATGTAGGTGTACACGCCGCGTCAGGTGAGTCAGGTGACTCAGGTAATTAAATCAGCCGTCTCCTATAAATAAAGTTTAGTTTGAGACATAAAGCTCAGTGAGAGTGTCATGGCAGAGTCACGTACATCAATCCCCACCATTGGGGCACTGCAGATTAATTAGACTGGAATTATCAATGATATACTTCCTCTAGAGGCAGAATAGGAATTCGGACTAACAGATAGGCCGTTGGGTTCACCGACACAGCTCATTACCAACTGTAGTGAACACCGATGGGTTGGCTACACCTATCACCGTCTAACCGACAAGATATTGTAGCACCGTTGCCACAAGCCTTCCCCACATATGGGAAGCCAGCGGATCAACTCATATAGAGTTCGGCAACACCTATCGCCACCAGAAGGCAGGATATTGTCACACCGTTGCCACCAGCCTTCCCCAGGTACAGGAAGCCAGCGGGTTAACTCACGTAGGGCGTCACCTATGATAGTACCAGTATCATAACGACGCACCGTTGCCCCTCGAAAGGGTTGGTTCCGTGTTGCTCACTAAGAACACCGTTGCCTCACAGACACAAGATAGAGAATTGAGTTTACATGAGCCCCTCCAGGGTTCTTTGTACCGGTGGCACTGAGTTCTATAGGTAGTGTTTTAAATAGAGACCCAGTACATACACACATCATGCAAGTGACGCTCATTGCAATTCATGCATGATACGTAAAACTCAATGAATGACAAACTCACCGATAGATAGAAGCTCTCAGGTAATCCAGAATACACTAATTGATTAATTGATTAATCAGACACTTAATCACAAGTTTATATCAAAGCTAACACAGCACTGCACAAATGAACTGTACAAAACAAGGCTAATACTTCGAATGAGGCAGTCTACTTTTTGGTGCGTCTTTGCAGCCCTTAGGAATATTTACATAAACACATGTGTGCAGTTATCGCTAGAGTTGCATGTGAATGTCCCTAAGTCAGGTGGTTCCATGGCTTGGGTCAGATTTCAAACGCTACGGCCCACACAAATTTTCGTGAGAAAGTTTGGTATTTGTAACCAAACTAAATAATCTGAAAACTAAAAACTAGAAGAATATAATGAAATAAAAATCGTCTTGTACCACATAAATCAATAATTATTGTATTTCTTTTTTGACAGTCACGACCAATCAATATTTAATGAGAAATTATGGTCTTGATTTCATAAAAATAAAATTTAAGTTAATCTAACAGTGGAGTTCATGCAGTCAGGTTATCAGCAGCAGCTACTTCTAATCTGTTTATTGCTGATTTGTGACACATGTACGTCATTATTTTTCCTATGACGAAAGGGATTTTAAAAGAATTGGTTATTTCCTTATGGTGCAATATTATAAATATGAGACCTGTATCAGGATCCCCATCAGTATAAATAAGTACTTAGTAATCAAATATGTTAATCTGATTTACGAGGATGCAGAACATGACTCTCTAAAACGTTTATTTAAAATATTTTTCTGTAGTATAGTCAGGGAAGCAGTGATATTGGAAAATTTATTTCCTATATTAATTGTCATTGAATAAAGTAATTTGTGTCAAGCGAGCACAATACGAAACAACGTAACAGTCAATTTTTTTCAATGTACACTTTCCTTTACTCTCAAAGTACAATTTATTTTGAAAAAAATAAATTTCTATTATATTAGGTATGCCATTTAAAACAGGATAAAATTAATAATATTCAAACAGCTTTAGTTAGTACATTAGTAGTACTAAAAACTTTGTCTGAACAATTTTTCTGTATCAATATCAACTTCCAAGGTTTCCACTACTCATTTTCATTTTGTATATAGTATTCAGATTTAAAGGCGTAAGCCTCATTCACAAAACAAAATTAGAAGTTAGTGTTAGTGATTATGGTTAGTAATCAGAGATTGAGAAGGAGCGTTCATAATACGGTAAATTAGTATTTAGAGCTCGACAAACCAAATTAAAACCCTGAGAAGAGTATATTCGGAGGTCGGTACTATAGTCGGTATTATGTTCAGTGCTAAAAGTTGAATTTAAATTTGTAAAATAAGACGATGTGTAATTCTTTCCATTTATAAAAATAGTATGTGAAAAGAATAATAATGACAGATTAATAATAACGAAATATATCATTAATAAATTTACATAAATACTCATATTGTACATGATGTGGCGGCCAAATGTTTTCACTGAGACTGTATATTTCACTTACGCACCAAAGTACGATAGAGCAACGCCATTTGTTATATATCTGAACGGGTGAAGTTAATACGCATTCTAGTCACGATTTTACACCTGGTTCGTCGAACTCTAATATTTAGTGTTTCTGTCGGTAAAGTAGCATACTTTCTTGATAATTTACTATAGATGATGTAACGACCTCGCGTCTTCCAATTTACCGAACGAACAATTTTTACAACCATTTCTTACCTTTGTTAAAAATTCGTCAAAACTTTCGTTTGGTTTTTGTATAATTTTATTAAAGATATACCTTTCATATGTGATATTAATCTTCGGCACGAAATGTTGTTCGAATCTCTTTATTATCTTTACTAAGCTGTTCTTATCTGTTTCGCTTAGATCAAACGAATTAAATACGTTTGCTGCTTCATAACCTATAATTGTCATGAATGTCGCTATTTGAATTTCCTCATCTTTTCTTGAGATTTGTTGCCGTTTCATACCATCTATATTGTTGTATCCATTGTTTCCATACTATAGACATATCTATTTCATTATTTATTTGAAGCTCTTTCGGTGGCTTCAATCCAACCACACCTTTACTGTGATCAGTTTCATTTTGACTATTTTCTAAAGGCATTTTTCTTCTTTATTATTGGATTTCGGCACCATGTAACGACCTCGCGTCAAAGATACACAATAATAGATCATTCAATTAAATTTATTATTATTTTTATATTATAACAAAATATGTTTTATTCTAGAACAATTGCTTAACTATTATGAAGTTGTCTATATATGTTCTCAACACCAATTACTAAAATCCCTAAATCCTGACATCCCTCTTTTTTTACAAAATTCAAATTACATATATTTTCGCGGTCTTATTATTTTTCTTCCACATCTTGATGTCAATTCTTTTTGAGTGACTTCTGTCTCTTTCGTGGCTTCTGTTTCTCTTTTCTCTATCGCCTGTTGGTGTGTTGCTTCTTGGTCTTGTGATTTATCTTTATTATCGTCCTCATCTATGTTTTCTGTTATTTCTGGTTTTTCTTCCGAAGATTGTGCTTTTCTTATAAACCACGAGTTTCTTCTATAAACATTTCCTTTTTCAGCTTCAATTATGTAAGATCTTTTTTGAGCTTTCTCTATTATTTTTCCTGGTAGCCATTGGTTCTTTTTATTTCTATAGAGAATTTGTTCGTTGTTTTTAAATTCTTGTTCTTGTCTTTTGTTTTTGTCTGCATACCATTTTTCTTTTTGCTTATGAATTTCTAGTTTTTCAGGTACTTCGGTTACTATTTGTGGTTTTAACAATTTTTCCTGTATTAGTAAGAGATTTTTTGTTCTTCTGCTCATTAAACGCTGTACAGGTGATTTTAATGATCCTCTTGGCGTATTTCTGTGGTGTAACAGTGCTAAGTATATATCTGATTTGTCTTCGATACATTTTTTAATTAGATTTTTCGCTTCTTGTACGTATCTTTCAGCTAATCCATTGGATCTATGATGTTCAGGGCTGGATAATCTGTGTTTAAAATTCCAATTTACTGCAAAGTTTTTGAACTCTTCACTCACGTACTGTCGTCCATTGTCTGTCATGAGAGTATCTGGTATTCCGTGTTATGCAAACCATCTTTTTAGTGCTTTTATTATTTCTGTGCTTGTAATATTTTTTAATGTTTGAAAATCAAAATATCCTGAGTATCCATCAGCTATAACAATGTAGTTTTTTCCGTCTACGTAATATAAATCTGACGCAACTATTGACCATGGCCTCTTGGGTGTTTCTTGTTTTACTATTGTCTCCATTGGTTTGTCTTTGTTTTACATATTATTCTATGTCTTTTCTCATCTTGGGCCAGTATACATAATCTTTTGCTATTTGATATGTTCCACTTATACCTTTGTGGCTTAGATGACAATTTTTCATTACTATTTCGGTCATTGTTTTGGGTATAAATAATCTGTCATTCTTGAATATGAGGTTTTCGTAACATGATAATTGTTCTCGAAAATACCAATATTTTAGTAGCATTAGAGGTATTTCGATATTTTCTCTGGCTATCCTTTTATTATTTGATTTTTCAGCTGTGTTAATTCTTCGGATTTGTTTATTTCTTCTTGTAGTTGTTTTGTTTTGTCTTTCGACATGGGAATCACTACGCATACTTCTAAACTTGCTTTTTCTTCTTTCTCATCTTCTAGTTCACAATCTCTACTCAATGTATCTGCTATGTAAAGATCTGTACCTTTTTTATATTCTATTATAGGATTGTACGGTACTATTACTATCATCATTCTTTGTAGTCTCGGTGGCGCTTCACATATTGGTTTCTTGAAAATTGTTTCTAACGGTTTGTGATCCGTTTCTATTTTCAGTGATATATTACCGTATATATATTGATGAAATTTCTTGTAAGCCGATAAAATTGCATATGCTTCTTTCTCCAATTGACTGTAGTTTTGCTGGGTGTATGTTAGTGCTTTTGCGCTATATGCTATTGGTCTACCTTCTTGCAAAGCTACTGCTCCTATCGCTCTACTGCTGGCATCCACAGATAACTTGATTGGTTTTGTTGGGTCGTAGTAACTCAATTGTGGCAGTTTTTTGAGCTGTTACTTCATCTTTTTGAACGCTTCGTCTTGCCGCACGTCCCAACACCATTTTACATCTTTTTTAATTAGCTCTCGTAATGGGGCTGTGAACTCAGATAAATTAATTATAAATTTTGACAAATACGTTACCATTCCCAATGCTCTCTGAAGTTCTTTCACATTTGTTGGTGTCTTCAATTGATTGATTGTTTTTATTTTTTCTGGATCGGCTTCTAACCCTTCGTCTGTGAGCAAATATCCTAGGAATATAACTGTTTTTTGTTCAAATTTACATTTTTCGTAGTTTAATTTCAATTCTGCTTCTTTGATTCTCTTTACCACCTTGTCTGTTCTTGCTCGTAGTTCTTCTATTGTGCTAGCATAAATAAGAATATCATCGACAGAGCATTCTGTTCCTTCCAACTCTCTTAGTATGTTAGTCATAATTTGTTGAAATACTTCTGGTGCAGATGCAAGTCCAAATGGAAGTCGTTTAAATTTGTATCTTCCCCAAGGTGTAGCGAAAGTTAAGAATTCTGAGGTACGCTCTGTTACCTTTATTTGCCAAAATCCGTTTTTGCAGTCTAATATGGTAAACCATTTGGATCCATTTATATTTGCTGCTATCTCTTCCAGCGTATTCAATGGAAAATGTCTTCTTTTTAAGTTCTTATTGACTGCTGTCGGATCGATGTAAATTCGTATTTTTCCTTTTTGTTTTACGACTACCATAGGTGATACTACTGGTGTAGGCTTCGTTATTGGCTCTATTATTCCCATTTTCGTCATTCTGTCTATTTCTTTTTTGACATCTTCTTTAATTGCACTAGGTATTCTTCTAGGAGGATGAATTGGTAATATCGGATTGTCTACCAAATCTATATCGTATTCGAATCCTTTTAAGCATCCCATACCTTCAAATATTTCTTTTTCAACTGCGTCTATTCTTTTAGTTAATCCTAGTTTTACGCAAGTATTTCTGCCAAGTATAGGTTGTATATTCTTCTTTAATATTATACATTTAATTTCTTCTGTTTTGTTACCAACTTTTGTTTTAACTATACTTTCTCCTATGACTTCTAATTCATGGTTCGAGAAAGATATTAAATTCTTCGTGTTTGATTTGTTTATTATTAATTTAGCTTGTTTTGCTATTTCAGTGGAGATGACGTTGCATTGTGCTCCTGAATCTAGCTTAAATTTTACTCTTACTTCTTGTGGTAATTCTAAAGTCTCAAACCAGTCTTCTTCTTTACTTCCATCATTTTTTATTGTTGAAACATACAAGATTTCTTCATTATCTCTATTTTCCTCTACTGTATTAATATGCTTTGTTTTACAGCATTTTGCAAAGTGTCCAAACTTTTGGCACTTCATACATTTCTTTTTGTATGCTGGACAATTCTTTTTGCAATGAACTGTGTCGCACCTTTTACATTTATATGTTTTGTTTTGTTTGTAATCTTCTTTTTTATTATATTTATTACTTTTAATGATATCGATTTGCTGTGAATTTGAACTACTTGTGTTTTCTTTTATCGTTTGTAATTGTTTTCCTGCTTGTTCGCTTGATTTGCATATATTTATTGCTGATTGTAATGTTAGTTTATCTTCTGATAGTAAACGTTCACGTGAGTGACTGAAAATTATTTGACTGGTAGTGTGAAGAAGGGATACAATTGCCAATAAATTTATGTTTAAGTCTGTTATTCAAACACTGTGGGACTGATAATCCAGGTAAACCTAGAGAATTCCGAAGGAGGTACAACATATATTGTGGATAATAGCAGCAAAAGTATCCTTTTTAATAATTTATGCAGAAAACTAATAATTAAAATTTCTAACCAAGAAAAAAAAAAACCTTGACTCACTGTCACATCACGAATCCACGTCCGCTGGTGGAACAAGTAGCGACGTCTGTTGATACTAATAAAAGAAATATAATAAAAATAAGAAATAACTCCGCAACCAGTCTTGCAATACAGTAAAACTGGTACATAAGAACCAATTTAGTTTTTTAATAAGACGACTACATAACAACCAAGGTGCTAACATCTCTAAATGAGCTACAAACAAAAAGACAGAGCACAAAACGTGTCCGGTCTAGACGACATCAATAAAAGGAAACGAGAAAGCCCTGAATACAAAGGCATATCAACCGAAACTAATATTTTTAAACCTAGTAAATTGACAAAGAGGTCGCCAAAGAAACAAGAAGAAAACTCAAACGAAAATAAAGAAGAAAATATGGATCAAATTATGCTAATGCTCCAGGAAATGAGAACAGAAAATAATAACAACAAAGAAGAAATGCTAAAAGAAATCCGGAATAACAATGAAATGATAAAGAAGCTTGAAGATGACATGAAAGACAAAGAACAAGAATGGAAATTGGAAAAAATGGAACTAATGAAACGCATTGAAAAAATAGAAATGAGAGAAGAAGAGAGAGAAAAACGCCTGAGGAAGAATAGTGTAGTTATTAAAGGAATAAAATTAGAAAACCCTAATGTAAAAGAGGCCATAACAGAATGGCTTAAAAATGTAATGAGTGCAGAACCTATGTAAATGTACTGTCAACGAGGCTAGACGTGATTTGTGTGCTCTGGCGACATTTATCTTTTTGCTAAAATTTTAAATTTTGAAGTGTGATTTACTCTGTACAAGATGCTTACCCGCGATGATAAAGATTCGATAAAACAAATGATCAGTGAATCACTGTTGCAACTAGGATCTAATAAAGAGTTTGTAATGTTAATCGTAAAGGAAGTAACTAGTGCAGTGAGCAAAGTATTTGATGCAAAATTTGACGCTCTAAGTAAGGAAATTGCATCAGTGAAAGAAGAAAATAATGAATTAAAGAGAGTTTGTATGAGTGCTAGTAAAGGTGTGGACAATCTGGAACAATACACGCGAAGAAATAACATTCGTATTTTTGGACTGTCCGAAGATCGAGAAGAAAATATGGATGAGCGTGTGGTTAAACTGTGTCATGACAAATTACATGTGGACATTTCAGTGAACGATATAGATCGATGCCATAGAATTGGCAAATTTAAAAGTGGTGTAAATCGCCCAGTTATCGTCAAATTTGTCAGCTATCGTTCACGAAATAAAGTTTTCATCAAGAAAAAGGAACTTAGGGACACTGGTATAACTATTAGAGAAGACCTCACCAAAACAAGATTAGCCCTCCTGAAATCTGCCTCAGATAAGTTTTCTTTTAATAATGTGTGGACTCATGATGGCCGAATTATTGTTAAACGTAATTCAAACGGCAAAGATAAAAAATATGTTATTACTAACACTGAGGACCTGAACAGCATAATATAATACCTATTGTAATTATTATTTCACTTATATGTCAGTATGATATTTATTTTAAAACTTAAAACTACTATGTAAATTTAAATTTACCTACTTCAATCATTTCATTTACTTACTAAAATATTGTCTTAAATATATTGCCAGACCATTTTAATATCAGTCACTCAATTTTACAGTCTTGAATTGTTTAATTAACTTCTATTAAAATTATTGTTCAATTTCGCTATTTTTTGTCAATATTTGTTTCATGTCGATATCAGCTGTTTCTAATATAGAAGTCATTGAACTCGATAATAGTAAATTTACATTTGGTCAGATTAATGTCAGATCGCTTAATTCATGTTTTCTAAAATTTAAAGAATTTATAAATGAATGTAATTTTGATATCATTGCGATTACAGAAACATGGATTAGCGACACTGCTCCTTCATCATTATTTCACATTGATGGTTATAATTTTGTAAGTTTAGAAAGATGTCACAAACGTGGTGGTGGTATCGCATTCTATGTCCGTAACAGTATTTTGTTTAAAATCTTAGACACTAGCTTCGTAAATGCAAATAATGTTGAACACTTATGGATTCAGTGTACTATTCATAAGCGTAAATTAGGTCTTGGAGTCATTTACAACCCTCATGCAGATTTATACAGAGATATGGAAGTACTGGATGCAATATTTGCTGAATTTAATCCGTTAGTTGATTATCTGATATGCGCAGGGGATGTAAACATTAATATGTTGTCTAATGATTTTCGTACCAAGTTCTTGTCTAATATAATATCACTTAATGGAATGCATCAGATAATTGAACAGTACACTAGACCGTCTTCTAAATCTCTGATAGATATAATTCTAGTATCAGATAAAAATATATGCACAAATTCTGGTGTTCTGGATACTAGCAATATCTCGGACCATAATTATGTGTACTGTGAATTAAACATACCTAAGACTAGTGTTTTACATAAAACTGTTACGTATAGAGATTTTAAAAATTTCAACTCAGACATGTTTTTTACAGATTGTACCTTAGTTGACTGGATTCAGATTATAAAACTTAATGACATTAATGATAAAATAGATTTTCTTAATAGTAATATAACTGCATTATTTGATATACATGCCCCAATTAAACTGTTAAAATCACTAAACAATATTGTCCCTGGATTACTCCTGTTATTCAAATAATGCAGAGAAAAAGAGATAAGGCTTTGCTCGATTTAAAAAAATATAAAAGTGAAGCAAAATTTTTATATTATAAACAGCTAAGAAACTTAACTACAGCTGCTATTCGTAAAGAAAAACAAGCCTTTCTTCAATATAACATTAACAATAACCTTAATTCTAGTCAACTATGGAATAATTTAAAACGTTTAGGTGTTAATGATGATCCGATTAAAAATATTCCTGATACTCTTGCAAATTCCCAAGATTATGGAAATTATTTACTTGACAAGGTGGGTACTACTAATATAAATCCTAATACTATTAATTATTATCTTGATAACAGGAATTCTAAACAGACAGATGATTACTTTTGCTTCAAATGTATAGACCAAGATACAGTCATGAAAGTTATAAATAAACTTAAATCTAATGCAATTGGTGGGATATCATTGAAAATGATCCGTATAAGTTTACCAGTAATAATAGATTACATTACGCATATTATAAACTGTTGCATATTAGAATGTGTGGTACCGGATGTTTGGAAATTTGCAATAGTTAAAACAATTCCCAAAAACTTAAATTTAGTAGCATTCGATGCTTTGCGGCCAATTAGTATCTTACCAACAATGTCTAAAGTCCTTGAAAGAGTTTGTAGTGATCAAATAATGAATTTTGCTATTGAAAATAGAATCCTGCCAAGCACCCAATCAGGATTTAGAAATGGTTACAGCACAAATACCTGTCTGTTAAATGTTTTTGATTCAATTCTTAAAAATTATGACAACTCACAGGTTTCTGTACTAGTTCAAATCGATTTTTCAAGACCTTTTGACTTAGTTGATCACAGTTTGTTGTTAGCAAAACTGAAATATTTTAATTTCGGTGACAACGCTATAAACTGGTGCAAAAGCTATTTAACTAGTAGATTTTTTCACGTGAACATGTCTATTAATACAACTACTTCACTATCTGCTCCATTTTCGCTAAAGCGTGGCGTGCCACAGGGATCAATTCTGGGGCCTTTATTTTTCTTAATCTATATTGCAGACATGCCAACAGTTCTGAATTTCTGTACTTCACATTCATATGCTGATGACACTCAGATTTTAGCTTCATTTAATAGTTCAGAAATGAATGAAACAAGCACAGTAATAAATAAAGATCTCGATAATTTAGTTCAGTGGATTACTAACAACGGCCTTAAAATTAATGCTGACAAGTCATCATTGTTAATATTGGGTACAAGTGAGACGCCGAATATTATATTGGACGGACTTCAGTTGCAACGTAGCAGTACAATAAAAAGTCTAAGTATGCATATAGACCAAGACTTACATTTCAGAACACATTTACTTAAGAAACTTACAGCAGCTAGATTGAAACTTCGACATTTGTACCAGTTCCGCGATGTTCTTTCTACGCAGATAAAATTGCGCCTTGTTAATTCCCTTGTACTATCTTTATTTGATTATTGTGCTTGTGTTTATGTGCCTCATTTGACTCAAGTAGATAAGCAGAAAATAACTCTTTTTCAAAATTCATGCTTAAGATATGTTTATGGTGTGCGGAAATACGATCATATTTCTAAATATCGCATTATCGCTAATATGAATCACATTGACGATCGTCTCAAAATATCGTATCTTTGTCTAACACATAAAATTAAGCTAACTGGATTGCCTGACTATTTATATGAAAAACTTGTTTTTAAGCAATACAATTATACACTACGTGAAAAAGATTTATATGTAGTGCCTTCCTTCAAGAAAATTAAATTTAAAAACTCATTTTCGTATCTTGCTCCTGCATATTATAATAAAATTCCATTTGAGTTGAAGTCTTTACCAATGAGTGCGTTCAAACATCATGTGAAAAATATGTTTAAACTTAGTTTTGACCAATGTAAATAATTATTTGTAATTAATTCTTTTAATAATTCTATGTTACATTTTACTAAAATAATGTAAAATACTTATAAATTTGTTGATTTTCTTGTAAATATCTTTTGTATGTCATATCATGTACTATGGTTAGGTGGAAGAGCAGCCATTGGCTGAACCTCGCCTTTGACTTATGTGTCAATAAAGTATTAATTATTATTATTATTATTATTAAAATTGCAGAAACATACAAAATAAGCAGAGGTGAAAAAGAATTAATTATAGTTAATCTGCAAAATTGGGAGGAAAAACAAAAAATAATGAAAAATAAATACAGGCTACAGGGAAAAGAAATTTATATAGACCATAATCTTACAGTAAAAGAAAGAGAAATACAAGCAAAACTAAGAGAAATTGCAAAAAAAGAAAGAAGTAGTCGTAAATTAGTAACAGTAGCATATAAGAAAATTAAGATACAAGGGAAATGGTACTCATGGAATGAATCAAATAACCAAATAGAACAAACACCGCACTCGAAAAACGACACAGCGTAAAGAATGACGAATTAAATACCGACTCTCAAAACTCACACGAAATAAAATTGGGATTCTGGAATATTACGGGAATAAAAACAAAAGACTTAAATTTTTGGGATTATATTAGAAATTACGATTTTATAGGGTTGATTGAAACTTGGGTAGAAAAAAAAGATTGGTACAAGATTAAAAAGAAATTACCAAAGGAATTTAAATGGGAATGTGTATATGCAACAAGAAAATTTAAAAAAGGGAGAGCGAAAGGGGGAATTATAACGGGTATTAAAAATAACATCATAGAATTAAAGGCAAGTAATATTACAAAAGAAAAAATTCAAGAGAGAAGAATAAAATTAGATAACGAAGAATGGCGTATATTAACAATATACAACAACAATAAACTTAAAGAAATAATCACAGACATAGAGAACAACGTAGAAGAAATACAAGAAAATAATTTAATTATTGCAGGTGATTTTAACGCAAGAATAGGCGAGGAGGGTTCAATCTGCGAAAGTAATAATGAAGAGGACAACAAACGCAAGACAAAAGACAAAGTTAAAAATGCTGAAGGAACAACACTTATAAAATGGACGAAAGATAAAGGATGGAATATATTAAACGGAAATATGGTAGGAGATGAGAAAGGAGAATATACGTATATTAACAGTAGGAATCAAGCCTCAGTAATTGATTATGGGATAGTTAATAATCAAGCTCTGTATAAAATAAAAAATTCGAAGTAGAGGAGCGAATTGAATCCGAATATTTACCTTTAGTAATAACCCTAACAAATCGAACAAATTCACAAGCTACAATACGAGAAGAACGAAAAATAATTAATTGGAATAGTGAAAACATAAGAAAATATAAAGAACAAATTGAAAACTTAATCTCAACGAAAAGACACGACAACATCGACAATGAAGAAATAGATGAAACAATGTTATTAGTTAATGAGGCAATAATAAGTATAACTAAAAAAATAAGACCAGGTAACATCCGTAAAAACGACTGGTGGGATAAACAGTGTAAAGAAAAAAAGATGGAAGTAAGGAGCCACTTAAGAAGGCTAAGAAAAGGACAAATATCTACTGAGGAATATACCATGAAAAGTAAAGAATATAAAATTTTGCTGAAAGAAAAGCAAGTTAAATTTAAAGAAAAAGTAATATCAGAATTACACAATATAAGAACAGAAACTCAGGCATGAAAATATATAAATAAAGAACGTAAATCATATAAAGAATTTGACGACAACATAAGCCTGGCGGAATGGAAAAAACATTTTGTCAATTTATTACAAGGCAAAGAAGAAAAACCAAATTTAGAACTGCTAGATAATAATTCAACTCAAATAACGCCCGAAATAACAGAGGAAGAAATTGCATGCCACATTAAAAACTTAAAGAAGAATAAGGCGTGTGGAGAGGATGGAATCCCTAACGAGGCATGGATATATGGGGGCAAAAAACTAAACTATGCAATTACAAAAATTATAAATAGTGTATGGAGTGGACGTAGTTTTCCAAAACAATGGCGCAAAGGAATAATCATTCCAATCCACAAGAAAGGCGACTCCAAAATACCAGAGAACTACAGCGGTATAACGCTACTAAACACCATATACAAACTATACGCCATGATTCTGGATCGACGTTTACAAGACGAAATAGAAAGACACCAGATCCTACCGGACACACAATCAGGATTCAGAAAAGGGCGCAGCACAACAGATAACATTTACATTCTTAATCATGTAATTGAACAAGAAATATCAAAAGAAAGAGGAAAATTGTACGCATTTTTTGTTGACTTAAAAGCTGCGTTCGATACAGTAGACCGTGGAATACTACTAGATATCATGAGAAAGAAGAACATAGACTCCCATTTAATTAATAAAATAAAAGAAATATATAATGAAACAACAAATTCAATAAGAACAGGCGAAAAATATTCAGAAGATTTCTGGACAATAAAGGGATTACGGCAAGGTTGCCCATTGAGTCCAACACTGTTCTCCATCTATTTATCAGATATAAAAGAATACCTCAGCAAAGAACAAATAGGCGGTGTGGTGGTGGGGAGGAAAAAATTCTGGACACTAGCGTACACGGACGATTTGGTGCTACTCGCAAAATCGGAAGAAGAAATGAAATCATTATTAAGGAGGTTAGGAAAATATTTGAAGAAAAAAATGATGGTTCTTAATATAAAAAATCAAAAATGATGAAATTTCGGAAAGGTGGCGGTAGAGACAAAAAAATCGAATGGACATGGCAAGGATACCCAATAGAAAATGTAACAGAGTTTAGATATTTAGGATACACATTTAAACAAAACAACAATGAAGAGAAACATATAGAAAATCAAATAAAAAAAGCGAACGTAGCAATGAGAGAAGTTTGGGGCATTGCAGAGAGAAAATTTCCCAACAATTTTAAAATAAGAATGATGCTATTTGATACAATTGTAAAAAGTATTTTAATGTATGGGGCGGAAATATGGGGTTGGTCGGAAAGTAGTAAACTAAAAAACATCCAGACTAGATATCTGAAGTGGACACTAGGCCTGGAAAGGCACACACCACACTACATTATTATGGAAGAGACAAATCGAGATAAAATGAGAATAGAAACGGGTCTGCGAGCCACGAAATATGAAGAAAAAATAAGAAAATACGACACAGAGAGTATTTTATACCAATGCTGGAAACAAACGATGAAAAATGAAAAAAGAAATACAGGAGGAAAAAAATGGGATACTAAAAGAAGAGAATACTACGAAAGAAATGGATATTCAGTAACCCAAGTAGAAATATACAGAAATAACAACATCGAAATAAAGGAAGAACTGAAAAGAAGAGATAAACAGCTACAGAAACAGGAACAGAACAATAAAATAACAGAGTCAAAATATAATCCAGTATATAAACACTTACGAACTGCAAACACGCCAATCTATATCATAAAGGAGAATAAGAAAAATATAAAAGCGATAGCAAGACTAAGATGTGGAAATGAGGTAGTTGGTAACAAGTACTGGCTTGACGAAAATGCCGTTTATGCCAACAAGGTAGCGAGACAATTCAACATCTTATGTACAACTGTAGAGAACTAGCCAGAGAAGAGCACAGCATTTATTACGTATTAAACGAATTAGTAAGTGGAGAAGCATGGATCCGAAGAGTAAAAAACAGAAGAGAAGAGAAGAAATATTAAAATAGTAATCCTAACTTGTACACATTTTGTAACATATACATAAATAACTACAGACAAAATACTTATTATAATACGCCTTCATTTTTATTTATTTTTTATTGTATAATTAGAAATGTAGAATTCTAAACCGAAAGGTACGAATTTAATAAAGAATCTAATCTAATCTAGTAAACGTTCACGTATTATATCATTGTTGATACCCACAACTATTTTATCACATACAAGACTGTCTTCCAATTTACCGAACGAACAATTTTTACAACCATTTCTTACCCTTGTTAAAAATTCGTCAAAACTTTCGTTTGGTTTTTGTACAATTTTATTAAATATACCTTTCATATGTGATATTAATCTTCGGCACGAAATGTTGTTCGAATCTCTTTATTATCTTTACTAAGCTGTTCTTATCTGTTTCGCTTAGATCAAACGAATTAAATACGTTTGCTGCTTCATAACCTATAATTGTCATGAATGTCGCTATTTGAATTTCCTCATCTTTTCTTGAGATTTGTTGCCGTTTCATACCATCTATATTGTTGTATCCATTGTTTCCATACTATAGACATATCTATTTCATTATTTATTTGAAGCTCTTTCGGTGGCTTCAATCCAACCACACCTTTACTGTGATCAGTTTCATTTTGACTATTTTCTAAAGGCATTTTTCTTCTTTATTATTGGATTTCGGCACCATGTAACGACCTCGCGTCAAAGATACACAATAATAGATGATTCAATTAAATTTATTATTATTTTTATATTATAACAAAATATGTTTTATTCTAGAACAATTGCTTAACTATTATGAAGTTGTCTATGTATGTTCTCAACACCAATTACTAAAATCCCTAAATCCTGACAGATGTCTTAATAATCGTAACAAAATTTGTGAATTAATGAAGATTACATTCCAGAAATAACTTTTTTGAATTGAGAACTAACGCTCATTTTGTTGGTTAATGTTGATGATTAAAACATTAGTGAATATGTCAGTAGAAACTTTGACTTCTCTTATAGAGACTAAAAAAATGTCATACAAATTAAAAAAAAAATATGGTTTTCATTTACTGAATGTATCCACCATCATCTATTGATTTTCTTTTTTCTTTTCTCCTTTTATATTTCTATTATTTATTCTCACAGCACAACACAGAAACTTTATGACTCTCAACAAATGTCAAGATAACTCATTATTTCTATAAATATATCTATTTCAGTCTACTCTATTCTGTGATTGGTTATTTCTGTTAACTACTAACCATAAGTTTGGGACTTGCAAACTCTTGCGCTAACCACGATTAGCGTAGACCAGCGCTGGACTAATTTCGTTGTGAACCTTCCTAGAAAAATACGTATGCCAAATTTCTAACGCTAACCATAACTACTAAGACTAAACCACTAATTTCGTGTTGTGAATGGTGCTTTACCATTACGATTACAATCTAGGGAACTACAAGAGCTACCGTCAATTACAGTTAGAGTAATACATATTAGACGACTTTTGCCAGTTTATAGTGCATAGATACATTTTAAATCTGAATTTTTTTATATGAAATTAGTTAATAAATACATTTCAAAGCTGCAAAAAAATATGCAAGCTACATTTGTATGTTTTTTCTTGGCGTACAGTATAATCCGAAATATAATATTAAACACTGGTTTTTTTTCTAAAGATACATGTCTGATATACATAGTTTGTTTCATTTATTTTTAAATCCAGCTAGTCATTAAACGATTTCAAAGTAAAAGTAAAAAATAAAACTAGAGAATGGACTGCAATATGGATAATAATTTATAATAATAATATTAAGTCAACTGTAAAAAATAGTAGAAGAATAAAAAAAATTAAATAAATATATAATCTCGCCTTCTACCCATTTCTGAGTGCGGCACTCTGCCGTTGCAGATCTCGGTAAGTGATATATTTTGCGCATGAAGTGCGGTTACCAGGCGTCAAATCACGGCCCTCAAAAATGTTAGTGGTGGGGAAGCCAAAGAAGTAGTTTTGAAAAAAAAAATTATTAATAATAGTAATACAAGGAAAACAGATTTTTCGGCCTTCAGTCAATATAATTGTTTTATTTCGTCATTGTTTAATAATTTAATATAAGAAGAGTACACTGTACATAAAAACAAATGTTAAGTGATTCAAAAACAAAATAAACATTTTAATTACTTACAGAAAACATACAAAATTATAAAAATCAAACATTTGTCTCTACAATCATGATTAAAATGTACTTGTTAAAAAATTAATAATAAGCGTATTACATTATCAACCAATATACCGTAAAATAGGGTATATAGGGTCATGAGGGTGAATAGATTCAAAATAGGAAAAATTTTTATTATACCAGCTAAACGTTCTGTTTATCTTGTAGTTATTTTATTTCTACTTAATATTATTCTATAATATTCCTGGTTGATTTCTAGTAAGTTTCAAGTTTCAAATGTTGGTAGTTCTGCAGGGAATCCCTTTTATATTACTTTACCTAAAATAATACAAAATCATATGTTGCAAAACTTCTGTCGTGGAAACTGTAGTATTTATTTAAACAAAAAACACTTGGTAAGTATAACATCAATACACTTTTATAATGTTAGCGGCATAATTGTTTGAATTTTATATACATTATTATTATTAGGAAAAAAATATATTATAAATTCTGCTGCTTTTTTATGAAAACGGGGTGAATTGTGTCAACCATGCCAAGACAATACAAACCCGACCCTCGGTCCAAAAGGTATAAGAAACAAAATTTCAAGAAAATTGAAGAAGCGAAAACGGCCATTCGTAAACTCATGAGCATTCGGCAAGCGTCAAAAACCTATGAAATAGCGTATTCAATTCTTCAGAGGCACATGAAAGGAGGTGTTAAGAAACATGGAGGTCAAATATTTGTCTGAAGAAGAAGAGAAACTTATAACATATAAGTTGAAAATATGTGCCGAATGGGGTTATCCCCTTGATGCATTTGATGTTCGTGTTTTAGTTAAAGGATATTTGTATAGATGGGGCCTAAAAATAAAAAGTTTTAAAGAAAATATGCCCGAAAAAGATTTCGTAGCTTTATTAAAGACGTGTTGTCAGTTCGCATGTGTCAAAATATTAAAAGAAGCCGGGCTTCTGTATCTAGTGAAATTATAAATGAATATTTTACTCATTTAGAAGAATCTATAAGAGATATTCCTCCCGAGAACATTGTAAATTACGATGAAACAAATTTATCGGACGATGCAGGGAGGAAGAAAATTATCACGAAACGTGGTTGTCGGTACCCAGAAAGTATCTTAAATACTTCAAAATCAGCGACGTATTTGATATATGCTGCAGCAAATTGTTCAATTTTCTGGGAAAAGTTAAAAAAAATTCCAATAATTCATTTGAGGGCACTTTTTTGCGCTCGAAAATTACGATTGATTATAATGGATATAAATACGGTTTTCCTAACGTAAAAGACCAATGTTATTTTTATGATCAAGTTATTGGAAAGTTATCCCCTCCAGACAGGGACGGCGCCAGGATTGAATTGATGGGTGGGCACGTATTGGCCGCATAAGTTGTTGGGTGGGCACCAGCCCTACGCAACTTCGTATATAAGCGCAGCTAGAAAACGTCCAGCTTTATGTCACTTGCGCGCATGACTTTGAAAGAGAGAGATAGCTTAAAGAGGCTGGAATTTACTCAACGCCATATGAACGCAGGTTATTTTTTTCAATCATTTGTGCTGTTTGGTAATAAATAGTTATAAACAATTAGTTTGCAATGGGTCGTAAGTGCTTTGCGCCCAATTGTACCAGCGGGTATGACTCAAATCATGACAAAATATCTTTGTTGCGTGCTCCAAAAGAGCAGTAGGAAATTTGGAAAAAAGTAGTAATATGAGCAGATATATATATATATATATATATATATATATATATATATATATATATATATATATATATATATATATATATATATATATATATATATATATATATATATATATATATATATATATATATATATATATATATAATATTGCTTGTAAACAAAGAAAATGTATGTCACATAAAAGTAGCGGAATTAACAAATGTTAAAAGTCGTGGTTTTTTAATCCACCCAAATATAAACATATTTAGATTAGCCAAATATATTCAAGATAAATTAATATTATATATAGATAAACCTCGTGTATATGAAGAAACAGTGTATTCTGTAATTGAAAGTTACGCATTCTTTTCCTCTTGTAGAGATCACAAGAAAGAAACAATATCTGTTTTTATCCATGAATTTATTTTAATGCGCTTGAAGCAATATTTTAAACAGAATCAAAATAATATCAAAACTCAGTGTAAGGAAGATCGAAAAATCTAAATTAAGAAAGAATTGAAATATTCAGTTCTATCTATTTTTATTATTATAAAATTATAAAATGTACCTATTGTATAAAGTACAAAAATATTAATTAAGAAAAAATGTAAATATTCGGTTCTATCTATTTTCTTATTATTTTTTTAAATAAAATGTTCTATTTACATTATATAAATTTTACCATTTTGTATTTTAAAATTAAAATATTTATGCCAATTTTACATTTGTGTAACTTGTCATGGTGTAATTAAATAGCAAAAATGTACTACAAGAAAAATGTGTTTATATATGGTTTTACATATTTATATTTGTCAAGCTGAACCTGTTATAATTATAGAAAAATGTGTCTTTAATTTTAAATAATTGCAAATAACATTTTCTAAACACGAGGCAAAAGAAAAAGAGAAATGAAATAAAAATTAGCACATGGAATGTAAGGACAATGCTGCAACCTGGGAAAATACAAGAAATAGGACAGGAATTGATAAGATACAAGATAAATATAGCCGCTATACAAGAAACAAGGTGGAAAGGTGTAGGAAGAGTTGTCAAAAAAGATTTCACAATACTATACTCAGGAAAGGAGAAACAAGGACAACACGGAGTAGCTTTTATATTAACAGGCAGCCTCAAAGATAAAATAATAGATTTCGAACCAATAAACGAAAGAATAGCATACATAAGACTGGAAGCAACACCCTTCAACATATCGCTAATAAACGTATACGCGCCAACAGAAAATGCCAATAAAATCGAAAAAGAGGAACTCTACGAAAAACTAGAAGAAGAAATCAAGAAAACACCGAAAGAAGACAACCTAATTATCCTAGGAGACTTCAATGCTCAGATAGGCAAAGAAGATTACATACAACAAATAGCTGGAAAACATACTATTCATGAAAAAACGAATGATAATGGGCAAAGATTATGCGGAATGGCAGCCAAGCACAACTTATCTGTTAGCAGTACTATTTATGAGCATCCGAAAAAACATAAAGTCACATGGAGCTCACCAGACCAACAACATCAGACACAAATAGACCATATACTAGTAAAGGATAGAAGGAAATCAATGGTAAAAGATGTTAGAACGTACAGAGGAGCTTGTGCGGAGTCAGATCATTTCTTAGTGACAGCAACATTTAAACAAAAGATCAGGAAAAATATAAGAAGCAAAAACAAACACGCAACATGGAATGTAGAAAAACTCAACACAGAAGATGTTAAGTCTGAATACAAAACAGAAATAGACAAGCAAATTCAAATGAAAAATAGAGTCTCAGATGACGTAGAAATGAACTGGAACAATATAAAGGAATGCATAAACCAAGCAGCAAGAAAATGTATAGGCGTAAAAAAACGAGTAAAAAACAAAGAATGGTTCAATAAGGAGTGCCAAGAAATAGTAACAAACAAAATAAAATCGAGACTAAAATGGATAAAAACAAACAAGGAGGAAGACAGAGAAGAATACAAAAAAATGAGGAAAACATGTAAAAATACAATAAAAAGGATAAAAAATAACTGGATAAAAAGCAGAATAGAGGAAATCGAGAAAGAAAGAACAAACAGTAACACAAAACGATTTTATCAAAAGATAAGAGAACAAAACAGAACATATAAATTAAAAGCAGAAAACATAAAAGACAAAAATGGAAAAAAATCCGAAAACGAGGAACAATACAAACAAACATGGGCTGAATACTTCAAAGAGTTGCTAACAGAATATAGACAACAAGAAGAAATACAAACCCAAGAAGAAACAGGGGAGGAAGCAATAGAAGAACCAACAAGAGAGGAAATAAGACAGGTAATAAGAAACATGAAAAACGGAAAAACACCAGGAGAGGATAAAGTAAACATAGAACTAATTAAATACGGAGGAGAGAATCTGCACGAACTTGTATACAAGTTAATCAAAGATATATGGAAAACCGAACGAATGCCAGACGAATGGAAGAGCGGTCAAATAATAACAATACATAAGAAAGGCGACCAGCAAAACTGTCAAAATTATAGGGGAATAACCCTACTTAGTGTTACATATAAAATCATGACAACCATATTACAAAGGAGACTAGTACAAGAAACGAAGGACATAATTGGACAACATCAATACGGGTTCACCCGAGGGAAATCAACAACAGATGCAATACACATAGTAAAACACATTATAGAAAAAGCACATAAACATAACATAGAAATAGAGATACTCTTCTTAGACTTCAAACAAGCATTCGATTCAATTAAAAGAGATAAACTACTGACAGCACTACAAGAATTCAACATAAATGGGAAATTAAGAAGGCTAATAAAAATGACAATGACCAACACGACAGCAAACGTCAGAACGCAAAAAGGACAAACACAAGAATTTGAAATAAATAAAGGAGTCAGGCAAGGAGACACACTATCAGCAACCCTGTTCAACATAGCGCTAGAATACGTGATGAGAAAAATACACAAAGGAATGCTCAGGACAAGCGGCGGACAATTAATAGCCTATGCAGATGATATCGCGGTAGCAACAAAAAACAGGAGAATAATGTTAGAAATACTAGAAGAAATAACAATAGAGGGTGATAAGATAGGATTGAAAATAAACGAGGGTAAGACAAAAATAATGAAACTGGGAAAAGAAAACGAAGAAGAAAGCATACGCCTAGGAAAATACCATTTTGAAGTAGTCAAAAAATTCAAGTACCTCGGAATTACGATAACCAATAAAGGAAGCAGAGAAGCAGAAATCAAGGAGAAAATAATAGCAACAAACAAAGCCTACTACAGCAACAAAAAGCTACTACATGATAAAAACCTGACAAAGAAGACAAAAATTAAAATATACAAAACCTTAATAAGACCAGTACTACTATATGCCGCGGAGACACTAACTATGACAAAAAAAAACGAAGAAGAATTGAAAATAGCAGAAAGAAAAATAATACGTTCTATCCTAGGACCAGTAAAAACAGAGGAAAGTGAATACAGAGTGAGAATGAACTTTGAAATAGAGCAAGAACTGGGCGAAGAAAACATAGTAAAGAAGATAAAGCAACAAAGGATAAGATGGATAGGACACGTTTGGCGAGCAAACGAGAAAGATGCAATAAAAGCTATAGTACTGTGGGAACCAGGTGGAAAAGGAAGAAGGGGTAGACCAAGATCAACGTGGTTGAAGGAAGTGGAAGAAGACCTGAGAAAAGCGGGAATACAAAAATGGAAAGAAAAAACAAAAAACAGAAATATTTGGAGAGACATAATACAAAGAATGTAAAAATAGGAAAACGGGGACTAATCCACCCCAAAAGCTGGATTTAGAAAGCTTCATTGAAGCGGCACAACCCCCGAGGGGGTGTTAAGCCACTATATATATATATATATATATATATATATATATATATATATATATATATATATATATATACATTTTCTAAAGTAATTAGTTGTAAAAGTAAAAAAAAACATGAATAGACTCGTAAGCACCATGCATTCGCCAGACTCTCCTTCCTATCGCACTCACTTTTTTGACGCTCTCTTTCTACAACATTTCTGTGGATGCTTTACCCGCAAGACTCGCCTGTCCTTCAGTATAATAGTTCGTGGTGGGCACCTAGATGTAAGCGAATGTGGACATGGCCTGCTGGCCTGCATTAAAAATGCGATATAGTACTCAAAATATTTTTTATTCTCTATATATTCGGTATAAATAGTATCTGGAATTTATAACATGGCATAAAATAAATAAACATTATATAAATGTTTTTAATTGAGAACATAAATTTATTTGAAATTAGTAATATTGTAAAAGGAGATTGAGTCGCGATCTAATTCATTATAAAATAAGACAAAATAAGACGAAGACTTCTTGTTAGAAATATATATTTAATACATAAAAGAAAATATATAAAAATATAAATGCTTAAAATTTACAGAAGTTATAAACTAATATTGATAATTGAAATTAAACATATTATCCGGCAATGGAAACAACAACAACAACGTATGAATAAACTAATCTTTAAGTTACAAAATACTAAAATACATGGCAAGACCTACATCTTGCACAAACGAGACAACTCGTCTCGTTAGAAGCCAAACTACCACTCTAATCCGTTGTTGTATACCATGGGATCTTCTGACAAAGGGTAAGAGGGTGGTATCGTCGCGATGGTCGCACATATGCGTTTACATAAAAAACCCAGACGAGGTTAAATCTTTCCGACCCCTCGCTTAGCTATAATTTACCCAGATATGTCATCACATCCCGTGTAACCAGACGCGACAATTCAGAAAAGCTATAAACTTGATAAATAATCATCTACGGAATACTGAAGTTATAACATATGCACTAATAAATTTGATAAACAAAATAAACTCTGTCAAGTCAACTTTAGAAAGATACTTAAGATAACGCTTAATTAGTCTGTATCTTTCGAAGCTGAGTTGATAGTGAAATATCATAATTTATAAACAAAACCAAATTCTGAATTACCCGTTTTGTTACACTGCCCCAGGTTCAAATATAATTATATCTTACGAGATAATTATTACCAAAACATAACCTAAGACAGAACAATAACATTCAAAAACACATAAAATTCAGAATTAAACTGAATCAATCAAACCATCATCTTATGCTAAACATAAGAGAAAAGGAACAAAAATCATTTATTAGGATTGAGATAAATCGATGCATCAAACATACAACAAAATACACTAACACATATTAATAAATGAACACAAATTGCTAAATTTAACAAACTCAAATACTACTAGGTAGTACAAACTCAAAATTCAAAATCATACAAGTTCAGAAATCAAAGTTGTACAAATTAAATAAACCAAAATAGTACAAATTCAAAACCAAAAATGCCTAACTGAACATATGTTCGCTAAAATCTGAATTTGTAGCCAAAACTGTACAAATTCAGTAA
The DNA here is from genome assembly GCA_911728475.2 of Pterostichus madidus. Taxonomy (NCBI): domain Eukaryota; kingdom Metazoa; phylum Arthropoda; class Insecta; order Coleoptera; family Carabidae; genus Pterostichus; species Pterostichus madidus. The sequence goes on from OU452312.1 coordinate 12,995,616, forward strand.
CCAAAAATTCCTAAATGAACATATGTTCGCATATCTGAATTTGTAACTAAAATAAATCAAAATTACACATTTTTTCAAATACGAGACAGACAGCTTAAATAAACAAAGGTTTATTTTAAAAATAATCTTAATTAACATGCAAACATGCAACACTTAATTATTAAACACAAAAAAACTGAGACGGCATCAGGTAGCGGAAAAGGGATAGTTCTAGTTACCGTCTTTGGTTTGTGACCGCGTGACGTCGGTACGCATAAACACAAACACATGGGGCTGGTCACAATACACAAACACTTGAGAATTGTCACTTCACACCACAGTGACAGGGGCAAGGGAGGTGGCTTCGGTGGCGGGCGATGACCTCGTTCCAAGATCAGCTGTTCGAGATAAGGGCGGTAACAGCTGATCTGCTGTGCATCATGGAATCTATCGCGCAACTCTTCTTGCTGATGTCTCTCCAGGTCGCGCGACCTGGATATCGGCTGCTTCTGCTGCTGCTGGTGGCGGTTGGCAGAAATTACATTTTCGCAGCTACGTACGTTTTGTGCATGGTGCACAACTCTTTCACAACTTTCTTCACAAACACTGACAGGTACGCAGATTGATTCATTTACCTGCTCAGTGTGCTCTAAAATGCTTTTTTCGGCAACTTCTTCGGAGCTGTTCACCTCTATCCTGGAGCCTGGTTCACTGTCGATAACTTCGTCCTCCATTTCCACGTTTCCAACGAAGTCAGCAATTACCTTTTTCATAGGACGCGGAATGTCCACAATCACCCGTTTCTCTGCCTGTAGCAAAGACTCAAATTCAGCTACGCTGATTGTTGCTACAGGTAGCACTTGAACCTTAGTTTGGACAACAGATCCGTAGCTCGGTTCCAGGTATGACCGACTACGATCCGTATTCTGCCCATGCAAAAAAGGCGGGTTCAACAATGCTTGCTGCACTTGCGGCGGTGACTGGACAAACGACGCCATCCACGTCTCTGATAATGCTGTCTTCAGCTGAACGTCGGGACGAAATCGGCATGGTGCACCTCCAAGCGGATACCGTATGAGCTGTGTCTCGCCTGGTATTGAATCGTTGCACTCGTAACCATACTGCGGGTACATGGTTACCTGCGGATGCGGCGAAACTACTTGGTGCTGACTCCACGGATAGAACTGTGGCGGAAGCCACGGTGGCACTTGCGAACACTCATACATATTGTTGCACGACACTTTATTTACACTTGGATGTTGCACAAGCTTTTACTATTGCACTAATTATAATTATATACACATTCATACGTTGCGTTGCCATTTTACACTTAAACAAGGATAATAAACAATAAAACAGTGACTGCGCCATGTAATCAAAGGATTACAACTAAATTTAAAAAATCTAAACGAGCAGAAAACGTAAATTCTTTGAAATGCGACAGGTAAATAAAATAAAAATTTATATTTGCCTATTCAGAGGCCACATTCTACCGACTGCTGCCAATGTAATGAGATAGAATCGCGATCGCGCACTTCTATAACGACAACAGCGGGTGAATTTTTACGTACAACTAAAACCGAACTGATTTGAATTAAAATATAAATAAAGCATAAAATAACATATAAGTTCAAAACTAATTATTGCAAATTAGACTAAGCAAATCCGGCAATGGAAACAACAACAACAACGTATGAATAAACTAATCTTTAAGTTACAAAATACTAAAATACATGGCAAGACCTACATCTTGCACAAACGAGACAACTCGTCTCGTTAGAAGCCAAACTACCACTCTAATCCGTTGTTGTATACCATGGGATCTTCTGACAAAGGGTAAGAGGGTGGTATCGTCGCGATGGTCGCACATATGCGTTTACATAAAAAACCCAGACGAGGTTAAATCTTTCCGACCCCTCGCTTAGCTATAATTTACCCAGATATGTCATCACATCCCGTGTAACCAGACGCGACAATTCAGAAAAGCTATAAACTTGATAAATAATCATCTACGGAATACTGAAGTTATAACATATGCACTAATAAATTTGATAAACAAAATAAACTCTGTCAAGTCAACTTTAGAAAGATACTTAAGATAACGCTTAATTAGTCTGTATCTTTCGAAGCTGAGTTGATAGTGAAATATCATAATTTATAAACAAAACCAAATTCTGAATTACCCGTTTTGTTACAATATAAACAGCTGTACATAAATATATAAAACAATATTAAGTACTTAAAAATAAACTTAGAACTTAGAACATTGCTTCAAAAATTTAAATTAAAATATAACTTACTAAATGAACTTTTTAATATTGTAATACAATTATATATTCATTACACTAATTGCATTCTTCTATTTGGATTGCGTTTAATAAACTCGTTCACTACTGTTTCCATGCTTATTGATTTTGCTATATATTTTTCAATATTTATAATTGCCAGAGTTGCCAGCCTGTCGTTAGTCATTTTATTTCTTAAATATGTTTTCAGTCTCCTAAGATAAGAAAAGAATCTCTCACATGCAGCACTTGAAACCGGAATTGTTATGCATATTATTAAAAGTTTGTGTATCACCGAAAATGCAATTTTATATTTATTTACCATATCAGCAAATTGTAACATGTTTGAAATTTTTATATTATATTCTTTTTCGTAATTTGAAATTGTGTTTGGTAAAATATTTAATTCTGATCTTAGTAAATTTAAATCACATAAATAATATTTTGCAAGTGGAATTATAGTATCATAATTTAAATTTTTTTCTGGTATTTCAGGATTCAAGCTACAAATTAAAATATTTTTATTAGCAAAAAATCTGTTTTCTAGCTCAATTAAAATCCTGTCTATCACAGGTACAAATATTTTCGTCCTTAAATGTTCTTTTATTTCTGTGTTAATATCTTGCTCAAGAGAATGCATTTTCTCTGTAATTATATAATTTTGAAATTTTTTAGAGATTTTCGACAGTCGTTTTCTTTGAAAAATTTGCAGTTTAATATTATTTTCATCGGCAATAGCTACTGCTTCTTTGTAAACAATTTCAAAACAGAATTTTTGCTCAAAAGTGTGAATAGTGTCTCTTTGGTTGCTAAATACATTTTTAATTCCTTCTATTAACAATAAAGCATGAGACACATTTGAATTAACTTCTTGTAAATAATCACTTATTCCCTTGAACATAAATAAAATATGAAAAAACATAGTGTGATTAAATATGAACATGAAATTCAATTGTTTCAAAAGACCAGTCGCTTCTAACTTTCGTTCGCCTTTTTCAGTGATTAAAATATTTAATAACAGTAAGACTACTTCAAATGCCTTCTTTAAAGCTATGCATGCGTGTACTTGACTTGTCCAACGCGTAAAACATATTCGCATTAATTCGACAGATTTGCGGTCTTTATATATTTCTTTTTGTAAATTTATAAATCTATTATGTATTGCAGAACCAGAAAAAAAACATAATTTTTCTAATAAAGAAAAAAATGAATCGGTTTCAGCAAGACATTTGCATGCGTCTACTACAACTAAATTCAGCTTGTGATTGAAGCAATGTACATAGATAGCTAGTGGCACTTCCTCTCGGAATAATGCCTGTACATCATTTAGTCTGCCACTCATGACACTAGCCCCGTCGTAGCAAAACTTCTGCTATCAATTGTAAATATTCTCGGTTTTCTTGCACCTGTTTCTAATATATCTTGTTAATTTGTGAAAGGACAGACTCGTTATTTTTGCACCTTATTGAAAAGTCATTTCATGCCACTTCACAACGTTTATGTTGATCACTTGCTGCGTGTTTTAAAAAGCCTGAATCTTTTTCCATTGCTCGTTTCCAGTTTTTGAACTCGACTATCACAAATGGTTTATTTGGTTCATATGCTGCATTAGATAAACACCGGCAAGGAAAACAAAACGGAGAATCGTCTAATATACTATATTCCAACCATTTATTATGATGGAATCAAGACATTTTGAATCCTCTCCACTTGTTGCCAAAAAATTTTTTGTGGGTACTTGGATAATTTCGGCTGTACTGGTCCTGTTGTTATACTCTGCGCGATATCTTGAGGGCCAACAACAGTTTTTAACACCTGATTATCAACTAAAGAATAATTTGTTGCTGATGATTCATCAGCAAATGACAGTGATGCACATCCGTCTTCTGATTGATCATCATCATACTCACTATTGTCACTATCACTTGCTGCAGAAACTGCGTATTCAGCATACGATTCGTCTAAATCTGCATCCTCTTTGTCTTCCCACTTATCTTGGTCCTGGATTAAACTTTGGGCTGCACTCACATTTTCACTAAGTTCGCTACTTGAAGCAGTACTATTTTCGCCTTCTTCACTTATTGATTTCTGTTTTTTATGGCTAGTAACTAGCCAATTTAATAAATTCCGTTTTCTACTCATTTTATAAATAATTATCAACACGTCCGTACCTCACTGCTATAATTTAGAAATGTGCCAATAATAATGTATATTTTTGTACAGCATAAACCTCGCGCAAGTCGACGCTAGTCGGCTAGTCGCCAGATAGCACCTCCTTCCTCTCCCTTCGCTGCGGTAAGAATTGCGAGTTATAACTTGTCTTTGTGTATGCGTACAAGTAAAATAAATATTTGTTAGGGTTATTGTCTTCATTTCCTTAATTATGTATATAAAATATATTAACATATTATATCAAAAAATCAAATTTCTAGCGGGTGGGCACCTGGGTGGGCACAACCTATTTTCGGGTGGGCAAGCGCCCACACGGGCCCACCCCTGGCGCCGTCCCTGCCTCCAGAGAACTATGGCAGAGGGCTGTGTCTGTTTAAAGTTAATAAAAAGATATTTTGTGAATCTTTAAATTAGTTTTGATTAATTTAATTTATACCAATACAATAATGTAAATATTTTTGTTAAAAAGTGTATTTTTTGTTTAAATATACATGTACAGTTAAGCAGATATTCTTAAGTTTATTTTAATTTTATTATTTTATGACCCTATTCACCTCTTGAACACACCAAATAGAAGAATCATGTATAAAAACATACGCAGTTCTATCGATCCCGACTTGCGGGTGAATAGGGTCAGGGCTTAAAAAAATATATAACTTTTTACAGTATAATATTAACAAAATTTAATATACGCCTTTCGAGAGAGGAGGGAGAGACCAATATATTAGATTAGTTTGATAGTTTCTATAACGCCTCGTTATTTCAAAAAATTGCAATAAAGTGTAAAAGTTGATCCGATTCACCCCATTTTACGGTACTCAATAAGTACCAGAAATATAAATGAAACACTGTATAAATACCTGTAATCTTAAAAATACATTCCTGATAGTATATAGGTACATTTATAAATTATTGTACATAATATGCGAAAATATATTCGGATACATTCGGAAGTATGGCAAACAAATACAAATTTTTGGACACTGTTGTGATATTTAGGCCATTTGTGTACGGTTTTTGTCGTATGCTGGTGGGTTAGTTGACGTCGGGCTCTAGTAAACATTTCCACCAGTACCAGTTACTACGTTCACTACTTCGGATTTTACTTCTTGGTAGTGGCTGTATACTACTATCCAGAAATACCAAGCGAGAGCTGCAACACAAAAAGTTCATAATGATATTAGTTTTATCTGTTTTAAAATTAATGTAAAATGCAAGTATGGTTCATCTCAGGGTCAGGTAGGAATGACGTATCTAATAAGGGTATACAAATATTTTCATACTACAGAGTAAGTGTTCCAGTTGATAATACAAATTTGGGGATTTTTTAATACCACAGTTGGCATAACGCCAGGTAAAGGCGGAAATACTTTTTGATATGTCAATTTTATAATAAATAAATAGATTGAGTGATAGAAATACTTTACATTATTGCTCCGTTAGTAATGTGGGCAATGTTACTAAATAACAGGATGTGGTTAAGGAAAACCATGATTTTTATTAATTTAAATTTTGAAATATCAGTGTCAACAACAGGAAACAAATTTATGTATCAATCTTATCAATTTCAAATATTTTTTTTATTGCCAACTGAAACACATATTTCTGACGAGTCTGTATTTATTTTGGCATAATTGTTCTTTCAGCGAGTGTTCACTAGTTCAATTCATCATAATTTTGATTGACTTGTATTGCACTATAAGCTGCAATTGGAATTAATTTTCTATTTCTATTTTAAATATAATAATATTACTTATTATGTTTTCACTCATCAAACTAATTAATTTCTTATAGTTTACTTTGGAATTACTTTTATTAAAAATTTATCATTATTTGTCTTTTAGATTATAATACTCTTTTGTATTTTTAGTTTCGCCGATTTCCATTTAGCGTAATTGTGATAAAAATATGTAATGACTTATTTAATCTTTGCCAACATATGATTAATTAAACAAATATACAAATATGTATGAGATGATTTTCATCAGCTCTGATTTAAACCATACATGAGTCCTAATAATTAAAAAACAAAAACTGACCACTAAAGAAGAGAAGAGTGGCGAACAGGATTCCGAAGAAAACATTCAAAGGATGTGGATAAACGAAAATGAATACGAAGAACACACCGGTTATGATAGTCATAAGAACGGCTTCTATACAGCTGACGATCATCCATGGGATGAAGTAATTTGGACTTTTCTGAAAATAAATAAAAGTATTTTAAGATATTTCCTAAAGATTTCAACACATCTTACAAAAATATTCGTTAAAGTTTAGTTCTAGTAATGAAAAATTACGGAAAGCTACAGTCCACTACAATGTCGTGAATCATGCGGAAAACTAATACAAAGTTTACATAAGAGTACAGTTTTGAAACCGTTTTCAAATAATAATAATAAATCTTTTTTTGGCGACTGTTCAGTCGAGACTGTTGTACCACTTAACCTTTACAGTATTATACAAAAATATTTACATACAAACATTTATATAAAGCTGTGGTCACACTTGTATGATTCGTAATACGTGTCATATGAAAATAAAAAAAACGAATTTAAATCGCCGCTATTTTTCATTTAACAAATCATATGAAACTGTATCTGTCTCTCATTTTACAGTATTGTACTGGAGGGCTCATGACCTTCTTAATTCATATTTATAATTATATTTTATATTGACAGAAATAATTGAATTTAGATTTTATGAAAAATATTTTAATATCGATAAATGTTTATATACGATTTTTGTACAAAATCCTAGCTTCAGTCATATCTGTAAGATTCAGTCAAGTATGACCTACAAAGCGAAAAATTTACATTTTCGTATTCAAAATGACAGCTATTTTGATTTAGAGAATTCAAATATACATGAATATAGTGGCACATATTTTTGTATGACAGTCATATGGAATTAGGAGCGCTTCTATTTTTCATATGACACCAGTGGCGCGCACTTCGACGGGATTCAAGGGTGCACTTACACCCTTCCCACGACAGTCATTCTTCTTGTTATAATTGACGGGTGCGCCACTATATGGGACGATTTCAAATATTTATTTTTTAATTAAGTTAAAGTAATTTTAAGTATGAATATATAAATATATGTGATGTTGATTTTTACTTTTTTAAATAATTGTGCGCAAGGGGAAATCCGATTTTGCTGAAATTTTAGTATGTTGTTAAGCTATATAAAAAAAACCCCACTAGCCTAAATTTCAGCTCCCTATCCCATCCTGGGCCCGAGATATGGCCCATTAATTTTTGAAAATTAGCTGTTTTTAGCCTATTTTCGAAAATTCACTGTACTCTTGTATTTTAATCTAATGACATCCGGTTGATCTCATTCTCTTTGTTTTTCTGTCAGCTTTTAAACCAGATGAATTACAATAAACTACGATCAACCCTCTGCTCATGGGAAGCTAAAAACCTAACTTAAATTTTTAGTCTGTTTTTAAACTGCTGCCAAATCTACAATTTTCAAGATAAATAAGTTTCAAAGATATCGTTTTGTTTCTTTTGTTTTATATTTTCTTAAACCGTTTAAAAGTTACAGCTCTTCAAATATACTCGTTTTCTTGAAAAACGCCAAGTTCGACTCTCTGTAACTTTTTTCTCGGTATATATAGCTTAACAACATACTAAAATTTTAGCAAAATCGGAGTACCCTCTGCGCAACATTATTTAAAAAAGTAAAAATCAACATCATATATATATATATATATATATATATATATATTAGGGTGGTCCTTATTTTGGCAAAGTTCGAATTTTCTGTTACGCGCATAAATTTTCGCTTCTAGCAAGTAAAAAAATGAGGTAGCCAAAATATTAGCCCAAAATATTGATATTAACACGTGCCCCAACGCGGATTTGTTAAAAAAAAACGTTATTTTTTCAAATTTCGATTTATTGCAGAATATTTTAAAGAGGAAAAATTCTGAAAAAATTTCCAAAAAATCCCTGTTATACCAGCTTCATTTCAGAATTAATTCAGATTTTTTCCGTTTATACATCCTGTAAAAAAAATAAAAATGTCAGCTGAAAATAGCGTTTTTTGCCGTTAAAACATGCAATATTTTTGTGCTCTATAAAAAGCATTTGTTGCATTAAACATTTTTTAAAATGTGAAAGAAACACAAAAAACACCGACAAAACAATGTAAGGCTATAATTATTAAGGTTTGAACGAAAGAACGGCAAAAAACGCTATTTTCAGCTGACATTTTTATTTTGTATAGGATGTATAAACGGAAAAAATCTGAATTAATTCTGAAATGAAGCTGGTATAACAGGGATTTTTTGGAAATTTTTTCAGAATTTTTCCTCTTTAAAATATTCTGCAATAAATCGAAATTTGAAAAAATAACGTTTTTTTTTAACAAATCCGCGTTGGGGCACGTGTTAATATCAATATTTTGGGCTAATATTTTGGCTACCTCATTTTTTTACTTGCTAGAAGCGAAAATTTATGCGCGTAACAGAAAATTCGAACTTTGCCAAAATAAGGACCACCCTAATATATATATATATATATATATATATATATATATATATATATATATATATATATATATATATATATATATATATATATATATATATATATATATATATATATATATATATATATATATATATATATATGGGGCAATATTTGTCAAACCAGCCACCCCCCGCGTACATTTAAATTTTAGACATAAAAGGTCTCTAAAGGGCTCAAAATTTTCCTTGGACTATCTATTTTTTGATTCCGTGTGGTGTTTTTTGAAATTCTAAAATGGAGACCTAAAAATTAAGAGTTTTTAAGTCACTAATTACGAATCTGTTATCAAAATTTCAGAATTTCAAAATGGCGGTTATAAAATGGCGACTACAAATATAAAAATACTTGAAAACTACAGAATTTATCTAAAATCTGTTACTCAGAGGTTTTTGGAGTCGATGATTATGAATTCATTATCAAAATAAACCAAAATTCAAGTGAGGGTATGTTGAGGAAGGGAGGCACCCTGTATAAGCGGGGATAACAATAAAATTTTATTTTTCTTATAGTGATTAGACAATCACATTTTAAAATAAAAAGGTGATAATTGAAATTTTTAAATATTTTATCTCTTTCGAGTTATTAAGCTTAAAAAATTCAATTATTGACATCAAAATTACGTGTTTACTAAGTTTTCCGAAAACTTATTTAAACTTGAGGATTCATCAATTTCACACGTACAATGTTGTTTGTGGTCTTCAACTGATCGGTCAATGCTGGTAAACCAGAGAATGAATATTGGTGAATTTTTAAATGAACTATGTCATAAATTTTGAAACCTCACTCTTTCATCGCCAAACAACAAACAGATTTTATCACAGAGAAAAAAAAGAATTTAAAAGACAGCGAAGCAATTGTAATGTTTGGTTTTTCAGAAAATTATGCTTACGTCTGTCAAGATGCCTCACAAGCATTTCACTTTAACAATGACCAATGTACTGTTTTTCCTGTAATTTACTATTATAAGGAAAATGGTGAGCTGAAGCATAAAACAAATGTATTTTTAACAGAAAGTTTAAAACACGATACTGCAGCTGTTTTCTCGGTGCAAACATTATTGATTCCAGAAATTAAGAAACACGCAAAGAATCTTTCCAAAATAATTTACATGATAGACGGAGCAAAGCAGCACTTTAAAAACAAGTATCAAATTTCCAACCTTATCGAACATATGAAGGATTTTGATATTATAGCTGAATGGCATTTTAGTGCAACTCCTCATGGAAAAAGTGCTTATGATGATATTGGTGCTACGTTCAAAAGAGAGGCTTATAAAGAAAGTCTCATCGTAAAACCAGAAAATGCATTATTGACTCTAACAATTATTTTTAAGTGGGCAGAAAAACATTTTAAAAATATAAAGATTTGGTACTTTATTAAAGTGTACCATGACAAGATGAGAAGAAAATTGAACAACAGATTTGAAAACGCTCAACCTGTACCCCAAATACTGAAAAATCATGCGATTATTGTTGCAACTAGCGATAAACTGTTGATCAAAAGGTATTCTAATGATCCTAATGAAATGGTTTGGATTCCCAATTAAACTTACACAATTAATTACAGTATGTCGGAGCAAAATTAAGGGAAACCTTATTCGCTTTCGAAACTGTAAAGAAAAAAACTGCCGTTTTAAAGGCAAAATAATGTGCAAAGTCTGATCGCGCAACCTCCTCGTGGTGCACATTGGGTAATGCTAATGCCGGCGGCAAAATTTCTGTTATTTTAGGATTTATCTTAAAACTACATCGTTTCTGTTACAAATGGTTTGTGTAATTAAATGCAATATTTTTTGACTTATTTAAAAAAAATGATTGTAAATACGTAATTTTGATGTTAATAATTGAATTTTTTAAGCTTAATAACTCGAAAGAGATAAAATATTTTAAAATTTCGATTATCATCTTTTTATTGTAAAATGTGATTGTCTATTCACTTTTAAAAAAAAAAATATTTTTATTGTTATCCTCCCTTATACAGGGTACCGCCCCTCCTCAACATACCCTCACTTGAATTTTGTTTTATTTTGATAATGAATTCATAATCAGTAACTCCAAAAACCCCTGAGTAACAAATTTTAGATAAATTCTGTAGTTTTTAAGTATTTTTATATTTGTAGTCGCCATTTTATAACCGCCATTTTGAAATTCTGAAATTTTGATAACAGATTCGTAATTAGTGACTCAAAAAGTCTTAAGCAATAAGTTTAAAATCAATTACACATCTTATTTGCGAATTTTTTTTGGGACATTTGTGAATTTTTTTGTCTGCTCCTGATACATGGGCTATTTTTAGGCCGCCATTTTGGAATTTCAAAAAACACCACACGGCATCAAAAAATAGATAGTCCAAGGAAAATTTTGAGCCCTTTAGAGACCTTTTATATGTAAAATTGAAATGTACGCGGGGGGTGGCTGGTTTGACAAATATTGCCCCATATATATATATATATATATATATATATATATATATATATATATATATATATATATATATATATATATATATATGAATTATGAATTATGAATCCCGAAACGCTGAGGTTTTATTATTTGATATCAGAAACAACGTTATCTCTATCTTAGGAATGTAAGGTATTAGAGTACTTCTTGTATCACTTATCTAAGTCGGTCTAGCTTATTGTTGTAATCAAATAAACAAAGTTTGAAAACTAAAATTAGTTGTTTGATTTCATTTTTTTTATTGAAAATCAAACTCAAAATCAAAATTGGCGCAGTCACGGTAGCATAGCCAGCAAGAATCCAGTGAAATGAATTAAAACCTCATAAGTCTGTAAAACGCTTGCCGAAAATTTTAAAATTTTCACAAGAGCTATCTGAACATCATCTACATTCCTCGAACGACCTAAACAGTGGTCGCACCAGGGTCTAACCACGACCCATCTTTAACCAGCCCATAGTGAAGAAAAATCCTTCAATCAACTTCACGGAGCTGCACGACAAGATACAAGGCCTCCGCCCACTTGAAGCATATCAAGACCTCCACTATCATGAAAACAGCTGTCTACTTCGTGGCAACCTTTCTGTAAGTTCATTCTAAGATAATATTATCTCTGCCGGTCATAACAATCGGTCTGTGACTAAATACTGTTATACACAATTACACTAGGGTTTTGTGGAACGGCTAACGCTGTTAAGAAACAAAACGAGCCCCAACACAAGGAAAAACATACAATTATACATTGTAATATTAATATATGTCTTCTGCCGAAGAAATAGAAAATTTAAGTATATTTAATAAAATACCTATTACGCTCAAACCTAGCATATTAGGTTATAGTAGTAAGTTCCAACAATTTATTACAGGGATCAAAGATATCCCTAACATACCCTTAGAATACCCAGTACAAGATTTGCAAATTAAATTAAATATGGAAACCGTAACAATTAGCGACATTCGAAATTGCATCGACGCAGTACCCGAGTATAATGGAGAAATCAAATCTCTCCCCAGATTTATAAAAGAAGCCGATAACTTTTATGCGGTAATGAATTCCCTAGAACTAAATCAAATACAGAAAACATACTGTTATTCTATGTTACAAAAGAAATTTACTCATAAAGCTAAAGAAATACTAGATAGCCAAGAATTCACATCTTGGGATGATATAAAACTATATCTCCAAAATAACGTTGAAGATAAAAGTACTTACAATACCTTATTATTAACAACGATTAAAATCACACATGGGATGGCTAGCACAGTGGTATGAAGTCGGCCTGTGGATCTTGAGGTCCCTGGTTCGATTCCCACAGGCGACAAATTTTCATAATTTGAAAAAGCTATCCCTGTGGCTCCTCCACCACTAACATGTTTGGGGGCCGTGATTTGACGACTGGTAACCGCACTTCACGCGCAAAAATATATCACTTACCGAGATCTGCTTTAGCAGAGTGCCACACCCAGTAGTGGGTAGAAGGCGTGATGATATATTTATTTATTAAAATCACACAAATAGACAACAATATAAATGACATTCTAAAGAAATTTAAAGATCTATATCAAAGAATGACTTCCAAAATTCAACTATTACAATACGAAAAATATGGAAAACAACGTCTAATAATTGAAACTCAAAACAGTAGTCTCTCATTTCATCTCATTATTACCTATGAACTTTAGAGCCTCATTTATAAGCAAAAATCCGCAGACGCTCGACGCCTGCGAGAAACTGCTAATAAACGAATATAATTCCATACAACTACACAAATCACCCATAAACAGAACAACACCTCAAAACACACAACAAAAATTCCAAAGACACTTTAACCCCCCCACCACAGAAATTTCTAGTGTAACAAGTCAAAGTCAGCACATTCTTAGTGAATACAATTAAGTAAAGTAGAGCATGTTGTAATGAGGTCAGGTATTCTAAATAGTATTGTTTGACGTAAGTAGCTAACTATTTGCTGACTTAGTACTTTTGTAATTAGATATATAGTAGCGTTAGGTCAGTTATGACAGTAGAGTTACACAGTCAGATGCAGTCGATAGTCAGATAGTCAATACGAGAGTTCAGTAGGAACTCAGCAACATCAACCATGTAGTAAGTGTGAATAAATATTTGTTATTTGTTAAACCAAATTGTAAGTACAAACTTATTTCCAACAAATCCTAGTACTTGTTATTTCTCCGGTCTGGGTTACAAATTGGTACCAGCGGTTTTTGGGATATTTTGTCAGATCAGGGTGGCCTATCGTTTTTGGTTCACTCGCGGAAAAGCAAGTATTAGGAATTCAACAATAACAACAGTTGTATTCTCTCCGATACAAATGATGTACGATTTGCAAATTTTTTTTTTCCAAACTACACAAACAAAGGTTTGGTAAATTGAAATTCATGGATTCAATGACAACAAGCAAATAAGTGACTCAAGAAAGATGTACGGCCAAAGAAGATCAAATTACAACGAGAGAAGACGCTCTGTACAATGTTACATTTGCAATGGCAACCACTATGCCAGGCAGTGTCAGCAACAGCATCAGCGTCAACGAGCGAATCACTATCCGAGAGAAGAAAATTACTACTATCCGAGGGAAGAAAATTACAACTACCAGAGGAAAGAAAATTACAATTATCCGAGAAAAGAAAATAACCATTATCCGAGGGAAGAAAATTACAATCATCCGAGGGAAGAAAATTACAATTACCCGAGGGAAGAAAATTACAATTACCAGAGAGAAGAAAATTACCATTATCAGAGGGAAGAAAATAACCATTATCAGAGGGAAGAAAAATACAATTACCAGGATGAAGAAAGCTACAATGATCAAAGAGGCAATTACTACGACTACCAGAGAGAAGATGACGACACTCATTATAGAAGAAATCAAGTTCAGTGTTATAATTGCAATGGCAACCATTACGCCAGGCATTGTCAGCGAGAGCGTCAGCATAAGCGTGAGCGTCAGCATATGTATCAGCGGCAGCAGTCAAATGTTTACGAAAGTCAAAAAGAAGAAGACATTGAAGATGATACACGCTGTAAATGCGAGCAAACAGAAATAGGCCAAAATAAGAAGAATAATGAAGAAATAGACGCGGAAGAATTAAAAGAGATGGAGGAAATTACGTGGTTCTTTAATATGTTAAGAATGGCGGAAATATCCGGTGACCAAGAGGCAGCTCTTATGATTTATAACCACTTAGATGGCATTCCGATGGACGATGGAGTATTAAGATGTTTTGGATGTAAGACGCCTAAGAAAAAGTACTGTCTTTGTGAACAAATTAAAGAAAGAGAAAGAGAAAATATTGCTGAATTAGACAAGAATGAGGATGATTCCCAACAAGTGAGTGAAGAAGAAGACCTTAGCAGTGAAGAGAGACCTAATGACGCCATTACCAAGGAAGCTCCGGAAATTTACGAGGTAAATAGGGAGGAAAAAGAAGCATCAGGGGTTAAAAATGATGGCTTAATAGAGGGTACGGGTATTGAGGAAATTTCACAAGCGGTTAATGAAGGAAATGACGAAGTTGGACAGATCAGCATTAAGTTCGAAAGCAGCAAACAGTTTCAGAGAAATAAAGAACAAAGAAAACAGTACGATAGGAAGAATCCACATCAAAAGAAGAACTCCACAACAGATGGCCGGAAGAAGAAAAGAAGTACGAGCGAACGAGATTCGATATTTAAACGACACCAGCAGTACTACAAGAAGAAATTCAAATCAAATTTGACATCCACAAATAACCACATGAAAGAACAAGATGCGAGGTATAAACTTCAATTTTATTCTAGTGTTGTGCGGTATAAAATAAACATAAGACGATGGTGGTGTTTATTTGGACTATTTTATGGACGGTACAAGTGATAAGTGTTTTGTGTTTATGTATATTTAATTTAAAATAGTAAAAATTAAGGTATAAAAAAAGGGAATGTAACAAGGAAATAATAGTTAAATTATGTTTTGTGTAATATGTAAATTGTGCCCCTTTGCAGGAAGCAAATTGTTTGAAAAAGGGAGGAATGTAACAAGTCAAAGTCAGCACATTCTTAGTGAATACAATTAAGTAAAGTAGAGCATGTTGTAATGAGGTCAGGTATTCTAAATAGTATTGTTTGACGTAAGTAGCTAACTATTTGCTGACTTAGTACTTTTGTAATTAGATATATAGTAGCGTTAGGTCAGTTATGACAGTAGAGTTACACAGTCAGATGCAGTCGATAGTCAGATAGTCAATACGAGAGTTCAGTAGGAACTCAGCAACATCAACCATGTAGTAAGTGTGAATAAATATTTGTTATTTGTTAAACCAAATTGTAAGTACAAACTTATTTCCAACAAATCCTAGTACTTGTCCTTTCTCCGGTCTGACAAGAACCCATATAAATTATTTGTTAATTCTCCTTTAATTAAGGGAGGCTTACACTAGCACAACAATTTCCCTCACGACCATTCAACCCTCAATATTTACGCCCTTCTGGACCACAAACATTCGCTAGACAAAATCTAAAAAACGGCATAGAAACAAGGCGCGAATTCAAACCATCCCCCATGTCCAGTATGACAAAAACAACCTTACCTATGTCCATACTAACCATAAGACAAAATTATGCGTTAGAAACAGAAAACGATGTTGAAATTAATAACGACGAAATTACGAATAAAAAAGAATTAGGAGACCAGTATGAAAATTTCGAAACACAATCTTTTTTAAAATACGATCACGAATCGAGAGAAGAAAATACGTAATGTTCTCTAACACAAAAACAATTCCAATCATCATATTTCAAAATTTTAAAATTCTTATTGACTCAGGCTCAGATATTAATTTAATAAAAGAACAAACCGTAATACAATATAATATGAAAATCTTAGAAGAATTTTTAACTTTTAGAACCGCAACAAATAAAAGAAAATGTAATAAATATGTCGAAATTAGAATATTCAATAAAAAATATAAATTTTGTGTCCTCAACTTCCACTCCGATTGTAACTTACTATTCGGAACAGAAATATTTCACGAAACAAATACTATTATAAATTTTGCAGAAAATAAATGAGACAAATGAAATTTAATATTAAAAAATTAAATAAACAAAATAAAAAAAGTTACGTACAAATACGCGACGAACACTTACAACAAAACATAAAAACTAAATTATATAATATAATAGAACAATACGACTTACTCTTTCCAAGAAAAAATGAAACATTGACATATACAAACAAAACACAACATCAAATTTATACCTCGGACGACATCCCCATATACACTAAAAATTACCGACTTCCTCAGATCTATGAGAAAGACATTGAAGAACACGTCCAAACTATGTTAGAAACAGAAATTATACAAAAATAAGAAAGCCCTTATAATTCACCTATATGGATCGTACCAAAGAAATCAGACGCCTCAAATAAACGAAAAACTAAATTAGTAATCGACTTTCGAAAACTAAACCAAAAAATGAAAGAAGACAAATACCCTAACCAAATATTGACACACTTTTTGACAAAATAAAAAAACCCTAAGTACTTTACTACACTCTTTTTTAATAAATAAAAGACAGAGAAAAAACCGCCTTCAGCACAACCTCAGGACACTACGAATTTTTGCGTATGCCCTTTGGCTTAATTAATACCCCCGCGACATTCCAAAGATGCATGAACGAAATACTACAAGACTTAATCGGCAAAATTTGCCTTGTATACCTCGACGATATTATAATTTTTGGCAATACCGAATTAGAACACTTAGAGAATATTAAAACAGTTTTTGAATATTTAAAAGAGGCAAATCTAAAAATATAATTAGATAAGTCAGAATTTTTTAAAACGGAAGTTAAATATTTTGCTTTCGGAATTTCAAATGAAGGACTTAAGCCAAATATAAGAAAAATAGAAGTAATACAAAACCTTCAGATTCCAAAAACCGTAAAAGAAATAAAACCATTTTTAGGCAAATTTTCCTGGTATCGAAGATTTATTTCAAATTTCTCAAAATTAACCAAACCCTGCACAAACTGTTTACGAAAAGGATCAATAATAGATATTCATAATAACAAATATAAAGAATGTTTTATACAAGCAAAAAGACTGATCACGAATCCACCAATACTCGCATTCCCCGACTTTAATAAAAAATTTATACTAACCACGGACGCCTCTGACTATGCCATGGGCGCGGTGTTATCTCAAAACCATGACCTACAAGAAAAACCACTCGCTTACGCATCGAAAACTTTTAATTCCCATGAACAAAACTATGCCACCATAGAAAAAGAATTGAAACCGATAGTATGGGCTATTTAAAATTTCAAACCTTACCTATACGGGAGAAAATTCGTCATACGAACAGACTACTGGCCGCTCGTCTGGCTTTTTAATATGAAGAACGCGAACCAGAAATTAATGCGTTGGAAAATTGAATTCAGTGAATATAACTTTGAAATAGAATATATCTCAGGAAAAACAAATAAAATCGCAGACTTTTTTAGTAGAATCAGAAATAAATTCAAAATTAATTACAAAATAGGCGATGTAACAACAACCTCTGTCTTCGCACATTGTATCTCAAAAGATTACAAATTCGGCAAAGGATTAGCAAAACAAATTGATGATCAATTTAATAGTAAAAGTTTCTGTATAAATAAATTATCAAATAAAATTATAATTCAAAATGAATATAACAAATAAAATTTTCTTTTATTTTCAAAAGAATTATACAATGAAGAATGTAAAAAAAAATTACTAAAACAATCACTAGTTCAATTACGCGACTGCGACTATTTAATAAAAAACGATATATACGAAATTAACATCTCTTACCTATTATGTGGTTGCGACAGATTACCAAAAGAAGAATTGAATAAAATTTTTATTTCAATATTCGAGAACACCTGCATACAAATTAATATTTACTCATTACCTGAAAATTTTGCATTAAGCGGCGAATTAGAATCGAGAATTGAATTATAAAAAATTATAGAACAAGACTATGACTCAATAAAGACTATAATAGACACACAAAATGACACTAAAACCATACACAGCGCTCAAGAACACCCTGTCAACGGTCTAAAAATTCTGGACAACAGAATAAACGTAGCCGATAACAAAATCATATTCTCTTTCGATACGAAATATGATGTAAAAGTTATACGACTCTTTGGAAATAAAAAAACAATGATTAATTGTGACCCTTGAAGAAAATAAAGTAGAAAAACAATTACAAGAATTTATAAAAATTATGTCATACCAAAAATTAGATATTACTGTATATGTAATGATAAAGTCTTTAAATTCATAAATCAAATCATTCAAAAGGACTTTGAAATAAATAGCATCAATATTATTAAAGTTAATAAAGAAGTAGATGACATAGAACAATTAGATGAACAAAATGAAATAGTATACTCATACCACATAGGAAAGACAAACCATCGCGGAATTATGGAAACGTATAATAAATTAAAACAAAATATTACTGGCCCAAAATGATAAATACCATCACTTCATTTATAAATAACTGCCAAATATGCGAAGAATGTAAATACGATAGAAAACCCATACAACTCACCGATAACCTTACCGAAACACCCGAACGACCCTTTGAAATAATTAATATCGACTTATTAATCCTCGACGGACAATATTACTTAACGATATACGACCAGTTCTCAAAATACGCACAAATATACTTAGTTAAGACAAAAGAAAGTAAAGGCATAGTGAAAATTCTAAAAACATTTATCAGAATAAAAATACCCCCTGGAAAATTAATATGTGACCAAGGTTGCGAATTTAACAATATAGCTCTGCGAACATTTTATCATAATAACCAGTTCGAGTTACACGTAACATCAGCCCAAAATCCAAAATCAAATGCCATAAAAAGATTTCACTCAACACTAATCGAACATCTAAGGATCAAAACACGAACTGATAATCTGAAACCCTTAAAAGAACTAATAAATGACTGTATCTTCGCATACAATAACTCAATCCAATCAACCACAAACATGACACCAAACGAAATACTTTATGGTAAAGATTACATAAACTTAAGACCAAAAGAAAACACACAAAACAATTTACAGAATTACGTAGAAAGACGGCAAGAAGAAATAGAACAAGTAAAAATTAATATTAACAAAGGAAAATAAAAACGTTACAAAAATCCTAAAGAAGATGATAAAATCGATAAATTAAAAAATCTCACAGAAGCATATATAAAACAACATCTCCGTTTAATAACTAAATTTAAGAAACCATTATACGTAAAAACAAAAATTAGAAATTATAATGATAAATATAGAACAATATACGCGAAAAATAAAACAAGAGCACGAAAAGTAAAGATTGATAAAATTAAAATTTAACTGTTTCAGAAGCCCTCTTGTATTCGCAGATGTTAAAAATATCACTATCAACCCTGGATTCTTGTTACACACTATCGGCGAATGCCACCTAAGAGAAAACGAACAACTACACTATTTTTATAACGACATAAGCCCCATATACGATGAATACTTAAAACTAAAACAAATCATCGACAGAGAAATACAACAACTAACAAATGAGACATTTTTCTTTGAAAACGGTCAAATTATAAATTACATGTTCAACGAATTAGAACAGAACATAATTAAGTTATTTAATAAAAGAGCCAAAAGAGGAGTAATTAACGGACTAGGAACGATAATAAAATCTATAACCGGAAACCTCGACGCTTCCGACGAAGAGCGATACAAGCTAATACTAGAACAACTCAGTAATAACCAAAAAATACTACAAATACAAACAAATGAAATAGTACACCAACAACAAACACTCACAGAAAAATTTAATAAAAATCTACAAAGTATAAACCTCAACGAAAACAAATTACAAGAATCGCTTAACGAAATTATAAATACATTAAAAAAGGAAGGAAATTGGAAAACATTTATACACGTAGAGATACAGATTAATAAAATATTAATCTATATCCAACGCCTTAAAAATACTGTGGACAATGTTATAAAATCATTAGAATTTTGCTCATTGAATCAATTAGATATCACCATCATAGATCCTAACAGCCTCCTGAATATTACTCAAAACCCGAACATCCTTCAAATGATTGAAATAATACACGTCTCATGCACACTACAGAATAATAAAATACACATTCTTTTAGCCGTCCCAAATTACACAAACAACCTATACAAATTACAACAATTCACACCTACACCATATTACGACTCTGTATATAAACAAATATTAGAAGACAATACTATATATGTTAAATATGATAATAAAAATATACGTATTTCTAATTATATTAATAATAAATATTGTATCTCAAATTATATCCCTATAAATAACTCTATTAATAATATATTAGATAAGCAAGTATGTATATCACTGTTTCCCATCATTCCTCAGTGGAACATATAGGGACCAGGCACACCGAGCCGCAGTTTTTTACACTGCCGTACTGCTGGTTTTCATAGTCAATGTTATATTATTTCAGGTGTATGAGTGATTAGCTCATAGCGCCCGAGCGTGATAATACATGTAACTGTATTTTTATATTTAACGACAAATCACACATTGTCGACAGGCGGATTCGAACTGACGACCCAATGGTCGGATGACGTCAGCATGTTAGGAGATGTACATTAACACGCTCGGCCATCGCGCCTGTAAAAAATAGGAAGCAAGTATATGATCATTGTTTAAGTAAACAAATAACAGAAAAAAATTATATTTCTCAAATACCGTTCACAAATAAAATAATATTTTTTTCACCAAACTTACAGAAACTAGAATACAACTGTGTAAATAATTATAAATATAAACAATTACAAGCTATCTTCCTTAACGAACAAGATACGTGTGTTATTAAAAACTGACAATTTCAAAAATATATCAATCAAGAATATATCTTTGATGATTTAAAAACTATAGAGATAAAGAAAGTACCCCAAATTCGTAAAATAAATGAAATAAAATTAAATACTACACACTTGAAACAAATTGAATCCGTTAAACAAATCAACAATCAACATATACCCATATTATATGTAACCCTTTTCTTTATGATTATTATTATTATTTTAGTATTATGTAAAAATAGAATATATATATTGTGTTACAAAATATAAGCAAAAGAAAGTTATTATTAATCAGAATAAAGATATAGAAATAAATCCTTGTAAATAACGTTATTTCTTGATGGGGTGGAATTATGAATCCCGAAACGCTGAGGTTTCATTATATGATATCAGAAACAACGTTATCTCTATCTTAGGAATGTAAGGTTAACATGTAACAAAAAGACATAAATAGGAGTAAGAAAGGTAATTAGAGTACATCTTGTATCACTTGTCTAAGATAGACCACGTCGGTCTAGCTTATTGTTGTAATCAAATAAACAAAGTTTGAAAACTAAAATCAGTTGTTTGATTTCATTTTTTTATTGAAAATCAAACTCAAAATGAAAATTTATATATATTTGATAACCAGATTTGTAAAATATAAATTAAAGAAACCAAAGTCAGTAAAATATATATTTACATTTATCCGACAGTTATGGTATCCGGATTCGGATAGTATGTAAATTATAGTGATGCCGCGAAATTAGATTTTTGAGTGAGTTCTAAACTTATCCCGTTTAAAAATTTTATGACGAACATGGTAAAATATAGAAAAAACCTATCTTGTCTCGATCTTAAAACTCTCGAATGTTAATGAGTAGTGACGTCATCATGATAAAATTGCTACTAATATGAAGTGGGAAAAGGTGAGTTAAGACGATCCTACATAAAATTGATTAAAAACCTTAAAATTGTGCGCCACGCTACAGCTCGTATAAATAATTAAGTTATGTATTATACGAGTCCTCTTTTTGAGATACTTATTTTAACATTTAAGTAATAATTTTATGTACTCGTATGTACACATACACATTTTATTCTGAAAAAAAAAACAAAAAACATTAATTTAAATATGTTATAGGATTGAGACTCTTGTATTATAACTCGCGTCTCGAATAGATCTCGAGCAACCTACTATCGTCTTATCAATTTCGCCTTGAAAATATCGATTTTTTTTAAACGAGATCTCGAAAAGACGAAATTTTTGGGCATCACTAGTAAATCAGTATTCGAAGAATCATTAATGATTTAAAACAGTTGCTAATTAATCAAGCAATCATATTCAGTTATTGGATTTATCTGATTCTAAACTTGATTTTATTTCTATATATTCTAAAGGTAAAATAAAAACATCCAAATATTTTTAAACCAGTTATCTCATCGTCTGATTTGATAAAAATTAATACTAATAATGAAGATGGCTCTGTGAACAATGAACATCTTAATCTTATTCATTGTCTGATTGTTGGAGAATATGACAGTAAATTTGGTGATCTATCTTGTGTACGGTGTAATAGTTTAATTTTCAGTTGTTCGTTATTGTTATTATCATTTTCTTTGTGTTAAACTTTAGTTGTTCTTTAGTCATAGTTAATTTTTGAAGTCACCAGTTGCCAGAAATCTGAGTGTAATGCTTAATATAAAGTATATTAATTTAGTTAATGCGTTACGTGTCATATTAACTTTTATACACTCTCTCAATTTTGTATTTGTATGTGTTATTTTATGTTGGATTTTACTTTATAATAAACTAGCTATTACCAGCGACTTCGTTCGCATGGTCTACAATTTAATGCAAATACCCGGCATGCGTTGCATTGCAACTCAAAGAAAGTGTTTATGTACAGCTGTCCATGTGAGAAGCACGGATTTTTCAAATTTAGTCCACACACTTGTAGCGATTGTCCCTGTGCTTTGTTGATGGTCATTGCAAATGCGAGTCGTACCGGAAACTGCAAACGTCTGAATTAGAATGGCATAGGACTGAAGCTTTATTATACCTATATGTTAAGATTAGTTCACGACTGTACCTATACCAAATTTGAATCGAATCAGTGCAGCACTTTTCAGGATAGCTAGCAGCCATTTTGTTTCAAGACGGTGGACTAAAGCTTTATTATACCTATATGTTAAGATTGGTGCCCGTCTATGCTTATATCTATCCATGCTTATATCAAATTTGAATCGAATAAGTGCAGTACTTTTCAAGATAGCTAGCGGCCATTTTGTTTCAAGATGATGGACTGAAGATTTATTATACCTATATGTTAAGATTGGTTCTCGTCTATACCTATACCAAATTTGAATTCAATCAGTGTAGTACTTTTTAGGATAGCTAGCGGCCATTTTGTTTTAAGATGGGAGACTGAAGTCTTATTATACCTATATATTAAGATTGGTTCCCGTCTATGTTTGTACCAAATTAAAATCGAATCAGTGCAGTACTTTTCAGGATATCTAGCGGCCATTTTGTTTTAAAATGGCGGACTGAAGCCTTATTATACCAATATGTTAATATTGGTTCCCGTCTATGTCTATACCAAATTTGAATCGAATCAGTGCAGTAATTTTCAGGATAGCTTGCGGCCATTTTGTTTTAAGATGGCGGACTGAAGCTTTATTATACCTATATGTTAAGATTAGTTCTCGTCTCTACCTATACCAAATTTGAATCGAATCAGTGCAGTACTTTTCAGGATAGCTAGCGGCCATTTTGTTTCAAGACGGCGGACTGAAACTTTATTATACCTATATGTTAAGATTGATTCCCGTCTATGGTTATACCAAATTTGAATCTAATCAGTGCAGTACTTTTCAGGATAGCTAGCGGCCTATTTTGTTTCAAGATGGCGGACTAAAGATTTATTAGACCTATATGTTAAAATTGATTTTCTTCCATATCTATTCCAAATTTTAATCGAATCAGTGCAGTACTTTTCAGGATAGCTACCGGCCATTTTGTTTTATGATGGCGGACTGAAGTTTTATTATACCTATATATTAAGATTGGTTCTCGTCTTTGTCTGTACCAAATAAGAATCGAATCAGTGCAGTACTTTTCAGAATATCTAGCGGCCATTTTGTTTAAAGATGGCGAAATGAAGCTTTATTATGCCAATATGTTAAGATTAATTCCTGTCTATGTCTATATCAAATTAGAATCGAATCAGTGCAGTACTTTTCAGGATAGCTAGCGGCTAAAATATTTCAATTTTTCATGCAAGCTCGATAAGAGACCTTTCATTTCATACCAAACACAATATGTTTTGAAGTACTTTCACTAAAACTATTGCCGAAATATTTTAGTTTTGCACACGTACCCTTTAAAAGAAGTTTCATAATATACCAAATATACTCCATTCTCTGTATGAAAACGATAACGTCACATTCGGTATCCATGTGATTCAAGATTTTGTACTTAAAACGTTTACATTGGTATTGGATTGACAGTTTTAAAACATAACCTAAAATTTAAATGTCATATTAAAATATTTATTATTTTATAAAATTTAATTTGTTTATATTGAAACCAAATTCTGCATATATTAAATAAAATCAAATATAAATTTATTTTAACGCACGAAAAATATTACCTACCTTATTATAATATGTAATTTTGTAAAATAAAACTCAAAGGAATATACATTTTTATATGTATTATTATTATATATAAATAAATAATATTTGAAAATACAAAATACAATGCACATTACCTCTTGTACTATAGTTAAATTAATTAAAGATCCTCGATTCTCTAACTCCAGTGCAAATTAATCATGAAGATGACAAACGCATTTCTGCATTTGATTACCCAAAATTTTTGTAGCCATTTCTTATTTCTCTGTCTGTATTTATGTATCAAAAATGTCACAAACTTAGAAATGACAGGTGAGAAAATTACAAAATCTTGACCATAGGTTTCTATCTTTTTTATCTTATAAACAAATGTGAACAAAGTAAATGTAAATTTTCATATTAGTAAGAACTGTCATACGTTTTCATTAAAATAATAAATGTGATAGAACGTGAAAAAACATGAATTATTTATAAACGTGAATGTTTGAAGGTTATAAACGTCAACCTATTTTATAATTTAAGTAAAATCAAACAAAACCTAGTGTTTAATATTTTGGATAAAAGTTTAGTTTTTTCTTATTTTATTTACAAAATAAATTGGCGTTTATAAATAATCAATGAAAAACTAAAGTCAGGACTATTTTTAAATTTAACAGAAATTATGAAATTTAATTTTAAAGTTGCGGCTAAAAAGACATGTAATTAAAAATTTAAGAACAGTCTTGTATGCATGTTTTAATTTTGAACATCTTTGCAGTCGACAGTTTTTTTTCCGTAAAATATAAGAGCAGCAAATTACATAATACTAATATACCATGTTAACTCCCTATGTTCGCCCTTACCAAGCACCATCCGGTATAACAATATATTGAAATAAAAATTATTGTTCAGTAATTATGATTTCCTTTACATTTGTGCAGAATGAATGTGACTTTAGAATTTTAAGATAATCGTTATCTTGATTGTAATTGAAACTAAAACAATGCAAAGTATGTATGCGTATGTATACGCAAAGAAAAGCATAATGGGCTCCTGAGCCTATAGTTTATATTTTTTTTATGAAACTATATGATAAACTATGACGATCAGTGAAAATTCTGATTAAAAATTCTTTATATAACATGAGATATTATTTTTTTAAGTTTTGTGTTCGGGTTGTGACGTTCCAAGTTCGTTACAGTGGTACTTTCCTTATTTCGCTCAAACAGTGCAAATAATATACGATTGAATTCTTGAAAAAAAAAATTACTATGTTGAAAATCATATTTTACAGAAGATGCAAGCCCAAGAAAACAAAATTAAATAAATAAATAAATATATCATCACGCCTTCTACCCATTACTGGGTGTGGCACTCTGCTGAAGCAGATCTCGGTAAGTGATATATTTTGCGCGTGAAGTGCGGTTACCAGTCGTCAAATCACAGCCCCCAAACATGTTAGTGGTGGAGGAGCCACAGGGATAGCTAGTTGAGTTATACACCGCATATGTCTCTTATTTACCGGGCGAAAATACTTGTGGCCAATGAGGATTTTTCGGACTTGTATGTCACTATATTTTTAATCGCTTGTATTTTTGATATAAAACATATTTTTTCACAAATTTTTTCACTAATAGCTATTATTCAATACGTATTTTATATTTTTATCCTTCATTCTTGTTATTTCGATTATGGTCCAGGCATATTACACATTATTTGAAGTTTTTAAAACGCCATGTATACGATACAGTGTCAAAACGGTTTTGAGTTAAATCAAATCAAAAACAAATTTTGTGGGTTTGAATTGAAAACTAATTTCGTAACTAATCATGTAAACACGTAAATATCAGTTCTGGAATAGTGCATGCGTACTTTACAAACGTTTTCTGTCATCATAATAAAGCTTGTAATCTACAAATAAACTGATAGTTCTGTCATTCCTTGCCTATAATAAAATAACTTGTGGATGTATTGAAATACATTTTAAATCAAATCTAAAGGTTTATCAACTACAAATAATATGAGGTCATTTATGTTAGGACCTGTCACATCAGTCAAATATAAATGCGTCAAAACTGTTTATAATACCAATCTGTACACAAAAATAACAATCTGGTAAAGTACAAAACAGTCTGGAAAGATTTTACCTGACTGTTATTTTTGTTGTAACCTTGGATACGTAGTCTGCTGTCAGTACAATTCATATCAAAAATTTAAACATTTTGAATTATTTAATATTGACTAAATTAAACGGTTTCAGAAAAAATTGTATACATGATATATTAGGAAAGTGTTTTTATTTAACTCAGCGGATTAACATACTCGGTTTGCGGCCTGGTATTTCAATCATCCGCTTCGTCAAGTAAAATATCACTTTTCTGAATTAATATGTAATATACTATTAACCAAAAACTAATACCATTTTCAAAACTGTATAAAGTCTATCACTTTGAATCATTTTTTGTTTTTATGTTTACAAATGTTATAACGCTGCAAATAATGGACTGGATCTTCATAGTTTCAGGTTCTTTTTCATCTCACGCCAAAAATGTTTTAGCACGTATCACTAAGTGATTGCCGTATTTTACTTTAGAATCTGAAAATGTAAGTCTGCTACATCCAGAAATGGGTAATAATTAGTGATATATTTAAACTTTTTATTTAGATAATGAACAGCTATGAGTGACTACTTGCTTAGAATGATTGTCTCACATGAGAGAGTTCAAACTTCGTTTGACTTTAACTTATAACAAAAATACAACTGTACCTACTCTTTATTAATTAATTCCAACTACAATTAGTTGGAATTAATTTCTAGTTAAGCAGTATTTCAAATAAACAAAGTTGAAATTTAAAACTAACCTCGCATATGCCAACAACAAGTAAGATGCAGCAAATGAGTGCTACGACAGCGTAACCAATTCTGTAGCCATGGGTTTCAGCTACCCATTCTTGGATCTGGTTATACTGGTCCTGATACTCCTGAGGATGATTGTATTCAGCTGATTCAGCTCCATTAAATAATCTCATAATCATGCCAATCTGCAAAAGTAATTTAAAAAAACATCATTTTTCTGTTTATATTAATTTAATAAACATATAAGCGGAAAAAATTTAATGAATTGTGATGTATTTCAAGTTTTATCTTTTGACTTATTAGTATATTACATAATAAGTCAGGAAAGTGATATTTTACTTCACGCAGCGGTTGTTTGAACACGGTAAAAAAGGATTTGTTGCGTATACCAAAATTTTAGTAGCTACAGCAAATATTTTCAGTGAAAATTTGGACAGCAAAAAAGTTTGCAGTGACAACAATTTTTTTTAGTAAAAGTAAATTAGTTGTCATTGTAAAAGTAAATTAGTTGTCATAGCAAAAGTAAATGAGTGAAAGGAAACAATTCTTACATGTACCACCAACTATTCAGATCACTTACATGTAAGTAATTAGCATTAGTAACCTTAGCTAAAATAGATTTGCTGTATTTATAAAATAAAATTGCTGTCTCAACCAAATATTTTTAGCTGGATGTAGGAATAATATTAAAAAATATAATTATTATAGCTTTTAAAAAAATTTATTTCTCTAAAAAGAAATACAGTTTTATATTTACAGTATTTGTACTATGCCAAATTACATTTAAGAATTCGAAACAAAAGAATTAAGTTCTGTTTTTTTTAACTATGGCCAGGAGTGGATTTCTGTAACTCGTACGATAGTTATCGGTACCGTTATCACTATGGATACATACAAAATTACATTTTATTTGACAATTATAACGTGAATATGCCAATCATCTTATGAGAAATATGTTTCCATACCGATAACTATCGCACGAGTTACAGAATTCTATCCCAGGAATCACATACAGATATAATTAATTACAATAAAATTACCTAACAAAAACAAAATAAACATTTTCCTTAATTGGAACTGTTGCACATGGATTATAATAAAATAAATCAGCAAAAGAAATACAAAACATATTCATTTTTTGTTTTACGTGATAACACTGCACGTGAATGTCAAAATTAACATTTTTGAGAGAAAAAAAATAAAAAAATATCTGACTTTTTATTTATAAAAATTCCTTCAATTAAACCAAAATGTGGTGCCAAATTTTCAGTATGTGTATTCAAAACCATACCTGGTTTATATTCAGTCCCGTTTATGTTAATCCACTTTATAAAAATGCTGTGTTCATCGAAAGTAGGGACATTTAATTTATTTTTATAATAAAAATCTAGTTTAGCTTTATAATCAAAAACTGAAGGTCCATTGAAAATATTTGGAATTAGTCCAACGTTACGTTAGATATTTTCTTTTTCCATAATTCACCTTGAATAAAATTCTCAAAACATTCATTATTTTTTAATGACTGAATATAAGAGTACACGGTATGAAAAAAATTAGGCAATTCAAATAGTCGTTTCAAAACTAATCTAAGTGGTATTACTTGCATTGTAATATCCGTCATTTGCATTAGAATTTGAGATTTTAACGATTTTTCAGTTTGTTTCTTACTTATATTATATGTAACCGGTTTTATTAAACAATCTTGTTCTTGGAAATATTTTAGCCTCAAATATTCGGATGAAAATTTTTCGAATGGGTTTATTAATATTTCAAACATAGAATTAATTTGCTCAATAAAATCTAAATTATAAGAATTTTCTTCTAATTTACTTTTTATTAAAGAACATAGTAAATGCAAAAAACCTCCACCCAAATAATCTGATATTGCGCTAATTATATTTTGAACTACACTCCTTGCAACGGAAGGCATACAATAAAATTTGGCAATTAGAGACTCAGTTTCATTATGAAGAATACTTTTAAATTTTTCTAAATTTATATTATTAAAGGTACCAAGAATTTCATTATTTTTCTCGTTAATTACATTCAGTTTTAACATTACATTTTCAGATTTATTATTTGCATGTGTTTCATTTTTAAATTCAAAATCGGGTAAATTATTCGCGAAATGCTTTCGTTTCATGTGTTTAGTAAACGATGAAATATTATTAAAATTTCGAAAGCAACGATTTTCCATACACGTAAAAGAACTATTTGCAGTAAAACGATGCGATATTTTAAGGTGTAATATTAAACCAGGTATGGATTTTATAGAACTTTTACATACTGAACATTTCGGCATTTTGAATAGGTACTTACATAAACCTTGCCATATCAGAAACCAATGTACTTACATTGACCAGCTTTCTGTCCCAACTAGTATTAATACTGTAAATCGCTAATTGTATAATCATCCACAGTTGCTCAGCTTCTGGTGGATAACTGATATGGAGAGCGAAGAAACACTTGAAGCAGACATCCACAGCTTTTAAGAAAGTTTCCACGGAATATAAGATGCCTTCTATATGTACATAATATTTGTTTACTTCACCCAATGTCGGTCCAACAATTAGAACAAAAGGTTGTAATTTTAAATTAAAATTACTAAGTTTTTCAACACGTCTCTCTATGTTTTCTTCGAGTTTACTTATTTCCTATAATGTTATTACATTTGTAACTTAAATCATTATTTTTCAAATAAATTCTTACCGATATATGTAAGATAAAAGCGTAGCAACATTCTAATTTAGACGGCTTCCACTACTGTTTATTATTGTTTTTGCTATTGTTACTGGCGGACACAGATGGGGAAGTAACAGCAAAGTGCGGATTTGTTTTTCAGTTGATGTTGCACTATCTTCAATATCAAGTAAAACTTTAACTAAATTCTTATATTTTGAATTTAAAGATCTAAAATCGAATATCGTGAGTTAAAACCACAGTCAGAATAACAAAGAAATATAATCATTACTTACCAATGTATAACCTTCATTTTCTTTGAGAACCGGAAATGTATCTAAATATGATTTGATGCTGACTATTTCAGTAGTACTCCTCAGTTTTTTTTTTCTTACGTCAAATGTCTTGTTCCAGTAGTCCGTTACTGTTGTCCAAGGACTCCGACTATTCTTTAACCAGGTTATCAAATCTTCCAAATCATTATATGAAATAAAAATATTTATTTCTGCAAAAATTTAAATAAGAAAGAGGAAAATCTTACCCCTTTCAATATTATCATCCTCACTCTCTTGTTGAGAAATGTATGCTTTCTTTGAAGTAATTAAACCAACATTTTTGTATTGACGCCGTAAATTATAATATTTGGAAAATAGTTTGCCACGCGCAATTTTTTTATCTTTATTTCCAATTTGTACAAAATAGGTTTCTTTATTTTCAGTTGAAACGGTTTTTGCAATAGCCGCCGCCAATTCTTCTAAACAAGTAGTACTTATTTTTCTGTACACATCGCTAGAAGGAGTCATGTACTACTTCTAGCACTGCTTCTGACACTGGAGTCTCTTCGATTAGCAATGGTGTACTAGCAGGTACCTGTAAGTTCGTTTTATTAATGCCTAGTTGCAAACAACTAACACAACAATATACAACTAATTCAATAACAAACAACACACACGAAAAATAGAACGAAACTCTAATATAACCTAGTTCGCTGTCAAAGCCTCAAAGTATGTGGATGATGAAGGGAGTGAAGGGAGAAACTCTGACAGCTGTGCATCAACTTCAGTTCGCGACCTACATTATATAAAATGGCGCGTCTTGTTAACCTAAATAAATCAACGTTTAATACAATCCTATTAATTTCTTTGGTAATCAACAACTTAACTTAGTGAAATAATACCTTTAAATGGGGCCCACTGAATGTCACCAATCATATTTAAACTGCAAATAATTCACTTACCTTTGAACACATCCACGTATTTTGATAGTCCCCATTCCTTTAACCTTTTTTCATACTCGTACTCCATTGCCATTAACAAAAGTATTGTTATTGTCTTTCTTAAATGACAACACTTATTGTGTAGCAAACACTGTGCACAAAACTAACAATAAAAAAATATGTCCCGTACACAAAACCAAGAGTCTCACAACAAGTTAGCATGTGTTCAGCGCGCAATGGCGTACGCCGTATGCCGAATCAGATTAGAATATGCGCAGTAACGCAGTGCGCATCAATAAACTCTAGTTGCAACAAAAAAAATTGTTACGGTGACAAAAATAAGTAGTTGCAGCGCATTTTTTGTTTGTTACAAAAACTGATATGTTGCCGCTGCAAATAATAAATTCTTGCTCTAACTAAATGCATTGCTAACCATTAAAAGATTTGTTCTGGATACAAAATTAATCAGCGATCGTAACAAAAACGATTCAGCTATATTTTATTGTTACCTCTGCAAATTTAATTATGTCCTGCGTAATAAGTATATTTTAAAATTGATGTATAGAACATATTAAATTAGTAGGCATAGCAAAAAGTAATGCAAGTAATTTTTTTTAGTTGCACCAAACAAGTCATTTTTTTCCGTGAAGTACGAGGCCGCAGGCCGAGTATTTAATTCCGCTAAGTCAAGTAAAAACACTTTCCTGACGTGTTATGTATACTATTTTTTTCTAAAACCGTTTAATTTAATCAATATTTAATCATGGATACGTACTTTACTGTTTTTTGTAAAAACCTACTTTCCATACTAAAATTGGTTAGGAAAGTAAACACTTTATTGCCGGTTTCAGAAAAATTATTATGTATACAATCCAAAGATAAAAAAAATCTGCTCATCATAAGGAACACATATTTCTTTACTTAGTATACAACTTGCTTTTGTTATAAGTATTAGACTGCCCAGGATTAAACCGAAGTATTGAAATGTTGTGGTGCTCTTCGCTAAAAAGTATCCATTTGATGTACTGAGAGACCCCTGAAATTTTGAGCCAAAAATATTAACCTGTAAGGCTAGTAAAAATTTTTTGAATGTTAAAATATTTTTTTGATGGCGTATTATTCAAAGCTACCACAAAACTGCATGTGACTCTAAATCTAATATTTTTAGCTCTTATTTTATAGTTTTCTTCTCCCTGAACTCTATCTCGTCGGTATTTTTTCTCTACACTCGACGTATCCCTAGATATTGAAAAAATCAAATTAAAAAATTGTTTAAAAAGTGCTAGATTGGCGATAAAGACGTAATTATTTTAAAAGATAATTTTTTTAAATTTTTTCTATAAGAACCATCTTATAGCTTTGTAAATGACGAAGGAAACCTGCTAAGTCCTATTTCTCTAAGTTCTATAGTTTTCGAGATATGGACCAAATACTCGTGTCAAATTAAGGAATACCGAAAAAAAATTTTTTTTTGAGAAACACGTATCATTTGAATCTGCTCTAAAAAAATGTAATATCATAAAAAGTGATGTAGAATAAAAAAATAAATATATAATCACGCCTTCTACCCATTACTGGGTGTGGCACTCTGCCGTAGCAGATCTCGGTAAGTGATATATTTTTGCGCGTTAAGTGCGGTTACCAGCCGTTAAATCACGGCCCCCAAAGATGTGACTGGAGGTGGAGCCACAGGAATAGTATTAATGTGTTTAAAATGTTTATCGGTTGTGGGAATTGAATCAGGGTTCAAAGAATCCACAGGCCGACACGATACCACTGTGCCTCCTAAAGTCATATAAAGCCACATAATGTCATGTAATGTTTTATAAAGTCATATAATGTCATAAAATGTCATATAAAATTATATAATGTCATGTAATACCATATAAAGTCATGTAATGTTATGCAATGTCATAGAAAATAGTATCATGTCATATAAAGGCATATATTGTTATGATTTGTCATATAGTCATACAATGTCATGTAATGTCATATAATTTATATACTTATATATATTTATATATATTTATTATTTATATGAATTTTTTTCGGTTTACCTAAACTTGACACGAGTATTCAGTCCATATCTCGAAAACTATAGAACTTAGAGAAATAGGGCTTAGCAGGTTTCCTTCGTCATTTATAAGGCTACAAGATGGTTCTTACAGAAAAAATTTAAAAAAATTATCTTTTAAAATAATTACGTCTTTATCGCCAATCCAGCCGATTTTAAACAATTTTTTAATTTTATTTTTTTAATATCTAAGGATACGTCAACCGTAGAGCAAAAATACCGACGGGATAGTGTTCAGGGAGAAGAAAATTATAAAATAAGAGCTAAAAATATTAGATTTAGAGTCACATGCAGTTTTGTGGTAGCTTTGTTAATATTTTTGGCTCAAAATTTCAGGGGTCTCTCAGTACATCAAATGGATACTTTTTAGCGAAGAGCACCATAACATTTCAATACTTCGGTTTAATTCTGAGCAGTCTAATAAGTATATTTAAACAATTTTTCGAAAATACAAAACCAAGTTGGTAGTCATACTTGCTAAAAATGTTAAATATGTAAGAAATAGTTTAACTGAGACAAAAATTAGATGCAGTATTATAAATTTGATGTATTTTTATTTACTTAGATATAAAGTTAAATTTTAGAGGGATTTTAATGGTGTTCCTGTTAAAACAAATACATAAACAAAGATAAAATAGAAGAAAGGTATTTATTTTTAATAAATTTAATTCTATGGCATAATGGAAGTTTTAACAATAAAAGTGTACACTGTAAATATTTTTTCTGCAGCACATTTTGGAGATAAAACGCAGATATAACAAAATACTTGATTGTTTCATTTTTGTTTTCATTTATTCCAACTGATATTATTGAACAAAGGGCTCGTTAATCTATTATTGTTTTCATTTTCCATTTGGTTAAATGCTATAAAAATCACAGCGTTGGACAAAGTAATTTACAACCCTTATGGCCAGTTGTACCAATAAAACTTAAATTTTAAATTTTATTTAAAAAATTGGTTATTTGAAATTATGTAATAATAAGACGGCGTGTAATTCTTTCAATTGATAAAAAAAGCAGGTCAAAAAAATATTAATTATGATAGATTAATAATAAATAAATATAGCATTCATAAATTTGCATAAACGCGTATATGGTGCGATGGCCAAGTGTTTTCACTGAAACTGTATGTTTCACTTTCGCGTCAAAGTAGAGCGTTATACACCTATTGGCTGGTGTTAAGGTAAACCATACGGGCTGAAGTTAGTATCACAACGATGATTTGCCTTGATCTCTTTGTAACGAAATATTATTCTTATTATGAATGAAACTTATTATGTATTGTACATAATTATAAAGTCAATACTTCAAAGTATTGTAATAAACTAAATACCATTAATGTTATGTACGAATGTTAAAAGAAATTACACTCAAAATTTGAAATTATTTCTCAAAAATGTGACGAACAATTTT
Organism: Pterostichus madidus; assembly: GCA_911728475.2. Lineage (NCBI taxonomy): Eukaryota > Metazoa > Arthropoda > Insecta > Coleoptera > Carabidae > Pterostichus > Pterostichus madidus. Next base: position 13,030,775 of record OU452312.1, read on the forward strand.
AATTTAAAAATTCTCTATATTCAAGTATCTGATCTTTTATAATATAGTAAATTTGTATCCAATTTCATAGCGGAAGTTTGGAGAAAAAAAATAAAATATGCCAAAAAACGCTCAAAACAGGACTTTTTCGTGTATTTTTTGTTTTGTCTCAAAAGTCCCACGATCAAATTGGACAAAAATTTACCATATAATAAAAGACCTGATTCTTAAATATAGAGAATTTTTTAATTAAAATTTATCGGCACATTTTTGAGAAAATTTGATTTAAAATTTTGATATCATGATATCTTACACTTCAAATCCAATTTATTTGTATCATAAAGATTAAACATTCTTGTTCAAATACATATCAAAAAGCTGAATATTCAGAGATTATGTAGTACTACTTGTTTCTTTATTTGGATGAGATTAAATACATGAAATATTTTTTTGAAATTTGAATTTATTGTTGCATCTTCGCGAAATTCTTATTTTCTACATGTGATGTGGGCTTCGACGTACACTCAGCGTTAAAATGATCTGGAAGAATAACAGCTGTCATAATCATATGTGTCAAGATGTGCTACATAGAGATATACATGAAAATATATAATCATTTCATAATTTGTGGTTTTAAATATGTCTAGTCTTGTTTTTCGTGATATATTTTATTATAATATTCAAAATCATGGGTACTTTTTTATAATAAGATATTTTATCAATTTTAGGGGAGCATACTAGTGGAACAGGATTATGTGTAATATTGAAATATATTATTTATCTTTCAATAAACGATATTTTCAACATAAAAGTTTTTAATTGTACGGTTATAGAAAGTAATTCATTTCTAACCTCAAACATTTCATCAAAATAAAATTCATATTTGGACATCTCAAGGTATAGAAGTAAAGACAATAAAAATTAATTAGGAGTTTGTTCAATGGATGTTTCTAATATTAAAGAAATTTTATGTAAAGGAACTTGTTTCAGAAATACTTGATTCACAAAAAGAAAGAAGCATGTCGATCAGGAATATGCCACAGAAACGTGGAAAGTAAGAAATTTTAAGAGTTCAAATAACCTGATTAATTCAGTGGGACGCTAAATAGGGTTTTTCTGGTGCATTCATTGACATTGGAAAATATTTTTATTAAATGAATATATTGATATATAAGTGGCATAAACTGGCATAATGGTGAAAGTGAAAAATTGTATATAAAAAGCTATACCATCTCAGAATCTAGAGAAACAGTTAAAGTTTGATATTTCTGTCAAATATTCTTCCCGACGCTGGTTAAAATCAAGGAATTTCTTTAGTTTACCTGCGGCAGAAAATATTTTCCTGTCGCTCACGAGTGGCAGAGAAATTATATGACATCATGGGTAAATATTCCGGCGTTCGAAAAAAAAATAGCTTATTTTATGTGGAGTGAAAATGACGTTTTGTGCCTCATTTGTAGTTGACGGACGAGCGCACAAAAAGTATCACTTTAACTCTTTATAAAATAATATACTTTATATATGATTATGTATAATTGAAATTAAATTGTAAGTATAATTTTTTATTTTTATATTATAATATCAAATAAAATACAATATTTGATCAAATTTTAGTTTTTATTATGTTGACATCATATAGAAATATTCTTTACGATGTAAAATAAATTTCTCGAAAATCTTCATGTTTATATAGTTTTTACACGCGCGCCAATACCTTTTTCACTATTCTATACAGATCCACATTTTTGTTAGGACCACAAGAAACCCTACTTACACGATAACAAATTGTTGGTTAACGAACTTCAGCCCCTATGTTTCACCTTAAGGTGAACCATCCGGGCTGAAGTTAGTATCAGAACGATGATTTGCCTTGATCTCTTTGAAACGAAATATTGTTCTTATTATGAATGAAACTTATTAATTATTGTATATAATTTTGAAGCCAAATCTTCAAAGTATGATAATAAATTAGATATCATTAATGATACTTTTTTTTTTACTTAAAATATGTCATTCTCTGAATTGGGTCTGAGCACCCTTTCCAATATTTGTATTGAAACAAAAAATATCCGAATTTCATATGCCTACAAAAGAACTAAAGAACACTACTCGTATGAGTCTAGCCGATTACTAATGTTAATGAACCAACTAGCTTTTGTTAGGCCCAATGATGCCACCCCTCCCCTTGCTTCTTGAAACTAGATGACGTATTCTATGTACCGGTGTATCCTCGATTCAGTATATAGAGCTCGACAAACTAACGTAAAACTGTGGCTGGAATACGTTTTAAGCTGAAGCATCAGATCTGAAACTAGGATCAGAACGATGATTTGCCTTGATCTCTTTGAAGCGAAATATTATTCTTATTATGAATGAAACTTATTAAGTATTGTATATAATATCTTCCAAAAAAACAATTACATTGTTAAAGGTACGCCAAGATTGCGCAGATTCCTTCCCCAAAAATTGTAATATCTATATATTACAGATTTAAAAAAAACTGATATCTAATTAAGCCAAGAAAAATATTCGAATTTAAAAAACCTTATCGAACAGTTTTAAAATTATCGGGTCAAATAAAAAAAAAATTAATTAAAAAAAACCTTGGCGACCCCAGTGTTTAAAATGTTACCAGTTTAAGTAACATTTTAAACACTGGGGTCGCCAAGGTTTTTTTTAATTAATTTTTTTTTATTTGACCCGATATTTTTAAAACTGTTTGATAAGGTTTTTTAAATTCGAATATTTTTCTTGGCTTAATTAGATATCACTTTTTTTTAAATCTGTAATATATAGATATTACAATTTTTGGGGAAGGAATCTGCGCAATCTTGGCGTACCTTTAACAATGTAATTGTTTTTTTGGAAGATATCACTTTTTTTTTATACAATAGTTTGACCCTATATTATAAATGATATTTGGTATTGGTATATTGTTATTACATATTTCTATAAAAATCTAAATTCGTTCTAAAATAAATATATAAGCATGTTTAGAGTTTCTTGGCGAAGTTTGTTTTCCAACGTGAGAATCATTTGCAAGCATCCTTGATTTTCCTTTTTTAATCATATTGTGTAGTGTCCCTCAGCCATTGAAGTACCATGGTGAAATATAGCACTTTGTATTTATATCCTTGAATCAAATAAGTTCCCATTGAAACGTTTTAAATATTACGTGTATCAGTTAGTTTCCGAATATATCCATTTTCATTTTCAAATAACAGAATTTGGAAAATTAATACTGTGCCAAAAGAAACTAATTCGGTTTTATGTAATTTATGTGAGTGCATGCATTCTGAACATTGAGCTTCTACATTTTCTTTCACAACCAATTGTTTATTAATAAGCTCTTGTATAGTAATGCTCTTATTACTACAATCACGTATTGGAATAATAATAAATACTAGCGGTCGGCCTGGCTTTGCCAGGCCTCACGCTAATCTCCGCGGACACTGATATAGAATTAACTTCAGTAAGACAATAGACACAATATAAATTGAATTATTACGAATCTAAGACTTTTAAATTCTACACGGCTGTCCATCTAAAAATCTTTTAATATATACTAAATATGATAGGTTTTGGATCACTATCACTAAAACAATTGCCGATCAATAGAAATCCAATTCTGCAAGAAAGCTCTTCAAAAGACCTTTCAATTGATACAGAAAATGATGGATTTTGATGTCCTTTCATTAAAACAATAGACGATCGAAAAGTATGAATTTTATACGCGAGCCCTTCCAAAGATCTTTTATTTGATACCAAATACGATAGGTTTTGGAGTACTTTCACTAAAACAATTGATAATCGAAAAGTATTAAATTTTGTACGCGAGGTCTTCAAAAGATCTTTCATTTGATACCAAACACGATAGGTTTTCGAACACTTTTGTTAAAACAATTGCCGATCGAAAAAAATCCAATTTTGCATGCAAGCCCTCAAAAAGACCTTTCATTTGATGCCAAACACGATAGGTTTTGGAACACTTTCGCTAAAACAATAGCCGATCGAAAAAATTTCAATTCTGCATGCAAGTCCTTAAAAAGATCTTTTATTTGATGCCAAACACGATAGATTTTGGCTAAAACAATTGCCGATCGAAAAAATTCTAATTCTGCATACAAGTCCTTAAAAAGACCTTTCATTTAATGCCAAACACGATAGGTTCCGAAGCACTTTCATTAAAACAAATGCCAATCGATAAAATTTCAATTTTGCATGTAAGCCCTTCAAAAGACCTTTCGATTGATACCAAAGACGATGGGTTTTGAAGTACTTTCACTAAAACTATTGACAATCGAAAAGTATTAAATTTTGCTCGCGAGCCCTTCAAAAGATCTTTCATTTGACACCAAACACGATAGGTTTTGAAACACTTTCGTTAAAACAATTGCCGATCGAAAAAAATCCAATTTTGCATGCAAGCCCTTAAAAAGACCTTTCATTTGATACCAAACAAGACAGGTTTTGGAAAATTTTCGCTAAAACAATAGCCGATCGAAAAAATTTAAATTCTGCATGCAAGCCCTCAAAAAGACCTTTCATTTGATGCCAAACACGATAGGTTTTGGAACACTTTCGCTAAAACAATTGCCGATCGAAAAAATTCCAATTTTGCATGTAAGCCCTTCAAAAGACCTTTCGATTGATACCAAAGACGATGGGTTTTGAAGTACTTTCACTAAAACAATTGACAATCGAAAAATATTAAATTTTGCTCGCGAGCCCTTCAAAAGATCTTTCATTTGATACCAAACACGATAGGTTTTGGAACACTTTCGCTAAAACAATTGCCGATCGAAAAATTCTAATTCTGCATACAAGCCCTTAAAAAGACCTTTCATTTGATACCAAACACGATAGGTTTTGGAACACTTTCGGTAAAACAATTGCTGATCGAAAAAATTCTAATTCTGCATGCAAGCCCTTTAAAAGACCTTTCATTTGATACCAAACACGATAGGTTTTGGAATACTTTCGCTAAAACAATTGCCAATCGAAAAAATTCCAATTTTGCATGTAAGCCCTTCAAAAGACCTTTCGATTGATACCAAAGACGATGGGTTTTGAAGCACTTTCACTAAAACAATTGACAATCGAAAAATATTAAATTTTGCTCGCGAGCCTTTCAAAAGATCTTTCATTTGATACCAAACACGATAGGTTTTGAAACACTTTCGTTAAAACAATTGCCGATCGAAAAAAAACCAATTTTGCGTGCAAGCCCTTAAAAAGACCTTTCATTTGATACCAAACAAGATAGGTTTTGGAAAATTTTCGCTAAAACAATAGCCGATCGAAAAAATTTAAATTCTGCATGCAAGCCCTCAAAAGGACCTTTCATTTGATGCCAAACACGATAGGTTTTGGAACACTTTCGCTGAAACAATTGCCGATCGAAAAAATTCTAATTCTGCATGCAAGCCCTTGAAAAGACCTTTCATTTGATACCAAACACGATAGGTTTCCAAGTACTTTCATTAAAACAATTGCTAATCGATAAATTTCCAATTTTGCATGTAAGCCCTACAAAAGACCTTTCGATTGATACCAAAGACGATGGGTTTTGAAGCACTTTCACTATAACAATTGACGATCGAAAAGTATTAAATTTTGCACGCGAGCACTTCAAAAGACCTTTTAATTGATACCAAAGACGATTATCGGCTAATAAAACATTAAATGGAATTGAAATTTTCGAATATTGGCTCAAAGTTTATATTACTGTAATATAGACAGTCAGTGTCGCCGTTTTCTGCTTAATCTTGGCGACGACAACTAACGCCTGTCTTGATTATATATTTTTGAATACAGAAATACTTGCATATGAACTTTAAACATATATTTTACACAAATTTGGTAACTCGCAATGTCAAAAGTCAATAAATTTTAGTTTTGTACTTCTGGTTTTGCATCAGTTTCCGATCGACAACGAAGCGAGCTCGAGAGCCGAAGTTGTCGAACTGAGCGTAAGGTGCTGCCGTTAGTCGGACAAGTCGCGAAAAGCCAAACAAAATGCGTCGAGAGGAACGAAAAATTGATTGAAAAAAATCTTATATAGGGAAATAATAGCTAGTAAAGTAATAATTAATACAAAAATTGTATCTAATACAAACAAGTAGTAAATTATCATATGTTTAACGTGACTAATTTATCGGCTAATAAAAAGATAAATGGAATTACAATTTTCGAATATTGGCTCAAAGTCTTCGTTACTGTAATATAGACAGTCAGTGTCGCCGGCCGTAGGCTGCTTGATCTTGGCGTCGACAACTACCGCCTGTCTTGATTGAAGCCAAAACTTCAAATTATGGTAATAAACTAGATACCATTAATGTTGTGTACAAATATTGAAAGAAATTACATTCAAAATTTGAATTTATTTCTCAAAAATGCGTCCTACGATTTTAATTTAAAAACTCACTATGCTTCAGAATATGGTCTTTTATAATATAGAAAATTTTTATAATATAGAAGGGGTATTGCCGCGCGTTTAAAAACTATACAAACTTGAAGATTTTCAAGAAAATTATTTTAAACCGCAAGTAATATTTCTATATGATGACAACACAAAAACTAAAATGTAATAAAATATAGTATTTTATTTGATAGTATAATAAAAAAAAATTAAAAAATTTACTTATAATTTTATTTCAGTTATACATAATCATATATAAAGTATATTATTAAAGGAGTTAAAGTGATACTTTTTGTGCACTCGTCCATCAACTACAAATGAGACACAAAACGTCATTTTCACTCCACATAAAATATGCTATTTTTTTCTTCAAACGCCGGAATATTTACCCATTATGTCAGGAAAACATTTTCTGCCGCAGGTAAACTAAAGAAATTCCTTGATTTTAACGAACGTCAGGAAGAGTATTTGACAGAAAAATCAAACTAACTCGTTCTATAGATTCTGATATAGTATAACTTTTTATATACAATTTCTTACTTTCCGGGTTTCTGTGGCATATTCCTGATCGACATACTTCTTTCTTTTCGTGAATCAACTATTTCTGGAGCAAGTTCTTTTACATAAAATTTCTTTACTATTGGAAACACCCATTGAACAAACTCCTCATCAATTTTTATTATCTGTACTTCTGTAAACTGAGGTGTCCAAATAATAAAATCTCATTCCTTTCGTACAGTTATGAATTTTATTTTGATGAAAGTTTTGAGGTTAGAAATGAATTACTTTCTTTAACCGTATAATTCGATACTTTATGTTGAAAATATCGTTTATTGAAATATAAATAATACAGTTCAATATTCCAAATAATCCTGTTCCACTATACATGCTCTCCTAAAACTAAGAAAATATTTTATTACAAAAAAAATACTCATTATAAAAAAGTACCCATGACTTTGAATATTATAATATAACACGAAAAACAAAACTAAACATATTTCACCACAAATCACAAATTCTGAAATATTCATTTCATGTACATAGTGTAACATTTTAAAATATAACATGAATGATGACAGCTGTCAAAACGCCAGATCATTTTTGAGCCGAGTGTACACCAAAGCCTTCTTCAATAGATTAAAATGAGAATTTCGCAAAGTAGCTAGAACAAATTCAAATTTCTAAAAAATATTTCATATATTTAATCTCATCCAAATGAACAAACAAGTAGTACTACATAATCTCTAAACATTCAGCTTTTTGTTATGTGTATGAACAAGAATATTTAATATTTATAATACAAATAAATTGAAATTGAAGTGTAGGGGAGCATGATATCAAAATTTTAGATATTATTTTCTCAAAAATGCTAGGAACGATCTTATTAAAAAAATTCTGTATATTTAAGAACATGGTCCTCTATTACTCAGAAAATTTGTATCCTATTTGAATTTACAGTTTTGGAGAAAAAACAAAAAATACACAAAAAAGTTCTGTTTTGAGCCATTTTTCGCATATTTTATTTTTTTTCTCCAGAACTGTAAATTCAAATTGGATAAAAATTTTCTGAGTTATAGAGGACCACATTCTTAACAATACAGAATTTTTAAAATAAAATCGTTCCTAGCATTTTTGAGAAATAAATTCAAATTTTGAGTGTAATTTCTTTCTATATTTGTACACAACATTAATGGTATCTAGTTTATTACCATACTTTGAAGTTTTGGCTTCAATATTATATACAATACTTAATAAGTTTCATTCATAATAAGAATAATATTTCGCTTCAAAGAGATCAAGGCAAATCATCGTTCTGATACTAGTTTCAGATCTAATGCTTCACCTTAAGGTGAACCATACGGGCTGAAGATAACAACAGAACAGTGGTGGAACGACGATCTGCCTCGATCTATTTGATATAAAATATCTTTTTTATTATATATGAAACATATTATTTATTGTACATATTCTTGTAGTCTAAGGTTCAAAGTTTTATAATAATATTACTAATTTTACATATCTTTCATATAATAAAAGAAAATAAATTATATATCACACCAAATTTAATTTGAATTTATTCAAAAATGGGCCCTAACGATATCAATATAAAAATACAGTAAATGATAAATACGACAGACTAAATAAAATTTTCAGCCAAATTAAACACGACAATTTTTAGCAAAAAAATAAAATAGGAAAAAATAATATGAAAAACAGAGTTTTTCTTTTTTTTTCTCAAAAGTGTTGTGTTTAATTTGGCTGATTTTTTTTTGTGTTATAGACTATCTTAATTTTAAATATACATATTTTTTTTATTGAAAACGTAGGGCCCAATTTTGAGAAAATCTTACTCAAAATTGTGAATTTGGCTGCTTCATTTATATAATTTTTTTCATATATTTTCATGATTTATTTGCTCTTAAATAGTATTTATTCATGAACTACAATGTTATAAGAAAGTAATACACTCCTTTATATTTATCTATATAATGACATTCGTAAGAAATTAATTGTTGAAATTCAAATTTGCATAAATTTACTGTTGGTGTTCTTGAATCATGAGTTTTCGTTGTGTGATTCGGATTTTTGATGACGTATGATGTACACTCAAGTATCGAAATTTAAGTCTAAATTAAATTTGGCTACCAGATATGTAAAAATGTTTTAAGATTGAGTATTAATGATAATAATAGTGAATATATTATATGTTGTTTGCAAAATAATCAAGTTTTACAAAATAATCAAGTTTTTGGATATGGTTTTAACCTCAAACATCAAATGTATGTAAGGTAAGTAGAATTGTATTTATAAGTGTTTATTTATTAATATTAAAGTTTTTATTTAACAGTTTTGAAGCGGACACTGCCTTAATAAGATTAGGCTGACAAAGTAAATACATCAGAACTATCGAAATGTTGCCCAGGAATAAACTATACATTCCATAAATGAAGTCTACTTTCGCTTTATTTATATTTTTATATTGCAAGTATTTTTTACCTAATTTTACTATAAATTAATAGCAATGTTAAGTGTAGATATCAACAAGCGCAATGAGTTGGAAATAAAAATGCGTGGACAATCTGAAAACATGTTATGGATGGAGGAAAGGAAGCATAGATTAACCACTTCAAACTTTGGTGAAATGTGTAAACGAAAACTTCCAGCTGGACCACTTGTAGAAAGAATGCTTTACGTTCGAAATATTACAACTGCAGCAACTGATTGGGGTAAAACTAGAGAATCTGTGGCAATACTAGTTTATGAGCAAGTAACTGGAGTTACAGTAACATCATGTGGTTTATTTGTAAATTTAGAACCTAATGCAGGATATTTAGCTGCTTCGCCAGATTTTTTAGTTGATCAAAATGTCCATACACAGCTCGACATTTGTCACCAAAAGAAGCTGCTGTTAAAATAAAAAACTTCTGTTCTGTTTTAGATAGTTATAAGTTAAAATTAAAGACGAATCACAATTATTATTACCAAATACAAGGCCAGTTGTTCATAACAGGACGAGAGGAATGTGATTTTATTATTTGGACACCTCTGGGTATAGAAATAGAGACAATAAAAATAGATGAAGAGTGTTCAATGGATGCTTCCAATATTAAAGACATTTTATGTAAAAGAACTTGCTCCAGAAATAGTTGATTCACGAAAAAAAAGAAGTATGTCGATCAGGAATATGTCATAGAAACAGTTACAGTTCGATTTTTCTGTCAAATACTTTTTCCTACAACTGTACGATTTCTTTGTTATTACGTAACTATAATTGCCTTGATTACGTATGGAAAGTAGATGAATACAGACCAAGTGCGTTTCCGAAAGCAAAGAAACACTAGTGCGGAAAGTGCTTCATTGCGCAACTGTAAAAAGTTTTTTTGAAAGCGATTTAAATTTCGCGCCAAGCGCGTAATTCATATTTTGGCCACAGACGCTTATGGAAGAAGAAGATGCAGTGAGCCAGCGCTAGTAAATATGCAGTAGTATATTTTGACGTTTATAAACATAACCTTAAATTGCAGTATATCTAATCTGTACACAACTAATAAAAAGAACCGAACAAAGTAAAATATATCAATAAATGGTTTTAAGTAAGTGAAATACATAATATTTATTGTGTGTGTATATTATTAACATAGTTGTTACAGTTGCTTATATTGACATAATGTAAAGTGGAAACTTTTGTATTGTCTTAAGAAACATTGATTTCTTCCGTACCTGTTTATATTATTAACAGTAATATTATTGACAACAATTTCGGAGGCTTTAGAAGTACCAGCAGCAGGTTGATTGTCATTGTCGAAAATAGATGCAACATATCATGATCCGGAGCTCAATTATCTTTGGAGGTATTTATGATAAAGAACAATCACTCACTGTACTATTCCAATCTAGACGATTTTGAAGAAATTATCTTGACGTTAGTAAAATATTTTTAAATAACGTAGAACAATGTGGAAGCAATCAACAAACAAACCATAGCAACGCCGTAAAACATCGTTCTCGTGTAATATCATTAAAATTTTATAAATTTGAATAATATTTTAGTGATTTACTAAATCGCACAGTTGTAGGAAAAATGTTGTTTATAACACGTGCCGAAAAAGGTTACGTGCTCGTGCAGATTTCTGCACTTGCAAGTAACGAGCCTTTTTCGGCACTTGTTATAAAAATAACTATTTCTTACGCTCTTTAAAATCAAAGAATTTCTTGAGCAGAAAGACATTTTCTGCCGCTCACGTGAGTCAGAGAAATTATATGATAGAATGGGTAAATATTCCGGCATTTGAAGAAAAAATGGCATACTTTATGTGCAGTGAAAGTGACGTTTAGTGCTTCATCTGTAGTTAATGGACGAGTGCACAAAAAGTATCACTTTAGTTCCTTATAAAATAATATACTATTATATATGCTTATGTATAACTGAAATAAAAATGTTTTTATTTTTATATTATAATATCAAATAAAATACTGTATTTTATTAAATTTTAGTTTTTATTGTGTTGACATCATATAGAAATATTTCCTGTGATTTTAAATAATGTTCTTGAAAATCTTCAAGTTTGTATAGTTTTTAAACGCGCTCCAATACTCCTTCCACTATTCTATACAGATTTTTTCTGATTTTCTGTGATTGGTCAAATCTACATTTTTGTCAGGACCGCAAGAAACCTTACATACACGATAACAAATTGTTGGTTGACGAACTTCAGCCCGTATGTTTCACCTTAAGGTGAAACATGCGGCCTGAAGTTCGTTAATCAACAATTTGTTATAGCGTAAGTAGGGTTTCTTGTGGTCCTAACAAGAATGTGCATCGGTACAGAATAGTGAAAAAAGTATTGGCGCGCGTTTAAAAACTATACAAACTTGAAAATTTTCAAGAAAATTATTTTAAATCACAAGAAATATTTCTATATGACGACAACACAAAAACTAAAATTTGATCAAATATTGTATTTTATTTGATATTATAATATAAAAATAAAAAATTATACTTACAATTTTATTTCAATTATACATAATCATATATAAAGTATATTATTTTATAAGGAGTTAAAGTGATACGTTTTGTGCACTCGTCCATCAACTGCAAATGCGACACAAAACGTCAATTTCACTCCACATAAAATATGCTATTTTTTCTTCAAACGCCGGAATATTTACCCATTATGTCATATAATTTCTCTGCCACTCGTGAGCGGCAGGAAAACATTTTCTGCCGCAGGTAAACTAAAGAAATTCCTTGATTCTTACAAGCGTCAGGAAGAGTATTTGACAGAAAAATCAAACTTTAACTGTTTCTATAGATTCTGATATAGTATAGCTTTTTATATACAATTTTTCGCTTTCACCATTATGCCAGTTTATGCCACTTATATATCAATATATTCTAGAGTTATGACGAATTAGAAGTGTCATTTAATGAATGATTTATATGCGTAAAAATATTTACCAATGTCTATAAATGCACCAGAAAACCGTATTTTCCGTCCCACTGAATTAATCAGGTTATTTGAACTCTTTTAAAATTTCTTACTTTCCGTGTTTCTGTGGCATATTTCTGATCGACATGCTTCTTTCTTTTCGTGAATCAACTATTTCTGGAGCAAGTTCTTGTACATAATATTTCTTTACTATTGGAAACACCCATTGAACAAACTCCTCATCAATTTTTATTGTCTGTACTTCTATAAACTGAGGTGTCCAAATAATAAAATCTCATTCCTTTCGTCCAGTTATGAATTTTATTTTGATGAAATTTTTTAGGTTAAAAATGAATTACTTTCTATAACCGTATAATTAGATACTTTTATGTTGAAAATATCGTTTATTGAAAGATAAATAATACAGTTCAATATTCCACATAATCCTGTTCCACTACTATGCTCTCCTAAAACTGAGAAAATATTTTATCATAAAAAAGTACCCATGACTTTGAATATTATAATATAACACGAAAAACAAAACTAAACATATTTCAAACCACAAATTCTGAAATATTCATTTCATGTACATAGTGTAACATTTTAAAATATATCATGAATCATGACAGCTGTCAAAACGCCAGATCATTTTTGCACTGAGTGTACACCAAAGCCTTCTTCAATAGATTAAAATGAGAATTTTGCAAAGTAGCTTGAACAAATTCAAATTTCTAAAAAATATTTCATATATTTAATCTCATCCAAATGAACAAACAAGTAGTACTACATAATCTCTAAACATTCAGCTTTTTGTTATGTGTATGAACAAGAATATTTAATCTTTATAATACAAATAAATTAAAATTGAAGTGTAGGGGAGCATGGTATCAAAATTTTAGATCTAATTTTCTCAAAAATGCTAGGAACGATTTTATTTAAAAAATTCTGTATATTTAAGAACATTTACTCAGAAAATTTGTATCCTATTTGAATTTACAGTTTTGGAGAAAAAACAAAAAATACTCAAAAAAGTCCTGTTTTGAGCCATTTTTCGCATATTTTATTTTTTTTCTCCAGAACTGTAAATTCAAATTGGATAAAAATTTTCTGAGTTATAGAGGACCACATTCTTAATAATACAGAATTTTTAAAATAAAATCGTTCCTAGCATTTTTGAGAAAAAAATTCAAATTTTGAGTGGAATTTCTTTCAATATTTGTACACAACATTAATGGTATCTAGTTTATTACCATACTTTGAAGTTTTGGCTTCAATATTATATACAATACTTAATAAGTTTCATTCATAATAAGAATAATATTTCGCTTCAAAGAGATCAAGGCAAATCATCGTTCTGATACTAGTTTCAGATCTAATGCTTCACCTTAAGGTGAAGCATCAGATCTGAAGTTCGTTAACCAAAAATTTGTTATCGCGTAAGTAGGGTTTCTTGTGGTCCTAACAAAAATGTTGATCTGACCTATCACAGATAATCAGGAATATTCTTTATAGAATAGTGGAAGGGGTATTGGCGCGCGTTTAAAAGCTAAACAAACTTGAAGATCTTCAAGAAAATGATTTTAAACCACATGTCAACACAATAAAATTTAATAAAATATAGTATTTTATTTGATATTATAATATAAAAATAAAAAATTTTACTTACAATTTTATTTCAGTTATACATAATCATATAATAATAATAATAATAAATTTATTTCCATCGATCATATACAATGATATAGGATGTCAGACAAAAAAAATACATTATTATATGGATACCTAAACAGTAAAAACAAAATTATAATCATAAGCTAAATAACATTTATACATAAGACATATATTCATTAACAGAATAAAAACAATATAATTGTATATTATTTTATAAGGAGTTAAAGTGATACTTTTTTGTGCTCGTCCGTCAAATACAGATGAGGCACAAAATGTCACTTTTATTCCACATAAAATATGCTATTTTTTCTTCAAACGCTGGAATATTTACTTATGTCATAATTTCGCTGACACTCGTGAGTGGCAGAAAGACATTTTCTGCCGCAAGTAAACTAATGAAATTCCTTAATTTGAACGAGTGTCAGAAAAAGTATTTGACAGAAAAATCAAACTTTAACTGTATCTATAGATTCTGATATGTCATAAATTTGTAACGTTAGAAGAAAAACTATTTTATGTATCAAGGAGGAAAACAGATATTTTCGGCCCGTGGCATTATTATTAGCACCCCGCATTTTGCGCCTCGTGCTAATAACATGCTCAAAATAAAAAATCATAATTTCACCCGTGGTACACAGTATTTTATGCACAACAAAAGAACATTTAATTTTTATATTTAAAAGATTGAAACAGGTATATTTATATGTGAAAATTACATTTTGCAAAATCAAGTATTTACAATAAAAAAAACTTGCTACTTTATTTATGCATCCGTCGGAAATTATTTTATTATGGCTTTAGGGCCAAAAATAAGTGTTTACGCCCGATTTTCATGACTAAAAAAGTGAATTAGGAAGTGTTAACATTTATTGATAGGTAATATTATTTTATCATCTGTAATAGTTATTTGTTATAAAACTGAATGTGATATTTTACTGGGCGAGAGCAAGCATATTCCAGCGTGAACCGTAGGCGAGCTTTGTAAGCTTGAAAGCCCAGTAAAGACACTTTCAGGATGTGTTACGTACATACTCATACGGTTGCCGAACTAGACTTCGTCTAGTCCGGAAATTTTCTGCATTCGTTCGAAAAACTGCATTTTTCGTCCTTGTGTAACAATTATTTTCATTTTGGTACACAAATAGTTATTTTTTGTATGTAAATTCTTGGCGAACCAATAACTCAGGTCATATGCCGCCATTACGCCTTGATCCGCTTTTAGGTGTTGACAATAGTTATTAAATAGATCGTTTATGTAATCATAAACAGATCGTACATCTTAGTTAAAGCTGTCGGTAGTAACGCAGAATACATTTGATAGAACGGCACTGTGACGTATGCTGCCCAATACAGAACACGTATGTCAGGTCTACACTAAGTCAAATTGAAAGAAATCTATTTGATACTAGTCGCCGAAGTTGACATCTACTTGCTTTGGTAATTAGACACCGTAAAATGTTACTTTTACTTAATTTTTAAAAGTCTTATTTTATTCACTGCGTTCCATGTTAATCGCATCATAAATGAAACATTAACATTCAGACAGTCTGGTACTATGTCACATTTTAAGATCATATCTAGGTATATAATATAAGAAACGTATGACTCGTGTGTCGCTTAAGCATCGGTAGCGAAACATGTCACATTTAGTTTCTCGCGATGTATTCACTTCACCTAGATATACTATTGAATCACGGTAACTGTTTGATTCAGTTACATGTGACTATCTATAGTGGTTTACAAATATCGACGCTATACATGATGTACAATAATATTAGAAGGATGGCATTTTGATAAACTTCTCGCTGGGTAAAGATTTGCCTGGCTGCTTAATCAGTTCAATTGGTTGACATCAGTACACCGTAGAGCTTGAGCTTATGCCACTATTGAAAGTGACTTATGTTCAGGAATACGGCGACTTCAAACTCATCGTGTTGACAACGCACTTGGTGAATACAACTTCTGCTGCAAATAGTCATACATCTTGCACTCCGAAAACAATGTTGCGGGTGAATGTTATGTAGCCACTAAATACGACATATAAAATGAGACATGTTTAAATGAACAGGGACATCAAATATACCTTTTCAATGAATTCCTCCAATGTATTGTTCTTTAAAATAATTGTTTGAAGGCCAACCAGGTAGTTTCTTGTACATGTAGTTTTTTTCTTTTTTTTTAAATCATCTGAAATGTGTAGATATTAGTAAGAAAATAAATGAAGACTAGATTTATATCAACTTACCGAAAATGTTTTTTTTTTATTACTATTTATGTATTTTGCATTTTATTTTGATGGAATGTTTGAGGTTATAAATGAAATACTTTTTATAACCGTACAATTAAAAACTTTTATGTTGAAAATATCGTTTATGGAAAGATAAATAATACATTTCAATATTACACATAATCCTGTTCCACTAGTATGCTCTCCTAAAATTGATAAAATATCTTATTATAAAAAAGTACCCATGACTTTAAATATTATAATATAATATTACACGAAAAACAAAAGTAGACATATTTCAAACCACAAATTATGAAATGCTTATATATTTTCATGTATATCTCTATGTAGCACATCTTGACACACATGATTATGACAGCTGTCATACATCCAGATCATTTTAACGCTGAGTGTATGTAAAAGCCCGTACCACTTGTGGAAAATGAGAATTTCGCGAAGTAGCAATAACAAATTCAAATTTCAAAAAAATATTTCATATATTTAATCTTATCCAAAATAAGAAACAAGTAGTACTACATAATCTTTGAACATTCAGCTTTTTGATAAAGGTATTGAAAAGAATGTTTAATCTTTGTAATATAAATAAATTGGAATTGAAGTGTAAAAGATCATGATATCAAAATTTTAAGTCTGATTTTGTCAAAAATGTGTCGTTCAATTTGAATTTAAAAATTCTCTATATTTACAACTCAGGCCTTCTATAATACAAAAATTTTTTATTCAATTTGATCGTGAAACTTTTGAGAAAAAACTAAAAATACACGAAAAAGTCCTGTTTTGAGCGTTTTTTCGCATATTTTATTTTTTTTCTCTAAAGTTCCACGATCAAATTGGATAAAAATTTACTATATTATAGAAGATCAGATACTTAAGCATAGAGAATTTTTAAATTAAAATTGTTCGACACATTTTTGAGAAATAAATTCAAATTTTGACTGTAATTTCTTTCAATATTTGTACATAACATTAATGGTATATAGTTTATTACCATACTTTGAGGTTTTGGCTTCAAAATTATATACAAAAATTAATAAGTTTCATTCATAATAAGAATAATATTTCGCTTCAAAGAGATCAAGGCAAATCATCGTTCTGATACTAGTTTCAGATCTGATGCTTCACCTTAAAACGTATTCCAGCCACAGTTTTACGTTAGTTTGTCGAGCTCTATATACTGAATCGAGGATACACCGGTACATAGAATACGTCATCTAGTTTCAAGAAGCAAGGGGCCTAACAAAAGTTAGTTGGTTCATTAACATTAGTAATCGGCTAGACTCATACGAGTAGTGTTCTTTAGTTCTTTTGTAGGCATATGAAATTCGGCTATTTTTTGTTTCAATACAAATATTGGAAAGGGTGCTCAGACCCAATTCAGAGAATGACATATTTTAAGTAAAAAAAATACTATCATTGAGAGGAAGTACAAAGATTAGAGATAAATAAAAAATATTTTATATAAGGATATCCAGACTATTATCAACCACATTAACGAAATTGTATACACAAAGTTTTTGAAAAAATTGATAAAACGGTTAGTTATAATATTCCAAAAATCCCATCTGTCACATACATAATTTACTGTCATATCAATTATTAATCTAATTCCAAATATACATATGTCTCAATTTATAAAGGCTAACATTGCTAATTTATACACTTTCTTTTTTGTTTACCCAAAAATTTTCACATGGCACCAGATAATGGGGAAAAATAATTTTTGGATAATTGTTTCGTTTTAAATTAATACGCAAATAGTTGTTCATCAGCAAAACAGGTGCAAATATGAAGAAAGTAAAAACTATTCTTATTTAATGAGTGGTGTAGGCAAATATTTTTATAGGGACACATTTTCGAGATATGACAAACTTTTTATTTTTTATAATGATTATTTTTTGACGTTTCTCAAAACCAATGAAATGCTTCATTGTACGTCACGTGTCTGCATTTTAACCAATCCTGTCATTATTATACTGAGAATAAAGCTCTTGTGATTATTCCCGGGATTAATCTCTGTAGGTGCTTTTGTTTGTGACAAATGATAGGTAATTGTCAAATAATTATTTAAAACTGTCAACGCGTTTAGTAAAATGTGTCGAAAAATTAGATTTAGTTCCATTTTATATAGAGAAATTCACCAACAAATTTTGGAAACAACTTCCAAGAATACATTAATAAGTAATCAATCAATATGGACCCAGTTCAAAATCTTTTAAGTTGGATGAATCGATCTCAACGGCTAAGTAAAAAATAATCTAACTAAATATAACAAGAGAGTAAGAATAAATTGAAAATAATTCTCCAGGATCTTTCTCAAACTTGTTGCCATTTGGCAATAGTCACTCAAGCCATATGGGCTTTCGTGACTATTGCCTGGTAACAAGTTTTCGAAAGATCTGTCAATTTTTTTTTTATTCCCACTCTTTTTATATTATTATTGAAAATAATACATCTACAAAGCTACGATTTATGATGTCATAATATTCACTAATAATATTTGTGTTACGCATTTTAATAAAAATATAAAATAATAGTTATTTACTATATAAGTATATAAGTGATGAGTTGTCTAACTGAGGTCTCGTTAGACAATTTTTCCATATCGTTTCATATTATACATTATGATACGTATATCCATGGTCGTCCGCAGGGGGAGGGGGGGCAAGCCGAGGCGGGCGCCCGCCCCTGGATATTAACTAGGGTGGTGACCACGACTTTCAAATATAGAACTTTAACATGTAAAATTATAATTTTGTAACTATATAATATTTTAAGCAAAAAAGCTTGAAATAAAAGTTTTAGGGCATAAAATTCTGCATCTGAACCAATAAACAAAATTAATTTTACATACTTTGTAACGAGACAAATTAGATTTGAAAATGACGAAAATTGCTTCAAAACTATCGATAGCCATGTAAATGAAACAAAATTAAACAAATGTTTGACGTTTTATCTGTCAAAATAAATAAAATTATAAATAAAGAATTTATTTTGTCAGTTTTGACAGATTGAACGTCAAACGTTTGTTTAATTTTGTTTCAATTAAAGAGTGGTGCTGATAGCGTGTCCCCTTGTCTTACTCCTTTGTTTATCTCGAAGTTGTGTGTTACACCTTTTTGAGTTTTGATATTCGCCGTTGTGTTATTCATCGTCATCATAATTAGTCTCCTTAATTTCGCGTTTACTCCAAATTCTGTTAGTGCTTCTATTAGTTTTTCTCTTCTGATTGAGTCGAATGCTTGTCTGAAATCTACGAACAACATTTCTATTTCTATTTTGTATTCATGTGCTTTTTCCATTATCTGCTTCACTGTATGTATGGCGTCTGTTGTTGATCTGCCTTTCGTAAACCCACATTGATGTTGTCCAATTATATGTGTTGTTTCCATTGTCAATCTTTTTTGCAGTATTGTCGTCATTATTTTGTATGTAGTGCTAAGTAGAGTTATGCCTCTGTAATTCTGACATAGTTGTTGGTCCCCTTTCTTATGTATAGTTATTATTTGCCCGTTTCTCCAGTCTTCTGGCATTTTTTCTTTCTTTCATACTTCTTCAATAAGACTATATATGTGGTCGTGTAGTTTTTCTCCTCCGTATTTTATCAGTTCTATGTTTATTCTGTCTTCTCCTGGTGTTTTTCCATTTCTCATTTTGCTTATTATTTGTAATATTTCTTCTTTCGTTGGCCCTGCCATTACTTCTTCTTCATATCCTTTGCTTGTTGTTTCGTATTCATTTATCTGGTTAGTTTCTGTTAAGAGTTCGTTGAAATAGTCCATCCAAACTTGTTTGAATTGTTCGTCATTTTCTGTTTTCTTACCGTTCTTATCTTTTATGTTATATATTTTTGCTTTATATGTCTTATTTTGTTTACTGATCTTCTGGTTAAATTGTTTGGAATTGCTGTTTGTGTTTTCCTTTTCGATTTCATTTATTTTCTCGTCCATCCAGTTTCTTTTCGCTTTTTTTATTGTGTTTTTGCAAGTTTTCCTAATCCTCTCATATTCCTCTTTATCACTTTTTTTATTAAATTATATCCACTTCAACCTAGAGTTTACTTTCCTTGTTACTATCTCTTGACATTCATCATTAAACCACTCTTTTATTTTCCCTTTCTTCTCTTCTCCTATGCATTTTTTGCTGCATTTTTTATGTAGTTCTTGATACTTGTCCATTTCGTCTCTATTTCTTCTTCTTCATTGTTTTTTCTTTCAATTTCTTTCGCAAGTTGTTTTCCATATTAGATTTTATTGTTTGTACTATTACGTTTTCTTATGTCCCATTTTATTTGTTTGTTTCTGTCCTTTATTGTTCTTCTTATTTTCTGCTTTATTGTAGCTGTTACCATATAGTGATCTGAGTCCGCACAGGCTCCTCTATATGTTCTGACATCTTTTAGTGTTGACTCTTGCCTTCTTCTTATTAGGACATGGTCTATTTGTGATTGTGTTTCCTGATTTGGCGAAGTCCATGTAATTTTATGTAGTTTCGGATGTTCGTACTTTGTGCTGCTTATGCTCATGTTGTACTTCGCTGCTGTTCTGCATATTCTTTGTCCGTTATTGTTTGTGTTTTTGTGTATGGTATGTTTTCCGGCAACTGTCTGTATGTAGTCTTCCTTTCCTATTTGAGCATTTAAGTCACCTAGTATCATTATAATGTCTTCTTTTGGTATTTTATCCATTTCGTTTTCTAGGGCTACGTAAAAATTTTCCTTTTCCTCTGTTTTGGCATTTTCGGTTGGTGCGTATACGTTTAATAGTGATAAATTGAAAGGTTTTGCTTCTATTCCTATGTACACTATACTTTCATTCACTGGTTCGAAGCTTATCAATTTATCTTTTAGATTTCCTAGTATTATGAATGCCACTCCGTGTTGTCTTTGTTTTTCGTTGCCTGAATGTAGTATTGTGTATTCTTTTTTATCTATAGTCCCATTACCTTTCCATCGTGTCTCTTGTATTGCTGCTATATTTATTTTGTATCTTGTCAATTCATTTACTATTTCTTGTAATTTTCCTGGTTGCAGCATTGTTCGGACGTTCCATGTACTAATTTTGAGTTCGCATTTCTTATTCTTATTTCTTCTATGTGCTTTGTTATGAGTTAGTTGTTCATGGCCTTTTTCTTGCTTTGTCGTTGTATATGTATCTTCCTTCCTGTTATCGTGCATCAGTTTTTTGGCTTTAATTCTTCCTTTTCTTCATTCCATACCCACATTATTTCATTTATTTTTAACCTATTGTAGAAGATTTTAACTTGATTTCCTTTTGCTTTTTCTTGTTTTGCAATCTTTCTTACTTCTCTTTGTATTTTACGCTCTTTGAAAGTCATAAATTTGTCTATATATATTCAGACCTTGCAATTTGCTCTTAGCTGAAAAGATTTAGTATATATCTTGCTCATTCTTGACATTTACTGTTATTAATTGTCTCGCTGTTGTTTGTGTATGTTTGTATGCCTCGGAAATATCTACTGTTATTTCCAGTTTCTTCATCATGAATTCATTCACCTCTTTTAATACGTCTTTTTCTATTGGTAGTCCCGTTATCATAACTTTGAGTCTGTTCGCTTCTTTCTCTCTTATTTCTTCTTTATGCTCAATTCTTCTTAACCTTTCTTCTACCTCTATTCTCTCCATATCTCGTTTTGCTTCCTTACTTTTTATTTGTTCTATCTCTTCGTTTATATGTGTAATATTGTTTAGTAACGCCTTGTATGATTCTTCCATTTCCTTTCTGATTGTTTTGTTTCCTTCTCTTACCTCTGCTCTACCTTGTTCCACTTCCATTTTTATTTCTTTGAAGTTATTTGTTAATTGCGTTAACGCTGTGTTTATTCCTTTCAGTATTTCTTCCATCTTTTTGTTCTGTTCTGTGTTGTTTTCTTGAGGTGACTTACTTGGTGTTGTTTGTTCTGGCACTACTTTACTATTTACAGGGGATTTTTGAGTTAATGTGCTTCTTTTAAAGATTTTACTTCTATCTTTGTCTTCTTCTTCCTCTTCTCTTTTCCTAGTTATGCTGTTGCTTCTGGTTCTGTTATACATTCAGTTATTGCGTATACGACCTGTTGTTCTATTTTTAAAAAAAAGCACTTTGTTTATTCCATCCGTTTACCATCAGCTCGTAATCAAGTTACTTTAATATTAATACTATTACTATTCTTAATTTAATGTTCCCGTTTAAATGTTATTAGTTCTTAACAAGTTTTACTACAGTACTATTGTTATGGTTTCGCCTAACCAGTCTGTGACCCACTGCGCACTATTGTTGTTCTGGTTGTCTAGTCGTATCACTAACTCTTTCTTTCTCCGATTGATGTGAGGTGGATTCTTCGATTTGGTTCGTGCTTTGGCTTTTGGTTTCTGCCTTTCCTCACTAGGTGGCAGATATGGCACCTTTTTTGTCGTATCTGATTCACGAGTTAAGATTTCTTTAATTTTAATCTAACCTAAGTTCTTAAATATTTATTAAAAGGATATTTTTGGTTCCTTATATATTCGTCTGGCTTTCACTTCTGCTTCTTGTTGCTCTTTCCTCGCTAGTTTTAAGAGATGAGTATCTGATTCACGAGTTAAGATTGCTCCAGCTTGAGTCTAACCTAAGTTCTTTCTTTCTTATTTATCTTTATTTTATACTTTGGTAATAATTACTAATTTCGCTCACTTCTGACACTTCTGACCTTACAGTCTTAATATCAGCACCTGTATTTATATTATGTAAAAAAAAAATATTTTAGAAATTTATGTCAGAGTTTTTGATTCCAAAAAATCATAAATTTATTTATTTTTTTTGTTTGAAACTTTTTCTCGAATACACAAACACTTCCGAATTGTGAATGTAAAAAATAAGTTTTTAGACATTATCTAGCGGCCTATGGAATTCTAGAAAACAAAAAGACGTTTGAGATTTGTCTCTAAATGTACGCAAAAAGTTCCATTTAACCGAATTCCTAGCTCTTAAAGTTTAGTAGTTAACAATTATAAGTTTATGAGCTTTATTTGTTTGAAACTGTTTTCTCGAATACACAAACATTTACGAATTAATTGAGAATGAAAGAAATGATACAAATACAGTTTTTAGTTATTATCTAGTGAACTATGGGAATTCAAGAAAATAAAAAGACGTTTGAGATTTGTCCCTAAATGTGCATAAAAAGTTCGATTTAACGAAATTCGAAACTCTTAAAGTTTATTAGTTAGCAATGATAGCATTTAAAAATTCAGACACCCTGCATTTAATCGTGGTACATATATTTCAAAGGAATTTTAATTTACTTTCATTTTCTTTTAATGGTCAATTCATGGACTTGGCTCGAAATTAATATTTATCGAAAATATATACGACAATTTGTTGAATTTAAGCCTATATTATTATTTATCCTCATATTCTCTTTTCCTTTGTGTACGTTCGTGAATAAATTTAATGTACAAGTACGTACTTAAACAAGCATACTGTGTATGTAAAGCAGCGTTTGTTATTTTAAAAAGTAATTTGGTGATATTTTTTTCGTTATTTTTTAACTTATTACTGAAATACGAGGATAATAAAATTAACAACATATCTGGACACTCATCATTTGAAACCGCAGATTTCGCGCAAAAATATCATATAATAAATTTATCGAATTGTTCGAATCTAAAACTGCCGCACTCAGTAATGGGTAGCTTTCGTGACAACTACATAATAAAGTACGAGGGCATGGAAACAGATTTTATTGTTATGCAATGGAATTTTAGTTTATACAAAAAAGAACAGAAACCGGTTTACTTAAATAACTTTTAAAAAAATGTGCAAAACAAATATTTAAAAGTAATGTATTGAATTCAAAACCAGTTTTAAATAAAATTTAAATAATCGTTCTTGTTAAGTTCAATCTAAACTCAAAACACAATTACATTATAAAGAGTTACGGCAAGAAGTCCGCAGCAGTGTATTAATTAAAACTCAAAACATTTCCTAAACAAAAATGAGTGATATCATTTGTAAGCAAGAAATAAACTTTGATAAATCAAAATGTCACGAACGTAATAAATTAAAATAAAATCGGACAAAATACAAAATTAAATATATTTTTTTAAACTATCATGATTAAATTAATGTTTTAGTAATATCTATCGCATCAAACCGTAACCATCTCAAATTGCATTGGTTGACAAGGTTTTAAACGTGCACAACTTGAAATTAGTTAGTTTTCTTCAATACAGAAATAAAGGGTATAATAGTGATTACTAGGCTTTTCAATATACGAGTAAAACTTGATTTAAACGACGACGTTTCGACACTGATACATGTCATTATTATTAAATTTACATGATAATATAATATTTTCCAACCGTAATGTTGAAGCAAAAATTTTTGAATTTCAATTAGTTGGACAACAGTCTCAAGTATCATCCGTAGAGTAGCAGAAGTTGTTGCTGAGTTAGCGCCGGAATACATACTATTTCCATCAACTTCCAATCAAATAAAAGACACTACATATTCTTTCTATGGCATTGCTTCATTTCCCAGAGTTGTAGTTGTAATAGGTTTGTTACATAAAAAATCCACAGACCAATTCGATACCACTGAGCCACGTACCGCATTAATATATATGTAAGTAACGATTATTTTATTTTCACCTGGTAAAAATGATGCTGAAATATACTGTAATAGGAAAGGCTATTTTTCTATTAACGTGCAGGCAGTAGGAAACGTTAATTACGAAATAACTAATTCAATAGCACGTTGGCCAGGCTCAACACATGATTCCACAATTTTTAATGACAGTATATTAAGAAGAAATTTTAAAAATAACATGTATCCAAATTCAATATTGTTAGGTAGTTTTATTTGCTTTATTAATAATAAAATTTCAAATTTTAGGTGACAGTGCGAATGTGCGAAATTATTTGTTTACGCCATTATTAAATCCTGTATCTGATGCAGAGCAGCTTTATAATCAATCCGTAATCCGAACACGAGCCAGAATAGAAAATTTGTTTGGAATCTGGAAACGACGATTTCCAATACTTGCTTACGGTTGTCGTTTAAAACTGGAGACGGTATTAATAATTATAGTTGCCACTGCAGTTTTGCATAACGTAGCAAGAAAAAGTGTGGAAAAAAATACATCAGTTGAGGAAGACGATCATATTTTGCAATTATTGATAAATGATGGGCAAATGCCAATTATACCAAATGCACAAGATTATCGAGGAGCAGGATTTGAATTCCGAAGGAACATAATTGATAACTTTTTTGCAAATCTAATATAATTATATTTGTAACTATTATACAGTTATAAAATAAAACATGTTTTCTGAAAATGTAATAAGAAAAAAAAAGTATTAAATCTATTCTAAGCCTAATTGTTTTTTTCTTAACTTAATATCTAACAATATTTCTTTTTTAACTAGTACTCTTCTTCCTCATGTTTAATTCGATTTTTATAGTCTTCGTCTCTTTTTCATTTTATAGTTAATTCCTCATTTTGTGTATTGTAAAATTTTACGATACAAATCTGTAAGTTCTCTTTTTTCTGTTGTCATTGTTGGGCATTTCTGTTTTGTCCATTCTTTAATATTTTCTGAAGCATCTTTAGTAATTCCTGAATTAAATTTTTTACTTCTTCTGGTTTTGAAGATGAGTTGCGGTGTTTTTTCTTTTTTCTGTTTAAACTAGAAGTATTTAATATAGTTGTCGCATGTGATGATAAAGGTGTGCTATTTTCAAGTACACTTTCATGTACTTGTATAATAACATCTTGTTATTGCAGAATGTTGCTACTTGTTTCTTGCATCATATTTCCAGTCAAAGTATTATTATGTGGATCTTCATTATTTACATGATGGTCCATATAATTCGCAGCATTGTCAGAATCAAATTTATTTTGCAATCCATAACCGATTTTTTCATTCAACAAGGATAATATTAAATCAAATGCTGGGTCCAAATCATCCACTGTGCTTTCTAGAGGACCAGATCCTGTTTTTTCTTCATCTGCAGCATCCTTTTTAGTTTTTTTTTTAAAAAATATTATTAAAATAAGTTTTTAGTTGATCTGCAGATCGATATACACCTTAAAACAAATCGATATTTTAAAATAGTGTGGTATTAATTAAAAATTGTTATATTAACCAGTAGGAGATATTGCATTGAATTTTTTCTCAATATTTTCCCACGCTGTCTCTTTATTTATTTCCAAGTGATATGATCAGTTTTTTTATTTAAAATTATGGATTTGTATGATTCAATAATGTTTAATGATGTAATTTTTTAATCATTGGTATAATTTGGTTCGTTTGATCTTTTTTTGCCATCTATAAAAAAAATCTACATTAATAAAACATATATTTTACATTATAGTTATTTTTGACTTACCATTTACAAAATATTTCTAATTTATAACTTAAATAACATAACAAGAAAATATGATGAAACTTACGATTCTGACAGCTATTATGTAAATAACTTACAAGTAAAATCGGCGACTGACAGTGAAAGTCACTAGATTCTACTAAATGTCACTAGAAATCACATGATTTTTTTAGTCATAAAATAATTAGTTCGAATATCTTAGAATTAACTAACAATGACCTAAATTAATCTGTGCAACGAAAATAAAATTTAAGCAGTAGTTACGCTAAACTCAATGTTAACAAAAAATCACTTCTAATTCGAACTCGTGACAATTAAATGTCCCGTCAGGTGCTGCTCTCCGCGGTGACTTTTGGTAATGGACAAAATCTGAAGACAAGCGAATTTGACAAAAACGGTTCCGCGCCCACGAAAATCATTGAAAAAAACGTATAAAAACAATCGTACTCGCATCGTGACCTAGCTCATATGTTATGTGTGTATCAAAACGACTTGAAAATACGGGGAACACACTTCAAAACCGAACGCAAGTAATTCGGTTTGACGATTCAGGTTAGGTCTAATGTTAACTGTTAATAAGTAGTTCGGTCAGACATCTATTTTCACTCTTGCCGTCGTCGTGTCGACCGAACGACTTGATGACGGATCTAATAAGGCTACAAAAAATAAAATTTTTAAAATTTTACTCTACATAAAAGATTGAACTGTGTCTTTTAAAATTTAGAACTGTAGAGACAAATCAAAGCATCATCAAAATTGAATCCTGTGTTAATCATTTTCTTGATTTGAAAGTACTCTTACCCATCCGAGTGTACCAATAATTAAACTTCCAGTTTTCAGGGAGAAACAGCAACAGCCTTGAACGCGAGTCATTTTATAGCACTTATGTAGAACCACAACACAATCAACAATCGCAACAGGCGAGGTGATACTGAATAAAACCAGCTAAAAACAAACTATACTACGGTATAGATTCGGGGACAGTAGTCAAATTTGCGGCTTCCCCCCATAAATACACGATAACATTTTTTTCTGATGACATGGTCAATAAAAGAAAATATAAAAATTTATACATTTAATAGTTTTTAAATAATTTTTGTCGAACGTACATACACTAATACTCTACATATTTTTCGCGACTTGATGCACGCAAATTTGTTTATTATAATTGATGCATGAAGTTTTTTGGGAGTTTGAGGGCACTAAATTGCAACCAATTTTCAAATGTTGAAAGGATTCAACTTTCAGGCAATTAAAAAGAACACTGTAATTCTACAAAAAAAAAATAGGAATTTTGGGGTGCTAAATTACTAGAGAATTTATGGAAGGTGCAGATTTTTTAGTGGGCGCCAAATTTCTGTAAACAGATGCCAGATATCTACAGAAATTATAAACTTTGGAGGTGAGGGGCGCTAAATTTCAACAAATGTACAATTTTGGAGGGCGCCTTTTTAGTCTCTTATTAGGAACTTTACAATAAAATAATAATAAAAAAACAGCAAAAAAATCTTTTTCTACGTAGATTAACAAATAAAATAATTATTTTTTTGTGAAATAGCATATTATAGGTAATTATTACTGTTTAGTTATTTGTTATCGGGAGAAATCAATCTATACTAATGATAGACAATAAGTGAATAATAATAATTAAATAAAGCATCCTAAATGACATTTATAAACGAAAGTACAATATCCTCGTACATATATTTTAAAAGAAAAAATACCAGAATATGTAAACAATTTTAAATGTAATAATAATAATAATAATTATTATTATTATTATAATTATTATAATAAAACATTAATACTTACATTTTCTTTTCCTTAACACAGAAACTTAAATACAGCAATAAATAAAAATAAAATATAAATATATCATCATGCTTTTTACCTATTACTGAGTGTGGCATTCTGTCATAACAGATCTTGGTAAGTGATATACGCGTGAAGTGCGCTTACCAGCCGTCAAACTACGGGTCCCAAAGTTGTTAGTAGAGGGGGAGTAATTTATATGTGTTGAAAATTGTAAATAGAACAAATTTTTGAAGAAAGAAATTTATGTTTAATGTTCTTATAAAATATTTAAAGTTTTTTCCACTAGCTATTCTAAGTTGACAGATTATTTGTTGCCCGATAATGGGAAAGTTTTATAATAAATATATTTTCAGTTATAAAATCGCATTTAATTAATTTATAAATGAAATTGATAGAAGAATCGGCTAGTCTGTCAAGACTGCCTTGGATTAAACGGTTTTTAAAAGTATCAATTACATTTACATTTTTTTCTTTGAAGTCTTTTGAACAAAATATGTACGTTAAAAGCTTGTACAAAACCAGATAAAATTAATATTCATTTACAAACAAGGTAAACAATAAAAGTGTAATTCCTTGTATAACACGAATTGAATTTGAAAATGATTTAATAGCTCTGAATTGCATAGAGACATTATAAAATTATATATTAAAGAACGAGTTTTATAAATATCATTTTATTTTGTGAGAAGGGAGTTTCTATTTTGCGTTTTTATGATCTTTTTAAATAAAAAATTGTAGTTTAAAAATTTAGGAAATTTTGTGTTAATATGTGAAACTGATTCGACGTTTGAAAATGTAATTGTTTGAATTTTAAATTATCAACTTAAAAGGTAAAAATGTAGAAGATTTTTCTTGTACCCCACATGAAATACGTAAAATTGCTGAAAATATCGTCAACACTTTACTTTACTCGACAAACTAAAGTAAAACCGAGGCTGGAATGAGGTTTCACAGCCGCACCATGTACGTTATGCACCTTAAAGCAAATTTATGAAAGATATAATAATTTATTATTAAATAAAATAAAATAAATATATCACGCCTTCTACCCATTACTGGGTGTGGCACTCTGCTAAAGCAGATCTCGGTAAGTGATATATTTTGCGCGGGAAGTGCGGTTACCAATCGTCAAATCACGGCCCCCAAACATGTTAGTGGTGGAGGAGCCACAGGGATAGCTTTTTCAAATTATGAAAATTTGTCGCCTGTGGGAATCGAACCAGGGATCTCAGGATCCACAGGCCGACTTCAAACCACTGTGCTAGCCATCCCATATAATTTATTATTAATCCATAATAATTATTATCCTTAATAAATAGCTCTGTCCAACTATAGCAAGTCCTATCATATTTGACATTATGATATTTCAGGAGAGTCATCAACCTTAAAAATATAAATTGTACTGTCCTATTAGAGCACTCGAATGAGCTATTAATGAACATTTTTTATGCTTTAGTAGCTTTGTTATAGATGCAAAATAAATATATATATATATATATATATATATATATATATATATATATATATATATATATATATATATATACATATATATATATATATATATATATATATATATATATATATATATATATATATACATATATATATATATATATATATATATATATATATATATATATATATATATATATATATATATATATATATATAAATTTTGAATTTTTTATACCTGTACAACAAACCTGGTTTAACAAACTAAAAAGCGTGCGAATACGTCGCATTAAAAAAGCTGGTGTTTAAAAAAGATAAGCAACAATAAATAGTATATTATGATTATAGTTTATAACTAAGTCTTTAAAGCACGTGTGATGAGTTCAAGAGCACGATGCGAACCGGAGTGATTTTAACGGCACTACGTGTTTTAATGTTGCATCAAATGCTTTTCAGTTTGTCAAAACAGGATTATTATAATCTTGCTTTTTAAATTCATCCATATTTA
The DNA here is from genome assembly GCA_911728475.2 of Pterostichus madidus. Classification (NCBI taxonomy): domain Eukaryota; kingdom Metazoa; phylum Arthropoda; class Insecta; order Coleoptera; family Carabidae; genus Pterostichus; species Pterostichus madidus. The sequence continues at coordinate 13,061,166 of OU452312.1, forward strand.
TCACAACAAATTGCAAAACTTGGGTACCTATATACTTGTATCTAATATAGCAGGATAGTCCCAGAAGTACCCGACCTTATGTATAGATGGCGGTTGTTGTTTGAAAACAATTACTTTAGTAGAAGGTACCAACCTTTTAAAGCTTGAAGACGCTACGTTGTTTAGTATGTGTTTGACAATCATCAATAATTAACGCTCTGTGAATTTGTAAACATGGAAAAAATTGGTCATCGTTATGTGATACAATACTTTAATTTGAAAGGTTTAATTCAACCAACATCAAAGCAGAACTAGATTCTACTCTGGGGGAGTCTGCTCCTTCTTTTACAACAATAAAATATTGAGTGGCAGAGTTTAAACTAGGCCTTAAGAGTTGCCAAGTCGAACATCGCAGTGGTCGACCAAATGAGAGGACCACACCAAAATGGTAAAGAAAATCCACAAAATGGTGTTAGATTACCGTCGACTTAAAGTGCGTGAGCTAGTAGGCACGGTAGGTATTTCAATACGTGCTAAACATCGCACATTGATTGAAAATGTAGACATGAGTAAGCTGTGCGCAAGATGGGTGCCGCGTTTGCTCACACTGGAACAAAAACAGCAACGTGAGGATGTTTCAATAGACTGTTTGGCGATGTTTCACAGGAATAAAGTCAAGTACTTGCGTACTTTTATTACCATGGATGAAACATGGGTCCATCACTTCACACCTGACACGAAGGAACAGTCAAAACAATGGGCCGGAAGGGAAGAATCGGCTCAAAGAAGGCGAAGATAGTTTAATCTGCAGGTCATGACGTCAGTTTTTTGGGATGCGCGTAGGATAATTTTCATTGATTACCTTCAAAAAGAAAAAAACAATCAACGGCGAGTATTATGCGAACTTAATGCAGCACAAGAAAGTGTGCACTAGTTCATGCATTCGTTATCGCGGTGGCCAAAATCAATTAAAGTACAAATTGCTTTCTCAAGCACCGTATTCATCAGATTTAGCCCCCTCAGATTATTTTCTCTTCCCTAACTGGAAAACATCTCTCGAGGCAGATTTTTAAATGAGTCAGTCAAATTTTATAAATTACATAATAAACTGTCAAAAAATATTAAAGAATTAAGCAATGAAAATTATTTATTCTTATATTATTTTCATACGTATATTACAGCAACATGCCAAATTTTACAAAGCTATTGGCAGATGTCAACTTTATATTATGTTGAGAATAATTACAATATGGATTTAATGAAAAGATTAGAAATTTAGTTAGGGTATCTTAAGACAGGAAATTCGTATTGTAGTTATTCTCAGTAATAATATAACAACAGGGTGAGAATAATTTGAAAATAATTTGAGAGATCTTTCGACACTTGTTGCCAGGAAATAGTCACGAAAGCCCGTAGGGCTTGAGTGGCTATTGCCAAATGGCAACAAGTTTGAGAAAGATACTGGAGAATTATTTTCTAATTTATCGAACTCTCGAGTTATGTTTAATTAGATTATTTTTTGACTTAACTGTTGTGGTCGATTCATCCAACTTAAAAGATTTTGAACTGGGTCCATATCGATTGATTACTTATTAATGTACTCTTGGAAGTTGTTAACAAAATTTGTTGGTGTATTTCTGTATCTAAAATACAACTAAATCGATTTTTTTCACACATTTTACTTGACGCGTTGACAGTTTTAAATCATTATTTGACAACTACGTATCATTTGTCACAAACAAAAAAGCATCTACAGAGATAATTCTCGGGAATAATCACAAGAGCATAATTCTCAGTATAATAATGACAGGATTGGTTCAAACGCAGACACGTGACATACAATGAAGCATTTCATTGGTTTTGAGAAACGTCAAAAAATAATCAGCATAATATAAAGTCGACATCTGTCAACAGCTTTCTAAAATCTATCATGTTGCTTTAATATATAAAATAATGTAAGCATACATAATTTTCATTGTTTAAATTTTTAATATTTTTTACAGTTTTTTGATAGTTTATTATGTAATTAAATAAATATTAATATATCATCACGCCTTTTACCCAATACTGGGTGTGGCACTCTGCCGAAGCAGATCTCGATAAGTGACATATTTCTAAGCGTGAAGTGCAGTTACCAGGCGTCAAATCACGGACCCCAAAGATGTTAATGGTGAGGGAGCCATAGAGATTGTTTTAATGTGGTGAAAATTGTTTGTCGGTTCTGGGAATCGAACCACCGTTTCCATGACCCACAGGCCGACTTGATACCACAGAGAAGAGCTTCCTGAAGATGGCAGATGAGACTCGCTTCGGGGAACAATTCCACAACGCGGTTCACAACCCGAGAACCAAGAAGCATATTGTGATGTATATATATATATACATGTATATATATATATATATATATATATATATATATATATATATATATATATATATATATATATACATGTATATATATATATATATACATATATATATATATATATATATATATATATATATATATATATATATATATATATATATATATATACATATATATATATACATATATATATATATATATATATATATATATATATATATATATATATATATATATATATATATATACCGTGTGTCCCAAGTAAATATTGGCGGTAAAATGGTGTTCCTTTACGTCAATGGTAAAAAATTAATGGTTTCAATCCTCCGCCATCTATCGCAAATCGAAAAGAAATGTTCAGACAAAACTTACTTATTTTTTGCGTAGAATCCAAATATGAAATAAAAGTGGGGGTCCGTAATTAAAATTTCAAAGTTATCCCCCACCCCGACCTCGTGGGGGGGGGGAGAAATTATTACAGCGTTGGGTGGCTCCCTCAAAACCAATACACTTTTGTTTGAAATATTTTTTTGTCTGATGCATATTTTTCGAGATATTCCAGTGGATTATTTGTAACAAGTCAAAGTCAGCACATTCTTAGTGAATACAATTAAGTAAAGTAGAGCATGTTGTAATGAGGTCAAGTATTCTAAATAATATTCTTTGACGTAAGTAGCTAACTATTTGCTGACTTAGTACTTTTGTAATTAGATATATAGTAGCGTAAGGTTAGTTATGAAGACAGTCAGACACAGTCAGATGCAGTCACATAGTCAGATAGTCAATACGAGAGTTCAGTAGGAACTCGACAACACCAACCATGTATACTTGTCCTTTCTCCGGTCTGGTTTACAAATTGGTGGCAGCGGTGGGATCAACAACAATCCTCTGTTACAAATTGGTGGCAGCGGTGGGATATTTTGTCAGATCAGGGTGGCCAATCGTTTTTGGTCCACTCGCGGAAAAGCAAGTATTAGGAATTCAACAATAAAAACAGTTGTATTCTCTCCGATACAAATGATGGCATCGATTTGCGATTTTTTTTTTCCAAACTACACGAACTAAATATTTGGTAAATTGAGAAGCATGGATTCAATGACAACAAGCAAGTAAGTGACTCAAGAAAGATGTACGGCCAAAGAAGATCAAATTACAACGAGAGAAGACGCTCTGTACAATGTTACATTTGCAATGGCAACCACTATGCCAGGCAGTGTCAGCAACAGCATCAGCGTCAACGAGCGAATCACTATCCGAGGGAGGAAATTACCATTATCAAAGGGAAGAAAATTACTACTATCCAAGGGAAGAAAATTACAACTACCAGCGGGACGAAAATTACTACTATCCAAGGGAAGAAAATTACAATTACCAGAGAGAAGAAAATTACCATTATCAGAGGGAAGAAAATAACCATTATCAGAGGGAAGAAAATTACAATTACCAGAGGGAAGAAAACTACAATGATCAGAGAGGCGATTACTACGACTACCAGAGAGAAGATGATGACACTCATTATAGAAGAAATCAAGTTCAGTGTTATAATTGCAATGGCAACCATTACGCCAGACATTGTCAGCGAGAGCGTCAGCATAAGCATCAGCGTCAGCATAAGTATCAACGTCAGCAGTCAAATTTTTATGATAGTCATAAAGAAGAAGACATTGAAAATGATACACAGTATAACAAAAAAGAAGCAGAAACAACAGGCCAAACCAAGAAAAATACAGAAGAAATAGACCCGGAAGAATTAAAAGAGATGAAGGAAATTACGTGGTTCTTCAATATTTTAAGAATGGCGGAAATATCCGGTGACCAAGAGGCAGCTCTTATGATTTATAACCACTTAGATGGCATTCCGATGGACGATGGAGTATTAAGATGTTTTGGATGTAAGATGCCTAAGAAAAAGTACTGTCTTTGTGAAGAAATTAAAGAAAGAGAAAGAGAAAATATTGCTGAATTAGACAAGAATGAGGATGATTCCCAACAAGTGAGTTCAGAAGAAGACCGTAGCAGTGAAGAGAGACCGAATAGCGCCGTGACCGAGGAAGCTCCGGAAATTTACGAGGTAAATAGGGAGGAAAAAGAAGCATCCGGGGTTAAAAATGATGTCTTAATAGAGGGTACGGGTATTGAGGAAATTTCACAAGCGGTTAATGAAGGAAATGACGAAGTTGGACAGATCAGCATTAAGTTCAAAAACAGCAAACAGTTTCAGAGAAATAAAGAACAAAGAAAACAGTACGATAGGAAGAATCCACATCAATTAAAGAACTCCACAACAGATGGCCAAAAGAAGAAAAGAAGTACGAGCAAACGAGATTCGATATTTAGACGACATAAGCAGTACTACAAGAAGAAATTCAAACCAAATTCGACATTCACAAATAACCACAAGAAAGAACGAGCTACGAGGTATAAACTTCAATTTTATTCTAGTGTTGTGCGTTATAAAATAAACATAAGACGATGGTGGTGTTTATTTGGACTATTTTATGGACGGTACAAGTGATAAGTGTTTTGTGTTTATGTATATTTAATTTAAAATTAGTAAAAATTAAGGTATAAAAATGGGAAGGTAACAAGAAAATAATAGTTAAATTATGTTTTGTGTAATATGTAAATTGTGCCCCTTTGCAGGAAGCAAATTGTTTGAAAAAGGGAGGAATGTAACAAGTCAAAGTCAGCACATTCTTAGTGAATACAATTAAGTAAAGTAGAGCATGTTGTAATGAGGTCAAGTATTCTAAATAATATTCTTTGACGTAAGTAGCTAACTATTTGCTGACTTAGTACTTTTGTAATTAGATATATAGTAGCGTAAGGTTAGTTATGAAGACAGTCAGACACAGTCAGATGCAGTCACATAGTCAGATAGTCAATACGAGAGTTCAGTAGGAACTCGACAACACCAACCATGTAGTAAGTGTGAATAAATCTTTGTTATTTGTTGAACCAAATTGTAAGTACAAACTTATTTACAACAACCCTAGTACTTGTCCTTTCTCCGGTCTGACAAGAACCCATATAAATTATTTGTTAATTCTCCTTTAAATAAGGGAGGCTTACATATTTAAAATGGGTCAGCCTGTATATGTGCTTTTTGGTTCTCGGGTTACGAACTGTGTTGTGGAATTGTTCCCCGAAGGGAATCCCATCTGCCATCTTGAGGAAACTCTTCTGAGTCTCACTGACTTAGAAGAACTGACGTTCGGAGTTACTCGGTGATCCCTATATTCTGGTTTGTCGTTGTGGTTGACTGCGCTTGACTGCGCTTGCCTGCTTCTTGCTTTGCCTCATGGTCCATGGACTTTCGTGTGTTGGTTGTGCGATGAACCGTGTCGGTTCTTGTGGTGGTTCTCCTTTTATATATATATATATATATATATATATATATATAAGTAAAATCAGTTTTTTGTAAATAAAAAGTGTCTCGCAAAAAATCATGGAACTAAACTTTATATCATAATACTGCCAGTATCCGTACATTTTATTTGGTACAGATTATTTGATTTTGATAATGTTATTTAATAATATTAATAAACATATTTTCTAATTTTTCGCTTGCTATTTTATGGCTATTGACATGAAGTGCTTGGATTTTTAATCTGTCACTGTCAAGTATCATTATTAATATTTTAATTTGTCTAATAGTTTCTGGCGAAGTACGCAGATATTTGTCTTGTACTAGGCCCGTCATAATACGGGTACATTCAAATAATATTTACGCAGTCCTCGCCTTTTAAAATATTCAAGATGACAGTGACAGATTAAAATATTTAAAACAAATTGCAAGCACCACAGATTTACTTATTATTCAGATGTCTATCTCCTTGGTTATGAAAATTGCGCGCCAGTGCTGCACTCTCGTATGTGGTTCAGAACTAATTAGACAAGGATAGATATATGGAGCACACTAGATTATTTTTATTTTATTTCAATTATTATACTTTTTTTAAATCATAAACTAAATATATTTTTAGTACATTTATTTAATTAAATTAAGTTCATACAATATGAGAAAAACATAAAATGGTTACATTTAAAGATTTCTAGTATAATTTAAATTACTACATCTTATAAAATATATCTCTTTGAAAAGTGATTAGTAAAAATATTTCATATTTTGATTTTAGATTGAAAATAATTACAAAATTTAAATTTAATATTAGAAATCTTATACATATTATTTAATAATCTAATGTTAATGGTTGAACCTTAATTGCTTAAACTTATTTCGACATAATTATGTCTACTTACAATCTATTTACATAAAGGTTTTTAAATTTAAATTATAAACAAAAAATAGGTGAAGTATAATTACAGTACACAATTTTGCTTGTTCGATTAACATTTCCTACTACCACAGTTATTTACATTATCATCGGATATAAATTCTAAATTTTTAATGCCAATAAGACGATAATGCTGAGTTGCAAGAAAGAAATAAACAGCTCTTTACTTAAAAAATTGTTTATCTAGCAACAGTATGGTGGTTAAAAGCCTACATCGGAGGCTAGATGTCCGCTGGCAACGGATGTCGGCGGATGAGCAGCGCTGATCTGCAAACTCAGTAGGGGTTTTAGATAGACTCCCTTCCACCGGAGAGGTCTAAGAACTTGTACTCCGATGGCGATTTCGGTAGGCATCATTTTGTGAAATCAGTTGGATGTCGCGCTAGTTGAGCGTATCTCAATCTCTCTTCGGAGATTCGATGATAGATCCAAGAAGGTCAAAATACTCCACCACGTATTGGCTAAGAAACTTGTGAATGAATGAATGAATGTACTTAAAGCGGAGAGATGTTGCGAAGATATTTTTTTTGTAGCGTCATGTTATGTTCTTTAATAGTGGTAGTACAGTAGTTGTTAGACCACGGGTATTTTTTAAAATATGATTAAAGTTAATACATTTTGTTTTTAAGAAAATGAATTTATCTTAGAAAAAAGTGATTGCGAAAAAAAAATTAGAATATGATATTAACAAAAATTCATATAGAACGAATTTTGAAAACATAATCGGTAAAATTTAGAATAATGTAACTAAGGATGTAGAAGAATAACAGATAATTTTGAAAAAACAATTTTGATGTGTCCAAATATAAATTTTGATAAAATAGAAGAAATAATTTTGATAGAATAGACGGAATAATTTTGAAATAATAATCGGTCAATTTGGAAAAATATTAATTTGAAAATAACGGACGGTAAGATAGACGTGATCACTTTGAGTGATATACAGAAAACCGTTTCGCGGCAGAATTTTGAACGTGATCCATATCTGGTCGAATTTCAGTGTCTTGACCCGCAAGAAATCTGTTAACACGTTTACACCAATTAAAAATTAAAAATTTAATACAAAATCTAATAAAAGTATTCGACAAGTTATAGGTACTACAGTTCAAAAAAGATAGATCTATATATTTTTCTATATAATCAACAATACTACCCCCGACCCTCCTGATTTGACAAATGTCTGGAAGTAAATTCCAAACAACATTAGACACCATAACAAAAGCGTAAGTTAAGTTGGTCGATGGTCGAGTCAGTACATCTGGTGTACGTTCCCTAGCCCGAATTAGCGAATGTTGGAGTAAGTCTTGTCGTAAACTTGTTAAGTTTCGTTCACAGTCTGCACACTTGCTTGTCTTTGCAAGGAGTAACGTTTTCCGAGCTACGTAGCCGGCGACGTACTCCATTGCTTGTTCGTCTGGTTCTGTTCTAGAGGTAGATGTCAGGTACTTCGTATCGTCAATAGTCCTAGTGTGTATAATGGTAGGGGAATCTATGTGCGGTTCTTCAATAAAGTGTTTGAGTAGAGCTAAAGTTTCACCTCCATCGTCCTCACAATTAAATGTCGTAGAATGCGGCGGCAACAAACTCGTCACAATTAAAGATTTGAAGGACGAGATAAATCATGAGCACGTAGGTCTCGAGTTGCACCCTCCGTGGGCTCTGATGCGTCCAAAAAAAATTTCTAAATGATCTTGATTTAAATTTCTGAGAATGAGAAATTCAAAACCTAGATTCTTTAGAATATTCCATAGAGCCTCATAGCCACGGAGCGTATTCACCCAATTTACGATGCACTTGGGTCGACTAGAAGGTCTTCCCTGTGCATCAGTAAATTTCATTGTGCCCAAAATTTGCCTCGCCTCACTCCAAAATTTTAAATGTAGCGAAGTACGAGACAGCGAGCAATCCAGGACTTTACATAAATTCGAATATAGGTTTCTACCATTGACACTATCAAACAACTTATCAAAGAAACCACATAGTTCCGCCGTACCTATTGCACTTTTGTCCAAGTTATGTCGTTCGACCGGTACTTCGTCAATGAGGTTGTGTATGCTCGAGTAAACGGTGTAACTGAAAACTTGTACTGCATGTTTGACTTTCATTTTTGGTATTTTATGTTTGTGTACGTGACAGTCAGTCAGTTTCAGGCAACGTCTAATTCTGTTTTTGTCATAGTCATAAAATTGTGCAATGTCCTTCCACCGTGCAATGTGCGTCTGGCCGTTGATTCTAAATGTCAAGTCTTTAGTCAGTAGGTTGTTCCTAATGCCTTTGATCAAATGAGGAGGGTCGTACAAATGAATGATTTCCCAATCTTTAAAAAAATACCCTTCGGATCGAAATTCCCTCCCTTCGCGGAGACATTGGGCACGTGATTGTCTTTTTAATTCATTTATTGCTGCCATGTTCGTAGGACTCTGATCACATACACTCGCCACAACTTTCAGTCCTGTGTCATACACAGCAGAGAGCATCTCCTTGATACAACGTACCAAGTGAGTTGTTCCTGTCGTGCTTTCACAGAACATGAAAGCTATAGGCTGAGTCCACTTGGTCCAAAGGCCACGAAGCATGAACACCAATGCATGGTCAGCAAACACGACTCTCTGCTCCGCCCCAAAATTTTCAAAACCTACTATCATATCTTTATTGCACATGTACGTTAAATTGGGCTGAACTGACATTTCATCAAAAATTAAACTACAAATTTTATCACGGTCGTTATCAAAAGATTTTGCCCTTTCCCTCAAATTATCAAAAATACTTTTATTTATCCCGATGTCTAAAGGTACGCGGTTTAAACAATTTTTAAGAGTTTTCACGGATGGTAAAGGTAATAAACGTTTTAACAATTTATACCCCTTTGGGCTTTGTTTGTAAAGGCCTAAACTTATAATTTTGTCATTTGCCGAAAAAAGTCTACCTTTTGATTTACTCTGAGCTAAACGTATTAATGAAAATAGAAAATCCTTAGTTACGCTATTAGTTATACAAGTGATATCTTTTAATCTGTCCAGTTGGTCACTGCTTATAATGTTTTTCAGTCTCGTCTTCAGTTCTCGGATAGTTTTATTCCTAGTCCTTATCGTCCGTCGGTTTTTAGTAGTGTCTTCGTAAAGTATTTGTTCACGGTCGGTCAGCTGGGAAGTCGTCAAACACATTTTCTTCAAAATACCTGAATAAAAAATAATATTTATAGCTACGATAAATATTTTATAAAATATATTTGTTGTTATACATACCTTGCTGAGCAGTCTCGCTCTTTCTTTTCAGAGAACTCCTCGTGTCCGCATTACCATTAGTCTTGTCGTTGTCAGTGTTCAAGTTATTTTCAGTTGGTTCAGTCGTCATGTCAAGTCCGTCTATCGGTTCAACCGTTGTGTCATCTTTATTTGTCAGTAGTGTCTGCAAGTCTAGTTCATGTCCTTCGAATGGTAGGGGTGTTGCTTTGTATAGAAGTCCGTGGGCATTGGAACCATAATATGGGGCCGGTAAAATGTATTTTTGATCGAAATGTTTTTCGCAAACTCTTAAGTTACGAATTTTATCAGGCGATTTTTCTTTAAAGTTCAGTCCCAATATTTTGATCCAAATTTGTTGTTTTTCCGCACATTTGGGAAAACGAAAAAGTCTTTTTCGACTTCCACAATTTTTTACTACGCAGGTAGGCATCGTACTATAAATAAATAGAACAATAATACATTTTTAAAGTAATGCAGATATTTTTGTGCGAAATGTACTTTTCTTTTACAACTATAATTTATCATATTTAGTTAGAAACACATAAAATTAATATATGTATATATTGCTTACCTTGTATTTGAAGTTTCGCTATTAAAAGAAAATTATAGATATTATTAGATAATAAATACATGACCACATTTAACTTCACAACATCGTCTGTATTGAGGCATACCAACGTATCATTAGTACTATTTTTTTCTGCCTGGTCTCACTTTCCTTCTTTGGAACTGATGGACTGACACGTCACGCTGCTCTCTTCACACTCTGCATCTGGAGCTCACGTTGGTGGCATTGTTTCTACATCGCTTCTCTTATGGGGATGGTAACTTCTCGGGGTGTAGTTGGTTGCAACCTCACTACTTGTTGTGCTGGCTAGTGGTCTTTCCTAACTAATGTAAACTAAACAAACAAAACAAAATATTATCTTATTCTAATCTAGTTATCTCTTCTGTAGTTCCATGACTATCTGCTTATTTTCATTGGTCCTGGTTTTCTAGGGGGCGCACTAGGTGTTACAACCTCAGGATTTCCCATATCTTCATCGTGATTTATCGCAATTGTTTCTAGCTCTTATCCTTGTTCCAGGTTACGTTGACGCGTTCTGCGGTGGTGATTATTCAGAATGAAATGTGTCAACACGTTCCAGAGGCAAGCAGCCATGCGAAATATGCATTGTATAAATTAAAACCATTAACTAATGTATTCAAAAGTATTTAAAAATTTTGATAATTGCGTAAACCCCAATAAAGCCATACCTATTCTGGAGAACCAGCCTCACATTTGCTTTGCAGTAGATTTCGCTAAGTTTCTGAGGTCGCGCTTGGAAAATAGATCGAGAGTTGTCAGATCCTAGTCTGCACTGTCCCGTCCTACTACTCTCCTGGTTATTATGTTGGCTATGGCTTGCTGCTCTAGTCCGAAGATCAAGGCATCTTGGGCCGGCTTGATCTCTTTTTTCGAGTAGATACCGGCGTTACCAATATCGTACAGTGGTTTGAACTTGAACTCTTCCCACTGTACCTTCAGTACTTCCGGCTTGGCACCTTGCTGTAGATGCAGACTGTAGCCTACCCATTTATTGTCCATTTAGTACAGGGCCGGCGCCAGATGACTGCAATTTAGCTGCTCAGCTTTGTCTTGGAGAATATGCGTCATTGGCGTCAAAAACAATTTTTCCTCATCTGCAAGAACTGGTATCTCGTTGTAGCATTCTTGTACACTTCGTATCTTCACTACCCTCGGTGTGGTTTCATGTGTTTATAATTTCAATTAGAGCCAGTGATACAAAGATTGTTCCATTACTTAACAGTTTGTTTATTACAATATTCTTCACGCCTCTATAAATCTTGGTACGATGCATAAGCCGATACTCATTTGCATGAGATGTGCTAATCCGATTGTATGCTGTAGTATGCTCTAGAATATCTGCATCTGAAAATATAAAACAAAAAATCTATCGTCCTGGTGTTTGTACCCACGGGAGCTCTAGTTCTGGACCCTTGCTGCCTGTATAGTAAGGCGTTATGAGAGTATGAGGTAGAGTCGGTTGTGGATTCTGGCTCATATTTAATTCTTGCAGCATCATATGGTGTGGCAACTGAAAAATTAAATTTGATTTCGTTTTCGGCTCTTCCGTAGACTCCTTGATTACTCTTCTGTCTTCTCTTTGCTGGTATTATCTGAATCTGCTTTAAAAGATTTCAAACGATTAACATGTACTTTTAAAATTTTTCCTGCAACGTCTTTCATTTTATAATTAACGGGACCTATTATTGTAACACAGACCCTTTTTCAAAGGAGAATTAACAAATAATTTATATGGGTTCTTGTCAGACCGGAAAAAGGACAAGTACTAGGGTTGTTGTAAATAAGTTTGTACTTACAATTTGGTTCAACAAATAACAAAGATTTATTCACACTTACTACATGGTTGGAGTTGTCGAGTTCCTACTGAACTCTCGTATTGACTATCTGACTATCGACTATACTGAGTCTGTGACTACTGTCGTTATAACTGACCTAACGCTACTATATATCTAATTACAAAAGTACTAAGTCAGCAAATATTTAGCTACTTACGTCAAAGAATCTTATTTAGAATACTTGACCTCATTACAACATGCTCTACTTTACTTAATTGTATTCACTAAGAATGTGCTGACTTTGACTTATTACATTCCTCCCTTTTTCAAACAATTTGCTTCCTGCAAAGGGGCACAATTTACATATTACACAAAACATAATTTAACTATTATTTCCTTGTTACATTCCCTTTTTTATACCTTAATTTTTACTAATTTAAAATTAAATATAAATAAACACAAAACACTTTTATCACTTGTACCATCCATAAAATAGTCCAAATAAACACCACCATCGTCTTATGTTTATTTTATAACGCACAACACTAGAATAAAATTGAAGTTTATACCTCGTAGCTCGTTCTTTCTTGTGGTTATTTGTGAATGTCGAATTTGGTTTGAATTTCTTCTTGTAGTACTGCTTATGTCGTCTAAATATCGAATCTCGTTTGCTCGTACTTCTTTTCTTCTTTTGGCCATCTGTTGTGGAGTTCTTTAATTGATGTGGATTCTTCCTATCGTACTGTTTTCTTTGTTCTTTATTTCTCTGAAACTGTTTGCTGTTTTCGAACTTAATGCTGATCTGTCCAACTTCGTCATTTCCTTCATTAACCGCTTGTGAAATTTCCTCACTACCCGTACGCTCTATTAAGCCATCATTTTTAACCCCTGATGCTTCTTTTCCCTCCCCATTTACCTCGTAAATTTCCGGAGCTTCCTCGGTAACGGCGCTATTAGGTCTCTCTCCACTGCTACGGTCTTCTTCTGAACTCACTTGTTGGGAATCATCCTCATTCTTGTCTAATTCAGCAATATTTTCTCTTTCTCTTTCTTTAATTTCTTCACAAAGACAGTACTTTTTCTTAGGCACCTTGCATCCAAAACATCTTAATACTCCATCGTCCATCGGAATGCCATCTAAGTGGTTATAAATCATAAGAGCTGCCTCTTGGTCACCGGATATTTCCGCCATTCTTAACATATTAAAGAACCACGTAATTTCCTTCTTCTCTTTTAATTCTTCCGCGTCAATTTCTTCTGTATTTTTCTTGGTTTGGCCTATTTCTGTTTGCTCGCATTTACAGCGTGTATCATCTTCAATGTCTTCTTCTTTTTGACTTTCGTAAACATTTGACTGCTGCCGCTGATACATATGCTGACGCTCACGCTTATGCTGACGCTTATGCTGACGCTCACGCTGACAATGCCTGGCGTAATGGTTGCCATTGCAATTATAACACTGAACTTGATTTCTTCTATAATGAGTGTCATCATCTTCTCTCTGGTAGTCGTAGTAATCGCCTCTCTGATCATTGTAGTTTTCTTCATCCTGGTAATTGTATTTTTCTTCCCTCTGATAATGGTTATTTTCTTCCCTCTGATAATGGTAATTTTCTTCTCTCTGGTAATTGTAATTTTCTTTCCTCGGATAATTGTAATTTTCTTCCCTCTGGTAGTTGTAATTTTCTTCCCTCGGATAATTGTAATTTTCTTCCCTCTGGTAGTTGTAATTTTCTTCCCTCGGATAGTAGTAATTTTCTTCCCTCGGATAGTAGTAATTTTCTTCCCTATGATAATGGTAATTTTCTTCCCTCGGATAGTGATTCGCTCTTGACGCTGATGCTGTTGCTGACACTGCCTGGCATAGTGGTTGCCATTGCAAATGTAACATTGTACAGAGCGTGTTCTCTCGTTGTAATTTGATCTTCTTTGGCCGTACATCTTTCTTGAGTCACTTATTTGCTTGTTGTCATTGAATCCATTAATTTCAATTTACCAATGTAGTTTGGAAAAAAAAAATCCGCAGATCGCTGCCATCATTTGTATCAGATAGAATACAACTGTTGTTATTGTTGAAATTCCTAATACTTGCTTTTCCGCGAGTGGACCAAAAACGATTGGCCACCCTGATCTGACAAAATATCCCACCGCTGCCACCAATTTGTAAGCCTCCCTTATTTAAAGGAGAATTAACAAATAATTTATATGGGTTCTTGTCAGACCGGAGAAAGGACAAGTACTAGGGTTGTTGTAAATAAGTTTGTACTTACAATTTGGTTCAACAAATAACAAAGATTTATTCACACTTACTACATGGTTGGAGTTGTCGAGTTCCTACTGAACTCTCGTATTGACTATCTGACTATCGACTATACTGAGTCTGTGACTACTGTCGTTATAACTGACCTAACGCTACTATATATCTAATTACAAAAGTACTAAGTCAGCAAATATTTAGCTACTTACGTCAAAGAATCTTATTTAGAATACTTGACCTCATTACAACATGCTCTACTTTACTTAATTGTTTTCACTAAGAATGTGCTGACTTTGACTTGTTACATTATTTCAATTATGAAGTACGGTCCTGTCCATGGCTTATTTAGCTTGCGCGACGTTCCTACCTGTATGGTTATGCAAGTATACTGCATCTCCAACTTGGAATTCTGTTGAATTTGCATTTTTGTTGAATCGTTTGTGAATAGTTTCTACTGACTGTGCTAGATTTTGCTTTATTTTAACAAAAACTATGTGGAGTCTCTGTTTTAATTCTGCTGCGTAATTGTCATCGTAATCGTATCGTAGCTTCAGAGGTCTTGTGATGTCATCATACGGTAACTCTATATCTCGACCATGCATTAGATAGAATGGCGTCTCATTTGTATTATTGTGTACGCTACTTCGGTACGCCATCAATAAGTACGGCAAACATTCATCCCATCTGTCTGATTACCACTTACGTAGTGCGATAGAATATCTTTCAACACGCGATGACTTCGTTCTAAAATTCCATTTGTTTGTGATAGGTAAGTTTGGATTTTCTCCGTTCCAAAAATTTTACATACTTCTTTGAAAACTTGAGATGTGAAATTCGCTCCAAGATATGTTAACAATTGTCTGGGAACTCCGTGTCTTGATATTATTTCTTGAGCCAAAATTCTTGCAGTTGTACTTGTTTCTGATCTTTTATCGCAAGTGCTTCTTGATATTTCGTGAAATGATCTTGAAACGTCAGTATTTATTTATTAGTTCTCATACTAGTTGTTAAAGGACCTACAATATCCATTGATACTCTCTGTAACGGTGCAGTAATTTCTTGAAATTTTTGTTATGGTGCTGGTTTATGATGCTGCGACGTTTTTCTCTCATTTTATGAGTTCCATTTGCTGCAAAATTCTTTAATATCTTTACTCATTTTTTTTCCAATAAAATTTTTCTTTTATTTTTTTATTGGTTTTCTCATAACCTTGGTATACGGCATATCACTTGAAATTTCATAGATACTGGTACAACAATTTTATAATGTCTCTCACCCATTTTTTCTTTAAACAGCAAGCTCTCGGTACTTGTGAAGAATTCGTCCTGATGTGATATAGTTCATCTCGGCTTTCTATAATTGTCGGCTAGCGAATGCTATCGGTCTCTCGTACCCTCGAATTTTTTGACTTAGAATAGCGCTGATTGCTTTTCCACTGGCATCCGTTGATAAAATAACTTCTTTTGAAAAATCTGGATGTGCTAAAACTGATTCAGAATATAGAGCATTTTCTAATAAATCAAAAACATTTTGATATTTTTCTGTCCAAACAAATTCTGCATCTTTTTTGTTAATTCTGTTCGAGGCTTTGCGATTCCTGAAAAGTTACGAACAAAATGTCTGTAAAAGGCCACAATTCCATTAAAAGCTCTAATTTGTTTCACATTTTTAGGTTTTAAATAACAGAAATTTTATCGTCGTCTGATTTTACTCCTTCTCCTGTTATAATGTAGCCTAAATATAATGTTTGATTTAAAAATTTTCATTTACTTGGCTGTAATTTTAAATTTGCTTGTCTCAATCTGTCAAAAACTTCTTTCAATTGCTTCAAATACTCTTGTACTCCTCCACCGTTAAAAATAATAACATCATTCAAATATACAACACATTTCTCACCTCGAAATCCTGTTAACATACTATTCATCAGCCTCTGGAATGTGCTAGGTACTTTCTGTAAACCAAATGCCATTTTAGTAAATTGATAATGTCCTCCCCGTCTGTCGTAAATGCTGTTTTCTCTTTGTCCTGTTCCTTCAACTAAACTTGATAATATCCTGATACCTAAATCTAGTGTTGTGAACAGATTTGCATTCCCTAATTGATCCAAATTTTCTTGGATATTAGCAACAATGTTACTGAATTTAAGCCTAGAAAGTCTACGCAATATATATATATATAAATTATATTATTAAACAAATTAACTTTGTTTTTAAAAAGTATTTATTTTACTTTAAGAGTTCCTACTAGTACAGATTCTGAGCTAAGACTAACTTAAAACATACAAAGAAGATCCCATCGTTAAACTACAACTACGTATAATGTAATATGATAATTCTACATAAAGTCACGTTCTTAAAAGTATTCATTGTCTATGTCAGCACTATTCCGCACTATAACTCCTCCCTTCTTCAGAAAGGAGCACCTCCTGGTAGCTCGATTTGTTCTTCTTCCGATTTCGAATTGATGATCGGTTTTCTTAGTTTCCTTGATTTTATCCACTTTATTAATAAGTACAGTCCAATTATTATTATTAACAGATACAACATAACAGTCCATACACTTGGCACATGGATGTTGATGGCTTCTTCTTTAATTGCGACTACAGGGTTTAATGAGATGTCTTCTAGCTTCACAGGGTTTAAGTTTATTGAGAAATTTGTTAATGTCGAAGTATTAAGTGCGAAATTTAATTTTGGCAAAATTATAGGTTGTCCTTGTTCTTTATTCAAAAATATTAATTTTTGTCGATTATATATTATTTCACAATTATTATCATTTTTTACTAAATAGATTCCGCGCAGAGTTTTGATATTTACTTCGTCTAAACATTTAAGAGTTATTTTATCTTCATAAAGGAATATTAATAAATACTTATTAATTTCCGGAATTACTTCGATATGGTTTTCTTTTATATTAATTTTAGAATAGTGACACTGAGTCGAGGATTGTTGTTGTAAGATTTCTTGTTCACATGATGACTGATGGTGGTTGTAGAATTTATTTGGGCACTGATAAACCTTGGTGGTAGTACATATGTCATTTAGAGGCATTATTTCAGTATTAGATTTTAGAAAGTATCTTGCACTTGGAATAATCGTTACAAATTCTGAATCGTGTATTGTTGGTATAGGATATAAGTAAAACAGTTCAAAGTCTTTTTCAAAGTTAATGGGAATTGATATTAAATAAATTATTTGGGATTGTTCAACTTTACAGTCTACTTTTAATAATGATTCAAATTCTAAAATATTTTCTGGTTTTGGTTCGAAAGGTAATTGGGATTTATAATATTTAGAGATCTTTTGCAATTCGGATAATAATTCATTTGGATGTATTATACTGGGGTGTAATGTTCTCAATTTACAAAAGGTGAATCGAGTTATAAAGGATTATTAATTGATCGTAAATGGTTTTTGCAAAAAGAATATCTTGGATATGCATGTTATTTATTATTTCGCTGAGTTGTAATATTTTAGATTTCAAAATAGCTTCATTATGTTTTATGTCTAATATAGTATTATTAAAATTTGTTATAATTTGGTGGTTAACTGAATAAGCTAATTTTAATTGCTTTTCTAAATTGTGTTCATTCTTTTGCATGTGGTTTAATATTTTATCGTATCTTTTTCCGTCTTCTGCATCTAAGTTGCCAGTAACGGCTTTGAAAATTGATCCCAATCCATCTATTAAGCCTCTTTTGTTTCTATTTTTATTTGTATGGAATTCGATGTTATCAATTTTATTATTAATATTTGTCCGAATGAATTCTATTATGTTGATATAGTTGTCAAGTTCATGTAAATATTTCGAGTTATTAGATATCGTTATTTTTAGATCATTATATTGATTATTTAGGTTGTCGTATTGTTTGAAAAGGGGTTTAAGGTTGTAGTAGTGAATGAGTGTATGTGTTGCTTTTTCTAATTTGGCCGGGCCCAGTCTAATAGGTAGTAATCCAATATTTTCTGTTATGTTTTTGATGATCGATCCTTGTCCCAATGTGAACAGCCTGGAAGAGTATTAAATTGATAAGTCTTTTTTCTAGGGCGTTTTATATTCGAAAGATGAATTTTTTCCCTTGTATTCCCGTGTTTAGTTTCTAATTGAGCGGTTTTTAAATTTTTATTAATCGATTTTAATTTCTCAGATTTAAATTTATTTTTTGTTTTTTGTTGTTTTTGCTTATTTTTTACAAAAACTTCTTTAGGAATTTTGGGTAATTCTTCTCTAATTTCATTACATTTACTAATTATTTTTTCTTTATTTTGCAAAATTTTGTTATTAATAGTTTGATATAAAATTTTAGTTTTATTTCTATGATTTTCCATGTAATTATTCACAAGTTGCTTATCAATATCTATATTGAAGGGGGAATTTGTTTCCAGGTGACCTGATATTATTTCAGATGGTTTTACTTTCGTAACAGAGTGAATTGTATTGTTGTATGCCAAAAGAGCATAGTTTACTTTAGTTTCAATTGTTTCTTTAGAAAATTCGGTCTGATTGTTGAACAGTCTAATGTGTTCTATGAGTGTCGAGTGGAAGCGTTCTATTATTCCGTTAGATTGAGGATTTTGTGAACTAATGAAATGAGTATGAATTTTGTGTATGTCTAACAGTTCTTTAACAACTGAGTTTCTAAATTCTAATCCATTATCAGAAATAATTTGTTCCGGTATTCCGTGATGCGTGAAGTGTTTTATTAAATTATTAGCTACTTCGATTCCTTGCCCGGAACTAAGTTTATATGCTTGTGCGAATTTAGAAAATGAGTCAACTATTGTTAAAAATTTAAAATTCTCTAGTGTTATCGTATCTATGTGCACAATTTCAAAAGGTTTAGTTGCTGTCGGAGTTGTATTAAATTTTAAATTTAGGGGTTTCCTGTCATATTTGGTTAATTGACATAATTCACAATTATTAATATACGTTTGAACCGATTTTCTTAATTTTGGCCAGTAATAAATTTGTTTAATGCGTGCCTCTGTATCGTCAATACCTCTGTGATTTGTTTTTCCTGTGTGATAATTATTTATGATTTCTAATATTTCTTCTTCATTAGTGACGTCTGTAAGATATTGTGTGCATTTAACCATGTGTATTTGTGAATTTTTAAAATATTTTTGCAGAACTAGGGATAATTTTTCATATAATTCATTTTCGAAATATAAATAATATTTTACTTTTGGTACGGTGTATTCTTTAAGGAATTGAATCATTTCTTTTTCATAATTTAGTTTCGAAAATTGTACTAGGATTTTTTGTTTTGCGTTCTCAAAGAGTTTTAGAATTTTGGGAGAATTAGGGCTGAATTCTACTTCAGATATGATTATCTGATTTTTACCGTAGTTAACAGGATATTCGGCAATAGGTATGCCGATTACTGGGTTTTCTTGATTAGAATGAACTGTGACGTCACTATCGTTATCATTATGTTGGTCGTTGTTTACGTCTGCAGTTTGTGTATCATCTCCTACTTCCACAACTAAGGATTGGTTATCGTCCTGATTATTAGAATTTATATTATTTTCTAATTCTCTATTAAAATTATCCATGAATTTTTGGAATTGATTAATATTTTCGTCTGAATCATTTGTATTAATATCTATGTGTGGGAGTATGTCATCTGGTAAGGTAAAAATTGTAATTAATATGTTTGTTTTATCAAAAATATATTCAAGCATTGATTTAACATCGTTCCAGTTTAACTGGTCTCGTTCAGAAGCAATTCTGGGTAGGCTTAAATTTTGTATTTTATTTTTTAAACAAAAGTTTCTTAATTCCAGTAACGTGTAAAATACGTCTTGTTTTGTTGGTTTATTATAATAATTTTCTTTAGTTATTAAATATATTATGAAACGGTTCTTTTCTTTTAAGTAAATTAAATTATGAAGTTGAGGGTTTTGGGATTTAAGTTTATCGATATTTTGAAATTTATTTTTAAATTGTTTAGCAATTCCTTTTGACATTTTTAAGTCTTTACTGACGCAATGTGCTAGGCTGTTGTCTGTCGGTCTAGGCTGTTGTCTGTCGGTGCAGTAAATAAGTTTCCAACTACTTCAATAATGTTTGTGTGAGTCGGTTTGTCTGTTTGTTTTTTCGTTAGATAGTCTTGGTATTGCGCTAGGACAGATTCGCTTTCGTATTGTTTTAATAAATTTTGAATTTTGTCATCATTTTCTCGTGGAATTCGGCTTAAGGCGTCTGCATTTGAATTTAATTTTCCTTTTTTATAAATAATTTCATAATCATATTCCTCGAGTTTTAATCGCCAACGAATTAATTTTTGGCTACAATCCTTAAGGGAAAACAGCCACTGTAAGGGTCTGTGATCTGTGCAAATAGAAAATTTCCTTCCAAAAAGATACGGCCGAAAATATTTTGTTGCCCAATGTATCGCTAAAAGTTCCTTTTCGATCGTAGAATAGTTCATTTCCGTTTCATTAAGCGTTCTGCTAGCGTAAGCGATTGGCAGGTCACTGCCTATCTTACCTTGCGATAAGACGGCACCGAGTGCTACATTGCTTGCATCGCATGTCAAGATATTTTCTTTTCCAAAGTCGGGGTATTGTAGTATCGGTTCATTAGTTAGTAATAGTTTACATGTCTCAAAACATTGTTTGTATTCTGAATTATTAATGTCAATAGTCGCGTCTTTTTTTAGAAATTTTGTCATGGGTTTGGTGATTTTTGCGAAGTCTTTTATGAACTTCCTATAATATCCGATAAGTCCTAAGAATCCTTTAATTTGTTTTGTCGTGGTAGGTAATGGGTAATTTAGAATAGCTGAAATTTTGTCAGGGTTAGGTTTAACGCCATGAGGGGTTACAATATGACCGAGGTACGCAACTTCTTTTTTTAGAAATTCCGATTTATCCAATTGAATTTTTAAGTTGGCTTCTTTTAATCGGTCAAATACTAATTTCAAATTAATTATATGCTCATCTAAACTTGTACTAAAAATGATTATATCGTCCAGATATACTAGACAAATTTTGTGAGTTAACCCTCTCAGAACATTGTCCATGACCCGTTTAAAGGTCGCTGGCGCGTTCTTTAGCCCGAATGGCATTCGTAAGAACTCGTAATGTCCGTCTTCAGTGCAGAATGCTGTTTTAGATATGTCAGTCTTGTCCATTTCAATTTGGTGGTAACCCGACGCGAGATCAAGGGTGGTAAAATATTGACACCGTCCGAGTTTGTCCAGCAAGTCCGTAATGTTAGGTATGGGATATTTATCTCCGATGGTATTTTCATTTAATTTTCGGTAGTCGATGACTACTCGCCATTTTTGTTTGCCCGATGCGTCAAGTTTTTTGGGGATTACCCAGATTGGGGAAGACCATGGTGAATTAGAAGGTCGAATTATTTGTTGATTAAGCATTTTATTTATTTGGGACCTAACTTCCTCTCTATGAATGTGAGGGTATCGATATGATTTCGTGTATATGGGTACTTCGTCTTTAGTTCTAATTTTGTGTTTTACTTGATTACTGAAAGATAAATTTTGGTTTTCTAAATAAAAAATATTCAAGTATTGTTTAATTAATTTTGAAATTGCCATTTCTTCTTCTTTGTTCATATGATCCGTTCTAATTTTTAGTTTATCAAAATTTACTTTATCTGTTTGTGTAAGGTTTAGATTTGAATTTCTATTCCCTGTATAAATTTCATAGTCGTCTAACGTTTCCACTATAATCGGAATTGTAAACTGATATTTAACTTCATTCTCTGATAAATTAATAATTATACACATAGCTTCAAAATTTTTTGCTACAGTAGCACATTCAGGAATTATTAAATTTTTTGTTTTGATTTCTGGAACTAGAATATTACCTTTTTCTTTATTAACTTTTATTTTAATTATTTTTTCCGAAGTCGGTTCTATTATGCCAATATTACAATATTTTTCATTTATTGTTAAATTATTTATATCGGGGGTAGCTTTAGAATTATGATAATGAATTTATTATTATATTTGGACCTCGAAATGACATGTAGTACTTACAGTAGCAGTATCAGTGACGGTTTCATATTCGTTGAAATCGCTTGATGAGATGCTCGTACTGTAGTCGTCTAGGTCGGATGCAGGTGCCTCTGGATTCGGAGATGCCGCCCAGCTGGTCGACGCTGCAGAGTTGACGTTCTCGTTGGCTGATTTGCACTCAGCACGGTGAGGACGCTCAGGAACTTAAGTTAATTTGTTTTTTGTCAGTCTTTTAGTAAGATGCGCGATTAGTTAGTTATGTACGTTAACTCACTACGCGCACAAAGTGTTACTTGCGTTAACACAAAAAGACTGTTCGTTTGCCAAATAAATCACTAAGGTGAACCAAATTATTTTCACTAATTTGTGATGGCAAATCCTACCGACTGCGCCAATTATATTATTAAACAAATTAACTTTGTTTTTAAAAAGTATTTATTTTACTTTAAGAGTTCCTACTAGTACAGATTCTGAGCTAAGACTAACTTAAAACATACAAAGAAGATCCCATCGTTAAACTACAACTACGTATAATGTAATATGATAATTCTACATAAAGTCACGTTCTTAAAAGTATTCATTGTCTATGTCAGCACTATTCCGCACTATAACTTATATATATATATATATATATATATATATATATATATATATATATATATATATATATATATATATATATATATATATATATATATATCATCACGCCTTCTACCAACTAGTGGTGGAGGAGCCACAGGGGTAGCTTCTGAAAGTATGAAAATTGTTTGTCGCCTGTGGGAATCGAACCATGGTTCTCAGGATCCACAGGCCGGCTTCACTGAGCTAGCCACGCCATATATATATATAAATTATGAATCCCGAAACGCTGAAGTTTCATTATTTGATACCAGAAACAACGTTATCTCTATCTTAGGAATGTAAGAAAAACACGTAACAAAAATACATAAATAGGAGTAAGAAACGTAATTAGAGTACTTCTTGTATCACTTGTCTAAGATATACCACGTCGGTCTAGCTTACTGTTGTAAACAAATAAACCAAGTTTTAAAACTAAAATCAGTTGTTTGATTTCATTTTTTTTATTGAAAATCAAATTCAAAATCAAAATTGGCGCAGTCGGTAGGATAGCCAGCAAGAATCCAGTAAAGTGAAAAAAAACCTCGTAAGTCTGTGAAACGCTTGCCGAAAATTTTTAAATTTTCACAAGAGCTATCCGAACATCAACTACATTCCTCGAACGACCTAAACAGTGGTCGCACCAGGGTCTAACCACGACCCATATTTACAGCCCATCGTGAAGAAAATCCTTCAATCAACTTCACGGAGCCGCACGACAAGATACAAGACCTCTGCCCACTTGAAGCGTATCAAGATCTGCACTATCATGAAAACAGCTGTCTACTTCGTGACAACCTTGCTGTAAGTTCATTCTAAGATAATATTATCTCTGCCGGTCATAACAATCGGTCTGTGACTAAATACTGTTATACACAATTACACAAAGGTTTTGTGGAACGGCTAACGCTGTTAAGAAACAAAACGAGCCCCGACACAAGGCAAAAACATACAATTATACATTGTAATACTAATATATGTCTTCTGACGAAGAAATAGAAAATTTAAGTAAATTTAATAAAATACCAATTACGCTCAAACCTAGCATATTAGGAAACAGTAGTAACTTCCAACAATTTATTACAGGGATCAAAGATATCCCTAATACACCCTTAGAACACCCAGTACAAGATTTACAAATTGAATTAAATATGGAAACCGTAACAATTAGCGATATTCGAAATTTCTTCGACGCAGTACCCAAGTATAATGGAGAAATCAAATCTCTCCCCAGATTTATAAAAGAAGCCGATAATTTTTATGCGGTAATGAATTCTTTAGAACTAAATCAAATACAGAAAACATATTGCTTTTCTATGTTACAAAAGAAATTTATTCATAAAGCCAAAGATATACTAGATAGCCAAGAATTCACATCTTGGGATGATATAAAACTATATCTCCAAACTAACTTTGAAGATAAAAGTACATACAATACATTATTATTAACAACGATTAAAATCACACAAATAGACAACAATATAAATGACACTCTAAAGAAATTTAAAGATCTATATCAAAGAATGACTTCCAAAATTCAACTATTACAATATGAACAATACGGAAAACAATGTCTAATAATTGAAACTCAAAAAACAGTAGTCTCTCATTTCATCTCATTATTATCTATGAACTTTAGAGCCTCATTTATAAGCAAAAATCCGCAGACGCTCGACGCCTAACAAACGAATATAATTCCATACAACTACACAAATCACCTATGAACAGAACAACACCTCAAAATACACAACAAAAATTCCAAAGACACTTTAACCCCCCACCACAGAAATTTCCAACACAACAATTTCCCTCACGACCATTCAACCCTCAATATTCACGCCCTTCTGGACCACAAACATTCGCTAGACAAAACTTAAAAAACGGCATAGAAACAAGGCGCGAATTCAAACCAACCCCCATGTCCGGTATGACAAAAACAACCATACCTATGTCCACACAAACCATAAGACAAAATTACGCGTTAGAAACAGAAAACGATGTAGAAATTAATAAAGACGAAATTACGAATAAAGAAGAATTAGGAGACCAGTATGAAAATTTCGAAACAGAATCTTTTTTAGAATACGACCACGAATCGACAGAAGAAAATACGTAATATTCTCTAACACAAAAACAATTCCAATCATCATATTTCAACATTTTAAAATTCTTATTTGACTCAGGCTCAGATATTAATTTAATAACAGAACAAACCGTAAAACAATATAATATGAAAATCTTAGAAGAATTTTTAACTTTTAGAACCGCAACAAATAAAGTAAAATGTAATAAATATGTCGAAATTTGAATATTTAATAAAAAATATAAATTTTTTGTCGTTAATTTCCACTCCGACTGTAACTTACTATTTGGAACAGAAATATTTCACGAAACAAATACTATTATAAATTTTGCAGAAAATATTATACAAATGAGACAAATGAAATTTTATATTCAAACATTAAATAAACAAAATAAAGAAAGTTACGTGCAAATACGCGACGACACTTACAACCAAACATAAAAACTAAACTATATAATATAATAGAATAATACGACTCACTCTTTCCAAGAAAAAATGAAACATTGACATATACAAACAAAACACAACATAAAATTTATACCTCGGACGACATCCCCATATACACGAAAAATTACCGACTTCCTCAGATCTATGAGAAAGACATTGAAGAACACGTCCAAACTATGTTAGAAACAGGAATTATACAAAAATCAAAAAGCCCTTATAACTCACCAATATGGATCGTACCAAAGAAATCAGACGCCTCAAATAAACGAAAAACTAGATTAGTGATCGACTTTCGAAAACTAAACCAAAAAACGAAAGAAAATAAATTCCCTATACCAAACATTGACACACTTTTTGACAAAATAAAAAATCCAAAGTACTTTACTACACTCGACTTACATTCAGGGTTTCATCAAATACTTGTTGACAAAAAAGACAGAGAAAAAACCGCCTTCAGCACAACCTCAGGACACTACGAATTTTTGCGTATGCCCTTTGGCTTAATTAATGCCCCCGCGACATTTAAAAGATGTATGAACGAAATACTACAAGACTTAATCGGCAAAATTTGTCTTGTATACCACGACGATATTATAATTTTTGGCAATACCGAATTAGAACACTTAGAGAATATTAAAACAGTTTTTGAATATTTAAAAGAAGCTAATCTAAAAATACAATTAGATAAGTCAGAATTTTTTAAAACGGAAGTTGAATATTTAGGTTTCGTAATTTCAAATGAAGGCCTTAAACCAAATATTAAAAAAATAGAAGTAATACAAAACCTTCAGATTCCAAAAACCGTAAAAGAAATAAAATCATTTTAGGCAAACTCTCCTGGTATCGAAGATTTATTCCAAATTTCTCAAAATTAACCAAACCCTTCACAAACTGTTTACGAAAAGGATCAATAATAGATATTCATAATAACGAATATAAAGAATGTTTTATACAAGCAAAAAGACTGATCACGAATCCATCAATACTCGCATTCCCCGACTTTAATAAAAATTTTATACTAACCACGGACGCCTCTGACTATGCCATGGGCGCGGTGTTATCTCAAAACCATGACCTACAAGAAAAACCTCTTGCTTACGCATCAAAAACTTTTAATTCCCACGAACAAAACTATGCCACGATAGAAAAAGAATTGAAAGCAATAGTATGGGCTATTCAAAATTTCAAACCTTACCTATACGGGAGAAAATTCGTCATACGAACAGACCACAGGCCGCTCGTCTGGCTTTTTAATATGAAGAACGCGAACCAGAAATTAATGCGTTGGAAAATTGAACTCAGTGAATATAATTTTGAAATAGAATATATCTCAGGAAAAACAAATAAAATCGCAGACTTTTTAAGTAGAATCAGAAATAAATTCAAAATTAATCACAAAATAGGCGGTGTAACAACAACCCCTGTTTTCGCACATTGTATCTCAAAAGATTACAAATTCGGCAAAGGATTAGCAAAACAAATTGATGACCAATTTAATAGTAAAAGTTTCTGTATAAATAAATTATCAAACAAAATTATAATCCAAAATGAATATAATAAACAAATTTTTCATTTATTTTCAAAAGAAGTATACGATGAAGAATGCAATAAAAAATTACTAAAACAATCACTAGTTCAATTACGCGACTATTTAATAAAAAACGATATATACGAAATTAACATCCCTTACCTATCATGTGGTTGCGACAGACTACCAAAAGAAGAATTGAATAAAATTTTAATTTCAATATTCGAGAACACCTGCATACAAATTAATATTTACTCATTACCCGAAAATTTTGCATTAAGCGACGAATTAGAATCGAGAATTGAATTAGAAAAATTATAGAACAAGACGATGACTCAATAAAGACAATAATTGACTCACAAAATGACACTAGCACCATACACAGCGCTCAAGAACACCCTGTCAACGGTCTAAAAATTCTGGACAATAGAATAAACGTAGCCGATAACCAAATCATATTTTCTTTCGATTCGAAATATGATGTAAAAATTATACGACTCTTCGGAAATAAAAAACAACGATTAATTGTTACCCTTGAAGAAAATAAAGTAGAAAAACAATTACAAGAATTTATAAAAAATTATGTTATACCAACAATTAGATATTACTGTATATGTAATGACAAAATCTCTAAATTCTTAAATCAAATTATTCAAAAGGACTTTGAAATAAATAGCATCAATATTATTAAAGTTAATAAAGAAGTAGATGACATAGAACAATTAGATGAACAAAATGAAATAGTATACTCATACCACATAGGAAAGACAAACCACCGCGGAATTATGGAAACGTATAATAAATTAAAAGCAAAATATTACTGGCCCAAAATGATAAATACCATCACTTCATATATAAATAACTGCCAAATATGCAAAGAATGTAAATACGACAGAAAACCCATACAACTCACCGATAACCTTACCGAAACACCCGAACGACCCTTTGAAATAATTAATATCGACTTACTAACCCTCGACGGACAACATTTCTTAACGATATACGACCAGTTCTCAAAATACGCACAAATATACTTAGTTAAGACAAAAGAAAGTAAAGGCATAGTGAAAATTTTAGAAACATTTATTAGAATAAAAATACCCCCTAGAAAATTAATATGTGACCAAGGTTGCGAATTCAACAATATAACCCTGCGAACATTTTGTCATAATAACCAGATTGAGTTACACGTAACATCAGCCCAAAATCCAAAATCAAATGCCATAGAAAGATTTCACTCAACACTAATCGAACATTTAAGAATCAAAACACGAACTGATAATCTGAAACCATTAAAAGAACTAATAAATGACTGTATCTTCGCATACAATAACTCAATTCAATCAACCACAAACATGACACCAAACGAAATACTTTATGGTAATGATTACACAAACTTAAGACCAAAAGAAAATACTCAAAACAAATTACAGAATTACGTGGAAAGACGACAAGAAGAAATAGAACAAGTTAAAATTAATATTAACAAAGAAAAACAAAAACGGTATAAAAATCCTAAAGAAGATGATAAAATCGATAAATTAAAAAATCTCACAGAAGCATATATAAAACAAAATCCCCGTTTAATAACTAAATTTAAGAAACCATTATATGTAAAAACAAAAATTAGAAATTATGATGATAAATATAGAACAATATACGCGAAAGATAAAACAAGAGAACGAAAAGTAAAAATTGATAAAATTAAAATGTAACTGTTTCAGAATCCCTCTTGGATTCGCAGATGTTAAAAATATCACTATCAACCCCGGATTCTATCGGCGAATGCCACCTAAGAGAAAACGAACAACTACACTATTTTTATAACGACATAAGCCCCATATACGATGAATACCTAAAACTAAAACAAATCATCGCCAGAGAAATAAAACAACTAACAAATGAGACATTCTTCTTTGAAAGCGGTCAAATTATAAATTACATGTTCAACGAATTAGAACAGACCATAATTAAGTTATTTAATAAAAGAGCCAAAAGAGGAGTAATTAACGGACTAGGAACGATAATAAAATCTATAACCGGAAACCTCGACGCCTCCGACGAAGAGCGATACAAGATAATACTAGAACAACTCAATAATAACCAAAAAAACACTACAAACACAAACAAATGAAATAGTACACCAACAACAAACACTCACAGAAAAATTTAATAAAAATCTACAAAGTATAAACCTTAACGAAAACAAATGTTATAAAATAATTAGAATTTTGTTCATTGAATCAATTAGATATCACCATCATAGACCCTAACAACCTCCTGAATATTACTCAAAACCCGAACATCCTTCAAATGATTGAAACAATACACGTCTCATGCACACTACAGAATAATAAAATACACATTCTTTACACAAACAATCTATACAAACTGCAACAATTCACACCTACACCATACTACGACTCTGTATATAAACAAATATTGGAAGACAATACTATATATGTTAAATATGATAATAAAAATATACATATTTCTAAGTTTATTAATAATAAATATTGTATCTCAAATTATAACCCTATAAATAGCTGTATTAATAATATATTAGATAAGTAAGTATATGATGATTGTTTAAGTAAACAAATAACAGAAAAAAATTATATTTCTCAAATACCGTTCACAAATAAAATAATAATCTTTTCACCAAACTTACAGAAACTAGAATTCAACTGTGGAAATAATTATAAATATAAACAATTACAAGGCATCTTCCTTAATGAACAAGATACGTGTGTTATTAAAAACTGGCAATTTCAAAAATATAAACCCCTGTATCAAGAATATATCTTTGATGATTTAAAAACTATTGAGATAAAAAAGTACCCCAAATTCGTAAAATAAATGAAATAAAATTAAATACTACACACATGAAACAAATTAAATCCATTAAACAAATCAACAATCAACATATACACATACTTTATGTAACCCTTTTCTTTATGTTTATTATTATTATTATTATTATTTTATTATTATGTAAAAATAGAATATATAGTTGAGTTACAAAATGTAAGCAAAGAAATGTTACTATTAATCAGAATAAAGATATAGAAATAAATCCTTGTGAATAACGTTATTTCTTGATGGGGAGGAATTATGAATCCCGAAACGCTGAAGTTTCATTATTTGATACCAGAAACAACGTTATCTCTAGCTTAGGAATGTAAGAAAAACACGTAACAAAAATACATAAATAGGAGTAAAAAACGTAATTAGAGTACTTCTTGTATCACTTGTCTAAGATAGACCACGTCGGTCTAGCTTACTGTTGTAAACAAATAAACCAAGTTTTAAAACTAAAATCAGTTGTTTGATTACATTTTTTTTATTGAAAATCAAATTCAAAATCAAAATTTATATATATGGGGCAATATTTGTCAAACCAGCCACTCCCCGCGTACATTGCAATTTTAGACATAAAAGGTCTCTAAAGGGCTCAAAATTTTCCTTAGACTATCTATTTTTTGATGCCGTGTGGTGTTTTTTGAAATTCCAAAATGGCAGCATAAAAATAGCCCATGTATCAGGAGCAGACATAAAAAAATTCACTAATGTCCCAAAAAAATTCGCAAATAAGATGGGTAATTGATTTTAAACTTATTGCTCAAGAGTTTTTGAGTCACTAATTACGAATCTGTCATCAAAATTTCAGAATTTCAAAATGGCGGTTATAAAATGGCGACAACAAACATAAAAATACTTGAAAACTACAGAATTTATCTAAAATTTGTTACTCAGGGGTTTTTGGAGTCGCTGATTATGAATTCATTATCAAAATAAACAAAAATTCAAGTGAGGGTATGTTGAGGAGTGGGAGCACCCTGTATAAGGGGGGGGGGGAGGGGTGACAATAAATATATTTTTTTTTTAAGTAAATAGACAATCACATTTTAAAATAAGAAGGTGATAATTAAAATTTTAAAATATTTTATCTCTTTCGAGTTATTAAACAAAATTACGTGTTTACAATCATTTTTTTAAATAAGTCAAAAAATATTGCAACCATCAACTTTATGAGAAAATTCCATAGAACATTTTTTGTAGAACATTTCATTTTCTATAACTTATGTTCCAAAAAGTTTTCGATATTTTTTACAGGTCGTAAGTTATTTGCAAAAATCTAAAAAAAAATCATGATTAATTTTAAGCAGTAAAATGACAACTTTATTAATTTTTTATTAGTTTTTTGCAAATAACTTACGACCTGTAAAAAATATTGAAAACTTTTTGATAGATTAGTTATAGGAAATGAAATGTTCTACAAAAAATGTTTTATGGAATTTTCTCATAAAGTTGATTGTTGCGTCGGAAAATTAGAAAAATGTAAAAATTTATTATCAATCTAACTCTATCGTTAAATAACTTTTGAAGAAATAAATATATGAAATAATTTGTAAATGTATGATAAGCCGATAGGATATAATTGTTAAATAATTGGATAACTGGCTTTATTTAAAGTCTTTATTCAAAAGACGACGTTTCGGTTCTGATTAGAACCATTATCAAGTCTTAATTAAATGAAGTTAAATGACATTTTAAAATAAAAATTGAATTTTAAATATAACATTGCTATTTGAAAGTGAAGCTTCACTTACGGTTGCAAATTTTTATTTTAAAATGTCATTTAACTTCATTTAATTAAGACTTGATAATGGTTCTAATCAGAACCGAAACGTCGTCTTTTGAATAAAGACTTTAAATAAAGCCAGTTATCCAATTATTTAACAATTATATGAAATAATTGTAAGAGACCTTTTTTGTAGAGCGTTAAATTTTCTACAAGAGTGTGTTTTGATCATTTCAAAATAATTTTCCTAACGTAAGTTACAAAATTCCAAAGTCCAAGAGAACGTTGTTCCCATGTTATTTAAATGGGAAATTGATATTTACGATGCGGCACCTCTTAATATTAATATTAAGAGCTCTAACTTTCACAGGATTTTTTTTTACCATTTCCGATATAATTAAGAACAAAATTAATTATAGATTTTTTTGAAACAGTCTAATATATACTCGTATATATATATATATATATATATATATATATATATATATATATATATATATATATATATATATATATATAATTTTTTTTTATGGGATGGCTAGCTCAGTGGTATGAAGTTGCCTGTGGATCCTGAGGTCCCTGGTTCGATTCCCACAGGCGACAAATTTTCATCATTTGAAAAAGCTATCCCTGTGGCTCCTCCACCACTAACATGTTTGGGGGCCGTGATTTGACGACTGGTAACCGCACTTCACGCGCAAAAATATATCACTTACCAAGATCTGCTGTAGCAGAGTGCCACACCCAGTAATGGGTAGAATGCGTGATGATATATATATTTTATTTTATTTATTTTTAAGTTAAATACTGCAAATAATGATGGAATATTATTTTAAAATGTTGCTATAACTTGTAAAAAAAGCTCTTCATAGAGACAAAATATAAGCGTTTTGAATTATAATTTTTTTAGAAATATATATATATCATCACGCCTGTTACCCATTATTGAGTGTGGCACTCTGCCGAATATATACCGTATGTCCCATGTAAATGTTGGCATAGGCAGTTACATGTAAAATAAGATTTTTGTAAATAAAATTTGTACGGTAAAATATCTTGGTACCCAATTTTACAACACAAAACTATTAATATCCGTACATATTATTTAATACAGGTTATTCCATTTCGATAGCGTAAATTAATTAAATTAATACTGTAACGTTTTTCGTCTTTCTGGAAGTGTGTAGAATATCAAGGCACAAAAATAACTCACAACTATTTATGTTAAACGAAAATTAAAGTGTCTCTATTTAATGAATTAAATAAAATAATAAATAAAACTATTTTAAACTAATTAACACTATAACTAAACTTAAACACTACTTATAAATATACTGAGACTAATCAATGGTGAAAGTAGGCCGGTACGGTCCAGTACGCCGTACCGGTAAGAAAAATAGAGCCGGTACGCCGTACCGGTAAGAAAAATAGAGTCGATACAGAGTACCGGCAAGAAAATTTTACAAATAAGTTTATTTTGAATGATACTTATAATTAATAATGTTGTATTTAATATTACATAATTTTTATATTTGAAAATTTTCAAATTTCAAAGTGCGCGCCACAATTTCTGTGCGACGACACCATTTTTAAAATTTTGGTAATGGTAACATGTAAACTGAACGAGCTCAGTTCCTAGTTTTGTATAACAAATTATGTTCTGTTACATTTACGGATTTGCGCTCTGTACTTAGAGCTTTACATATTTCACAATTCATATTTATTTCAACTACTAGTCCTTCGACTACGATGTTTAATCTTCAGTCATATATTAAATCGTTGTTATGAAACAGACTCGTGAAAAATAAAATAAAACATTTTTCCCTTCTAGCATAACCCCCTTCCCCTCCCATCTCTTTAAAAGTAGCGTACCGGTAAAAAAATACATCTAATTTCACCCCTGAGACTAATATTATTTATATAACGTTCACTAGAGCTTTATATCACAGAATTTATGTAACTGCGTCCGAAGTCTACTGTCAACTAACTCACTCGAGCCGTCCGCTCCGCTTTTGTACTGCCGTCCGGCTTCTAGAAGAGTTCCAGAATGTCTTCGAATATCCCCCTCTCGCTCTCCAGCCGCACGCTCAAATATGCGAGCTCGTTCCATGCATCAGGGGGTTGATTCTGTATCTTGCGTTAGTATTTGCGGGACTACATTTGCGTTAGTAAAATGTCTGACGTCACAGTATTCTTTCTAGTAACTTTCATGGGGAATTTCGTACCTTAAGTTTTCACGCGAAATTTAGTGTTGGTAAAAAAATGCCCGCTAAAGCCATTATTTTTAAACAACGATAATCTGAAACAATTTTAATGATTACTGATTTCGATAAGTTACAATAAAATATATACGCTAATGTAACTCTAATGACAATAAATAAAATTAAAGATTAAAGTTTAAAAAATATTACATACTATTCTATGGGTTGAATTAATTAAATTAATAAATACAGAAATATAATATAATTACTTTTATAAATAATTTGTCATAAATTGTTCAAGCACAGCACAGAAGTTTGGTTAGAAAAACACAAATAAACTGTAAAATGAACGACAGATATACTGTTAGAATGAGACAGATAGTGTCGCAAATTAGAAACAGGACCTACGTTGGTCACGCAACTCGTGACGTCATAACAATAAGTTCGTAAAATATCCGTCAGATGGTTTACAGTATGCATGTGACAAATCGTGTTAGTATTAATGCCGCAAGTAGTCACGCAAGATACAGAATCAACCTCCTGGGTGGTCGCGCTGCAACGCTCTTGTTCTCGAGAAGGTTTTTGGAACGCTCTGGACTGATTAGCTTTAAATTCGTTACAATACAAATAATTCCTAATTTTTCGCCTACTCTTTTATTGCTACTGACGTAAAATGTGTAATTTGTTTTAAACATTTCAAACTGTTCCTGTCATCATGAATATTTTAAATGTCGGGGACCGCGTAAATATTATTAGAATGTATTATGGAGGTGTTGTACAGGTCAAATATCTAAGTGTTTCGCTGGAATGGATGTCGAATGGTTTCCATCGCCAGAAACAAAGTGAATTATTAACAATGACAGTGACAGATTAAAATATTTAAAATAAATAGCAAGGCACTTTACGTCAATAGTAAGAAAAGAGGTGGCAAAAACTATTAAATATTTTTATTAATTTCATTAAATTACGCTATCAAAATGGAGTAGTCTGTATTAAACAAGATGTAGGGATAATGACAGTATTGTATTTGGTACCAAGATATATTGGCGTATCTATTTTTTACAGAACATTTAGAATAAAATGTATGTAATAGCGACGCCAAGTTCTATTATCTAACGTATTATCTAACTTAAAATTGGTGAACTGATTATGTTCGAAATATGAATTAAAGATTTGATAATTGATAATGGACACGGCAATTGTGTTTTATTAAATTATTCTGTATTTCATAAAACTAACTAAAAATTATGGGACCAAATTTGATATCAAAGTACAGTCAATATCCCTACATCTTATTTAATACAGATTATTTAATTTTGGTAGCGTAATTTAATGATATTAATCAAAATATTTCCTAATTTTTCGCCTACTCTTTTATTGTTATTGACGTAAAGTGCTTACAATTTGTTTTAAATATTTTAATCTGTCATCTGTCAGTGTCATTTTGAATATTTTAATTTTTCTAACAGTTTCTGGCGAAGTACTCAGATATTTGTCTTGTACTGCGCCCTCTATAATATATTCTAATAATATTTACGCTGCCCTCGACTTTAAAGAAATTCAAGATGACAGTGACAGATTAAAATATTCAAAACAAATTGCAAGCACTTTATGTCAGCAACAATAAAAGAGTAGGCGAAAAAATATTAACTATTGCCAACATTTACGTGGGATATATATATATATATATATATATATATATATATATATATATATATATATATATATATATATATATATATTATATGGTGTGCCTTGTTTTAGCTTTTTTAAGTTGTTTTTTCCTCCAAACGGTTTTTTGAACTCGATGTACCTCCTAAAAGTGCTGCCGAAAAGGATTTTGAAAAATATCATCTTTAAATGGATCCTGCAGCCATCTACTTTTTTCTATGTAAATCACATGGGAATTAGTGACGCTTTCAGTTATAATTTTTTTATTTTTGCAGAAAATATTATTTGGTGTCGGGGAAAGTTCACATAGTACGGAGATTTTTAAAACTAAATTGTTTCAATGCAAAAATAAAATACCTTCCAAAAGTTCAGAAAATTTTAAATATAAAGTGTCAGAGGACTTTTTCAAAAACTGCGATTCCAATTGTTCTGATCGCGCAAAAATATATCTCTCACCGAGATCTGCTTCAGCATAGTGCCACACCTAGTAATGGGTACAAGGCGTGTTGATATATATATATATACGATCCCGTTCCCACTTCAGTTGGCCCGAATTTAATTTTATCATTAAAAATTTAAGTAATATTAAAAATCTAATTATCTTATATTTTCTAAATTCTACAATTAATTTTCAACATTTCTAACTAAATTTAACATTAAATATAGGTACGTTAAACACAAAATGTGTAGCAGTGTAACTCTCTTTTTAATTTCTTCACATAAACTAAATTAATACACAAATGAACTATCATGATTATTATCTTGTGGGCAGTTTGGCGGATGAAATTGAAGTTAATTATTATTTAAAACAAACTTTATTATTATACAGTTTTTTAATAAAACAATTTTTTTTCAATTAAAACTGAAATGTTTAGTTCTTCTTTCAATGGCCGTCATTTCTAGAAGTAAGTATCGATTGACTTAAAATACAAGGGAAACAGATTTTTTGGCCTTCAGTCAATATAATTATTTAATAATTTAATTAATAATAAGTGCACGAGGTGCTATCCAATAGTTCCCGAACTCATTTTTCTAAAAAAGCTGTATTTATTAAAACTTCAAACCAACAAAATATCTTCTTCAAAATAATACTCACCTACAGTTATACACCTGTCCCATCTTTTTTTCCACTATTCAAAACAGTTTTTGTAGTAGTTAGAAGAGTTACACATAGAGTTCGGGAACTATTGGGTAGCATCTCGTATTATAATAGGGACTTATAATTTTGACGTAACATGTAGACTCGAAGCAAACCGTGTGTGAAACAACAAATTTATAGAAAGAGCGAGGTGACACCATGCCGACTCGATCAATTGCTTTCTCCTTTCAGCACTACTCCCCACAGATCCCAACATTTGTTGTTCAGTCAACACATGATGTTTGACGTTAAACGTTTGGACCACGTGATAAAGGTCAAACTGTAAAGCTATACCATGTTCGCTACATAACAAATTATTAAATTCTATTTTACTCAATAGATGGTAATCGAAAATTTGAATTGTATAAGTCCCTATTATCAACAAATATACTAAATAAGTAACAAAAAAATATATGAGACTATATAAATATTTGTAATCTTAAAAATATGTACATTCCTAATAG
The DNA here is from genome assembly GCA_911728475.2 of Pterostichus madidus. Taxonomy (NCBI): domain Eukaryota; kingdom Metazoa; phylum Arthropoda; class Insecta; order Coleoptera; family Carabidae; genus Pterostichus; species Pterostichus madidus. The sequence continues at coordinate 13,098,399 of OU452312.1, forward strand.
TACGTAGGTACATTTATAAATTATTGTACATAATATGTGAAAATATATATATTGGTACATCTAATTTACACATTCGGAAGTATGGCATACAAATACAAATTTTTGGACACTGTTGTGACATTTAGGCCATTTGTGTATGTTCTTTTTCGTATGCTGGTGGGTTAGTTGAAGTTGGGCTGTAGTAAATATTTCCACCAGTACCAGTTACTACGTTCACTACACCTAATTTTACTTCTTGGTAGTGGCTATATACCACTATCCAGAAATACCAAGCGAGAGCTGCAACACAAAAAGTACATTATTTTTATCTGTTGTTTTCAAATTATTGTCAATTGCAAGGTATAGGCAAATAAAATTAAGATCGCTGCGCCATCTAAAACATTTCGCGAACTAATGTATCCAGGATAGATTTTTGACGTTTCATAGTTGATTTGGTTTGATTTATGTTTTGATCTGTAGAGAAATTATAATATTTCATAGATTTTATTCTTATATTTAAAAAGAAATCTAATATCAAGATTTGTTTAAGTAATAATTGAATTATATATCATTTTAAAATGTTCAACTCATGTTTATAAAAATACTGTTTTGGTGGGTTCTGGAAGAAATTCGGTTTTCTTTAATAGATTACCTTAATTAAATACATCGAAGGTAATTAAAGATCACGATGTGGTATATAATGCTGGGTTTGTGATTTTATGTGGCATAAAACAAATAGTAATGTTATTATCAATTTCATCTTTTGTCGGACATACTATAGAATATTTTAAAACAGCTGAAATAATTTTACACATTTAATTGAAGTACACTATGCATCCAGAAGGACTGATACTGATACTGAAATAATAGAGATAAAACTATAAAACTTAAATCACACTTTAATTTTATAAGGCACAAAATAACCCTCTCTTTTATACTTAATTTATTTACATGATTTTTACTATATATTAAATCTATTCAAAATTTTTTAAGCCTGTAAAATTGTGTGCTCTTTCTGTATTTATTAAATATACGACCGTCTTTCTGGTGTATTTACTTGTATTTCAGAATCTCTAAACGTTTTCAGTTATTTAATCAATTTATTATAGGATCTACTGTTTTTCTTCTACTGTATTTGTATCGTGATTTTCCTCTATTTAGACATTATCATGCGTTGCATTTTCATGTTCACTTTGTTCGAAATTTTCCATCTCAATGGGTTTTTTAATTCTCAAAATTCTGTCACTATCTTGAATTTGTTTATCGTGTTTTCTTTGCCTTTGGCAAATTCATAAGTATTGCATTTCGTTTGAGATGTACAGTAAAATTTTTATTAAGCAGCAGTACTATTTACATATTACTTGATTAACTATTTACCATGAAAAAAAAATAGTTATTTGTTTCATTAGAACTAAAAATACCAGTTTTCGTATGGAGTAATAAAGGTTATTATTATTTGAAGTGAAAACTTCTTTTGGCGCACCGCACACACATTTTTTCATAGGTAGTAAGTTAGGCTGATCCGTCACGCTTTGAGGTGAAAGGCTCGATCGGGTGAACTCGGGACCGCCGATTGTACCCGAGCACACATTTTTTCGTAGTTAGTAAGTTAGGCTGATTCGTCACGCTCTGAGGTGAAAGGCTCGATCGGGTGAAGTTGGGACCGCCGAGTGTACCCGAGCACACATTTATTCGTAGGTCGTAAGTTAGGCTGATTCGCCACGCTCTGAGGTGAAAGGCTCGATCGGGTGAACTTGGGACCGCCGAGTGTACCCGAGCACACATTTTTTCGTAGGTCGTAAGTTAGGCTGATTCGCCACGCTCTGAGGTGAAAGGCTCGATCGGGTGAACTCGGGACCGCCGAATGTACCCAAGCGAGAAAGATACAGTCAGCTGCTCTTCGCTGCTGTGTCGCTGTGTTTAGTATATTCAATTAATACGTAATAATTGTTATTATTAATTATTATAAATTATTTAATAGTTATTATTGATACGTAATAATAATTAATCTAGATATATAAGTAAAATTTAATCAAAAGTATTTATTTCTTATTTTAGTTATCACAAACCCATTGTATTCTTTGTAGAATACGAAAACGAAAATAAATAATTTGATTTATATAGAATTAAATAAATAATAACTTTAATTTCTGACTTGTTTCTCATTTCTTCTAGTAATACGATCCATAATAATACTACATAATACATAATATTATATATATATATATATATATATATATATATATATATATATATATATATATATATATATTATGGGGTGGCTAGCTCAGTGGTATGAAGTCGGCCTGTGGATCCTGAGAACCCTGGACAAACAATTTTCATAATTTCAAAAGCTACCCCTGTGGCTCCTCCACCACATCTTTGCGGGCCGTGATTGGACGACTGGTAACCGCACTTCACGCGCAAAATTTATCACTTACCGAGATCTGCTTCGGCAGAGTGCCACACCTACTAATGGGTAGAAGGCGTGATGATATATTTATTTATTTTATTTTTATATATATTGCGATTGCCAATGAAGTTTTCACTTCTGCCGTGCGGTCTTAAGCACCTACTCTATGTTTTTTATTATATCACCATAACAATTGTAGTAAAAATATTATTTTTGGTCCTAAGGCGTATCTTTGGTAACGTTAACATTCCTGAAATAGCATTCTTTTACTACTGAAAAAGTTGAAATAGTAATGAAATAATTTTTTTTGTGAAATGTAGGGAACGTATTATCGTACGCGGGTTCCTTATTTTTAATCGCATAATCCATACTGCATGCTTATCTATTAATTCGGTAATCCTAAATTTTGCCTCAAATTTTACTTTTTGTGTTTCTTTCTTTGGCAATAAATGAAAAGATACATCTGGATCTATTTTTACATCCTAGTAAGTAGTGATAATCGTTCTACATTATATATTTTATCAACACACCGAAAATATTTCAAAATACTTGTATGTAATATACAGGTATAATATAGTTCAAAATGAGTCCTGGATATGGTAGTTCTAAAAATTAACGCTAGGTGGTATTACGCTTAACTACATTTGCTTATGGTTCACCTCAGGCTCAGGGTAGGAATGACGTATCTAATAAGAGTTGGAAGACGAAGGATAGCACACATTTTCATACTACAGAGTGATTAGGAGTAAGTTTTTCAGTTGGCAATAAAATTTTGAGCATCTTTTTATTCCTGAGTTGGCACAACGCCAAATAAAGGCGGAAATACTATTTGACATGCCATTTTTATCTATATATATATATATATATATATATATATATATATATATATATATATATATATATATATATATAAGTTATCTTGCCGTAGCTCCCCTATAATAATGCTTAGTAGTATATTGTTTATCTTAAGGTATTATATTATGCTGATTAGTTGCTTTATTCTTTGTAAGATGTAACATAGTTTTAAGTTAGTCTAGAATCAAGCTTGTACCAAGCAACATCGTTGCTAGTGTTCGAATAAATATCTTTTTAAAAAATCAACTTGCGTAGATCGAACTATTATTGGCGCAGTCTTGGTAGGATTTGCCATACAGTACTATCGATAAGTAGTACTGGTTCGTTTTTAACGATTTGAGGCAAATTACGAATTTAAATCGATCAACAAGTGATAAGTAAAAGTGACTCCTGTCGTTGAACACACATCAAGCATCGCAGCACCGTCTACTGTGGCCGAGAGAACATCGGACACACGACACCCACGTCAACTTCGAAGGCATCTCGAGCAGTCCGAGGGAACATCGGAACGTCTCAACTTCGCACGGGTCAAAATCTTCAACGCACATGAAGACGCTGATTCTGCTGTAAGTACCTTATGTCTTTTAGAGGTTCTAAAATAATAATTAATACTGACTCAAGTTCTGATTCTGACTCCAGTTCCGAAAGTGAACTGTCTTCAAATATTGTGACTAACAAAATAGTCTCGAAATCATTAATTAAAATCCAATATTTAATTTTAATCAAATAAAAATGGCAATGCCAGCTTTAAAACGAGAATACCTCGATATGATTCCCGATTTCCATGGGGAACGCGAACTTTTACCCAGATTTCTTGAACTATGTCAGAAATTGGTAACTAAATTTTATAACACAACGGATATAACAGATTTTCAAAACAAATATCTAATGTCCACAATATTGTCAAAGATAAAAGGTGACGCCGCAGTTAATATTGCGAGCTGTACCATTTCAAATTTTAAAGAATTAAAAACTGCTCTAACGAATACGTACGCTGACAAACGCGATACATACACACTTGCCATAGAAATGACTGAATTAAAACAGTCATATAATGAAACACCTTTTGACCTTTATAACAAGTTACAACATTTGTTAAATCTTCAGATCTCTTATATTAAAACTCATTCGGATCCTAGTGAATCCAACGAAGCCGCTCTTTTATCGCGCTATTTTCAAAATTATGCGTTACGCATATTATTACGAGGTCTTAGAGAACCAATAGGACAACTTATGAGAGCTAAAAACCCCGCAGATTTAAATTCCGCATTAAGCATGTTAACGAACGATTTTCAGTTCGACATCCCAACTACTAAAAATCCCAAACCACAATATAATACACAGAAAATCACCCCAAAATTTAATCAACCACAACAACTTAACCAGACTAAACCATTATACCAGACAAATTACGTACCACACGTAAATAAACCATTTAATAGAAATTTTAATCAAAACTTTCAACCTAATAGAAGTAAAATCACAGAAAATCAAAACTTCAGACAACGATTCCCAAATCCAACACCCATGAGTATATCTACAAATAACACACATCAACCACGACCAGGACCATCTCACGGTTACCAAAATTTTAGACCAAAACAAAATGTAATTTCCGAACAATTATATAACATAGACAGTGAAACAATCGAGTACGAACATGACACGCACACAGATAACACATACGAACAAGTTCAACATGACATCGAATTCCCCACAGACACAAACACTGAACCGGACGATTTTTTATGCGAAATCGCCTCGGAAACATTTCAACAATAGAATTACTAAAACCACCGAACGTCAAGTTATTCGATAATTATGTATCACATAACCCTAAATTAAATCTATTAGAAATAGAAAAAAATAAACACGACATATCTAAATCTCGCACAAATTACATGAATAATGAAGAATCCAATCATGAAATTGTTTATAAAAAAGAAAAACTAATCACAAACACAGACGCACTTAGTAAAATTTCACACGACCTTCAAAATTCAAGTCAATTTAAATTAAAAGATAATAATACATTTGAACATCAAAATTATTTAAATCTTATAATAAAAAATTATTACTTCAATAAACAATCTCTTCAAGATACATTTTACACCCTGTTAAGTTTCAAAGACCTTTGCCTGAAACATAATATCAAAAATTTAAAAATTCCCAGACTAGCATATGGTAAAGACAAGAAAGACTGGACAGATATAAAAACGATGATTCAGTACATTTTTCAAGATACAGACGTAACAATATCCGCGTATACTGGACCGGACTTAGAATTATTACCACGAGTAGAACTTAACATCAATGAAACAGACATAACTGCATTTCAAAAATACATAGACGACTTTAACGAAAAATTATTAGATCCTAACGATAATAATAATCCCGACGACTCTGAATCTTTAATAGTTGAAGTAGGCAACGATAAACAAAATTTTAATGTCAACGCATCTGACGATAGTGATGAAACAATACACTCCAACGTAGAAAATCCTGTAATCGGTATCCCGATAGTTGAATGCCCCGTAAACTACGGTAAAAATCAAATCATAATATCCGAAATCGAATACAATCCTCCGAATCCCACTATATTAAAACTTCATAAAAATAAACAAAGAATTCTAGTACAGTTTTCAAAAAATGATTTTGAAAAAGATATGATAAAATTTATTAAAGAATATGTAGTCCCTCGCGTTAAATACTATCTTTATTTTGAAAACCCCCTTTATGAAAAATTTAGCACTACCCTACAAAAATATTTTAAAAATTCGGAAATAAAAATGATTAAGTGTACCAAAAAACTTTTAGATGTAATAGATGAAGACGAAATCATTCAAATTATTCAATCTTTTCATGAAAGTAAAACTAACCACAGAGGAATTGATAAAACTGAAACTCGGATAAAACAACGGTACTATTGGCCTAAACAAAGAAAATCAGTACAGACTTATATTAATCAATGTCAGATCTGTCAAATAACAAAGTATGAAAGAAATCCCCTGAAATTAAAATTTAATATTACTCCAACCGCAATAAAACCCTTTCAGATAATCCATATTGATAGCATTACATTAGAAAATTCAAAATTCTTAACTATAGTAGATTCTTTTTCCAAATATGCACAGGCATATAAAGTAAATTCAGGACAAGGAATAGAAGTTGTGAACAAATTAGTTAAATTCTTTACTCATCATCCTATCCCAGACCAAATAATATCAGATAACGGTCTAGAGTTTAAAAATTCAATTTTGCAAGAACTCTTAGAAGTTCATAAGATCAAAATTCACTTTATTAGTTCCCAACACCCTGACTCTAATGGTATTGTAGAGCGCTTTCATTCGACTTTAATCGAACACGTCAGACTTTTTAATAATCAAGAATTATATAAACAAGAACCTATTGAAATTAAAGTAAATTACGCATTATTGGCATATAATAACACAATACACTCGGTTACAAAATTAAAACCCACAGAAATCATTTCCGGACATATAGATTCTAACTCTCCATTTAATATAGAAATAAATAAACAATTAGTAAATAATTATATTACAGAACATAAAAATAAAATGAAAATACTTTACCAAAAAATTAATGAAAAAATTGACCATAATAAAAATAAAAATATTAATAAACTTAATGAAACACGAGAAGAATTACCCGAGATCCCAGATCAAATTTTAGTTAAAAATAAACAGAAACAACAAAAAACTAAAAATAAATTTAAACCGGAAGTAATAAGACATATTAACAAAAAACTTAAAACAGCTAAAATAAAAACTAAACACGGTAACACTTCAGAAAATATTCATTTATCAAATATCAAACGTCCCAGGAAAACAACTTATTCTTTTAAAAATATTCCAGGTTGTTCGCAATCGCACGAGGAGCGGACATCAAAAATGTAACCCAAAATCTAGGAATTTTACCGATAAATTTAGGACCAGCTAAATTAGAAAGAGCAAAACACACTTTCATACACTACTATGACTTGACACCTTTATATAAGGAATATGACGACTTAAACAAACAATACAACAATCTTAACGCAACCACCACAAATACAACAATTTACAACCACGAATTAGATAATTATAATAAAATAATTAAGTTCCTCCAATCTAGTATTAATGACAAAATTAATCATATCAAAATACATTCCACTAATATAAGAAACAAAAGAGGACTAATCGATGGTCTAGGAACGATATTTAAATCTATAACTGGTAATTTGGACTCTGAAGATGGAAAACGATTTAACACAATTTTAGAACACATGCAAAGTAATGAACAAAATTTACAAAATCAAATAAACATGGCATACAGTGTGAATCACCAAATAATACAAAAATTTAATGGTACAATTCAAGATATTCAACACAATGAATCATTATTAAAATTGAAAATTCTAAATTTACATCATATGATAAAGAACAAAATTGATCTCGATAATATATTAACGGTTAAAGATTTGTATAATCAATTGGTAATTTTATATAATGCTATTTTGAATATATTTCAAGATATCGAGAATTCAGTAACTTTCTGTAAATTGAAAACTATGCATCCAAGTATAATCAGACCAAAGGAATTATTTTTAGAAATACAAAAGATTTCATCCCATTATAAAGATCAACTACCGTTTGAAGTAAAATATGAAAATATTCTGGATTTCGAATCAGTAATAACAATTAACTGTAAAATATCAGAATCACAAATAAATTATTTTATATCATTACCAATAAATTTCAAAAAGCAATTCGAACTTTATTATTTGCATTCAATACCCACGAAACTGGAATCAGAATTTGTAACAATTATCCCAGAAGTAAAATACTTGCTAAAATCTCAAGATAACGAAATTAAGCCTCTAGACGACATTTGTACTAAAGGTAAAACGTATCAGTGTTCCAACAAATTTCAAACCCACTATAACCCAGTATGTGAACGCCAAATTCTCTTAGAAGACAACTCTAGCCAATGTCAGTACACAAAGCTGAACATCAAAAGAAACCACATCGAGATCGTTCCCGAAATCAACCAGTACCTCGCAGTATTTCCCCAAGAAGAAAAACTTAAATTTAACTGCCCACAAGGTGCAGAAGTGAAAGTTATAAGTGGTGTGTACCTAATTAAAGAAAATAATTGTGAAGTGTTGTTTAAAGATCAAAAATTGATTTATCAAGATAAAACAATCGGCAAACCATTATTGTTCGATAAAATGAAATTTGAATTAAAAACAAACAAAATTTCGAACCTTACAATAAACTTAAAATCACTCAATCTAGAAGAAATACCAATTAATCCCATTACTCCGATTAATAATCAATCTCCCAATTGGCACATGCCTAGTATATGGACAATTATATTTATGCTGGACTTTTATTTATAATAGCATATTATGTACTCCAATATGTCAGACAGAAGAAGATCCAGTGCAGAACCAACGTCTCATCCCCAAACGAAGATATTCGCCTACCAGAAGGGGCTCAATTTTAAGAAGGGAGGAGTTATCTTGCCGTAGCTCCCCTATAATAATGCTTAGTAGTATATTGTTTATCTTAAGGTATTATATTATGCTGATTAGTTGCTTTATTCTTTGTAAGATGTAACATAGTTTTAAGTTAATCTAGAATCAAGCTTGTACCAAGCAACATCGTTGCTAGTGTTCGAATAAATATCTTTTTAAAAAATCAACTTGCGTAGATCGAACTATTATTTATATATATATATATATATATATATATATATATATATATATATATATATATATATATATATATATATAAATTAATGTTTGTCTGTTTGTTTGTTTGTTTGTCCCTTATGCGTTCTTATACCATTCATCCGATTGCTATGAAATTTTGCTAAGTTGTTGAGTGCACGCCCGCGAAGGTTTCTAACTTAGCACACGTCCAATCCGCCATCTTGAAACAAAATGGCGGCTAGCTATCTTGAAAAGTACTACACTGATTCGATTCAAATTTGGTATAGATATAGACGAGAACCAATCTTAATATATAGGTATAATAAAGATTCAGAGTCCGCCATTTTGAAACAAAATGGCCGCTTGCTATTCTGAAAAGTACTACACTGATTCGATTCAAATTTAGTATAGACATAGACGGGAACCAATCTTAACATATAGGTATAAGAAAGCTTCAGTCTACAATCTTGAAACAAAATAGCCGCTAGCTATTCTGAAAACTACTGCACTGATTGGATACAAATTTGGTATAGACATAGACGGGAACCAATCTTAACATACTGGTATAATAAAGCTTTAGTCTACCATCTTGAAACAAAAAGCCGCAAGCTATTCTGAAAACTACTGCACTGATTGGATTAAAATTTGGTATAGACATAGACGGGAACCAATCTTAACATATAGGTATAATAAAGCTTCAGTCTACAATCTTGAAACAAAATGGCCGCTAGCTATTCTGAAAACTACTGCACTGATTCGATTCAAATTTGGTATAGACATAGATGGGAACCAATCTTAACATGTAGGTATAATAAAGCTTCAGTCTACAATCTTGAAACAAAATGGCCGCTAGCTATTCTGAAAACTACTGCACTGATTGGATTCAAATTTGGTATAGACATAGACGGGAACCAATCTTAACATATTGGTATAATAAAGCTTCACTCTACCATCTTGAAACAAAATGGCCGCTAGCTATTCTGAAAACTACTGCACTGATTGGATTCAAATTTGGTATAGACATAGACGGGAACCAATCTTAACATATTGGTATAATAAAGCTTCAGTCTACCATCTTCAAACAAAATGGCCACTAGCTATTCTGAAAACTACTGCACTGATTGGATTAAAATTTGGTGTAGACATAGACGGGAACCAATCTTAACATATTAGTATAATAAAGCTTCAGTCTATAATCTTGAAACTAAATGGCCGCTAGCTATTCTGAAAACTACTGCACTGATTGGATTCAAATTTGGTACAGACATAGACGGGAACCAATCTTAACATATTGGTATAATAAAGCTTCAGTCTACCATCTTGAAACAAAATGGCCGCTAGCTATTCTGAAAACTACGGCACTGATTGGATTCAAATTTGGTACAGACATAGACGGGAACCAATCTTAACATATTAGTATAATAAAGCTTCAGTCTACCATCTTGAAACAAAATGGCCGCTAGCTATTCTGAAAACTACTGCACTGATTGGATTCAAATTTGGTATAGACATAGACGGGAACCAATCTTAACATATTGGTATAATAAAGCTTCAGTCTACAATCTTGAAACAAAATAGCCGCTAGCTATTCTGAAAACTACTGCACTGATTGGATTCAAATTTGGTATAGACATAGACGGGAACCAATCTTAACATATTGGTATAATAAAGCTTCAGTCCGCCATCTTGAAACAAAATGGCCGCTAACTATCCTAAAAAGTACTGCACTAATTCTATTCAAATTTGGTAAAGATACAGACGAGAACCAATCTTAACATATAGGTATAATAAAGCCTTAGTCCGCCATCTGGAAACAAAATGGCCGCTAGCTATCTTAAAAAGTACTACACTGATTAGATTCAAATTTAATATAAGCATAGACGGGAACCAATCTTAACATATAGGTATAATCAAACTTCTGTCCGTCATCTTGAAACAAAATTGCCGCTAGCTATCCTGAAAAGTGTTGCACTGATTCGATTCAAATTTGGTATAGACATAGACGGGAACCAATCTTATCATGTAGGTATAATAAAGCTTCAGTCCGCCATCTTGAAACAAAATGGCCACTAGCTATCTTAAATAGTACTGCACTAATTCGATTCAAATTTGGTATAAACATAGCTTCAGTCCGCCATCTTGAAATAAACTGTTTGCTAGCTATATTGAAAACTACTGCACTGATTCGATTAAAACTTGGTATAGACATAGACGGGAACTAATCTTAACATATAGGTATAATAAAGCTTCAGTCCGCCATCTTGAAACAAAATGGCCGCTAGCTATCCTGAAAAGTACTGCACTGATTCGATTTAAATTTGGTATATACATAGACGGGAATCAATATTAAAATATAGGTATAATCATGCTTCAGTCCGCCATCTTGAAACAAAATGGCCGCTAACTATTCTGAAAAGTACTGCACTAATTCGATTCAAATTTGGTATAGGTACAGACTAGAACCAATCTAAATATATATGTATAATAAAGCTACAGTCCGCCATCTTAAAACAAAATGGCCGCTAGCTATCCTGAAAAGTACTGCACTGATTCTATTCAAATTTGGTATAGGTACAGACGAGAACCAATCTTAACATATAGGTGTAATAAAGCTACAGTCCGCCGTCTTGAAACAAAATGGCCGCTAGCTATACTGAAAAGTACTGCAGTGATTCGATTCAAATTTGGTATAGATGCAGACGAGAACCAATCTTCACATATAGGTATAATAAAGCTTCAGTCCTATGCCATTCGAATTCAGACGTTTGCAGTTTCCGGTACGACTCGCATTTGCAATGACCATCAACAAAGCACAGGGACAATCGCTACAAGTGTGTGGACTAAATTTGAAAAATCCGTGCTTCTCACATGGACAGCTGTACACAAACACTTTCTTTGAGTTGCAATGCAACGTATGCCGGGTATTTGCATTAAATTGTAGACCACGCGAATGAAGCCGCGGGTACTAGCTATTAATAAATAAAAATAGGTTGAGTGATAAAAATACTTTAGATTAATACTCCGTGAGTTTTGTTAAAAAATAAAAGTATATGGGGAAGGGAATTTAATTCATTTTAATTTTCAAATGTCACTATCAATAACAGGAAATAAATGTATGTATCAGTTTTATTGCCAACTGAAACACTTCTGATTACTCTGAATTTATTTTGGCATACGTTTTTCACGAGTTCAATTTATCGTGACTTTAACTTACAATTGAAACTAAAAATATAGATGCATCCAATTAGTTTGTATTTCACTGTAAGTTGCAATTAGAATTAATTTTCTATTTTGCAGATAAATGAAGATTCTCATGTGGTTATTTCAATTGCAAATACAATAATATTATTTATTTTGTTTTCAGTCTTCAAACTCATTGATTTCTCATAGTTTATAGTGTAAGTTACTCTTATTAAGAAATTTATCATTATTTAGTCTCTTAAATTATCATACTCTTTTGTATTTTTTTTTTAGTTTAATTGTTTTCCATGCGCAATGGTAATAAAAATATGTAATGAATTATTTAACCTTTGCCAATATATTCTTAAATAAACAAATATCCAAATATGAGATTAATTTTGTCAGAGATAAACCAGACATGAGTTCTAATAATTAAAAAATAAAAACTCACCACTAGAGACGAGACAAATGGCGAACAGGACTCCGAAGGCAGCAGAAGGCGCAACGAAAATAAATACGAGGCACATTCCGGTAAGGACAGTAATAAGAACGGCTTCTATACAGCTGACTATCATCCACGGGATGAAGTAATTGGGACTTTTCTGAAAATAAATATTAGCATTTTAAGAAATTTTTTAAAGATCTCGGTACTTATCGTACAAATTATACAATAGTAAATAGGAAAAATATATATTTGTATATATGTGGCGGATCCAGCGGGGGACAATCGGGATAATTGTCCACCCTGAGAATGTATGTTTTCAAATATATATTTCATCTTTGCGAATTCGTGTACTAGTTATTTTTTAATCCGCTCTTTGTACTTATAATAAAATATGAATCAATAAATCAGGTAAATTAACAAAATTTCATGGGTTTGACTTGAAAACTAGTTTCATAACTACAGTGGCGTAGTAGAACTTTTGCCGCCCAGGGCAGTCACCAATTTGCCGCCCTTTCTAAGTCAATTAAATGGTGGTTTTAATAAATTAACAAAATAAATATAAAATAAATATATTATCACAACTTTTACCCATTACAGGGTGTGACCCTTTGCCGAAGTGCGGTTACCAGTCGTCAAATCACGGGGGTAATTTTAATTTGGTGAAAATTGTTTGTCGGCTGTGGGAATCGAGCCGGGGTCTTCGGGATCCACAGGCCAACTCGAAATCACTGACCCATTACCCCATTAAATTATCTATATATATATATATATATATATATATATATATCATTACGCCTTTTATCCATTACTGGGTCTGGCACTCTGCCGAAGCAGATCTCGGTAAGTGATATATTTATGCGCGTGAAGTGCGGTTACCAGATGTTAATGGTGGGGAGAGCCACAGGGATATTTTTAAATTGGTGAAAATGTTTTGTCGGCTGTGGGAATCGAACCCATTAAATTAATAAACATAAATAAATAATTGTAATTGAGACAAACTATAGGTAAGGAACTTTTATACCATTGGATGGCATATTTAAATTAGGCAGTAATAAAGGAATTTTTCGAGTTAATATTTTCAATCCTACATTGACTTGACGATGAGGAAAAATATTCGAAATCATATAGTAATTCATAATTAGTAAAAATCGAATAGTAAACTTATGAAGTGATCAAGTTGTTTTTTACAACTAAAACAAAATATAAAAAATCTGGTGTGGGCACCACACGACTTTCTTATACACAGCATATTTAATATATTTTCTTTTTAATTTCTGCACAGATAATCAACTTTTTATATATTATATACTTATTATTATTTCATCAATGTTTTTGTTTCTATTGATGGTATGATTATTAGAATATATTATTAAATATATAAATTAGTTTTTCTCAAAATTAGACACATATACAGGAAAAAAACATTTTATTTGAAATTTTTTTCATAACTTATTCCATTTTTGAAATATATGGAATTTATTGTTTTGTGTGGCCAGTACACTTCCTCTTCCCATTTTTCATTTTAATTGAAAATCAACTCAGCTCTTCGTAATTTCATGAAACTTATAATTACCAAGTTTCGTTAACAAATCTTATCCGCCCGGTACGGACCGCACCTACCGCCCCTCTGGGTACGCCACTGCATAACTAATCATGTAAACACGTAAATATCAGTTTTGGAAAAGCACATGCGTACTTTGCAAACGTTGGCTTTCACCTTATTAAAGTTCCTAACCTACAAATAAACTGACAATTGCGTCATTCGTGGCGTATAATAAAATAATTTGTGGATGTATTGAAAGACATTTTAAATCAAATCTAAATGTTTATTAACGACAAATAATATGAGGTTATAACATATATATATTAAGACCTGTCACTTAAGGTTAAGGTTGCGTTAAAATGTGTTAGTATTCGTAACATCCGCAGACCGCTCTCCGTAGGCGCCACTTGTACTTTAGAAGAGCACTGTGAGCGCAAAATCTAATGCCCATAGTTACTTCTACTACCAGCAAACTCTCCTTCCTCTCCTTGCACCACGAGTGTTCGTAGACATAGATTTTAATTTTTTTCTGTAGTATGTATTATTTACAATTGGGAGACGAAACGATAAACTCGAAGATTTATGATGTTATGTTTTTCTATCATCATGTCCTGAAATATATAGGTAAACTAACACGAAATATATATGCTTCATTCTTTTAAAAACAAACTTATTTTAATATTGTTTTATAGAAGATGCAGTGTATTTATGTGAAATTATAAAACAAAAAAAAATTAAACATTAATTTATTTTATATTCATGACAATCTATATTAAATATAGTTAACGTATACAAAAAATAAATGAAATCGGTTCAGTTGTTGGACAAAACATTTAGCAGCATTTTTCACGCGACCTTAAATCAGACGAATGCGCCTGCGTCAAAACTGTATTTGAAACCTATATGTAATAATAATACTTTAATTTGTTCTAAGAGAAAAATCTCCATACAAATAGGTAGGTAACAATTTCATAATAATAATTACATAGATATTAATTTAAAATTAGGGTTATACATTTAATACAAAAGCTTTAAGTTTTGAGGCAATTTTAATGTAGTTGACGATATCTCGCATCTTCTCCATGGTTGGGGCGGCTAATAGGTCTGAGATGACGTAATCTGGCAGTGAACGTACGTATTGACATCTTAGGTATTTGGAACGAATTGGATCAAATATGGGACATCTAAAGAGGAAGTGTTCTAAGCTGTCTTCTTCTTGCAAATTACAGATGCTACAGTATTCGTCTTTGTTAAATTTATGTCGATACCCGTCTTGGAAGTAATAAAATATTTTGTTGTTTGTTGTTCTAAGTTGGCTATAAGTTTTTAGAATGTAAAATGGGATGTCAAAGGACATATAATTATAGGATGTTATGTAGGTTTGGAAAGTGGGGTTATAACTGGATTGTATTATTCGTCTGGTGTCTTCTTCATATAATATTTCATTATACGATTTTATAATGTTGTCTTTTTCTGTTTTTAGTATAATACAACTTTGTTCTTCCCAGACCCAAGCGAAATTTGCCTTTGTAAGTGTGTTCTGAAGGCTTCTGACCCAGTTATATTTCTGATGTTTTTTAAGTGAAATAATGTTTGACTGTTTATCGTTTAGGTTAAGTAGTTTATTGTAGCATAATTTAACATATCGTTCATCTGGCATTAGGAGAATTTTAAGCCAGAAATTCAGTATTCTGCCTAAAATTATTAGTTCTGTATTTTTTATTCCTGTCTCTCTTCTTATTATGTATCCCGGAGTAGATTTTTGCCAACCGAAGATAAATTTAAAGTATTGCAAAGAACCTTTTTCTATACTTTCGTGTTGTGATAGGCCCCACGTTTCGGATCCATATAGTAGTGTAGAGAGAAGCACGGTGTTGTATAACTTCATGTTTGTTACCCAAGAATGCATTTTGGCTCTCAGCATCGTGTTCTTTATAGCTCCGGTTGATCTGTTGGCTCTGCTAAGTATTTCTTTGGAGTTCGTATTAAAAGTACCAGACGAGGTGAAAGTTACGCCGAGGTAAGTATATTTGTTCGTTAATTTTATTTCTTTGTTTTGGCAAATGTGTTTCATGTGTCGTCCAGGTGGCCGTCCCACGTGAAAATGAATAATACTAGTTTTCTCTTCATTTACAGTGAGTTGGTGCGAGTTACAGTAAACTGTTAATGCGTTGAGCTTTCTTTGTATGTCGTGTGGGGAGTGTGCAAAAATAACTAAATCGTCTGCGTACTGTAACGATAATATGTCCATATTATGATTAATGAAATAGCCATCGAATTTTTCCTGTTTAATGTGGTCCTCTAAGTCAGAAATATACAGTGCAAAGAGCAAAGGGCTAGTGCACTCACCTTGTAACACTCCTTTGGTGATTTGAATTTCTTGAGATAGTTGATTGTTGACACTTTTTTGAGGACTGCCTCATCATAAATATTCTTTAAAAGTCTTGTAATCTTACCACTTATTCCCAAGTTATAAATTTTGTTCCAAAGTAAGGAATGAAGTATAGAGTCGAAGGCCTTACGGAAGTCTATGAATATGGCGTATATACCTTGTTTGTTTGTTCAGAACGACGATTAAATTATAGAGTTCAGTACGAAGATGTTGTCTGCACAAGATCTGTTCCTTCTGAAACCCGATTGAGCTTCTGGCAGTATTTTTTTGCTTTCACACCAAATTTGCATTCTGTTGTTTATGATATATGTGAAGAGTTTTGTTATCACATTAAAATAAGGCAATTCCTCTGTAATTGTTTTTATTTAATCGGTCTCCTTTCTTATGCAATAATATTAATTTTACAGTTTTAAGTTCTCTTGGGATATCTTCTTCAGCGAGGAAGCTATTTAATAAGTTATTAAGGTACATTTTCCATTCAGGTGGTAGGTTCTGAAGCTGTTCATAGATTATGCTATCTGAGCCTGGACTTTTATTTAACTTGAATTTATTTAGTGCATTGTTAAGTTCTGTGTAAGAAATATCACTGTCTAGGAATGGATTATGCACATCGTAAAAGGCTTGTTCATTGTATATCCTGTTACTATACTATTCTTGAAAGAAGTCCGTCCATTCGGTAATGTTGATTGGGTTCTCCACGTACTTTTTTTGTTGTAGAGAGTTCACTGTGTTCCAGAACTGCTTCTGGTCTGCCACCTGCTCTAGTTTGTTCTTGATTTCTAGTTTGTACTTCTTCTTTTCTTCACTGATGCAAGCTTTGTATTTCTTCTTTGATTCTTTATATAAGTTAAGCTTATCTCGGAGGAATCCGTGCTTCTTACATTCTTTCAAGCAGTTTTTAGTGACTATTTTGAGTTTCTTACAGGTATCGTTGTACCATTGCTTCTTTTTAACGTACTTAGTTTTGTTGTTGTGTATTTTAGTGGTGTGTGTGATACCAATGTTGTTAGAGACTTGAATAATTTCTGTTTTTATAGAATCGTATAAATGTGTTAAGCTTTCGTTGGTAAAGAGCACTAATTTCTTTTGAAACTCTTGCTTGTATAGTTCTACTTTGGAAGTGTCCCATCTAGTTTTATTTACGTTCAATATAGATTTGTTTCTTGAAGTTTTCTTATTGTTAGATAGTTGTGAAATCTCAATAGAGCAAATAAAGTGGTCCGATATAAAAACATCTTCGATAATCCTGAAATCATTAATTAACTGAAGTGCGCTTGGATCAACCCATATTAAATCTTTTGTGCTTTTTCCACTTACTCCTAGGTAAGTAAATTTGGCAGGAATGTCATTCCTCGACCTACAATTGAGAACCAAGAAATTTTCTTGTTCAAGTACAGTTACAAGATCTCTACCTTTTTTATTTATAGTTAAATCTAGTACTTCTCTGTGGGCAGTCCAGTTTTTATTTATATGAAGTTCGTTTTCTAATTGGTTCATGTCACCGATACGAGCGTTGAAGTCGCCGCATAGTATAAAAGAATGATTTGCGTATTGCCGTTAGATGACATAAGGTTTCGGAGAAGAGTTCTAGTAAAATATCATAATCGTAAGAGAATGAAAAGTAAATTACACCGAGAATGAAGCTATGTGTATTGTTTTGTATTTTCAAAAACATCCAGTGTAGTTCTTTATTAATAACTGTGACAATTTGAGGGGGGAGTATTTGAAACCTATATGTACACCTGTTTTGAAACTGCACACTTTCACATAATTGTGACCGAAAACTGATACCAAATTCAAAACTGCATATAAACTTACTATAAAGTCTATCACTTTAATAATTATTTTTCGTTTTGTTGTTTACAAATATAATGCAACAAGTTATGAACTGGATCTTCATAGTTTCTGGATCTTTCATCTCATGGCAAATTTTTTTTAGCAAATATATAGTTAAAACTTAAAACTAACCTTGTATATGCCAACAACGAGTAAGATGCAGCAAATGAGTGTAACGACAGCGTAACCAATTCTGTAGCCAAGGGTAGCAGCTTGGTGCTCATCCTGGTTATATTGGTCCTGTTCCTGTTTGTATCCAGCTGATCCAGCTAAACCAAATAATTTCATAACAGTGCCAATCTGTAAAATAATTTTTAAAAACATTAATTTACTGTTAATATTAATTTAACAAACAAGTAAGCGTAAACAGTTTTAATGAATTATGATGAATTTCAAGAGTTATCTTTTGGCTTATTAATACTTTTAAATTATTATGTATAGAACCCAAAGATAAAATAAAAATCTGCTCATCATAAGCAATACATACTTCTTTATTTAGTATATCACTGATTTTGTTATAGAGTAATTTAAATAATTTTTCGAAAACCCTAAAAACAAGTTGGTAGACATTCTTTTTAAAAATGTTAGATTTAAAGAAAAAATGGTTTAACTCAGATAAAAATTGGATGCAGTTTTATATATTGAATGTATTTATATTTTAAGATATATATATATATATATATATATATATATATATATATATATATATATATATATATATATATATATATATATATATATGTGAAATTTTAGAGAGATTTTAATGGTGTTCGTTTTAAAACAAATACATATGTTAAATAAAGATAAAATGAAGAAAGATATTTATTTTCAATTAATCCTAAATCCATGGAAGAATGGAAAAAAGTTCCAACAATAAAAGTGTGCACTGTAACTATTTTCTCTGTAACACATTTTTGGAATATAGCGCAGACTGCATTTAAAATCAAATATGGATTAAAAGTATTTATCTTTTATACTTGTTTTATTTAACACATACAAAATAGTTGATGATTTTCACTGTTATTTATTCCATAGTTTTGGAACAAATAATACTACTTTAATAATTTATCCTAGTTTCGTAAATTAGTATAAAAAGTTTGAATGTATACATTACTTGATTAGGCAACTTACTATTTCTTCGCTATTTACTAATAATTATTTGCATCAAAGCAAGTTTAGCATTGTTCAATTAAAAAAAATTAATTTTAATAAAGATAATTAAACATATTGATTCCATTTGAAACATTTTTCTCGAATACACAAACATTTACGAATTAATTGAAAATGAAAAAAAATAATGACCCAAAATAAGTTTTTAGTCATTACTTAGCAACCAGTAGGAATTCTAGAAAACAAAAAGACGTTTGAAATGTGTCTCTAAATGTGCACAAAAAGTTTCAGTAACCGAATTCGTAGCTCTTAAAGTTTAGTACTTAGCAATGATAGCCTCTAAAAATTACATTACAGTACATTTCATCGTGGTAAATATGTATTTAAGAAATTTAGTGCTATTAAAGTTTCCAGTATTTTTAGTCACATCACTCATGTTTAAACGCCAGTCGAAGTGCATTGAAATATTTCGTAATGTTTACCGTCAACACTGAAATCCTGGAAATCTATTTCTTAATCAAGTTTATTTTAAAAAGAAGAAATGTGTGCTCAGTATTATCGTATCTTTGTTTACCTACATGTCTGCAAAAATAGAAAGAAGTATCTACTTATATTGCAGCCAAAATGAGTCAATACATGTCATAGAAAACCACTTCATCGAAATCTCAGCCTTCTGAACGTCGTCGCACCCGAAAAGACACCCCCGCAAACTATTTCCTTCCATTTTATCAATGTCATCGAACTCGTAGAATAATGTGAATTCGGTAAAAAAAACCGTTTTGTATAAGATGTTTCTCGCATTCGCAAATTATTCCAAGTTTCAAACATTTATTTGAACATTGATCGTGTTCTTAGCATAGTTCTCTTCGTTCTCGTTGTAAACAAACACACTCTAAACCCATCGAACGCACGCTCTCCACAAGCAAACCTTTATATTTGGGCATGGATTTTCGGAAGCGTGGTATTCGGGTGATTGAAATTTTGCCGTTGTATTTTTCGGTGGAGTAGGTTACTTCGACTAAAATTAGATTTCCCATAAATTTTATTCAAAACATTTGTAATGCCAGAGGACGATGTTTTTTTATTATACTTTCAGTTTCTTTTAATGACCAATTCATAGGCTTGGCTCGAAATTTATATTTATCGGAAAGACATAAGACGATTTGTTGAATTTGAGCATATATTATTATTTATCCCCATATTAACTTTTCATTTGTGTATCCCTTGAATAAATTTAATGTACAAATACGTATTTAAACTAGCATACTGTGTGGCAATATTTCTAAGTTAGACTATTTTTGTTATAATTTTGTGTTTTGTTTAGTTTCAGTTAATTTATAGTTATTGGTTTTAGAAAATATTAAGTATTGTAAGAATGGAATGTTTGGGGTTGTATTTGTTTTTGAACCAATAAATTATGGTCAAGTGTGTCTGAGTCTGTCGGAGTGATGCCAGATGTGAGAACATGTTGGAATTGGTGAGGGACGAAGAGACGTGTGTGAATGGTTAAGGGCGCATTGTGATTTTATAGATAGTTTTAAGATAGTGTGTATCCGGCGAGAGACGAGAAAGGTAGAAACTAATTATTGTATGTTATTAAATAAAGCTGATATACACAGAGTTGGGCAAGCTACTTAAAAAAAGTAGCTAAGCTACAGCTACAGCTATTCTTTAAAAAAGTAGCTGAGCTACAGCTATAAGCTACATCTTGTAAAATATAGCTAAGCTACAACTAAAAGTTTTCGTTAAAGTAGCTGTTAAATTTTAAAGCTACTTTTTTCAATTACTGTGAATTAATTAAATTTGCCATTGTCATATGATCAGTTGATCAGTCTTTTGTTATAATGCCTGTTAATTTACTATTACGTACATAAATATCAAAAATCGCAAATGGACAAATGTACTGTTAATTTTTGATGCCATAATCGGCATAAATTAACAGTCACATTAACAGAAGACACTTAAACAGTCAATGTTTAGTTCATCTAATATTTAATATAAAAGTAGGATAGGTTAAGAACAAGGGAAACTAAAATATTTTAATAGATGTTAATAGATTTTAAACTACAAATACAAAACTAAAATAAATAGGTATTTCTTAATGAACAGTGGTAGCTTTAAGCTATAAAAAGTAGCTTTGGGCAAAAAAAGGAGCTTTAAGCTACAACAAGTAGCTTTAAAAGTAGCTTTAGTTGTTATAACAATATTTTTAAGTTAATAGAAAAAAATAGTTCGCTCTACAGCTATATTTTTTCACATTTAGCTAAGTTACAGCTACAGCTAAGGTAAACATAGCTAAGCTAGTAGGTACAAAAGTAGCTAGCTACTGCCCAGCTCTGGATGTACATATTTCCTGTATTTCTTTTATTATTATCCTGACAAATACATAAATAGAGAAATACAGAGAGAAAAAGTTACATCATATATGCGATAATTATCAGAAGTGGATTAGATTGTTATATTACATATTAGATTGCAACATTTATAGCAGCGTTTATATTTTAATACCGTTTTCAAACTATTTATTGAAGTAAGAGGATAATCAAATTCCCCTCTTATTTAATATATCTGGACACTCATCGTGTGAAACCGCAGATTTCGCGAAAATTATCATCTAATACATTTATCGAATTATCGAAATGTAAAACTGCCTCACCCAGGAATGGGTAGCTTGCATGACAACTACATAATAAAGTAAAAGGGCATGGAAACAGATTTTATTGTTATGCAATAAAATTTTAGTTTATATAAAAAAGAACAGAAACCGGTTTACTTAAATAACTTAAAAAAATGTGATAAACGAACATCTAAAAGTAATGTATTGAATTCCAAAGCAATGTTAAAATAAAATTTAAAAAATCGGTCTTGTTAAATAGAATAACGGACCTAATAAGACTACAAGAATTAAAA
This sequence comes from Pterostichus madidus, assembly GCA_911728475.2. Taxonomy (NCBI): domain Eukaryota; kingdom Metazoa; phylum Arthropoda; class Insecta; order Coleoptera; family Carabidae; genus Pterostichus; species Pterostichus madidus. The sequence continues at coordinate 13,120,778 of OU452312.1, forward strand.
TTTTAAAGCTACATTAACGACAGAACTGTTCTTTTAAAATTTGGAACTGCAGAGACAAATCATCAAAATTTAATCCTATGTTAATTATTTATTATTACTGAAATTGACAGTTCTCTTACCCATCCGAGTGTAGCAATAATTAAACTTCCAGTTTGGAGGGAGAAGCAACAACAGCCTTGAACGCGAGTCATTTTTATAATACTTATGTAGAACCACAACACAGTCAACAATCGCAACAAGCGAAGTGATACTGAATAAAAATCAGCTAAAAACAAACTTCACTTTGGTTTTACAGCCCGTTAACTGTCCGGAACGCAGAGTGGCAGCAGCTCTTGCTGTTGTAGTGAAATGCGTACATAACCTTCGAAAACTATTATCTTATATCCCATCGAGTGCCTACCTAGTGAACAGTTCCGGATTAAGTTGATTTGGTGATAAGAAATCCGTTTTTAAAGTTACTTATTGAAAATAAATATGCTGTTTTTCTTGAGAGCTTTAATATAAGCATTTATTACTGTGTAGAACTGAGATATTATTCCTACATTTTCAATAGGTTATTCCAACCGAACAGTGTTATTACAAGCCACAGGGGTAATTTTTGTATGTGGTGAAAATGTTTGTTGGCTGTGGGAATCGAACCAGGCCAACTCGATACCAATGAGTAACCTACCCCATAGATAATTGCAATTATATAAAAATAAAAAATTGCGTAGTTAACAAATTTAATACAATATATTATCTACATGAAATAGTAGTTTTTCTTTATATAATAATACATATCCGAGCGCTATTCGTTAAAATGTTGTGCTCAGTTGAAAACTTGTAAAATAATTTCCATATTTTGACTGATTTTCACTAAGTTTTTAGCGCCTAATAAGAAATAGGATGCAGGCAGAATAACGTTTGTCGAATATGCTTGGAATAAAATAGCAAGTAGATTTTTTCGGGTTTTACTGTTTCGGGATGCGGAGTGCAGCGCGGTTAAACCCAACCGGACACTATGTTACGCTTACTACAGTTTCATATTTTACGAATTAGGAAGGCACTTGTACTGAAAAAATCAAATTCTGTACTATTCTCGGACATATATTTGATAATTTTAATTTTAATTTCTAACATAAAATTTGAAATCAAAGTATGTAGTATTTATACAAATTTATAATTATGTTATTAAAAATAACATCAATCAATACTTCTGTTAAATATTTCTTGTTTACTTATTATTCATGTAGGTACTAAATTAGAAGTTTTTTACTTTATTAACTATTTTTTCTTTCAAGAGTGCATCGTTTCGAAATATTTTTTCCACAAATACATCGTTTTCTGTCCATACTGCGAAATAACACAAATTTCTTCTACTAATATGTAATTGTGATTGAACCAGATACATATACTTGCCCGGTGAACTGCTCAATGGTATTTCCAAAAATAGAGTTTTTCGCAACATATCTAAAAAGAAGTTCTTAGCAGCATCATATTCTTCTGTACCCATATCTAGCGATGGATTTTCGACATTTGGCCCGTAATTATTATCTGGAAGAGAATTTCCATACTTCTTTTTCTTTCCATATCCATTTACTATTCTTCTTCTGTACCTCCTTCTTATTTTTTCAGAGTATTTTAGTGTATATTTTCCGATATTCTTTTCTTCTAACGATGTACTTCATTTTTCAAAATAATTTTCTCTTGGAAATCACTGCCATATTACATTTACTTTCATACGAATTTACATACTATGGAATTGTTTAGTTCTGCTGGATTATTTGTCTCATTTTTCTATTACTGAAAATAATATTTTTTATAAATAAATCTTATAGGTGTGATAATAATTATTTATATGGTGGGTAATGGCTCCGTAGTAATATGTTGGAATATAGAACTGAGAACTTATGTTCTCATAGTAGAGATAGGTAATATACTTGAAATTTAACATGGGAAATCGCTGTTGCGAACCGAAAGCGGACATATGGTTTAACGATATAATTAGTACTGATACCACTTAGTCCATATTATACTTAAAATCTACACTGTTCTTCATCAACAGCGGAAATTATTTTTCAAAAAAGATTTTTCAGTAAGACCATGAATATCTAACGAACAACGATTTGTTGTTACAACAAAACTTTCATGTTTACGGCAGTTATAAATAGACCTATTTATTTGATTTTTGGTTTTTCGCTGTCTAAAATTATTTTCTTGCTTTGCAATCTGGTATGTTCCTATGATTTTTGGAGATGTATAAAACTAAGGCGCATTTTTTTTTAGTCCGGCACAGCGCGATGGCCTAAGACAGTGTCAGCAGTACTATCTTGCTTAATATCTTGTGCCGGCTCTAATCAAGGCCAATAAATATGTGTTAACATTTAATTTCAGATAATACGAGTACTTTAGTTATCACAATTACAAAAATTTAAAAACTACACGTTATCAATATTTGTGTTGTAACAGTACACGATATTTAGAAATAAAATAATCGTTGCCACTTGACTAATTTTAACAGTCCGTAGTAGTCTACGGATAAGATTAATAATGATAATGAACTAATTTTAATAACTGTGTGATCGTCTAGTATAAATCAATATTTTATAGCCCTACGTTGTGTTTAATGATACTATAAAACAATGTAAAATGACCTACGTTGTGTTTAAAGAAATGTAACCCTCAGTAGTTCGTAATACGAAGTAGCTGTCAATGGTGGGGGAATTCGGGAAAGGTTGAGTTAAGTGAAAGATGTATATTCCTTCCAAAAGACATGACGGTGACGTCATACCTTGTGCATTTATTGAAAATTAAGTAACCAAACAACATCATTTATTTAACGAATTTAGAACGAACAGCGTGATTCGAACACAAAGTTCTGTCGTGCACAAATTAGCTCTCTGTTATTTACCTTACGCAAGCGGGGAAAACACGTCATAAAAACCCCAAGCAGAGAGACGAACCAAATCATTAAAATATTCTCAAAATAATTCGTACATCAAAATTACAGATTTTATATATTTCATTCAGAACATAACAGAAGTAATACTTTAAGACGCGTCACAATAATTTGGCAATACAACAATATCTGAATCAGTAACAACAATAAGCAACTATTTAATTAGGAATTTACTCCGCGTACAATCATTAGCCCCGGTAACGTCGAATTGCTACTCTCGTGAGAAAGTAACAACAATTAAAACTGACGTATGTCACTAAGTCCAAAAGTTCAGGTAAAAGGTCTTCTGGGTAAGAAAGAAGAGTGTGGTTGTGGAGGGTGAAGGCGTGCCCGGATGCCGATAGCACTGCATATCTAATTAGGAAGGTGCACCCGTGCCCGGATGCCGATAGCACTGAGTGTGGTTGTGGAGGGTGACAGCGTGCCCGGATGCCGATAGCACTGCATGTCGAATTAGGAAGGTGCACCCGTCCGGATGCCGATAGCACTGAGTGTGGTTGTGGAGGGTGACAGCGTGCCCGGATGCCGATAGCACTGCATGTCGAATTAGGAAGGTGCACCTGTGCCCGGATGCCGATAGCACTGAGTGTGGTTGTGGAGGGTGACAGCGTGCCCGGATGCCGATAGCACTGCATGTCGAATTAGGAAGGTGCACCCGTGCCCGGTTGCCGATAGCACTGAGTGTGGTTGTGGAGGGTGACAGTGTGCCCGGATGCCGATAGCACTGCATGTCGAATTAGGAAGGTGCACCCGTGCCCGGATGCCGATAGCACTGAGTGTGGTTGTGGAGGGTGACAGCGTGCCCAGATGCCGATAGCACTGCATGTCGAATTAGGAAGGTTCACCCGTGCCCGGATGCCGATAGCACTGAGTGGTGATAGGGAAGGTGATGGAACTTCTGAACTTACTGACATAGAGTCAGAGTGGAGACCCCGGAGAGTCTCCTCGATTGAGGCAAATTGTGCAGTTTATATACTCTAATTGTCCTCTCGTTCCTGCACCCCGATGGTCTAAGGTGGGTGCACCCTCTTCACTCCTCCTCCGAAGTTGGCGTGGGTTCCTCTCTGCACCCCGTCTCCGAATGTGGCGTGGGTTCCCGTCTCACACCCGCGCGGGAGTAGCGTCAGGCACTGTTTAATGTTTTTCACACCAAGCTGAAACAAAGAAAGGCCACACGTGTCCATATCGCACATATTCCTAAATACCACCAACTAGAGTCGAATCCTGTTGACTTCGTGCCAGGGGCGTACCGAAGATTCTTGCCCGGGAATTCTAGTAGAACTAAAGTAAAACATATTTGCAAATGTTCTCACTGGAGCTGTAACATACGTCTATAATTCTGCATCTGAAGTTCTATTACCTAGTTTTCTTATATTCATTCACAATTAATAAAGAGAGTAGATAATAATGGTTTCACTATAAATTCAGGTACGCCACTGTTGGCACAGCGTCTCAGAATCGGAGATTTCTTCCTACCGACGAAGTAAGGGCTGCTGAGCTATACGTATCTCGGCCGGTAGAACACACAAAATCAAAAGTACAGTTATGGTCATAACATTAGACAAGATTTAAATAAATTGAATAAATTTGGTATATAGATGCGTACCATTTCAGTGTAGAGTTTAAAACATAAGGATATTAGAAAATTAATAATAGTTCCTGTGATCGAAAATAGTATATCTGTTTTGTAAAACACATTTTTTACCCATATAAAAATTTATTATATTTTTACCGTACTTAATCTCCTTCATCTCAAATGATAATTACTTATTATGCTAATTACAAGGTGATTTTATATGAATAAGAAGAGAGGGCGTTGTTACTAGAAAGTAATAGCGATGCCAGAACTTTACAATGAGGGTTTCCCACATCTGCCTAATTCGAAATACTATATTATCAGTGTATGCATAAAATTAATCAATCTTTATTTTTTTCATTTAGCCGAAAAGTGCTTAGTACAGCAATAATAAATTTATATAGTTTTAATAAATCTATTTTGGCTGACAACTATCAGGGGCAAATACTTATAGGGAACAGCGGTGTCAATGCAGTCCTGCAAACCGATTAAATGGAATAATTTTATATTAAAATGTCAATGCAGTGCGAAATAGAATGACTTCAATGAAATTTTTGAGATTGAAGAAAAGTCAATTCATTAATCTAAAACGTTTATTGCCAGATTGGGCTCCTATACCATAATCAATATAACAAGAATTAGTGTTAAAAACATTAAATATATATATATATATATATATATATATATATATATATATATATATATATATATATATATATATATTTGCCATTTTTAAACTACTAGTGAAATAAAATTTTCAAGCGATCGTTTATGAAAAAACAACTTTTAATGGTCTGTATCCAAGCAATTAAACATGAGTTTATAATGTAAAATTTAATAAAATAATTTTATCCACAAATCATATATAATAAAGACATTATTGCGCTGATTTCAGTTGAATTATATGGCTCATAAAACACTGTAAACAACTTGTTACTTAGCAACCACTTCATGATCTACCGTATTTTGAGAAATTATGTATATAACTGAATCAACGTTAACCGTTACGACTAATCTTTTTCGGTAACTATAATTATGAGTTGTGGATAAAATTTTGTATTACACTTGTGTTTTATTGGTATATAAAACAATTAAGAAAAATTAAAAAAATTGTGTGTTTTATATACCTAATAAAACACTTCTATAATAAATAACTATAATTTCCTTTTCTTAGACTTTCAATTAGGTAGTAAAATATATAATTTTCAACATACTCAGATTATTTCTCAAAAATTAAATCTTATACTTATATTATAAGCACTCTTTTAATGAAACAATTTAAGTACCACTGAAAGGTACATGTGACGACACAACTCTGAGACAAAACTTTAAAACATCATATCTCTTATAATATAAGAAATTCTCAAATCGGGTTTTCAATGATTGTTATGGTTTATCATAAGACACATTTTTTAATTGTTTGTTCCATTCTGTTCACCTGAAAAATTATTGAAAATTTATAGCAATAAGATATAGCTGGCATCAATGTCGCAAAAATTTCGTACTATCAACTTTCATGAAGACAGGATGCAAGTTAGAACGGCTGTTCCCAAGAGACCCGCTGCCCACAGCATCTTCCCATTTCAACCGAGGACATTCCATAAAATCATATTACTGTTAGATAAGCTTTTTGACACGAGAAGTCTCTAACCATCTCTTTTGTAAGACAGTTACTGTCGAGAGACTGAAGTGTCCACTTGTATTAAAATTAATCTGATGTAATTATTCTAAGTTGTGTAAAATAAAAATTATTTTTTATTGTAACCGTAAATCACGTTTACGTTACTGGCACAGTCGGTAGGATGCTCAGACGAATTATCGATTAATACCAATATCGAAAAAATCTCGTTTCGTTTCAACGATTAACTGAGCATCGAAAAATCACAACGAAAAGTCGTCGAGACTCTGTCATATCGCGAGTGCATATCGTGTTCGAAGAGATCTTCAGAAGGCCCTGCTGTAGACAGAAATCCAGCTCTATCCTGCCACGAGCGAATATCGTGCAAGAAGAGACCGTCGGAGAGCCCAGCTGTACGCAGCCGAGAGTCGACACCAGTCCACGGAGCCGCCGCAGCCGTGCCCATGGACAAGTTGATGTTTATCCTGTAAGTGCTTATATGTCTATCAGTGATATCATTCAAGTAAATTTAAACTCAGATTCAGATACGGATACAGATTCAGTTGCTTCCAGTAATTCACCCCCTTTTAATCCTATAAGAAATATACTTAGCCTTGAAAATCTATTAAGAGATTTTAACCATTTAAATATAACTAATAATATGGCTACTCCAACATTAAAGAGATAATTCATAGAAATCTGCGAAAAGTTATTGAATACGTTTTTTAATAATGTAGAACCCGCGGACTTTCAGAATGAATATCTGTTGTCCACGATTTTATCTAAGATTAAAGGCGAAGCAGCCGTAAATTTAGCTAGTTCCAACTTTAACTCTTGTGCTACTATTAAATCCGCTTTAATAAATTCTTACTCTGATAAAAGAGATTGCTATACTATCGGAATAGAGTTAACAGAGTTAAAACAAGGTAATGAAACACCTTTTGATTATTATAATAAAATCCAAGATTTACTTAACTTACAAGTTTCATATGTTAATTTGAATAATCCAGTAGAAGCATACGTACTTGCTAATTATTTTAGGCAGTACGCACTGCGTATTTTACTACGCGGTTTAAAAGAACCACTAGGTACACTCATGCGTACAAAGAACCCAGCTGATATGAATGCAGCGTTAAACATGCTGACCAATGACTTTCAAATTGAGAGTTGTCTGCGGCAACAAAACAAAATACACACATTACAAAAACCAAAACAATTAATTCAGAATAATACACAACACAGATACCAACAACCACAATTCAGATACACACAAACACAAACGCCACAATTAACGTATCGACCTAACCTATATTCCAATACATCAATGAATAAACCCTTCAATCAAAGTCAAATGTCTAAACAAAATGCTTTTAAACCTAATCCTAATGCACGATTCTCAAAACCAACTCCAATGAGTATCAGTACTCGACAGACATTCGTACCCAGACCAGGCCCATCAGGCTACAACAATCAATCCCAACCACAACAATATACACAACAATATACACGACAATATCCCCAGACACAAACAAAACCTAACGAAGAAATGATGTACACTACAGAAATTACCGAATACACGGACGAACAGTATTATGACGAAAATAATGCCATTATTTACGAACCCGAATCTTATATTGATAACAACGAAATCGAACAAGAAACTGTTTCAAATAATTTTTTAGAACTCCCTGCCTCGGAAACGAGTTTGAGTTAATGAATTTAACCAATAATTTAAGTGAATTACCGTTTATTGTTTACCCCGAACAAAATTTAAAAGTACTGCTTGACACCGGCAGCACGTTCATTTATCAAACCAAGTATTGCACGTAAATTCTTTAAAGATAAAATTATAAATGACCCTTTCAAAATTACCACTGCTCACGGTACATCTACCGAAAACTTTAGTATAATTTTACCTCGCTCAAAATTATTTGATAAACCAAATATTATGCTCAAATATCATCTCTTTGACTTCCATGACCAATTTGACATATTGTTAGGACTCGACAATCTCAAAACAATAGAAGCGAACATCGACCTAGTAAAAGATAAGATAACAACACCGGCATGCGAGATAAAGATTCACTATCATCAGCCGCGTCCTCACTACGTATCAGTAGAGCCGCAATCCGAAAAAATTATAAAGTTTTACACCAATTGTATAAATAATGGAGAAGTATTTATTCCAGAATCTCAAATTTCTAACGCCATATCAGTACGTATCAGTAGAGCCGCAATCCGAAAAAATTATAAAGTTTTACTCCAATTGTATAAATAATGGAGAAGTATTTATTCCAGAATCTCAAATTTCTAACGCCATAATACCAGAAGGTATTGCAAAAATTGATAATCATTTCTTTTATTATCCAGTAATAAATCCAAATGAATCAGAAATAACTTTAAATACCACAGATAATATTTTAATAGAATCTTTAGAATGTTTTCAAATTAATAACATAAATTTTAATAATTATTATAGTGTAAAATCCCCTTTCGACATATCACTAATTAGAACTCAACATATGAATCCGGAAGAAAAATCGGCAATTACAAAATTAATTAAAGAACACGCTGACGTATTCCATACTGAAAATAATTCCTTATCTTTTACCAACAACGTTAAATATCATATACGAACTAAGGACGAATTACCCATTTATACTAAGGCATACAGATACCCAGAAATACACAGACAAGAAGTACAGGAACAAATAGACAAAATGCTAACACAAAACATTATCAGACCATCACATTCACCGTGGTCTTCTCCCGTGTGGATCATTCCGAAGAAATTAGACGCGTCCGGGAAAAGAAAATGGCGGATGGTCATTGACTACCGCAAGTTGAATGAAAAGACCATTGTCGACAAATATCCTATTCCCAATATTACCACACTCCTAGATAAACTCGGTAAATGCCAGTATTTTACAACTTTAGATCTGGCCTCTGGTTTCCACCAGATTGAAATGAATAGTGATGACGTACAAAAAACAGCCTTTTCCACCGAAAACGGACATTATGAATTCCTAAGAATGCCGTTTGGACTAAAAAAACGCGCCCGCCACCTTCCAACGCGTAATGGACAATGTATTGCGAAATTTATTAAATAACATCTGTCTTGTTTATCTTGACGATGTAATTATTTTTAGTACGAGCCTGCAAGAACACCTTGAAAGTTTGCGCGCGGTATTTAACAGACTTAGACAAGCTAACTTAAAAATTCAAATTGACAAATCGGAATTTCTCTGTAAAGAAGTAGCATACTTAGGTCACATAGTCACCCCTGGAGGCGTCAAGCCTAACCCTGATAAAATTTTGGCAATTAAAAATTATCCAATTCCTAAAACAACAAAACAAATCAAAGGTTTCCTTGGATTATTAGGCTACTATAGAAAATGTATTCAAAATTTTGCGAAAATCACTAAACCCCTCACTAAATGTCTTTAAAAATGAACAGAAATAAATATTAAAGATCCTGAGTAAGTAACATGTTTCGACATATGTAAAAATTTACTCGTTAACGAACTAATCATTCAATATCCTGACTTTACCAAACCTTTTAACCTCACGACAGATGCCAGCAATTATGCGATCGGTGCAGTGTTATCACAGGGACCCATCGTATCAGATTTACCTATTTCATACGCCAGTAGAACACTTATAGTATATTCCGAAAATGAACCACGGTGCGGTTCAATTTTACCACGGTTACGGTTACATGACGTAATTTTGTATGTAAAACGGAACACTTTCACGATGACAGTTGTCACTTGACAGATGAGTTTCGAAATGTGAAATTTATTTAATATGGAAAAATGTTTATATTATAAAAATATTGTATTCTGCATCACACCTGCTTTAACTTAAATATAGGGATATAAAAATAACACAAAGAAAAAATAAATATGAGCTTCAGAACAAGAAATAGATTCATCTAATATGAATATATACTGTTAAATAATAAAAATACATTTTGTATCACATGTTTATTTATCAGTAATCATAAAAATATAGTTTTATAATACAAACATCCACAAACACTACAAAATCCGCCAAACATGATTCAAATTTGTCAACAACAGCTGTGAAGTTACCAAACTAACCGCCACTCGAGCACGGTTAGTTTGGTTATTAAAATCTAACCACAAATTTCAAAAACCGTGTTCCGTAATGAAACCGGTTACTGAAAAAACTAACCATGGTTAGTGTGGTTCATTTTCGGAATACACTATTAATGAATCAGAACAAAATTACTCCACTATTGAAAAGGAATTACTCGCTATTGTTTGGGCAACTAAATATTTTAGGCCTTATTTATTTGGTAGAAAATTTAAGGTTATTACAGACCATAAGCCATTACAATGGTTGTTTTCACTAAAAGAACCAAATTCAAAATTAGTTCGTTGGCGCTTAAAGTTAGAAGAATTTGATTATGAAATTATTTATAAAAAAGGTAAACTGAACACAAACGCAGACGCTCTAAGTCGCATTCCACCAATTACCCCTATACAAAATGTACTACACGCTACTAACGAATCACAAATGACGAAATACCAGATTTATTTACAAAATAAAGACACTGTTAACAACAATTATAAAAATTTTGAAATAGAAGCAAATCTTTTTGACGCTCCACCAAACGAAAGCCTTGCCCACTGTGTCAGTAAAGACTTGAAAATGTCGGACGGCATAGCAAAAGACTTTAGAAAAATATTTAAAAATGTAGACGTCCTACATAAACAAAATCCCCAATTACGTAACTTGATATACTTAAGAGATAATCAGAAATTTATAATCTACTTAATCACGAAAGAAAACCACTTCGAGAAACCCACTTATGAAAATATGTTTTACACCCTAGTAAATTTAAAGTATTTTTGTGAAAAAAATAAAATTAAAATTTTAAATATCCCTAAAATATGTGGCAATGACACATTAGAATGGAAAGATGTAAAATCAATGTTGCAATTTATTTTTCAAAATAGTAATATAAGGCCTTCACGCTACGCTCCGCGGACACTGAAATAGGATTCACTTCTGTAAGACAATTGACACTATATAAATCAAATTAATTCCGAAGTAAAAGTTTTCAATTCTGCACGTCAGTTTTTTAAAATACATTTAATTGATACCAAGCACGATAGGTTACGAAACTCTGGCACTACAAAATTGACAATTAAAAAAATCCAATTTAGCACACGAACACTTTAAGCGACATTCCATTTGATACCAAACACGATATGTTTTGAAGTACTTTTACTAAAACAATTGCCGATCGAAAAAAATCGAATTCTGCACGCGAGCCCTTCAATAGACTTTTCATTTGATACCAAACACGATAGGTTTTGATGCACTCTTACTAAAACAATTGCCGATCGAATAATATTTAATTTTGTACGCGAGCCCTTTAAAAGTACTTTCATTTGATACCAAACACGATAGGTTTTTATGCACTTTTACTAAAACAATTGGCGATCGAATAAAATTCAATTTTGTACGCGAGCCCATCAACAGACTTTTCATTTGATACCAAACACGATAGGTTTTGATGCACTTTTTCTTAAACAATTGCCGATCGAATAATATTCAATTTTGTACGCGTGCCCTTCAAAAGACCTTTCATTTGATACCAAACACGATAAGTTTTAATGCACTCTTACTAAAACAATTGCCGATCGAATAATATTTAATTTTGTACGCGAGCCCTTCAAAAGATCTTTCATTTGATGCTAAACACGATATGTTTTGAAGGACTTTAACTAAAACAATTGCCCATCGAAAAAAATTGAATTCTGCATGCGAGCCCTTCAAATGACCTTTTATTTGATACCAAACACGACAGATTTTGAATCACTTTCACTAAAACTATTAATGGTTGAAAAAATCTCATTTCTACATGCGTGACCTTCTAAACTTTCAAATTATACCATATACGATAAATTTCGAATTTTGATAATAAATTTAAATAAATAATAATAAAATTGTATTTAATGTACATTGCCGTGAACAATATTTGCTTAGTTTTACAATATATTTTTACCGAGGACAATTTTGGTTTGGTTTACCTGTATACTCTATAAAACTCAATTTGACGTTTAAACCAACTTCATAGTGAACTGTCAAAAAATTACTTTTTAAATACACGTATTTGAAATGTGTAATTATAATAAAAACGTCCCCTCATTTCCTCAATATGTGTAAAATATTTCAAAACTACTCACAGATATTTCATATTTAATTAATTTATAATTAAAAATGCGACATGTCCACTGACAAACGTCAAAGTGACAGTAGATCTTCTTCTTAAAAATTTCAAAGCCACCACACTCTTAGTTGATTTTGCCCCAAAAACGCAGGTTTTTTCGAGATTTCTCGCACATCATGCGTAATAAAATTATGAATTTATAAAAAAGGACCTCTCCCAAGTTGGCCTCTATCAAATAAAAAAAAGTTTCAAATTAATCGGACAAACCGTCTAGGCTGTAGAGGTGAGCAATTGACCGTGTTGAACCTATACAAATATACAAACATGTATATTCTCTTACTCTTTTAGTATATGGACTAGCGGTCAGCCTGGCTTCGCCAGGCCTTCACGCTATGCTCCGCGGACACTGAAATAGGATTCACTTCTGTAAGACAATTGACACTATATAAATCAAATTATTTCCGAAGTAAAAGTTTTCAATTTTGCACGTCTGTCCTTTGAAATACATTTAATTGATCCAAGCACGATAGGTTACGAAGTTCTGGCACTACAAAATTGACAATAAAAAAACCTTTCATTTGATACCAAACACGATAGGTTTTGATTCACTCTTACTAAAACAATTGCCGATCGAATAATATTTAATTTTGTACGCGAGCCCTTTAAAAGAACTTTCATTTGATACCAAACACGATAGGTTTTGATGCACTCTTACTAAAACAATTGCCGATTGAATAATATTTAATTTTGTACGCGAGCCCTTTAAAAGAACTTTCATTTGATACCAAACACGAAAGGTATTGATGCACTCTTACTAAAACAAGTGCCGATCGAATAATATTTAATTTTTTACGCGAGCCCTTCAATAGACCTTTCATTTGATACCAAACATGATAAGTTTTAATGCACTCTTACTAAAATAATTGCCGATCGAATAATATTTAATTTTGTACGCGAGCCCTTTAAAAGAACTTTCATTTGATACCAAACACGATAGGTTTTGATGCAATCTTACTAAAACAATTGCCGATCGGATAATATTTAATTTTGCATGCGAGCCCTTTAAAAGACCTTTCATTTGATACCAAACACGAAAGGTTTTGATGCATTTTTACTAAAACAATTGCCGATCGAATAATATTTAATTTTCTATGCGAGCCCTTCAATAAACCTTTCATTTGATACCAAACACGATAGGTTTTGATGCACTCTTACTAAAACAATTGCCGATTGAATAATATTTAATTTTGTACGCGAGCCCTTTAAAAGAACTTTCATTTGATACCAAACACGAAAGGTATTGATGCACTCTTACTAAAACAAGTGCCGATCGAATAATATTTAATTTTTTACGCGAGCCCTTCAATAGACCTTTCATTTGATACCAAACACGATAAGTTTTGATGCATTTTTACTAAAACAATTACCGATCGAATAATATTTAATTTTCTACGGGAGCCCTGCAATAGACCTTTCATTTGATACCAAACACGATAGGTTTTGATACATTGTTACTAAAACAATTGCCGATCGAATAATATTTAATTTTGTACGCGAGCCCTTTAAAAGACCTTTCATTTGATACCAAACACGATAGGTTTTGATGCAATCTTACTAAAACAATTGCCGATCGGATAATATTTAATTTTGCATGCGAGCCCTTCAAAAGACCTTTCATTTGATACCAAACACGATAGGTTTTGATGCATTTCTACTAAAACATTTGCCGATCGAATAATATTTAATTTTGTACGTGGGCCCTTCAACATACCTTTTATTTGATACCAAACACGATAGGTTTTGATGCACTCTTACTAAAACAATTGCCGATTGAATAATATTTAATTTTGCACGCGAGCCCTTCAAAAGACCTTTCATTTGATACCAAACTCGATATGTTTTGAAGTACTTTAACTAAAACAATTGCCGATCGAAAAAATTCGAATTCTGTATGTGAGCCCTTCAAAGGACCTTGTATTTGATACCAAACACGATAGGTTTTGAAGTACTTTCACTAAAACAATTACTGATTGAAAAAATCTCATTTCTACATGCGTGACCTTCAAAACTTTGATATTATACCATATACGATAAATTTTGAATTTTGATAATTAATTTCAATAAATAATAATAAAATTGTATTTAATGTACATTACCGTGAACAATATTTGCTTAGTTTTACTATATATTATTACCGAGGACAATTTTGGTTTGGTTTACCTGTATACTTTATATAACTTGTCAATTTGACGTTTAAACCAACTTCATAGTGAACTGTCAAAAATTTACTTTTTAAATACACATATTTTAAATTTGTAATTATAATAAAAACGTCCCCTCATTTCCCCAATATGTGTAAAATATTTCAAAACTACTCACAGATATTTCATATTTAATTAATTTATAATTAAAAATGCGACATGTCCACTGACAAACGTCAAAGTGACAGTAGATCTTCTTCTTAAAAATTTCAAAGCCTCCACACTCTTAGGCTGTAGAGGTGAGCAATTGACCGTGTTGAATCTATACAAATATACAAACATATATACCTCTTACTCTTTTAGTACATGGACTAGCGGTCAGCCTGGCTTGGCCAGGCCTTCACGCTAAGCTCCGCGGACACTGAAATAGGATTCACTTCTGTAAGACAAGTGACACTACAAAAATCAAATTATTTCCGAAGTAAAAGTTTTCTATTCTGCACGTCTATTTTTTAAAATACATTTAATTGATACCAAGCATGATAGGTTACGAAACTCTGGCACAAGAAAATTGACAATAAAAAAAAATCTAATTTAGCACACGAACTATTTAAGCGACCTTTCATTTGATACCAAACACGATAGGTTTTGATGCATTTTTACTAAAACAATTACCGATCGAATAATATTTAATTTTCTACGCGTGCCCTTCAATAGACCTTTCATTTGATACCAAACACGATAGATTTTCATGCATTTTTACTAAAACAATTGCCGATCGAACAATATTTAATTTTCTACGCGAGCCCTTCTATAGACCTTTCATTTAATACCAAACACGATAGGTTTTGATGCGTTTTTACTAAAACAATTACCGATCGAATAATATTTAATTTTCTACGCAAGCCCTTCAATAGACCTTTCATTTGATACCAAACACGATAGGTTTTGATGCGTTTTTACTAAAACAATTGCCGATCGAACAATATTTAATTTTCCACGCGAGCCCTTCTATAGACCTTTCATTTAATACCAAACACGATAGGTTTTGATGCGTTTTTACTAAAACAATTACCGATCGAACAATATTTAATTTTCTACGCGAGCCCTTCTATAGACCTTTCATTTAAAACCAAACACGATAGGTTTTGATGCGTTTTTACTAAAACAATTACCGAATAATATTTAATTTTCTACGCGAGCCGTTCAATAAACCTTTCATTTGATACCAAACACGATAGATTTTGATGCATTTTTACTAAAACAATTGCCGATCGAACAATATTTAATTTTCTACGCGAGCCCTTCTATAGACCTTTCATTTAAAACCAAACACGATAGGTTTTTATGCGTTTTTACTAAAACAATTACCGATCGAATAATGTTTAATTTTCTACGCAAGCCCTTCAATAGACCTTTCATTTGATACCAAACACGATAGATTTTGATGCATTTTTACTAAAACAATTGCCGATCAAACAATATTTAATTTTCTACGCGAGCCCTTCTATAGACCTTTCATTTAATACCAAACACGATAGGTTTTGATGCATTTTTACTAAAACAATTGCCGATCGAATAATATTTAATTTTCTACGCGAGCCCTTCAATAGACCTTTCATTTGATACCAAACACGATAGGTTTTGATGCATTTTTACTAAAACAATTGCCGATCTAATAATATTTAATTTTCTATGCGAGCCCTTCAATAGACCTTTCATTTGATACCAAACACGATAGGTTTTGATGCATTTTTACTAAAACAATTGCCGATGGAATAATATTTAATTTTCTACGCGAGCCCTTCAATAGACCTTTCATTTGATACCAAACACGATAGGTTTTGATTTTACGCACTGACATCAGGAACTTGCACCCACAGTATAAACTGATTATCGATAAATTTATTACCGACAGTAATACCTGATGCGGGTGCCATCTGATGAGAAACAGTAAAACTATACTCGAGAAGTCCGGTGACAAATAATATATTTTAATCCAACTCCAAAAACCCAGTCAAAAACACAAATAAATTTCTCACTTGACGAGCGAGTTCTATTTATTCTGTTATAATTTTAATAAAATTTTATTAGAAAAATATAGTTTTTGATCCGTTTTTTTCTTAGCAAACTTTATATACCCTTTATAATTTTAATCAGTTTGAGAATGGAAATCTCGATTTTTCCCTTGAAAAAATTTGAAGAAACGCAGCTCGAAATTGAAGCATTACAGAATGATCCAGAAAACATTGACAATCAAATACGAAACGATTTCAATGAGGTATATTACGACACAATAGCCAGATCAAAGGATATTTTAGCATCAGCTATGATTAGATCATCGCAAATTTAGACACAGCAATTACCAACGTTGACGTTATTCAAGTTTGTTGGAGATTACACAAAATGGTTAACGTGTAAGGATAATTTCGTGTCAATCATTCACGAAGACATCAGTTTAACTACAATTGAAAAATTCCGTTATCTAAGAAGTTCGTTAAAAGGGGATGCATTTAAATTGGCTTCCGCATCAGAAACAAAAAATGAAAATTATGAAGCTGCATGGCAAATATTACTAGATAGATATGAGAATACAAGGATAATTGTGCACACATACATGAAAGCGTTATACAATGTGCCGAACAATAACAAAGAGAATATATTACGACAAACTATAGATCAATTTCAAATACATTTGCGTGCCTTAGAAGCATTAAAAGAACCCGTCCAAACATGGGATATTACCCTAATACATTTATTATCAACAAAAATAGAATCAAAGTTGAAAAGCGAATGAGAAGTCTAAATTATACACAAGTATATAACAGAAAAGCCAAAATTGAAAGACTATGAAATTTTTACAAAATCGGTGTCACATTTATGAAATAGCGGATAAGGTTAATAGATCCGAGTTTCAAAGGTCAAACACATACAGGATGATTATACCATGCACAGCTGTAACACAAGCATGCAGTCTCTGTAATGATTCACATAACATATTGAAATGTGACAAATTTCTGGCGCTGTCAGCAGCAAACCGCACACCCAAAGTACGAGAATTACGTTTATGCTTGAATTATTTTCAATCAGGACACTATGTACATGATTACAAAACGTCTTCGACCTGTAGAAAATTTAGTAAAAACATAATACACTATTACATGCAAGTCAAGAAACTAGTACGGCACAAAAGAAATCACAAGCAAAAGGGGAAATCACCAATGAATCCCTAGAAGAATCGAAAGTAACTACTCATGCAACACAAAAGCAAGCCTATGTAGTACTTCTATCCACAGCTATAATACATGTCTATGAAAAAAACAACTAGATGTTTGAAGCTAGAGCCCTGCTAGACTCGGTCTCTCAATCTAACTTTATATTAAAAAATTTGATGGAAAAATTAGAACTAAAGGGAGAAAAACGTAACATTCCAGTACATGGCGTTGGAAATGCATTGACAAACATTTCAGAAGCAGTGAAACTGTCAATTAAATCTTGTCACAACAACTTTAAAGCAATATTAAATTGTTTGGTTCTTAGTAGAATTACACATTTCGTGCCATAAGTACAAATAGACAAAACAACCATAAATTGGAAAGAGACTTCTATATGGACGATGTATTAACCGGAACCAATGACAAAGAAGCGGCAATAGAATTGCAAAAACAAATGACTGTGTTATTAGCTAAAGGCGGATTTAATCTAAGAAAATGGAGAACAAACGCAGAAGAGATATTAGCACATTTAGAATCAGGAGCCAAAACACAAGATCTACTTAAAATTGACCATGAGGAATCTATAAAATGAATCAATGGAATTACCACCGCATTATGTGCAAAATCAAAGGTAGCACCTTTTAAGTCAGTAACACTTCCCAGACTGGAGCTATGCAGTGCTCTTGGACTTGCTAAATTGTTAGACATACTGAAAAAGGCATTAAGAGTCGTATTTACACTTTGTGCTAGTGGTGCTCTCCGGGGTCGGCATGAGAGGGGTTTAGCCATGTGCGCTATCGGGGCGGGGCTTCGTACATGGGCTAAGTAAAGTTTGCAGTGACGGTCAACGAAGAATTCTCGGGAATCGGCTGGGATCGGATGTAGGTATAAATATTGTAACGTTTTCGTCTTTCTGGAAGTGTGTAGAATGTTTAAGGCACAGAAATGACTCACAACTATTTATGTTAAACGAAAATGAAAGTATTTATTTAATGAATGAATATAAAAATAACAGAAACTTATTTAAAACTAATTAACACTACAATAAATCTTAAACACTACTAATAAATATTTAAACACTAATATTATTTATATAACGGTCACTAACACTATTATTTATATTACGTACACTTGAGCTGTTATTTATTTCACCACATTTATATTACGCGTTCGAAGTCTACTGTCAACTATCAACTGTCAACTGTTAACTGTTAACTGTCCTCAGCCACTCGACCTCGGCTTATATACTCCTGTCCGTAGAACAGTTCTCGAACCTTCCAGGACGTCCTAGAATCTTCCAGAACGTCATAAAATATCCCGTCAAACCACACGTTCAGACATGCGAGCGAGCTCTATGCAAGTGAGGTCACGCTGCTACGCACTTGTTTCTGGAGAAGGTTTCTGGAATGTTCTCGACTTGTCTGGCTTTAAATTCGTTACACTGCCCCCTCCTTAAAGCTGTTCCGTCTCGGAACAGAGGTTGATGGGTTTCGGAGAAGTTATGACGAAATCTGCAAGTCGAACCCTTAATGCATCTTGAGGTCTTAAAGAAGTGGCAATCCACAGTGCGATCTACTTTCGCTCTTCCTTTGGGGTCAAAGCTGCAGACAAGAATTTCAATTCCGGTGCGGTGGAAGAGAACTTCTAACATATTCCTAATTGTTCTCCACTCCAACCCATCTAGTCCACAACCCAATTTTGGTACCGCCAGCTTCATAACATCGTTATTTAAAAGATGTTCCCTCAAATCGATCAGTGCCTCCCATAAGGTGAGATAGGTGGGCTTCTGAGATGATCGTGCCTTGGTGACTAAATAGTACAGGTACCGTTTGTGTTCTGAGTTGTCGCGCAATTTTAGTGTTCTTCCAACAGATGGACGCTGATTGGCTAGGTCTTGTAGCCGTCCAAACTTCTTTTTAAATACTGTAGCAATTCCTCGAGACATGTTTAAGTCTTCCGCCACACAGTGGGCTGTGGAATACTCCAAAGGCACCAAGAACAAATCTCGATGTTCTTCTTTTGTCACGCCGTACCGTGCTTTGTGACCGGTGGAATATTTCTTCATGAAGTCTCCGAATGTTAATTCCTGTTCATGCTCTTGAACGCAGCGAACATTTGCTGCACAAACATCACTAACCTCATGGTTGTTTCCAGAAAAAGGGGCCAGACGATTAAAATGGACTACTCGCGACTTCCCAGTCGGTATTTTCCTAATTCGGTAGATAACGTCATTTATCCTCTTCATCACTTCATAGGGTCCCTCCCAGCATGTTTGTAGCTTCGGCGATAGACCACGACGCTTCTGTGGGTTATATAACCATACCGACTCTCCAGTTCCATATCCTCCCTTTTCTGCCCTGATGTCATAATGATCTTTCATTCTGTCACTTGAAGTTTGGATGTTTGAACGAACTTGTTCGTGAATGTCGTTCATTCTTCTTCGTAAATCGGTGACGTAATCTTCCCCAGCTAGATCTTCTCCAGGTTTACATCCAAATTCAAAATCGCACGGTAACCGCAACTCATGTCCGAATACGATATTTGCGGGTGTCTGTCCTGTTGTTTCATGCACAGATGAACGATATGCCATCAGAAACATATGCAGATGACGATCCCAGTCCCTTTGGTGGTTAGAGACAACTTTCGACAGATATCTGTTGATCGTTCTATTCATTCGCTCAACCATGCCGTCCGACTGCGGATGTAATGCAGTCGTTCTTGTCTTACGAATGACTAATATTTTGCAGATATTTTGGAATAAAAACGACTCGAAGTTTCTTCCCTGATCGGAGTGTATTTCGCGCAGTACTCCAAATCGGCATATGCATTCCTTCACCAATACCTCAGCGATGGTGATTGCTTCTTAGTTGGGCAGGGGGTACGCTTCAACCCACTTGCTGAAGTAGTCCATGACGACTACTATATACTTGTTGCCATCATCAGTCTCGGGAAATGGTCCAGCCACGTCGATTGCAATGCGTTCAAATGGGCTTCCTACGTTGTACTGACGCATTGGGGCTCTACGTTTCCTATTTGGCCCATTACTTGCAGCGCAAACTACGCATTTCTTGCACCACTCTTTAACGTCTTCCTTACAATTCAGCCAGTAAAATCGTTCCCGCAACTTCTCAGCAGTCTTGTTGACTCCAAGGTGTCCTCCAGCAGATCCGTCGTGGATCTCTTTCAACACTTCAGGTACCCTGTTCTTAGGTATTAGTAACTGAAACCTCTGCTCTGTACCTTCCGCATTCTCCAGAACACGTTTTAGGAGACCCTCTTCAATTATTAAAGAGTCCCATTGCGCCCAGTACGATTTCACTTTTTGGGAGTAGGGTGCAACATCTTGCCAAATCGGTTTATCCCCGTTTTTCTTCCAATTTATTACAATCTTCAGATCCGGATCATTTTCCTGATCTTTCTGCAATTCTTCCGGTTGCCATTTATCATCGACTACCGTTGTTCTTAACGCAGCAGCTTGCTTCTCTTCTACTCGGCAACAATGCTTGCATTCTTCGGAACATGGTCTCCTGGACAACGCGTCAGCGTTACGATGGCTAGTTCCCGCCCGATGTTCAATGGTAAAATCATATTCCTGCAACCTTTCGATCCACCTGGCTACCTGACCTTCTGGAGTTTTGAATTGTAATAGCCATTTCAAGGCAGCATGATCGGTTCTTATCAGGAATCTTCTGCCATATAAATATTTGTAAAAATGCTCAATGGACTTTACAATTGCCAATAGTTCTTTCCTGGTGACGCAATAGTTTCTTTCCGGTTTCGACAGTGTCTTACTGAAGTAGGCAATAACTTTTTCACGACCACCTTGTACTTGAGAGAGGACGCCGCCAATCCCAACATTGCTGGCATCGGTATCCAAAATGAATTTGCCTTCCGGAAGTGGATAACTTAAGATTGGCGCGGTTGTCAGAGAATCCTTCAATTTTTTAAATGCTGTTTGACAGTCGTTTTCCCAGGCAAATCTTCTACCTTCTTCAGTAAGCCGTGTCAGTGGTTTAGCAATGTTGGCAAATCCTTGCACGTATCGCCGATAGTAAGTGCATAAACCAAGGAAACTTCTCAATTCATGCTTGTCCTTTGGTACTGGCCAGTCCCTTACAGCTTTTATTTTGTCCTCATCCACTGCAATTCCCTTACCAGAAACCACATGCCCGAGATAATGCACTTTCTTCTGGAACAGATGACACTTCTTCGGGCTGAGCTTCAGATTTGCCTGTTTCAATCTTTGGAAAACTTCTTCCAAATTCTTCATGTGATCCTCGAATGTTTTTCCAACCACAATAATATCATCGAGGTACACCAACCAGGTTTTCCATGACAGCCCAGCTAACACGGTCTCCATAAGTCGTTCAAATGTTGCAGGAGCATTGCAAAGTCCAAATGGCATAACTGTGAATTGCCAAAGTCCTGTTCCGATGGTAAAAGCTGTCTTTTCACGGTCTTTCGGGTCCAAGTCAACTTGCCAGTATCCGCTTTTTAGGTCCAACGTCGAAAATATTTTTGACCCAGCCAACGTGTCCAGTGTATCGTCTATTCGGGGAAGTGGATAACTATCCTTTTTCGTTACGTTGTTAAGTTGACGGTAATCTACACAGAATCGGGTGGATCCATCCTTCTTCTTCACTAATACCACTGGTGAAGCCCATGGACTACTTGAAGGTTCAATCACGCCTTCTTTCTTCATTTCTTCTATTATCCTTTCAGCTTCTTCTCGCTTTGCCAGTGGTAATCGTCTTGCTCCTTGGCGGATGGGTCTTGCATCTCCAGTGTAGATTTTATGCCGGACAACGTTCGTTCGGCCCTTGGATTTGTTGTCATATTCGAAGACATCTTGATACTTGTGAATTAAATTCTTCGCTTTGATTTTCTCGTCAGATGTCAGTCCGTGAAAAGATGTTGATATTTGACTGAGCAGTGTATCCGGAATCGTGCTAGTTGGAGTTTTCTGAGTTACCATTGTTCTAATGATCGAAGATACGGATGAACATTCCCCTACTATAGTGCCTTGTTTAATTTTAACCGGATACTTATTTATGTTCATCATTCGAACTGGTATTATCTTGTTGGCCTTTACCAGTGATTTTCCAGCCATCACTCCACGACCAGTTTCTTCATCATTATTTCGGGGTTCCAACATGGTAACATTTCCTGTACAAAATTTTCCTTCGAGTTGTGCTTCCACAATGGTCTCACTTCGCTCCGGAAGTACTACATCTTCGGTTATTAAAGCACGTGCAACTTCGTCCTCTCGTGGATGCAGTACGAGCTCTTCATCATTTACTACTATTACGCCGTGCTTGAGATCCAGTATAAAACCATATTTTTCCATGACGTCCATTCCAAGAATAAAGTCATCTTCGATTTCAGCCACTAACACACGATGTTTGAGGGAGGTGTTCCCGATGTTGATGGTCACATCTAACTCTCCTGACGATGTAGCTAGTTCTCCAGTTGCTGTACGTAATCGCCACTTCGTCGGATATAATTGTGTTGGTGCGAACTTCTTAGTCAAGTCGGATCTTATTATTGTTTTTGTCGCACCCGTATCCAGCAACATTTTGAGTGGTCTTCCGTCAACAAGACCATCCACGAAAATGCTGTTGACTTGATGATGAAGAGAGGCGACATATCCGATGGAATGTGGGGCTACCAGAATACGGGTCAACGACTGCTCCCTCGCATCAACCCGACTTAGTTTTTTCGACTCTGCATCTATTTTCTTTTTAAGCGGCGTCCCACAAGGTTTCCGCGGGTGTCCTAATTCACCGCAGTTCCAGCAACGTATTCTCTTCTTGCCTCCAAGTATTTCCGTAGCGATTCGTCGTACCTTCTCTTCTATATCTTCATTATCTTCGGTCTTTAAGTCGCTGTTTATTGATCTTACTTTAGATTGGCTACGCGAAGCTAGTTTTGCAGCCTCTTGTTCTAAAGCAAGAGACAGTGCATCGGTTAATGTTTTTGGTCGAGCCAATCTTAATGCTTGCTGAATTTCACAATCTCGGATACCATAAATAAATGTTTGGATAGCTAAGCACTCTAATACGCTGTCCGGGGCTGTAGGATGTGCGAGGCGAACCAAGTGAGCAACGTCAGCTTCAAATTCTTGGAGAGTTTCATTCGACCTCTGATATCGATTTCTTAATTGCGTTTGATACACTTGTTCTAGGTGCGCATTTCCATATCGCATATCTAAATGCTTAACCAGCTGGTCGTAGTCTTCTTGTTCTTCTTGCTTCAGTATCTGCAAGATATCGACGGCATTTCCACGCAACGCTACTGTCAATGAAATTGCTTTCTCTCTCGGTGACCATCCGTTAGCTTTTGCAGCAGCTTCAAATTGCCTCAAATAATTCGGCCACGATGTTTTTCCATCAAATTCCGGTGTTTTTATACGAATTGTTGATGCACCCTCACCTTTTGCTATTTTTCTTTCACTTGCTGCTTCTGTTCCAGCCACACCAGGACATAAATTTGATGCTGCAGTTGCAGTGAGGAATTTATTTTCAAACTGTTCTATTTTCTTTCCATATTCGTTTTTCAATTCATTTAAATTCTCTTCTAAAATTCTAGAACGTCCTTCAGAATTTCTGGAATTTTCTTCTAACTTCTGTTCCAATTCTTCTTTTAAAATTCTGGAGTTATCTTCGGATATTCTAGAATATTCTTTTAACTTCTGCTCCAAAGTTCTAGAATTTTCTGCCAAATCTTCTTTTAGGATTCTGGAACTTTCTTCCAACTTCTGCTCCAATGTTCTAGAATTTTCCTCTAACTTCTGTTCAAAAGTTCTAGAACGTTCTTCAGATTTTCTGGAATTCTCTTCTAATTGATGTTGCACGGATCCGGTTAATTCTTCTTTTAGAGTTCTAGAACTTTCTGTTAATTCTTCTTTTAAAGTTCTAGAACTTTCTTCCAACTGCTTTTGCAAAGTTCTGGAATTTTCTTCTAATTTCTCCAACATTTTACGATTGTCATTCGTACCAATTTCAAATATATATTCCTCAGGATCCAAATTAGCCGCCACTAAAGCCTCTCGCAGACGTTGTTGTAACGTTGATTTTAACCCGGATGAGTTCAAATCTCGCTCCTCTAATTCCCTCTTTAGGTCCACAACTTTTAATTCACTTAGTTTTAAACCGAAGGACGCCATTTTATTTATTTTTACTACACACTTCACTATTTAATAACCCCACACCTGACACCAATTGTAACGTTTTTCGTCTTTCTGGAAGTGTGTAGAATGTTTAAGGCACAGAAATGACTCACAACTATTTATGTTAAACGAAAATGAAAGTATTTATTTAATGAATGAATATAAAAATAACAGAAACTTATTTAAAACTAATTAACACTACAATAAATCTTAAACAGTACTAATAAATATTTAAACACTAATATTATTTATATAACGGTCACTAACACTATTATTTATATTACGTACACTTGAGCTGTTATTTATTTCACCACATTTATATTACGCGTTCGAAGTCTACTGTCAACTATCAACTGTCAACTGTTAACTGTTAACTGTTAACTGTCCTCAGCCACTCGATCTCGGCTTATATACTCCTGTCCGTAGAACAGTTCTCGAACCTTCCAGGACGTCCTAGAATCTTCCAGAACGTCATAAAATATCCCGTTAAACCACACGTTCAGACATGCGAGCGAGCTCTATGCAAGTGAGGTCACGCTGCTACGCACTTGTTTCTCGAGAATGTTTCTGGAATGTTCTCGACTTGTCTGGCTTTAAATTCGTTACAATATGCATTGGGAAATTTACTCGAACTATTTAAATCAACTAAACGAAACATACAAAGGATGTATTATTCTAAGTAAAATATTTGTATATAAACAACAAAGTAAAGTTGTACATTTTTAATACAAGTAATAGCCCTGATTAAAACAAATCAAATGAAATAATATTGTGTCAAATTGACAGCATAAAACAAACATAAATAAATAAATAAATTTGGAAACGATCAAACGGCCTATATAGATAAATAGTAATCTCTAAAATATTTTTTTTGCACATTTCAAAATTTTTGCAGATTTTCGTTTTTCTATTGCAGCCTTTATATATTCAGGTTCTCTAATTGGTAAGTTCCTTGAATGGCGAGGGTCTACAAGCTCTAGAAGTACACAATTAAAATTTTAAAAATCCAATTTAGACAGCATCATATTAAAAAAGTCGTTATCTCTTTGTATATGTTCTATTTTTATTGGATTATTTTCAAAGCCAGTCCATACACCGAATATACATTTATTTCTATTACTCATTTCAAACTGCCGTTGTACTTGATAAAACCAATTGTGTTTCTTATTAATTTCATATGAATCTGTTGTTGAATTATATTTCCAAAATGTGATTTTCTTCGATTTTATTGCTTCCTCGGGATCCATTTTATATGCCGATATAGGACATTTAACTTCAATAATTATTTCTTTGTCTACATCAGGCGTAGCTCCTAACAGGCAGATTCATAAAGCGGATTAGCGCTAATACCATTTTTTATTTCGTTTTTAAACCTCTTTTCAATGTATGAAACAAGTTTATTTTAACTTGAGTTAAAGAGAGTAAGAATTAGCATCAAATTTAATTCATTTCTTGAACCTGTTTTAATTTGAAACAGAGTTCTAGATAATATTAAAAACGGTGTTAGCTCTAATCCGTTTTATTAATCTGCCTAACTTATATTTTCATGAATAAATAATCTACATGGGTATATTCTCAAATTTTCCTTTGATTGTACGCAGTCCAAAGCAATCATTTAATTATTTTTACCATGACAAAGAGATGGTATATCTGCCAAATCTGATTTATATAGCAGTCTTTCTGCAAGTTTCTGGCAACATGTGTCTTCTCTTCTTTTACATATAGTTTCAAAATTGGAAGGAGTTAAAATCTTCCTGCGTTCTTTATCCTGCTTGTAATAAAGTACTTCGTTCTATAGATTTTATTTCATCTTTATTTTTTAAAGTTTTTTCAAAAATATTTCCATTTCCTGTTTTAATTCTTCGTCCGGTATATCTGGTTTTTGATAATTTTCTCCATAATTTGAATCTTGTACATATCGCCTTTTATCATGTTTATCATATTTGTAACTTGAATATTTTCTTCTGTTAGTAGAAACATATTTTTCGCGTCTAGCTTATCGACGAACCTCTAATAATTTGGAATATTTTCCCGAACTTTTATTATTACACATTGTTTTATGTAGTTTATAATGTGGAATTAGTTATGTCTTGTTTTAAATTTCTTATTTCATTTTCGGTATTTCCAAAAAGATCTTATAAGTTTTAGAGTTTTTCCAATAATTTTATTTTTAATAATCATATCTTGTTCAATTTGATAAATAAAAATATAAAAAGGTGAAATATGCAAAATATGAAAAAATGTGCATTTTTCCTAAAATCCGAGCCTCAGTTATATACCCTTTCCCCACTTTATGATGTGTCACTATGTTTTGTCTACATTGTGTGGTCGAAGCTTTGTATATTTTCGACTGCAAACTATAGATGACACAGTGGATATGCAGTAGTGACAGCATTCACCGCTATGAAAGCGCTAGTGAACGATACATGTTTCTTCTTGAAATACTCATTTGCAGAGGTTTAGCTCTTGCTATAGATTTTTTCGTAAATAACTTATTATCATACTTTGAAAAATGTTTCCAGATACTTCAAGATGTCATCTAGGATTGTATTGTGTTGAAATTATTATTTTCAATTTGTATTATATTAAAAATGACCATTAAAAAATGCATTTTTTTGCGGATAATAACTATTGTTTTTCTTAAAACTAGGACAAAGAACAAAAATCTAACACAGTACGATCTTAGATCTATTCTTGAACTTGACCATAGTTTTTGAATGAAGTCAATATGTTTTGTAAATTCTGAGAAAAAGCGTAAGTGCTGAAACACTTTTTGAAGTCAAATACCGCCTGTAAATACGACTCTTAAGTGGTGAAATACGGAGGGTTTATTTATGGTTTGATTCCACGATAGTACTGTCGTGGTTGAAAACACAACCTCATCAATTGAAAACGTTCGTGTCGAACCGAGTCGCGGCAATTCAAGAACTAACTGCGGAAGCAACATGGAACCATGTCAATAGTCAGGATAATTCTGAAGATGTTGTATCCCACGGATTGGCAGCTGTCATATTGATAACCTGCGACCGTTTGTGGAAGGGATCCAGATGGTTACATCAAAACAATTGACCGACACCAGCGGAAAATTAAATCAATGAAACATCATTAGAATATAAAATTTGCATGTTAAATACTGTGATGCGAGAAGAATTATCAATATTAACAAGATTTTCTTCTATCGAAAAGTTGCAAAGGGTGATAGCATACGTTTTGAGATTTGTTCATCAACGTAAACGGAAACCTGAAGAATTAAAAAAGGCATTAAATGTAGATGAATCGAACCAGGGATTATTAAAAAAAAATCGAACAAGAAGTTAAAGCACTACGTAATAAGGCAGCCTTAAAAAAAAATAGCAAACTACTAAATTTGAATTTATTCATGGATACAAATGGTTTAATTCGTGTAGGAGGAATGTTGAAGAACGCAAATAAAATAGCGGAGCAAAAACATCCATAGTTCGACGAGAACATCAAAAACTACTTCCTAGAGGAACCGAACACGTATTAGCCGCACTAAGAACGAAGTACTGGATACTCCCAGGAAGACGAGTAGTCAAGAAGGTACTACGTATTATGTTTTAAATACAAACCTAAAGTTGAAGAAGTACTCATGGGAGATCTACCCAGTCCTGGGGTTACTGAAGTAAGTAGACCGTTCCTGATATCTGGAGTAGATTACGCATGACCTATCCAATAGAAAGAAGGAAAACGTAGAGGAAAACCAATTATCACAAAAGCATATGTTGCTATATTTGTTTGCTTTAGTATCAAGGCAGCTCACATGGAGTTAGTTTCTGATCTCACTACAGAAGCGTTCATAGTAGCCTTAAAACCTTTCACAGCCAGACGAGATTTATGCCCGGACTTGTACTCGGATAATGCTACCAATTTTGTGGGAGCAAATGCAAAATTAAGGGAACTGTATAAGTTCATCAAAAATAACGCAATCGACATTACAAGCCAATGCAGACGAAACCAAATAACCTGGCATATCATTCCATCCAAAAGTTCTAATTTTGGGGGACTATGAGAATCTGCCGTCATATTTGCATTTTGCAAAGATAACGAACAACTTGATATTAACGTACAAAGAATGCTATATATTACTGACTGAAATAGAAGCAATAATGAATTACCGACCATTATTCTCCTTATCAGCAGACCCTAATGATTTAAATCCTTTAACCCCAGCCCACTTCCTAATAGGAGATTTGCTAATAGGGCCAATAGAAAAATGTTTAATTAAGACCTCAAGCAATCGTTTGCCGCGTTGGAAACACTTACAGAAGGTTAAGCAGCACTTGTGGCAAAGATGGCATCGTGAATATCTGCATCAGCTTCAAACTAGAAGCAAATAGAGAAAAAAAGAATAAGAATATACAACCAGGCGACATTTTTCTGCTGATGGACAACAACACCCCTCCCTTGCAATGGAAACCGGACGAGTCGTTGATGTACACCCCGGAGCAGTGGTGACTGTGGAATGTAAAAGTGGACTATATAAAAGGCCTGCAAATAATTTCTGTGTGTTACCATTAAATACCGAAGATGAACTATAACTAAAGTTAAATAGACTTAACTTATCTGTAAAATAATGAAGACTCATTGTTTTTTTTTGTTTTTGTAATTTGAAAGTAGCCTTTCAAGGCGTCCGGCATGTTCTGGATAATGTATAACTTTAGAATAATAAGAAGTGTAACTAACTTTATTTCTATGTTATCAGAACTATATTAAATGTATTATTACAACATCATTGGAAAAAATAAATAAGCAGTGTTAATCATAAACTGTACATATAAGGAGAACCCGCGATAATACGGATACTTTGGTTAATTATCCGACTAATTGAAACTGAAGTTAGGCGCAGAACACTTATTTTCATGTGATCATTTTAAAATAAAATTTTGTACTTAAAACATATTATTATTGTACTGTGTCGCGGCAATCGTCTAGTTTAAAATTTATTATTTCAAATTATTTAGGACCCATTAAGTTACGTAGTGTTTGATTTATGTTGTGTTTATTTGCTTTTTATATTGACCAGTTTCTTTCGTTTGAAGTCGTGAATGTGATAGGTTATGAGGAAGTAGAGAAATTAAATATTGTAACTGATTAAAAGTTATTTATTTCGGCTGTGGAGATACATAATCCTCTGGTATTTACCTAACACCTGAGGAAAATCACAGAAAATGTATAGGCAGAGGAATTCTAAATAAGAAGTGATAAATCGGACATAACATGAAAACATAACACATAAATATTTAAAGCATTGGTCAAGCAGCTGGAGCGGGTGGATACGATCATTTCGACTGCAGCTTCAGTCTTTGGCGGGTGGCGCTCAGCACCTACGAACACGTACGGAGAGTGCCTCTGAACCCTCGAGCAGCTGGCAGGCAGGCGGTCGCTTATCACTCACAGTAGCGGTATCTGTGTGCAGAGGCCGAGCGGCGTCGGACTTCTGAAATTTAAAACAAAGAGCACCGATTGTCACCGTGATGACAGTCGATGGGTGATGGCAAGGAGGAAACGACTCCTCACTGAGTTCTATGGAGTGTATGATGGCATATGATTACCCTCAGGTGACAGCTAGTATAGCGAGCTCCTCTCGTGAGCAATAGGGGCGTGGGCAGCGATCGGACGGCTGTTGATTGGCCGTGGCGGGTGTTGGTCGGTGGACAGAGCAGAAACGGTGACGGCGGCACTGCGGTACTGATCGTGAGGGCCAGCGGCTCACCTGAGACGTCTTGAAGACCATCGAGTGTCATCGAAGTGATGGTCGGAGGTAAATGTATGCCAGTGAGGAAATATTACTCACTCGATTATGATACAAAAATTCCATTGACGAAATATTACTCACTCAAAAATATGTCAGTGCAAAAATTATTTCACACTGAATATGCCAGTGACGAAATAATTAATCACTCGATAATTTCTTGGTAAATAGTCCCCAAATACACAATATGACTTTATTGCACTTTATTAAGCCTGTCAATTGTGATATAATTTCTACAAGTTAAAAGGTCGTGAATCTTCGCTCTTGTAATAATAATATATTGATGATACAAATGATGAGTTCCCAGAACTTGCGTCAATCACGAATAGTCAAATCGCAGGACAGTGCAGCTTCTACAAGGCGTGCGAAAACCAAGACTAGACAAATCGCAATGGACTGCAAGAGCCGGTGCTGATAATAACGTCAATCTCACAGAACGTGCGACAATTAATGTAGTCAAATCGCAACTGAACTTTAAAGATATGACCAAAAGAAAGTGCAACAACCACGAATAATCAAATTGCAACTGAATTTAAGCTGACCTTGGTCGGAACCATGGTGCCGTTCCTGGTAAAAAATGGCCTGTTTTATACAAGTAAGCATCTCCTCTCGATCTTCGATTGAACGACTATCAGAGATCGCATTTTCCTGAGATAAACAGAAAACACAACTTATTTTGGAGAAAATGCTGTTCTTTACGTTACTCTTGTTCGTTAAACTCGTTTTGGCGTACTAAAGGACAGAAAATAATATTTAGCTTCTATCAGAGTGAGCAAACCCTTTCGCCAGGCTCGTTTACCTGTCTCTTATTTGTTAGGTGCAATTCCCAAATATTCGGAGTGGCTTGGCGGTGTGAAATTCATGCATGTTTGTTCGTTCGTTAGATTCTGATAGGAATTCCTACCCATGGTGGTGATGCATCCGATGCTGTGGTTTGTGTTCTAATTCGACAGAGAAAGCTATCATCGGACAGATGATAGCTAGTGGGTGAGAATGAGACGGAACAAGATCGGTTTACTTTTTGCTCCCTCTTATTTTTACGTCTTGTAGTTTTACTAAATGTTACAACGAGTATGTAATTTCTTCAAAATGTACTAATAATAATAATATGGATAAACTAAATCACCGCGAGATCTACTTAAAGAAAGATGATGCAAATATTTCCGTATTGTCAAATATCGGCTTTGCAACTCAATTTCAAACAGGGTTGGCTTCTAGGTTACTAAGATAACAGAATGGTACTTCTAAATTGATTGTATGAGTTTATCGAATTCTTGTTGATGTGGTGAGAGTATCAGTCTTCTTTAAATGGTTTGTAGTAATTTGCTTCGGGGAACACAAATTTATCGATACGGCCCTGTTAACTTCCCTCGAGTAGCCATTTGACGCTTGGCCTTCGGCCGTCCCAGATGCTGGTTAGTGTTTTTCACAACCTTCGTCGTTTGTATTAATTTATGACATATGTAAGCCCCGTGTTTTGTTTATATTTTAAACCAGACGATTAGCTTCGGCATCAATAATTATTTCTAAAAAAAATAGTGACTACAAGGTTTGACTTTCTTATTCAAAACAATGAACTTTTTTTTTTACTTCTATGATATATTTACAATCTATCCTTTAGGGACTATA